>CM019072.1:57432846-58032846 GCA_009667805.1 Leptobrachium leishanense
TAGGTTTTTTTAATTTATGCATTCTTTACTGAAAAATTGATGGAACTAAATCTTCTAGACATTGGAGGTGCCCTTTCTCGTACATCAGTTCAAAGAGAGTTTGCAGTATTACCATACTGGCAGAAATGACCAAATACAGTAACTGTGAAAAACATGGATAAATAAAATTGGTTAGTTATCCTGCTTTTGAGTATTTCAAGTGATCAGAATATCTGCGTTTAATCTTCCATGAAATGGTATGAAGGAAACACAAATTCTGGTAGTAAGTGAAAACTGTGAGAATTAATGGACAAGCAAGGAAGGTTTGATTATATGACCTTAACAAGTCAAAAACGTTCAGGTATTTGCCTGTTATTTGCGTTTCAAAGGAAAGTATTCAAGGGAGCAAAATATGATCCCTAGAACGTAGCCGGCAGGATTCGAACCTGCGCGGGAGGACCCCAATGGATTTCTAGTCCATCGCCTTAACCACTCGGCCACGACTACCTAATCTCTGATTAGCTGCCTCTGAAAACGGTCATGGATTTTTTACAGCATCTCTTAAGACCTAGACAGATGCTAAGTTGACTTCACGCACTGTAGTCAACTTCAAGCCCTCCTGTAGGCAGATAGATAAATAATTCAAAGCAGCAGAGGATTTCTTTCAA
Organism: Leptobrachium leishanense; assembly: GCA_009667805.1. Taxonomy (NCBI): domain Eukaryota; kingdom Metazoa; phylum Chordata; class Amphibia; order Anura; family Megophryidae; genus Leptobrachium; species Leptobrachium leishanense. The sequence continues at coordinate 57,433,494 of CM019072.1, forward strand.
GCTTTATAATGGTGGTTTCATGTGCTGTGACCTATCTCAATATAAGGAAAGTATTGGAAATATTATGAAAAATTCCATAAGTGCAAACACAAGAGAGGTCAAGCACTCCATGGCTACGTTTCGCTGGATTTGCCCAGTGAAAAACAACACTAGATAATACAGGTGATTGAAAGGGAAATTTTCCCCAAGTTATTACTTTTCTTTAAACATGATTAATCCTTTAGCCCCTTGTCCTCAAATAATTGTAAACACTTTAAAACACAGCCAAGAAACATGGACGTAGTCAGCAAGATTCAAACCTGCGAGGGGAAACCCCAATGGATTTCGAGTCCATCGCCTTAACCACTCGGCCACAACTACAATTACTTACAGCTTGATAAGAGATAGATGAGGCTTGTTAGCGTAGCATTATCGTATTTGTACTTCTACTAGGTTGACACGGGAACATGCAGTTTGGCAGTATAAACACAAAAACACCAGAGGCAAACAATGAAGATCTGAATAATAGCCTTAATTCGCAACTGATGTCTCAAATGTTAGCAGAACTTGCCTTTATCTTGGAAAATACAGATGGCACCTTTTGGAATTCGAATGAAAAAAACTTAAGAAAAGCACCAAGTCGTAGTCAGCAGGATTTGAACCTGCGCGGGGAGACCCCAATGGATTTCAAGTCCATCGCCTTAACCACTCGGCCATGACTACCACAAAGAGAGCTGGTACAAATATCGAAAATGGGACAAGCCTCACACAGGTTGTCGCTTTCTTTAGCCGTTTCACTGCCAAGCCCTTTTTCACGGAAAATAATTTTAACTTAACACTGGTGTGAAAGACACGATTCATAGTGCACTCTTAAATTTAGGGAATAATCAACATATTCTGCATATAGATTGTTTTTGCCAAATAGATAACATATTCATTTTTTGTCGCAACTCTTCATTTTTAATAGGTTTTTTTAATTTATGCATTCTTTACTGAAAAGTTGATGGAACTAAATCTTCTAGACATTGGAGGTGCCCTTTCTCGTACATCAGTTCAAAGAGAGTTTGCAGTATTACCATACTGGCAGAAATGACCAAATACAGTAACTGTGAAAAACATGGATAAATAAAATTGGTTAGTTATCCTGCTATTGAGTATTTCAAGTGATCAGAGTCAGATTATCTGCGTTCAATCTTCCATGAAATGGTATGAAGGAAACACAAATTCTGGTAGTAAGTGAAAACTGTGAGAATTAATGGACAAGCAAGGAAGGTTTGATTATATGACCTTAACAAGTCAAAAACGTTCAGGTATTTGCCTGTTATTTGCGTTTCAAAGGAAAGTATTCAAGGGAGCAAAACATGATCCCTAGAACGTAGTCGGCCGGGTTCGAACCTGCGCAGGGAGACCACAATGGATTTCGAGGCCATCGCCTTAACCACTCGGCCACGACTACCTAGTCTCTGATTAGCTGCATCTGAAAACGGTCATGGATTTTTTACAGCATCTCATAAGACCTAGACAGATGCTAAGTTGACTTCACGCACTGTAGTCAACTTCCAGCCCTCCTGTAGGCAGATAGATAAATAAGTCAAAGCAGCAGAGGATTTCTTTCAAGCTTTATAATGGTGGTTTCATGTGCTTTGACCTATCTCAATATAAGGAAAGTAATGGAAATATTATGAAAAATTCCATAAGTGCAAACACAAGAGAGGTCAAGCACTCCATGGCTACGTTTCGCTGGATTTGCCCAGTGAAAAACAACGCTAGATAATACAGGTGATTGAAAGAGAAATTTTCCCCAAGTTATTACTTTTCTTTAAACATGATTAATCCTTTAGCCCCTTGTCCTCAAATAATTGTAAACACTTTAAAACACAGCCAAGAAACATGGACGTAGTCAGCAGGATTCGAACCTGCGAGGAGAAACCCCAATGGATTTCGAGTCCATCGCCTTAACCACTCAGCCACAACTACAATTACTTACAGCTTGATAAGAGATAGATGAGGCTTGTTAGCGTAGCATTATCGTATTTGTACTTCTACTAGGTTGACACGGGAACATGCAGTTTGGCAGTATAAACACAAAAACACCAGAGGCAAACAATGAAGATCTGAATAATAGCCTTAATTCGCAACTGATGTCTCAAATGTTAGAAGAACTTGCCTTTATCTTGGAAAATACAGATGGCACCTTTTGGAATTCGAATGAAAAAAACTTAAGAAAAGCACCAAGTCGTAGTCAGCAGGATTTGAACCTGCGCGGGGAGACCCCAATGGATTTCAAGTCCATCGCCTTAACCACTCGGCCATGACTACCACAAAGAGAGCTGGTACAAATATTGAAAATGGGACAAGGCTCACACAGGTTGTCGCTTTCTTTAGCTGTTTCACTGCCAAGCCCTTTTTCACGGAAAATAATTTTAACTTAACACTGGTGTGAAAGACACGATTCATAGTGCACTCTTAAATTTAGGGAATAATCAACATATTCTGCATATAGATTGTTTTTGCCAAATTCTGGTAGTAAGTGAAAACTGTGAGAATTAATGGACAAGCAAGGAAGGTTTGATTATATGACCTTAACAAGTCAAAAACGTTCAGGTATTTGCCTGTTATTTGCGTTTCAAAGGAAAGTATTCAAGGGAGCAAAACATGATCCCTAGAACGTAGTCGGCAGGATTCGAACCTGCGCGGGAAGACCCCAATGGATTTCTAGTCCACTCGGCCATGACTACCACAAAGAGCGCTGGTACAAATATCGAAAATGGGACAAGGCTCACACAGGTTGTCGCTTTCTTTAGCTGTTTCACTGCCAAGCCCTTTTCACGGAAAATAATTTTAACTTAACACTGGTGTGAAAGACACGATTCATAGTGCACTCTTAAATTTAGGGAATAATCAACATATTCTGCATATAGATTGTTTTTGCCAAATAGATAACATATTCATTTTTTGTCGCAACACTTCATTTTTAATAGGTTTTTTTAATTTATGCATTCTTTTCTGAAAAGTTGATGGAACTAAATCTTCTAGACATTGGAGGTGCCCTTTCTCGTACATCAGTTCAAAGAGAGTTTGCAGTATTACCATACTGGCAGAAATGACCAAATACAGTAACTGTGAAAAACATGGATAAATAAAATTGGTTAGTTATCCTGCTTTTGAGTATTTCAAGTGATCAGAATATCTGCGTTTAATCTTCCATGAAATGGTATGAAGGAAACACAAATTCTGGTAGTAAGTGAAAACTGTGAGAATTAATGGACAAGCAAGGAAGGTTTGATTATATGACCTTAACAAGTCAAAAACGTTCAGGTATTTGCCTGTAATTTGCGTTTCAAAGGAAAGTATTCAAGGGAGCAAAACATGATCCCTAGAACGTAGCCGGCAGGATTCGAGCCTGCGTGGGAGGACCCCAATGGATTTCTAGTCCATAGCCTTAACCACTCGGCCACGACTACCTAGTCTCTGATTAATTGCCTCTGAAAACGGTCATGGATTTTTTACAGCTTCTCATAAGACCTAGACAGATGCTAAGTTGACTTCAAGCACTGTAGTCAACTTCGAGCCCTCCTGTAGGCAGATAGATAAATAATTCAAAGCAGCAGAGGATTTCTTTCAAGCTTTATAATGGTGGTTTCATGTGCTGTGACCTATCTCAATATAAGGAAAGTAACGGAAATATTATGAAAAATTCCATAAGTGCAAACACAAGAGAGGTCAAGCACTCCATGGCTACGTTTCGCTGGATTTGCCCAGTGAAAAACAACACTAGATAATACAGGTGATTGAAAGGGAAATTTTCCTAAGTTATTACTTTTCTTTAAACATGATTAATCCTTTAGCCCCTTGTCCTCAAATAATTGTAAACACTTTAAAACACAGCCAAGAAACAAGGACGTAGTCAGCAGGATTCGAACCTGCAAGGGGAAACCCCAATGGATTTCGAGTCCATAGCCTTAACCACTCGGCCACAACTACAATTACTTACCGATTGATAAGAGATAGATGAGGCTTGTTAGGGTAGCATTATCGTATTTGTACTTCTACTAGGTTGACACGGGAACAAGCAGTTTGGCAGTATAAAAACAAAAACACCAGGGGCAAACAATGAAGATCTGAATAATAGCCTTAATTCGCAACTGATGTCTCAAAAGTTAGCAGAACTTGCCTTTATCTTGGAAAATACAGATGGCACCTTTTGGAATTCGAATGAAAAAAACTTAAGAAATGCACTAAGTTGTAGTCAGCAGGATTTGAACCTGTGCAGGGAGACCCCAATGTATTTCAAGTCCATCGCCTTAACCACTCGGCCATGACTACCACAAAGAGAGCTGGTACAAATATCGAAAATGGGACAAGGCTCACACAGGTTGTCGCTTTCTTTAGCCGTTTCACTGCCAAGCCCTTTTTCACAGAAAATAATTTTAACTTAACACTGGTGTGAAAGACACGATTCATAGTGCACTCTTAAATTTAGGGAATAATCAACATATTCTGCATATAGATTATTTTTGCCAAATAGATAACATATTCATTTTTTGTCACAACTCTTCATTTTTAATAGGTTTTTTTTAATTTATGCATTCTTTACTGAAAAATTGATGGAACTAAATCTTCTAGATATTGGAGGTGCCCTTTCTCGTACATCAGTTCAAAGAGAGTTTGCAGTATTACCATACTTGCAGAAATGACTGTATCAAATATTCTATATTCAGCCCTTGGGTTTTTACGTCCCAGGTGCATTATCTTGCACTTATCCACATTAAAACTCAATTGCCACAGCTCTGACGATTTTTTTTAGTTTACCTAAATCATTTGTCATTTGGCTGATCCCTCCAGGAACGTCAACCCTGTTGAAAATCTTTGTGTCATCAGCAAAAAGACATACTTTTCCATTAATACCTTCTGCAATATCACTAATAAAAATAATAAATAGAATGGGTCCAAGTACTGACCCCTGAGGTACCCCACTGGTAACAAGACCTTGCGCCGAATAAACTCCATTTACCACAACCCTCTGTTGCCTGTCACTCAGCCACTGCCTAATCCATTTAACAATATTGGAATCCAATCTCAAAGATTGCAATTTATTGATAAGCCTTCTATGTGGAACAGTATCAAAAGCCTTACTGAAATCTAAATAAGCAATGTCTACTGCACCACCTGTGTCTATTATTTTTGTTACCCAATCAAAAAAATCAATAAGATTAGTTTGGCAGTATAAAAACAAAAACACCAGGGGCAAACAATGATGAGGTGAATAATAGCCTTAATTCGCAACTGATGTCTCAAAAGTTAGCAGAACTTGCCTTTATCTTGGAAAATACAGATGGCACCTTTTGGAATTCGAATGAAAAAACTTAAGCAAAGCACCAAGCAGTATTTGAACCTGCGTGGCGAGACCCCAATGGATTTCAAGTCCGTTGCCTTAACCACTCGGCCATGACAACCACAAGGGGAGCTGGTACAAAGATCGAAAAAGGGACAAGGCTCACACAGGTTGTCGCTTTCTTTAGCCGTTTCACTGCCAAGCCCTTTTTCACGGAAAATAATTTTAAGTTAACATTGGTGTGAAAGACACAATTCATAGTGCACTCATAAATTTAGGGAATAATCAAAATATTCTGCATATAGATTGTTTTTGCCAAATAGATAATATATTCATTTTTTTGTCGCAACTCTTCATTTTTAATAGGTTTTTTTTAATTTATGCATTCTTTACTGAAAAATTGATGGAACTAAATCTTCTAGATATTGGAGGTGCCCTTTCTCGTACATCAGTTCAAAGAGAGTTTGCAGTATTACCATACTTGCAGAAATGACCAAATACAGTAAGTCCCGTGTGGTCCGAGGTGTCCTTTATTACCTGGTGGATTGGGAGGGTTATGGGCCTGAGGATCGTTCTTGGCTGCCAGCCAGCGAAATCCATGCGCCTCTTCTGGTTCGCCAATTCCATGAGGCACATCCTTCAGCGCCTGGAGGTCGTTCTGAGTTTGACCGTGGTGGGGGGTGATAGTTCTGTTACATCCTCAGCCCCTGCTGTGCTTCCTGGGGGGTCTAGGCATGGTTTAGTGCCAAGGGCTGGTCGAGTGCCAGCAACATTTCGATCCCCGTGAACCCAGCTCCCCTGTAGACCAATTGACAACTGGGTTGTGTTTAGCCAACCATGGGTACCCCAATACAATGGGTATAGTGGGTGATTCTATGATTTGGAATTTGAATTTTTCCTTATGCAATACACCAGTACCAAAAGAGACAGGTACCGTATCATGTGTACAATGAGGTCTTAGCAATTTCCTGCCATCAATACTCTCGATGAGAAGGGGTATTTCTCTTTCTACCAGAGGCACTTGGTGAATGGCAGCAAACCCAGAATCCAAAAAATTGCCTGCAGACCCAGAATCAATGAGTGCTTCTGTGTCCAACTTGACTTTCTTCCAAGCAAGGGACACAGGCACTACAACACGAGAATTTTCTCTTTCTTTTCTTACTAGACACGAGAGACACTGCAGTAGTACCTACAACCAGTCTCTCAGGGGATTCTAGGCTTGCTCGTATTCCCGACACATTAGATCTTTTTGGTCACTTGGGGCATTGTAAACGAAAATGCACTGTCAGCACAATAGAAACAGAGGCCTTCTCTGAGGCAATATTGTCTCTCCTCTCCTCCTGATATGCCAGAACGACCTAGCTGCATAGTCTCTGGTTCTGTAGGTACAGATCTAGGAGGAGAGACCGCATGACTTGACCTGGGAGTAGAACCAGTACCCTGGGAAGTTTTATGTGATTTGCTACGACAAGACCTCCTGTCACGCATCTGATCATCGAGGGCTATGCAATAGTCTATCAAGTTCTCTAGCTCCTCAGTGAGTGACATAGGAGCTAATTCATGCATGATATTTTCATATATACCTTCAAGAAACGCCGTAATAAGCACCTCATTAGGCCATTGTAATTCTGCAGCCACAGTTAAATTCTATGGCATAGTCTGCAACTCGGCGGTTGCCCTGGGTTATATGCCACAAAGCCCTGGCTGCCCCCATTGCCCGTCTAGCAGGATCAAAAGTACGTCTCAATTCATTCATAAATTCAGCATAGTTAAATACCAATGGTTTCTTCAATTCCCATAAAGGGGTTGCCCATAGCAGAGCTTTCTCGGTTAGGTGGTTAATGACATAACCCACCTTAGCTCTTTCTGTGGGACACATTCCTGGATATAATTCAAACATTATATCAATTTGGGTTATGAACCCTCTGCATAAACCAGAATTCCCACTGAAACACGTAGGTGTCTTTAAACTTACATGAGAAACTTCAGTAGCGACCATGGAAGAAACATTCACAGCATGAGGGGATACATTAACCTCAGGAGAAGAGGTTTGAGAAGCCCCACCGAACTCATTGAACTGCTTCATTAGTAGGCCCAAGGCCTGAGCCAATTGATCCAGGCGGTGATCCTGCTCCCCTTGTTTAGCAATAATTTCACTCAGCTTAGACATGAGTACAGATAAATCTGTCTGATCCATATTTGGCCCTGACGTGATGTAACGGGCACTGTAGCACTCACACAAAAGTAGCGGAGTAGTGATCTTAATGGACAGAAATATCTTCCTGATGGTTACAAACACTCGGTAAACACAGACTTATACTCTAGAGCCAAGGAGTATAAAAGCACAACTGAATTGCAACTAAGCTCGGATGGTTTCAAGACCAAAAGACAACTTAGTGCACATACAGGGACTCTTAACAATACAGATGACTTAGATAACGGAGTATATGTCTCAAGCTGGACTTCCAGCAGATTTCTTTGACAGTCAATGAATTGATTAGACTGCAGGGCAGTCACAGAATAAACAGAAAATACGTTCTTTGATAAACCCGACTGGGTTTGCGATACCTTGATAGAACCGAAGGCTGATGACACACGTGATAGTATCGGGCTTCTAATGAACGGGGTTACACTTGGCATATGTATTAGAATAATACGTAGTAGAGAACAAGCTGTACCTATCTTTCCCTATTCTCACGTAAAGACAGCTTAACACAGATTCGGAAACCTTAGGTCTCCAACACAACCCCGATAAGGCTGCAGATATTACCCCAGAATGAGAGAGGTATGAACCCAGGTGGCGGGCCCAAACCCCAGCGGCATACATAGGGTTAAACAAACGTCGCACAGCAATAGGTGCTGATATGGGATAAACGAGAGAATGGTCAAAGACAAGCCAGGTCAAAAACAGGAGCAGAATTCGTAGACAAAACTGGTCAGCAACTGAAAACACAATGAAAGCAATAGCAGGCGATGCGGGAACTAAACTCCACGTCAGGGCGACGAGGTAACTCCTCGCGCCCTGCTTTAAACCTGGTGGCTCCTTGTGACCATGCCAGGTCCCGCCCCCTCAGACGCCGATTGGCCATTACGATGTACTGGCACTTGACCCGCCAGTGGCGCAGAGCCATGCCCAGACCGCCCAGGGAGCACAGCAGGGGCTGAGGACATAACAGTCTATATTGAAAGTGATTAAATATACAGGTCATCTTGCGTGGTCCATCATATATGTTACAGAGTAACTGCAGTGAATGATATTGTAAGCCGAGTATTGCTGCTGTGATTAATCTGTGGAAGAGATAGCCTACCTATCGAGTGTGTTTTGTATCTCCCTGAAGAAAGTTTAATTTAGTGAATCAACCCCTACAATACTAAATTGTGCTGCAGGTAATGCCCTAGTAACTGAGTATTTTTAGCCAGGTTGAGGATTGTTTTATAATGGGACAAGTTTAAGTGGGTAGAATAGAACTTGGTGTTTAAGAATTGATTCATGCATATGTACCGGCTGGGTGGAGTAGAGGTAATGTCACCACTCTGCATGGAGAGAGCCTTTGGAGTCATGGGCTTGATCCCAGCAAGCAACCTCTCCAGGAAGTGTCCTTGGCAAGACTCCTAATGGTACATACTCACCACCCAGGACATACTTGAAAACAAGAGCAAATCTCAATGAATCCTTTCACAAAAAAAAAAAATAAGTGGGGTGCGTTCTATAAACCACCATTAGATATTTGTCCATTAGATTATTGCGTGTCGGAGTATTGCTACTAATCACTACCTAGAATTACTTTTAAAATTGTATCTTGCTGATCAGTTGATAACATATGATTAAAAAACCAATACTGTGTGAGATCTTGATACCGATAAAAAAATATATGCGTATCTTTTCCTGGGCTCCTGGAGCGCTCCTCCCTTATACGCTCGAACAGAAATGTACAAAAAAGTGTGTATAACACGATAGGGATCGCACGGAACCAGCAATCTTCCACTTGTTGAGGTTAGAGACTGTAGAGTGTACGATCGGGAGGTTTGAGCCAATGTGGCAAAAACACATATGCACATTTTTGTATGTGCTAGTTGTTTAAATGTTACTGGGATAAAAGGTTCTAAACTGTAGATGGTGTGCCTTATCGACTTCAGTTGGATTCTGCATTAAAATAAAAATCAGATACGGTAAACATGATAAACGAATAGTAAAGAAGGTGGAAGCAAGAGTGATTCGTCTTTCACCCCCACATCTGAGGGAAAAAGTTTTTTGAGCATCCCGAAAATCAAGCAGCACAAAGGACCTGCCTCTCCGGTGAAGTATCGACCCATTGATGGAATCTGGAGGCTAACATCTTGATATAAGATATGCTTATATTTCGTTTGCGTCTAGTGAGTGTGACTTGTAGGGGGCTCATAACAAAATACCCGTGTGGAAACTATATCACAATATTTTTGTTTTCATGTATCTAGGTGGTGCTCCCAATCGTGTTATACACACCATTTTTGTACAATAACATATGATTGTATGAAACTTGACGGTGTGAATAAATTTTTATTTGATTTGTTTTACGGTTACGTAGTCTCATATCATCTTTAATGATTTTATTGTGTCTAAAAATATCTACATAGCCTCAAAAGAACTTGGGATAACGCGCTATATATTTGTTAAAAAGTATATACATTGATTGGTTATTAATCCTTATTTTTAAGGGGAAATAACCAAATTATACCATTGGTATTGGAGGCACTGTCATTAATGATATATATATTTATAAATATAGTAAAAGAAAATACACGTCCTATTAACCACTTCGCTGCGGTGGACGCGCTCAGCGCGTCCAACCGCAGGTAGCGTTCCATGCGGTGGACGCGCTGAGCGCGTCCTCTCTTTGGGGCCAGCGTTCGGCCGGGTTGCGGCCGATCACTGGCCCCCCCGGTGCGAGCTGACATCCTCGATGTCAGCCCAGCAGCCAGAACCGCCGCCAGAGTAATTAGGTGCCCCCCCGCATGTGCGGAGGAGGCGACTGAAAGGGAGGGGGGGGAGGTCCTTCGGACCTCTCTCCCTCCCGATCGTCGGCGTGCAGGGGGTTAACCCAGGCACCGTTTGGAAGGGCACAGCCTGCCCTTCCAAATGGTACCTGGCATTAACCCCATGGGGGCCGGATCACGAATCGGCGCCGAAAAGCGCCGGTTCGTGATCCTTTCCCAGAGCTGGCCGACATCTTGGATGTCGGCCAAGCTTCCGGGAATGCCCCCTGAGGACTGGCGTCATCGTGCATAGCACGATGACGCCAGTCCTGGAGTTAACCCCTAACTGCCACCAATGGTGGAGATAGGGGTTCCAATGAACCCCCTATCTCCCGATCCGTGGCAGTTAGGGGTTAATGTTTGGTAATGTTGGATCGGCCAGAGCATGGCCGTTCCAACAATACCAAACATGAGTATAAAAAAATGTAAAAGAATTATAAAAAAAAATAAACAATTTTTTTTTTCTTTTTTTTGGTTTGTTAATGCAGCAATATTGTTCCCATTTCAACTATAATGTGAACAATGATGCTGCACTAACGATTTTTGTATGCGGTGCGTTTGTTAAAAATCGCGTAATTTTCCCCAAAAAAAAATGTAATGAGACCCCATCATTTCTAATTTTTTTAACAAGCGCACCCCATACAAAATATAACCGCAATTGCTAGCATCTTAAAATGTGAAAAAAAACACTTTACACGTTGTAAATTATTGAAAATTCATATTTTATTGCATTTTTTGTTATAATATACAGACAGGTCATGACGAATACATATAATAATGACATATTATGAATCTGCCGAGTCTGACGGAAAGAACGATATATAATATGTCTGGGTCATATACTAAAATAAGCCTTCAAAACGCATTTAAGCATGATGAGCAAAATCGGTAAAAATGAGCTCAGCACAGAGGTGGGAAAAGCCTCAGCAGTGAAAGGGTTAAATAACCCTGACAATTATGTGCTTTTTCTTATAATGCAAACCATGATGCTGCACTAACCCATTTCAGCCCATTTCGGCTCTTTTTGGCTATTAAATTTCACCGAAAAATTTGTAAATTTACTATTTATGGGATAGTCCCCGTACTAGTTATCGGACAGTGATGAAAACCACCTAATTGGGTCGATAACTGCCGAACAGGCATGATAAAGTAAACTAATGGCATTTCTATTAAACCACCAGTAGATGGCAGCAGAGTGAAAAGCCTGAAAGATGAGGACGTGTTTATCTAAAATGCTTCCCTGAGCAGACGGAACAAAAGAGCATTTGTGTTGCAGGTAAGAGGGAGCATATCCAGTTTTATAAACAGGGCAAAAGTGATTTAATTCACATCCCTGTAGTTAGATAAGACAGTATACAGATGTCAGTGGGTTCTGCTGTTATCTTATAGAGCACCAGCATACAGGGAATGTGATGACTATAGGATCTCATGTTATACAGTATTATTGTATTGCATCATTAGCCTACTATAATGTAGATTGAGTAATTATATATCTGTAAATGTTTAATTGTTTATTATTTTCTATAAGGACGTTATTACTGCATAGGTGAATGTTACTGTATATATCTAAATGTGTATTAATGTATAAGCATTTAAGAAAAGTACACATCCTACCAGAGCTGAAGTCATGTTTTGTTTGTGTTACAGAAAACATTTAAATAAAAGCACTTTTGGTTTCACCCAGCTCGCTCCCTTCGCACATTGGAATTATTGACCATACTTTCAGCATATGTGCTACACATTGCGGAGAATTCCACCAAACTGAAGAAAAAAAAAGAAAGTCTCCTAATAGGAGCTTAAATCATCCTTGAAGATTGTAACATTCCCACTGACTCCCTGACGAACCTCCTCACCTCCAAATTCTTTTCTATCACCTCCTCCTTGGGCCTCACACAGGGGTCCGACTCTCCTACCCACCAAGCTGGCAACAACCTGGATCTTATTTTCTCTAACCTCTGCACAGTTTCCAACTTTTCGAATACACCACTCCCCCTTTCCGATCGCCACCTCCTTTCCTTGAACCTTCTCTTGCCACCTACCCAGCCTCCCGCTTCCACCCCTCCTTCCGCTTCCACTCCTCTTCTACCCCGGAGGCACCTTGGTGCCCTGAAGCCTAAACTATCCTCCACCACTATCCATCCTCTTCTTCTGCCTATCTCCACCTCCAACTGCACTGACAAAGCCACTGATATCTACAACTCCGTCCTTTCCTCATCACTTGATGAACTTGCTCCTACTTCTCTCCATGCTAAATGCAGGCCAATTCGTCAACCGTGGCACACCAAATACACTAGATACCTTCGGCGCTACTCCAGGGCAGCTGAACGTGGCTGGAGGAAGTCTCGTACTCTGGCTGACTTCCTCCATTATAAATTCATGCTCCGCTCCTACAGTCTCGATTTATCTCTCACCAAACAGTCTTAGTTCTTGTCCTTATCTCTACCTTTTCTCATGATTCTAGACGTCTGTTTCACACATTCAATCTGCTAATGCGCCCCACATCCACCCAACCTTCCACGGACCTCACCGCTGTCTGCTTTGCTGACTACTTCACTGATAAGATTGCTAAACTAAGAGTAGAAATCTCTTCACTGCCCTCCTCCACAACCACTCAACCTCATTCACTCTGTCACTCCCTGCCCAATCTTCTATGTCTTCCTTTTCTCTGGTCTCTGAGGAGGATGTCTCGGCACTTATGTCTTCCTGCCCAACCACCTGTCCGCTTGACCCCATCCCCTCGCACCTTACCTGGTCAGTCTTGCTAGTTATTGTCCCCAGTCTGACTCACATTTTCAACCTCTCCCTCTGGACTCCTGGAGTCTTCCCTTCTGTTTTTAAACGTGCTCTGATCACCCCCCATCCTAAAGAAGCCACCTCTTGACCCCACCTCCCTCTCAAACTACCGTTCCATCTCTCTGCTCCCCTTTGCCTCCAAAATCCTGGAACGCCTTGTCTATAACAGCACACCGTTACCGCACTAACTCTCTACTTGATCCGCACCAGTCTGGCTTTCGCTCCCAGCACTCCACTGAAACTGCTTTGACCAAGGTGACTAATGATCTAGTTGCTGGCAAAACCAAAGTCACTTCTCCCTCCTTATTCTTCTCGATCTTTCTGCTGCATTTGACATTGTTGACCACCCTCTCCTGCTCCTCACTCCTGCGTCAACATGCCCTAAAAAAAAAGAGATTCCTTTTATTACATTAAAACTTATTGGATTCACTTGTTTAAACCTGTCTTTTTGAAACACTGAAAATGAGGTAATTTTGCCAAAATTATGGTGCAATTTAGTGGTCTGTGAATAGACTAATCAATAGTTTTCTATTGGACAGTTACAAGCATTTATAAAGCGCCAACAGATTCCTTAGCGCTGTACAATGGGAGAAAAAGGGATATACATACACGTTACACACACCGACCAGTAAGAGGGAAGGACCCTGCTTGAGAGATTACAATCTCATTTTCAGTGCTGCCGAATTTCACTGTCAATTCGCTTGTATTTGGCAAATTGGCAGCTCAGTGAAATGAAGAATTGCCCCGAATGTCGAAATTCACTGGTTGCAATCTGGAAGGTTGTGATAAAACTGTTTAGTGTAAATAGATTACTTTGATTTTGTTCAAAATTGTTTTTCTATTGCATTAAAGCCTCCGATAGGTTAAACATTGTGGAAATAGCCTATTTTATATCCCCACCTCAAGCTTCATACCCTAAAATCCAAGTGTCCGTTTATGGTCATGTGAAACATTGGCATGTCTACATGTCCCATCCAAATGTAAGGTTAAACACTTGATTCCTCTATTTCCAAGGAAAAATAGGATCAAACATAGAAATTCTCCAAATTATTTGAATATGTACTCTTCCCAGGATTATCAACAGTTCGACAAATCAGCATTCTGGTTTAGGCTAGAGACATGCAAGACATCACTGTGCTTTTAAAATGGCTCCCAAGACTATAAAACCTCCCAAGGAACATTTTTTTTGTTGCACCAGGAAAAAAAACAAACTTTTTTTACGTTTGAACATCCACATAGTAATTTTCATCCACTCCCTTGGGCTATCCAATCCCAAGCCACTGAGCTAATTACGTCAGTGCACGCTTAATACGCTCGAATAAACTTTCCGTCCCACCGATTGGTTGCAGTGCACTGCGAATGACCTACACACGTAGTGCGCGTGCGCCATGGGCTTTGGGTGCGCTACAATTACGTCACTTGGGTATTTCCGCACTCCAGTTAGGGAGCGTCTATCAATGCCTGATTGCCTGTAAGGGGGCGTTGCAGGTAGGCTTAGTTTGCTTGCTAGGAGAGGAGAAAGAGGATTAAAACTTTTTATTTACGGAAGCCATTGAAACCGCCTGGATCATACCAGTTTATTCGTTCTGCTCGTGGAGTGCTGAGGCGAAAACATGAACGGTAAGAAGAGCACACGTACAACACATAGTAAGGCCGGGTGCACAGCGACGCTCTACACGCACGGTGTATCACATCTATGGAAACCGGTCAGGACCTGTCATTAGGGGATGATGTTGATATCACGTATACATTACGTCAACCTTTGTACCTGAGACGTCATTGAAGTATTTACATCCCTTAGGCTAGGGACAGATGAGCGCATTTTCTGCGGCCACCGTCAAAATGTACGTCGATGCGTGCGCACGCATTTTTTCACGGAATACGCTTAAGTGGTCAGACGATGCGCAATTCTGGACGTATTTCATGACGTGGGGTAAAAAGAAGTCTAGGGAAATCCGGCTGTTTGAACGTTATGTTGGCCGCACACTAGCAGCGTCTGACATCTCCTAATCACGCACACACGCTGCTATGCGGCCGCAGCGCACTCTGTACGTCAGTAGCAGCGGTTTCACGTTCTGATAAAAATGCGTTCATTTGCTGGTTGCGTGGTGTCGGCGCACTTTTGTACGCACGTACTGCGTATATTGGCCGTCATTGGCCGTTATGTGCTGCTACTGCCGCCGTGATTTAGTGCGTCTGCACGCGCGTTCCGACTGCCCCACTCTGACCCTAGCCTTAATAACACCCCCCCCCCCCCGCTTCATATGAATGATGCATAGATTAGGGCATCCCTTATTCTGTGCTTCCCACCAGCATGTATGCGTAGCTATCAGATTACATCTGGCCTATACTTTGTTTTCATGTATTAAGTTCCAATTTTTAGCCAAGGCTGTCCTGGAAAAACCGCAAACTGTGTGTGTGTGTATATGTGTTTGTGTGTGTGTGTGTGTGTGTGTGTGTGTGTGATTACCGTGTGTATAATATATATATATATATATATATATAATTACAATGTGGTGTGTTCATCTTGGGGCTTGATAAAGTGCCATTTTTGCCTCTTAGTATGTAGACCTAACCTCATTTCCACAAGATCACTTTTCGATTGTCACAATGAAAATCCTTCAGACAGAATTGCACCTGGCTACTAAAAATGTATAGTTGACTCCTATATTTTCTTATGCACTCTTAGGTCTGGTGATAATTTGTAGTAGGGCAATTATCCTATGGGCAGGTCTGTTTGTTCCATATTTTTTTTTTTTTTTTTTTTTTTTATGTCTGTCCTCCCTCATTGTAAAGCTCTGCTGATTCTGATGGCGCTATATATGTCACTCTATGAAAAATTTACAATCCCTCTCTCTGGGTTTCTTTTCTTTTTCCATATATAGAATGTAGAAAGCGAAAAGAGGAGGTAAAGCGCCCACTGGCTTTTGCTCCTCCAGTGAGAGAGGGCCATGGTTTTTCTTAAGGTTGGAAACGCATACCTTAGGGGATAGGTCCCATAGCCTCTTCAGCAACTTGTTCATTAGGCCAAGCAGGCCGCAGGAATCGGAGGAGGCACTGCATCCTACCTAGACTTGGCCGCCACCAAACAAAGTCTAAGATGGTGGCCAGGCTGGCCCCCTCTGATATCAGACATTGTGTGCCGGACGTCTGCCGCACATCCCCCTTCCTGGCAGATCACAAGTGGAGTAGCGGCCACACCCTGTAGCCACCACCAACTCTCAGATTCCTTCACTGATCTGCTACTGAGGAATAATTACACACTGACTTTACTCGTCCGAGTGGCACGCCGAGACAGTGTTGGCATTGTCGGGAGCAGGGGACCACAAAAGTGTATCTCTAATTTGGTGAATTCCAGAGAAGTCGTGAAGGTCTCATGGGCACCTAACATTAAGTCCCTGTCCGCCTTCTTCCTAAGAGCCGGCTGTAGGCTCCCCAGAATGTGAGTTAAAAATCAATATACATTACTCTCATCTTGGGTGCCGTGATACTGCGCAATTTTTGGTCCATTTTGTGTTTCCTCCCTACAGTGCACGCTTCATCTAAAATTTTTTGAGAAGATCTACTCCTAAAGACAAAGACTGCAGTTTATGGACATATTGTGTGTCTACCCCACTATCTTTTTTGGATTTGGGTCTCTTAAAGCGCTGTGTTGTTTACCCTGTCTGTATTCTTTTCTTTTTCGCCCATAAATAATTAAGTAGATGTTGCTGACAGCATCTGCTCAATTACTTTTCTAAAAAATTTGGGCGAAAATACATGGTCTCGGCGCGCTTCCTTGTAACTTTTTTTAATGCAATTTGCATTCTCTACGCAAATTGCACATCACGCAGAGCTTGTGGACTTTTGTAAGCAAGATCTGTATCGCCTGTGCGGAACGATGGATTGGTGCTGTGCGCCCATGCACAGAATCAATCCATCGACTTTTGCACTTGAAGGGTAATTCAGTAAGCGGCGAATTAGCGATGGAATTGCACCTAACAGTGCAATTTCCGTGGCAGTCAGTTTATTCAGAAAGCTGTCAACTTGCCAAATACTGGCAAACTGACACTGAAATATGGGGTAGTACACTTGCATGAGCATTAACGTTTGCTGTGGTGTTTACCGCATATTACAATCCGAACGCAAACGGGTTAAGTAACCCGTTTGCATTTGGTACCTTGCGCTTTTCAGCGCGAGGTTACTGTACTTTGCGCTCCCCATGTTAAGTATAGGTAGCACAAATGTTAATCAGCGTTAGGATTACAATCTACTAGCGCTGATTAACGCCTGGCTCTGGTTGGCAAAAAGTTAACAACAGCCAGGACTTGGTGTTAACACCAGCCTACATAAACAAAAAAATGAATCACATACTCACACTCTCCCTGCGTATCACTACGCCGACCGGCGATGCGAGATCTGGCTGGTCATGTGACCGGCAGGGGGAAATTCAATGGAGTCCTATGGACTCCATCGAGTGGATGCTCGTGGCTTCGCTCAGCGCTGCCGCGAGCATCCCGTGGGTTCACGCGCGGTAACAATGCAGGCAGCATTTTTTGCACCTGCATTGTAATCCAGCGTTAAAATGGGGCGCAGTTTTTCCTCCCTTGCGCCCGCGTTTTAATGCTTGGATTGTAATATTTTATTTTATGAAGGATTTTACCATGAAGGATACATTGAGATTTCTCCAATTTTCAAGTATGTCCTGGGTTCAAGAACATTAAAATGTTACAGTTGTTACAGCAATACAAAGTAATACAATGCAAGATATTAATCTGTATATATGTGTGTTTTGTTTTGTTTGTTTTTTAACAGAAAATAAATATGTAGGAAATAGTCATTATGTTACATGTTTACAGGTGCGTACCGCATTGAGGTATGTTTAATAGGGAGCTCTTGATTAACTTTAGATTGGGGGAAGATTTGACGGCGTCTGGGAGGTTATTCCATAACTGTGGTGCTCTGTAGGAAAATGTGGATCGAGTCACTTTCTTTCTTTTTGTATTGTGGTATTACAAGTAAGGTGCTGGTCCTGGATCGGAGGCTGTAGGATGAGGAAGCTGCTGGGGGAAGCAATCTATTCAGGTAGGGTGGCAGCTTCCCAGAAAAGCTTTTAAACACCCAGGTTGGAAGGGTGCGTTTAGACTCCAGCAATGGCCAATTTAGCTCTTTTAACATGTCACAATGGTGGGTCATGTAGTTACATTGTAGTGCAAAGCGGCAGAATGAGTTATACAATGTAGTAAGTTTCTGAAAGTGTGTTTGTGGGGCTGCTGCATACACTACATCTCCATAATCAATAGCCGGCATAAGCATTTGTTGTACAATTTGCTTTCTTACTGTAGGGGCTCAGGCAGGATTTGTTTCTGTACAGGGCACCTAGTTTGGGGTAAAGTTTAGATGAGTTTTTCGATGTGAGGGCCAAAGGATAGATTTGGGTCCAACCACATACCTAGATATGAGAGAAGTGACTGGGGTCAGCGTGCCATTTGATTTCGTCCCAACACATAGATGGGGATTTTGCAATTTATGTATTTTAGGTGCTGTTCCAAAGAGCATCGTTACCGTTTTGTATTTAAAAAAAGTTTGTGTTTGATCCTCTTTTCTACCTCTGTGAATTGTTCTTGCAGCACGGTCTCCAGCTCCGGGGAGATTTGGTTTGCTGGTATAGATTACGGTGTCGTCTGCGTACATGTGTACAGTTGAGGCTTTGCAGATGTTAGGCAGATCATTTATGAATATTGTAAATAGCAGGGGGCCAAGTATTGAGCCTGGGGTACACCACAAGTGAGGGGGAGGGAGGAGCTGCCAGAAATAGACACATTGCGATCGGTCAGATGCATATGATCGAAACCAGGTTAGCGTGCGATCACCAATACCAGAGTC
This sequence comes from Leptobrachium leishanense, assembly GCA_009667805.1. Classification (NCBI taxonomy): domain Eukaryota; kingdom Metazoa; phylum Chordata; class Amphibia; order Anura; family Megophryidae; genus Leptobrachium; species Leptobrachium leishanense. The sequence goes on from CM019072.1 coordinate 57,452,479, forward strand.
TTTAAAGTTTTTTTAACACTATGCCATGGTCTACTGTGTCAAAGGCCTTGGCAAAATCAAGGAAGATGGCTCCAATTAGGCTTCCTTGTTCCATCCCAGCTTGGATATCATTGCAATCTTTTAAAAGGGTGGTTTGCAGTTGAGTGATTTGTACGAAAGTCTGATTGATCTGGGCTTAAGTAGTTCCAATATTGATTAATAATCACGTAATTGTGTGTAGATGTATTTTTCCAAAATTTTTGACATTACAGGGAGCAATGATATCGGACGGTAGTTGGATACAAAAGTACTGTCACCACTTTTATGGATAGGTACCGCTCTCCCCTTGGGTACCAAAATTCGCTATTCTTGCACTAAGCTGAAAAGGTAAAAACGGCTTATCTTTCCTTTTTATTCTTTTTATTTTTTTTAAAAAACAAACCTCTCAAAGTTGACCATATTTCCATATCTGCGGTGTCGTAAGGCGACCATATGCCTGTGGGATGAATGCTCACTCAAGCATTTAGACAATAGGTTGCCTCTCGGTGTAAATTCTTTTAGAAGCATTGTCCTAGGATGCATTGATGTTCAAAACAAAGGAAGGCTGTTTAGCGCGTGGTGGAGGAGAGCCAGACACTTTGTCAAGCCGTCACAGACTTCAGGGATACCCATTGGGTATTGGGGTACTTGACTGGCCATCACTACGATGTTAGTTGTAAGTTGCTGAGTGCCCCACTTTCCTCCTTCATTGCCCGTTTAAGTTAAATCGGCTTGGTGGCTTGTGTATCCCTTTAAGGTGAAACTGCAATTTTCAAAACAACTCAAACCATTTTCTATGGAATTGCATCCTATAAATGGGCCATCTGTTTAGCTTTCTCAATTTGTAGAAACCATTTTATCGCTTTTAGAGTTGCACCGATACTAGTATCGGTGCCGATACCGGGTACTACTTGGTACTCGTGCAGTGCCCCTGATATTTCCCCCGATACCGGGAGCCGGCATCCGAGGGGCTGGGGCGGCTGTCCGAATGCTCTATCGACATTCGGACAGGCACCTGGAGCTCTCCGCGTTCATACTTACTTTGCCGGCGTCGCTCAGGAAGGTAAGTATGAACGCGGAGAGCTCCAGGTGCCTGTCCGAATGATGTGTGTATGTGTATATATATATATCAGTTGTGTTCAAAATTATTCAACCCCCACTGAAATTGAGTGTTTTGGCCAGTTTGACATTGATTTTGATCATTCAGTCATCTTGCTTACAATTAAATCAAAGAGGCACGTGTAGGTCAGACAAATATAACATAACATTTATAATGAAATAAGCACAAATGTCTTTTCTGTGCTCACATCATTATCAGTTTTATTCAACCCCCAAGTGACATTCAATCTTAGTACTTAGTACAACATCCTTTTACAGTTATAACAGCTTTTAAACGTGAAGCATAGCTTGACACAAGTGTCTTGCAGCGATCTACGGGTATCTTCGCCCATTCGTCATGGGCAAAAGCCTCCCGTTCAGTCACATTCTTAAAGAAAGCAGTTGCAGTGCGCAAACTTAAGTCCCACCAGAGGTTCTCAATCGGATTTAAGTCAGGTGACTGCGATGGCCACTCCAAAATGTTCCAGCCTTTAATCTGCAACCATGCTCTAGTGGACTTGGAGGTATGCTTGGGATCATTGTCCTGTTGAAAGGTCCAACGTCTCCTAAGCCTCAGGTTTGTGACGGACTGCATCACATTGTCATCCAATATCTCCTGGTACTGAAGAGAATTCATGGTACCTTGCACACGCTGAAGCTTCCCTGTAACTGCAGAAGCAAAACAGCCCCAAAGCATGATTGACCCCCTGCCATGCTTCACAGTAGGCAAGGTGTTCTTTTCTTCATAGGCCTTGTTCTTCCTCCTCCAAACATAGCGTTGATCCATGGGCCCAAACAGTTCTAATTTTGTTTCATCAGTCCACAGAACACTATCCCAAAACTTCTGTGGTTTGTCCACATGACTTTTGGCATACAGCAGTCGACTCTTCTTATTCTTTGGAGACAGCAAGGGGGTGCGCCTGGGAGTTCTGGCATGGAGGCCTTCATTACGCAGTGTGCGCCATATTGTCTGAGCTGAAACTTCAGTACCCACATCTGACAAATCTTTTCTCAGTTCCTCAGCAGTCACACGGGACTTTTCTCCACTCTACGCTTCAAGTAGCGCTCAGCATCTTCTTTCTGCCACGACCAGGTAGCGTTTCAACAGTGCCCTTTGCCTTGAATTTGCGAATGATGCTTCCTATGGTCTCTCTTGGTATGTTTAACATCTTTGCAATCTTCTTATAGCCATTGCCCTTCCTGTGAAGAGTAATCACCTCTTTTCTTGTCTTCCTGGACCATTCTCTTGACTTCACCATGTTTGTAATCACACCAGTAAATGTCTAGAAGGAGCTGAGTATCACAGTTATTTTAAAGCTGCCTAATTGGTGCTTTTTATGCTTTATTGCTGCTCCGTGACATCCACAGGTGTTTTCAATATCTGATTGAAAACACTTGAATGAACCTCTGTTCTTCAGAGTGGTAGTCTTTAAGGGGTTGAATAATTGTGTCAATGAAGAATTCACAAAAGAAACATTTACTACTGTATTACAAAACCAATTGCTGTCATTTCAGTTGCATATGGTTCTTTAAAAAGTCCTTGTAGGATTTCATTCTGAATACAATTACAAATGTACACTAAATTCCCTAAAACCCTTTACAGCATTGGGGGTTGAATAATTTTGAACACAAGTGTGTGTGTGTATGTATGATATATATATATATATATATATATATATAATTTATTTTACCCCCCCCCCCCCCCGGCTGTTCTTATTGGAAAGCGTTCACATGACATAAAAGTATCGGTACTCGTACTCGGTCTTAAAGTGGTATCGGTGCATCCCTAATCGGTTTGATATCGCTCACATCAGCTGGCATTGCTGTAGAAAACTGCTCCTTTTTATTCAAAGCAGGCTAATGATCGTCGACTTGGTGACGGCTTCAAACACACTGGCATCACTGAGGGCCAGTCGAGCAGAGCTGCGCAATTTGGCTCATTTATTGACACTCATGAAGTGGCAATATAGAGACACTCAGCTTTGGAGCCAGGTAAATAGAGGCTTGATGTTGATGATTGCTGTGATACCTGTTGCTTCATGGAACATCGCAGGGAAGGTCGATGACAGGTTCTCTTTAATTCACCAATGGTTTCAGGTGGTTGATATGTATGGTTCTCCCACCTCTTTTTTTCTCTTCAAATAATGGACATTGATTTATGTTAGAGCATTTTTAATCTTTATCTTAAAGGGATACTCTATTGAAAACAGTTCCTTCTTTCTTTTGCTCTTAAATAATTTGGCAGATGCTGCTGACTGATGATGATTCTCTAATTTGGGGTAATTTTACTCCTTGCTGTGCGCAGATCCAATCCATCGTCTGTCTCTGAGACTGCCTGCGATTGTTGATGTGCTCTATGCTTTCAGATGTCACTAGTAACCTTGTGTCCAGCAGCCAGGAAAATCAAGATCCCAGCTTCTGGTAAACTCCTCTAGATCGGGTATGGGGGAAGACTCTACACATCCTGACCACTTTTAAAACCCTTAAAACTAGGGATGCACCGAAATGGTAATTTCCGGCTGATACTGAAAATTTGGGATCGGTTCGGCTGAAAACCGATACCGAAAATCTGCCATGAGAACCTGGGCCTGGAGGCCGGGGACTAGCCTGATCCTGAAGGCCGGCTGAGCAAGCTGCTCGGCTGGCCTCCAGGCCCAGGTTCGCATGGCTGATTGGTTGCACCTTACTCGCCTACATCCTCCTACTTTGGTCCTAAGCTCCAGCGGTGACAGTCTTCCGGCTGTTGCAGGCTGCTCGGCCGTCCTTCAGGCGAGCCCCCGGCTCGGCTGTGCCTTGAAGGCTCAGGCGAGCCGCCTGTGACAGCCGGAAGACTGTCACTGCTGGAGCTCAGGACAGAAGTAGGAGGATGTAGGTGAGTATGTTGCCTACATCCTCCTACTTCGGCCCTGAGCTCCAGCGGTGACCGTCCTCCGGCTGTCGCAGGCTGCTCGGCTTTCCTCCGGGCTCAGGCGAGCCCCCTTGAAGGCTCAGCTGAGCCTGGAGGATGGCCGAGCAGCCTGCGACAGCCGGAGGACGGTCACCGCTGGAGCTCAGGGCCGAAGTAGGAGGATGTTGCCTACACATACTCACCTGCATCGGCCCTGAGCTCCTCCAGCGATGGCAGTCCTTCTGCATCCAGTGCCCGCTCTGTGTCGGTCGCCAGGATGACTTCATGACAGCCTTTGACCCTGGACTGCTATCACTGGAGGACCTCAGGGCCGATGTAGGTGAGTATGTGCAACCGGTGGAGGACTCGAGGCCGATGTAGGTGAGTATGTGCTCTCCACCCCCCCCCCCCCCCCTAAAATCCGTCACCTGGGCCTGGAGGCCTGCCCTATTTATATATAATATTATATTTATATTATATTATATACAGGGATACACAACGTTCCCGCCCACCACAGTGATCACAGAAAAAAATAAAATAAAAATGAAGCAAATAGACATAAAATGAAGAAGCAAATAGACTTATTTTTTATTCTATTTTATTTTTTCTATTTGCTTCTTCATTTTATGTCTATTTTATTTTTTCTGTGATCACTGTGGTGGGCGGGAACGTTGTGTATCCCTGGTTGCTGGGGTTACACGTTGATTACGCTGTTCTGTAGTGTCGGGAATTGGCGCATGCGCACCGAGTGTGTCAGAACGCCGGTTGAGGGGTGAGTATGTTGGTTTTAATAAAAGATTTTATGTTTTCTTTGACTGTATGTCCTGAGGAAAGCCCTGGGGCAGGGCTGAAACGTTGACTTCTATGGATTAAATTTGATGTTTATTGAAAGTCCTGGAGTGCTGCCACCGATCTCTTCTTTCTGCATAATATTTAGGTGAACGGCAGGCACGGGCGCAAGTGGATCATAGTAGCTGGAGTGCTCAGTTTCTGATGTCTGTCTGTCGTTATACCTAAATAATAAACCAAATAATTATTAAATCTATTTTACATTAACCGTTTCTCAGTGTAATATTTTTTTCATACAAAACGTCTCTGCAAGAAATACAAACCCCAAAAACTGGGTGACAAATGGCTGCTTGGAACAGCTCTCGACGAGGAACCAGATCCCACACAACACCGGCCAGCTAATTTTTTTATTATTAAAATAAAAGTCCTTTTAAAAGTTGTCCCCAGATAAGAGGGAGAATGCAGGGGAGAAATACACAAAACTCTGAATGTCAGGCGCCACCTAGTGGTTTCTTATGAGCATGTCTTCCCAATGGATTTCACTGAATATAGTGATAGTGAGTGGGATAGGGATTGTGGGAATGAAACAGTTCAGTATGTTATTGTGGACCTATACAGAAGTCCAGGGTGGGCTAGATCAGCAGCTCGTCTCCACTCACTAGAGGAAATATCCCAATTCCTCAAAGAGAAGCATGTGGAAAAAACCAATATGGTGGGACAAGCGCTTCTTCCAGCCAGTGGGGGTGTTCTTTAAGATGTTCCCTCTATTTAGATGGCGTCCAGCCCTCCAAATAAAACAGAGACAAATATATTGGGCAGTATGTCAGATATATGAATAAACCCCTTTTAGGGAGAATTGACACACATTTTTCAGTGTCTCAAGATCAGACACTAGATGTAACAGCAACCGGCAGCTTTAGGAATGCCGGATTCCCCTTACAGTAATCCAGCGCCTTCTTTCCACTCCTCAGCAGCAATCTAGGATTGTATCAGTAAAAGTGAAAATCAACACGCAGGGGGTGTAAGATTAATTAATTAAGGTAAAAGATATAATTTCTAGGGTTGCACCGATACTGATACTAGTATCGGTGCCGATACCGGGTACTGCAGGAGTACTTGGTACTCGTGCAGTACCCCCGATATTTTCTTCCGATACCGGAAGCTGGCATTGAACCGGCTTGCCGGCATCCGAGGGGCTGCGGCGGCTGTCCGAATGCTCTGACAAGCCCTGCAGCTGCTCTCCGCATTGTTTAATACTTACCTTCCTTTAGCGACGCCGGGAAAGTCTTCGCGCGCGCTCCTTGGAAGGTCCCCAGCCGCGACCACGTGGGACCATGTGATCGCTGCTGGGGTCCTTCCAACGAGCGCACGCGCGGGAACTTTCCCGGTGCCGCTAAGGAAGGTAAGTATATACAAAGTGAGGAGAGCAGCTGCAGGGCCTGTCCGAATGCAGATAGAGCATTCGGACAGGCCCTGCAGCTGCTCTCCGCTCATACTTACCTTCCTGAGCGACGCTGGGAAAGTTTCCGCGCGTGCGCTCGTTGGAAGGACCCCAGCCGCAATCACATGGTCCCACGTGGTCGCGGCTGGGGACCTTCCAAGGAGAGCACGCGCGCAAAGACTTTCCCGGCGTCGCTAAAGGAAGGTAAGTATGAGGGGAGGGGCCAAATCCACGAGCTGGGGGGCCATTATCCATGAGCTGGGGCAATATCCATGAGCTGGGGGGGGGCTATGAGACCTGGGGGTTTTATATGAGGTCTGTTCTTATTGGAAAGCGTCACGTGACATAAAATAAAAGTATCGGTGAGTACTTGAACAAAAGTATCTGTACTCGGTCCTAAAGTGGTATCGGTGCATCCCTAATAATTTCAATATAAAAAGTGCATCTAAACGCGTTTCGCGGTATGAAGCCGCTTCCTCAGTAGATTGGCATCTACTGAGGAAGCGGCTTCATACCGCGAAACGTGTTTAGATGCACTTTTTATATTGAAATTATATCTTTTACCTTAATTAATTAATCTTACACACCCTGCGTGTTGATTTTCACTTTTACTGCTACAATCCTAGATTGCTGCTGAGGAGTGGAAAGAAGGCGCTGGACATAGGCGTGCGCACGGGGTGTGCCTGGTGTGCCTAGGCACACCCTAATGCCGGCCCGCGGCACATTCTGGGTCCCGGCTGGCCGCATCCGATGGATAGCCGCCGGGACCCCTCATCTCCGCGGGCCTGGCGGCAGCCTCCGCTTCCCTGGTGGTCCCTGTGGTTCGTGGGGTGCTGCACTGCGATCTGTGCATGGCACACAGACCGCACAGCACATCCCTCACTGACCTGAGCGGCCGGCGATCTCTGACCTGTCACCTGACCGCTGGCGCTCTGACACAGACAGCAAGCGCCGGCGGTCAGGTGACAGGTCATCAGCGATCACCGGCCGCTCGTGTCAGTGAGGGATGTGCTGTGCGCCATGTACAGATCGCAGTGCAGCACCCCACGAACCACAGGGACCACCAGGGAAGCGGAGGCTGCCGCCAGGCCCGCGGAGATGAGGGGTCCCGGCGGCTATCCATCAGATGCGGCCAGCCGGGTTCCCCCTCCTCGACCCCCCCCCCCCCCCTCCTCTGTGCCACTGGACCACCAATGATAGATATTCAACCCCCTCCCTGCAAGCACAAAAAACAAAGGTAAGCAGGAGAGGGGGCAATTTTTAGATATCAAAAATATTGTTTAATAGTGTATTCAAAATATTTAAACAGAGTTTTATGGCTGTGGATTCTGTGATACACTGATACACACTGCATACTGCTGAGTTTTATTGCTGTAGATTCTCTGATACGCTCATTCACATTGCTTGGTTTTATTGCTGTGGATTCTGTGATATGCTCATTCACACTATATACTGCTGAGTTTTATTGCTGTGGAGCTCTGATACGCTCATACACTCTGTATTACTGAAGGTGTTATTGCTGCGATTCTCTGATACGCTCATACACACTGTACATTACTGTGAGTTTTATTGTTGTGGTTTCTGGGATATGCTCATTCACACTGCACATTAATGTGGGCTTTATTGCTACATACCCCCAGGGTGTAGGGAGGAGGATATATAGTTATGTATGTGAACGTATGGCTGTGTGTATAAATGCATGTATCTGTCGTTAAACAGGCTGCTTTGCGTAAAATTCTGCACCTGTTTCCTTGTCCGGTGTTGCCCCCTTGTCTTGTACCATAAAGGATTGTATTGTGCACAGAAATCACCACAATATCTGCTGCCTGCACTCCACAAAAAGAATTACAGCGAGCGTCTTGGCAGCATCGTGAGGTACAGGTAGGAGAATGTATTGGTACAAGTCAGCAAGAGGTTAAATGGGCCACTTTACTCAAATTTCACTCCCTTTTTAACATTTAACCACTTTGCTGCTGACCACGTGCTGAGCGCATCCTCTGGTTTCATGTTTGTGTGTAGAGGATGTACTCGGCACGTCGTTGAAGTCCTTGTGAGATCCGGCAGGTCGACATAGTGATTCCCAGAGTGAGACTGAGGGACTTTTTCTCCCAGTCTCCCTCTGCTCCTGGCGGCCAGAAGAGGTGAATGGAGCAGTCGTTCTTTTTGCAGGATGAGAGGTGAGTATCTGATTTTGGGGGGGGGGGGTTCAGCTGTTGCTGACTGATTCTGCAGAAGTGGAATCCATGTAACGGGGAGCCCCCTATAGGGTGAGGGGGAACCCCCAATCTGCAGAGATGAAGCCTTAAGGACAGGTATACAGCTTCCAGGGAACAAACCAAGATATTAACAGAACTAGACAGATCCCTAAGCCCTGACTGAGATCCTTGAAAGATGGTCTCGAAATACTAACTAGGCTAGGTTTTGCAAGATGAATAAAACATAAACCAGACAGACAATAAATGCAGGTATACAGATTCCAGGGAACAAACCAAGATATTAACAGAAACTAGAAAGATCCCTAAGCCCTGACTGAGATCCTTGAAAGGTGGTCTCGAAATACTAACTAGGCTAGGCCTGCATGACGAACAAAACATAAACCAAACATACGATGAATGCAGACATACAGATTCCAGGGAACAAACCAAGATTTTAACAGAAACTAGAAAGATCCCTAAGCCCTGACTGAGATCCTTGAAAGGTGGTCTCGAAATACTAACTAGGCTAGGCCTGCATGACGAACAAAACATAAACCAAACATACGATGAATGCAGGCATACAGATTCCTAAGCACGGTACAGTACAGGGGACAGACAGAAGAGAGATCCAAAATACAAGAGCCAAAAGGTCATACACGGAATATCATAACTAGAGGGGTCAGACAAGAGAGGATCCTAAATACATGAGCCAGAGGTCATACACAGCAAATCAAAGTAAACCAGCATACAGGGACTAGGCAAGAAAGACTATCCTGGTCCAAGGATCAAGGGGAATCCTGGTCGTACTTATAGGGCAGAACAGGTCATGTGACCTGCAGACCATTTAGCCCAACAGATGGCCTGCAGGCTGAAAACAAAACAACAGGAATCCCTGCTACCACCAGCAGGGGGCAAGGCCGAGACGTGACAATCCATTAGCACCAGGTCCTGGTTGTGAGTAAATGTTCAGTAACCGCAACCGGACGGTAATCAGCGCTAGTAGATTGTAATGCTAATGCTGATTAACACTTTCCACTCCCCATGTTAAGTATAGGGAGCTGAAAAGTGCAAGATTCCAAACGGTAACTGGTTTTCTAACAGATTAGCGTTTGGATTTTAATATGGTGCGCCCGCGCTAACTAACAATCTTTTGGATGAAAAAAATGTGGTAAAATTAAATTTACACGCTGCATGTGATCAAAATCCAAATTTAAATTTTTTGATCTAGCATTTTGACGTGACATGATGAATACTGGGGTCATTGGTCCTCTAGCTCATTTGGAACTATATCTCCTATGTTGCTCGGCCAATAATTAAGATAGATGAGACTCTTTGGAAATGTAGTTTCAAAACGTCTGGGTATCGAAGGTTGCTTAACCCCTGAAGCACACACATAGTAATGGTGTGTGTGTGTGTCGTTGTATGTATGTGTGTGTTTGAGCTTTTGGGTGCACACCCTAATGCAATAGGCTGCGCACGCCTATGGCGCTGGAGTACTGTAAGGGGAATCCAGCATTCCTAAAGCTGCCGGTTGCTGTTACATCTAGTGTCTGATCTTGAGACACTGAAAAATGTGTGTCAATTCTCCCTAAAGGGGTTTATTCATATATTTGTTTCTGTTTTATTTGAGGGCTGGACCCCATCTTAAAGAACACCCCCACTGGCTGGAAGAAGCGCCTGTCCCACCACATTGTTTTTTTTCCAGAATGCTGGGGAGGGCACAATGCACATGTCTTACCCAGCTGTATGTACACTGTATATAACATTCACTGTGTTATATACAGTGTATATACTGTGTCTGGATCAGCGGTGTGGTATACACAGTATATAATGGCCAGATCAGTGACTGTGTTATCTTAGCATACTGTGTTAACGTAAGCGTAGTATGCACACAGTATAAAACACACAAGCCCTGATCCAGGCACAGTTTTTACACTGTATATAACACTACTACTATAGTCTGGACAAAATTTTTTTTTTTTTTTTTTAAATCCACATCCCTGGGTTGCAAGAGATTGAGGACAATACAGTTGCAAGAAAAAGTATGTGAACCCTTTGGGATTACGTGGAGTTTTGCATGAATTGGTCATAAAATGTGCTCTGATCTTCATCTAAGTCACAACAATTTGAAAAACACAGTCTGCTTATAATGTTTGTGTTGTATTATTTTATGTTTTCATGTGTTCATTGAACATAACATGTAGGGGTCGACCGATTATCGGTACTACCGCTAATCGGGGCCGATATTCAGCTTTTTTCCCGTTTATCGGTATCGGCATGTTTCATTGCCGCTATTAGAGATGGACCAGAATTTCAGCCGCCAAAGTGATCAGCCGCAAATCCGTCCACCTGAGCCTGGAGGCCGGCTGGATGGACGGACGGGGAGGGCTGCAGATCACAGGGGTTGTGTCACTCACTGGCCGTGGCTATGAGAGGAAGAGGTGGGGTGGGAAACTCCTTCCCCTGCTTGTCAGGGATGCAATGCACGCCAGGAGCCAGGTCAGCGGTGGCAGTGCTAGAGGTCCTGGGTCTCCTCCGTCTGCCCCCTCCCCCACGTCCTGTGGGCTGACAGGCTGCTTCATCCAGAGGGGGAGAGACGCGCGCACAGACTCAGTCCACACTGCTGTACGGGTCTGTATCTCATGTGTTTACATCTCCTGTAAGCTCATGGGTAGAGAGCCGCACACACGGAGACAGTGGGAGATGTGGGCCTGTGCAGTGGTGTGTTCGTGTGTCTCCCTCCTGCGCTGATCGGCTGCTCCCTACTATCACACTCTGTCAACAGATCTGACAAATGTAACAAGTGGGAGTGTAAAATACGGGCTTGTATCGCATCTCCTATGGGACGAACACGTATAAAAAAAACTGTAAGACCTACACAGGGCATCCTTAAAAATGTCACACTGATAAATTACAGTCACCTTTTAATTCAGAGATAACCCAGGCCTCCATAACAGCTGAACATTTAACACGTTCCCTGCAACGGCTTCTCCATGGCCGCTCAGTATGTGGGACATGTCTTTCCTATGAGCCTACAACATCAACACACACACACACACACTATACAGAGAGAGACTGCATGGGTCCAATACACACACTATATACAGAGATTGCATGGATCCAATACACACACTCTGTATATACAATCTCTCTCTGTATATAGTGTGTGTTTTTGGATCCATGCAGTCTCTCTCTCTTTGTATTGGATCCATGCAGTCTCTCTCTGTGTATATAGAGAGGTTGCATGGATCCAATACACACACTATATACAGAGAGAGACTGCATGGATCCAATATACACACTATATACAGAGTGCGATTAGGTTAGGTTATTTTGCAAGCACTTTTCCACCCTGTTGTTGTGTTCAGAATTGTATTAAACATTTTAAGGGGACGTCAGATCTGTGTAGAAATTGTGGATTTTTTTTTCCCCAAAAATTTAAATGTACAGAATATCAGCACCCGATATCGGTTATCGGCCTGAAAGGCTGCCGATAATCTGTATCGCTGCCTAAAAAAAGTGTTATCGGTCTATCCCTAGTGCAGGATGGACAAAGTATGTGAACCCCTAGCCTAATGACTTCTCCAAGAGCTAATTGGAGCCAGGAGTGAGCCAACCTTGAGTCCAGTCAGTGTGATATTATTGGATGTGTTGCTGAAAGCTGTCCTGCCCTTTAAAAACACACACACCAGTTTTTGGTTTACTGGTTTCAAGAAGCACTGCCTGATGTGAACCATGCCTCGCAGAAAAGAGCTCTCAGAAGACCTACGATCAAGAATTGTTGACTTGCATGAAGCTGGAAAGGGTTACAAAAGTATCTCCAAAAGCCTTGATGTTCATGTGTCCACGGTAAGACAGACTGTCTACAAATGGAGAAAGTTCAGCACTGTTGCTACTCTCCCTAGGCGTGGTCATCCTGTAAAGATGACTGCAAGAGCACAGCGCAGAATGCTTAATGAGGTAAAGAAGAATCCTAGAGTGTCAGCTAAAGACTTACAGAAATCTCTGGCACATGCTAACATTTTTGTTGACACATCTACAATAAGGAAAACATTAAATAAGAATGGAGTACATGGGAGGACACCACGGAGGAAACCATTGCTGTCCAAAAAGAATATTGCAGCACGTTTGAAGTTTGCAACAGAGCACCTGGATGTTCCACAGCACTACTGGCAAAATATTCTGTGACAGATGAACCCAAAATTGAATTGTTTGGAAAAAACAAACCACACTAGGTGTGGAGAAAAAAAGGCACAGCACACAAACATCAAAACCTCATCCCCACTGTAAAACATGGCGGAGGGAGCATCATGGTTTGGGGCTGCCTCAGGGCCTGGACGGATTGTTGTCATTGATGATAAACTCTGGAATTCATTTTTCCAAGACATTTTGCAGGAAAACGTAAGACCATCTGTCCGCCAACTGAAGCTCCGCAGAGGATGGGTGATGCAACAGGACAATGACCCAAAGCATACAAGTAATTCAACAAAACAAACCAAAATACGCCTTCTGGAGTGGCCCAGTCAGAGTCCTGACCTCAACCCAGTTTAGAAATGCTGTGTCATGACCTTAGGATGTCTGGTGTGAATCGCTTTCTTAAGAATATTGCTACACTGAAACAGTTTTGTGAAGAGGCGTGGTCCAAAATTTCTCCAGTTCGTTGTGCAGGTCTGATCTGCAACTACAGGAAACATTTGGTTGAGGTTATTGCTGCCAAAGGAGGGTCAACCAGTTAAGGCCAAAGGTTCACATACTTTTTTCACCCTGCACTGTGAATGTTTACATGTTATGTTCAATAAACACGTGAAAACATATGTTTGTGTTGTATTATTTTAAGCAGACTGTTTTTCAAATTGTTGTGACTTAGATGAAGATCAGAGCACATTTTATGACCAATTCATGCAAAACTCCACGTAATCCCAAAGGGTTCACATACTTTTTTCTTGCAACTGTATAGAGATGTGTCAGGCCATACATTTCATAATATAATATATATCTCATGTAGCCCTGGTGTATCTTTACAGATACACGACACAGGTTTGCACACCATTATGCCTCTCAGCTTTTTCCTAATAACCCGCTTAGGATCCTTAAGAAAATGGTACATATAAGCTGCAATAGCAGTGAGGGAGGCAAAGACTGTCAGTCGCGTATGACCATTAAAAAAAATACCTGGCTCCTAACTTTTTTAGCTGGCTCCTAGATTCAAAGCAAATTTGTCAAGCCCTGAGGCGCGTTCAATACCTCAGCCGCTGCAAGTGTAAGGCTAGGGTCAGACTGAGGCAGTGCGAACGCGCGTTCTGGCGCACTTAATCACGGCCGCACTAGCAGCAGATGCCGGGCAATGACGGCCAATATACGAAGTACGGTCGCACAAAAGTCCGGCTGCGCAACGCAAGTGGAAAATGAACGCATTTTTTCGAGAACGTTAAACCACTAGTACTGACGTACAGAGTGCGCTGCGTCCGCTAGCGGCGTGTGTGCGTGAATTGGAGACATCAGACGCTGCTAATGTCCGGCCAACATAACGTCCAGATGCAAGAAGTGTTTTATTGATGATCCGTACAAAATCACGGATGAAACTGCGCATAGTATGACCGCTATTGCGTATTCCGTGAAAAAATACGTCCATTCTTCGAACGCACATTTTCACGGACAACGTGAAAAATGCGTTAGTCTGACCCTAGCCTTAAGTTAGCAACTTGCCATTGAACGCCGCTCAGCACTGCTAACTTAGCACTTGCAGCGACCCGAGGAGATGCTGAGTGTGACGTATTAAAGATGGCCGCCGCCACGAAGCAAGTAACCATTCCGTACAGCAATGTTAATTTTGAGGTTTTTGTTCAACGAAACACAAAATATTTATTTGCCCCTGCACATAGACATATATTACAGTTCAATTTATATTTTGTTTCAGAAGTAAACATAACGTTTATTCAATAAAAACTGTAATTTGTGGTGTGTGCATACAAGACGGAATTGTGCTGACTGCTTTTCTTTATCATATTTTGTCAGTGATACGAAAAACAATCTGAATCTTTAATTAAAAAATCGTTGGCCATTTTGGATTCAAAATTCACATCCAAAGTGTTCAATGACACTGCTGCAGCAAACTGAATTGCTGCGCTGCAGCAATTCAGCAGCTGCTGAGGTATTGAACGGGCGTATGATGTAGAATATCCCTTTTAACCTGGACTGTCTTATTTTTTGTCTTTCAGTACACCACCCCCCCCCTTTTTAATTGGCATTACGGTTTCTGAGCTTAAAATATACTCCTAAATTTTCTACCAGATTTAGTTGGTGTATTTAAACATTGCAGTCTGCTATTTTTTGTGTGAACCTGTTGTGCTCGCTAGAAGCTGATCTCCGGTAATGGGAAATTACTCTAGATATGTTGGCATTGTTTTGTTCAGTGCAATCCTTAGGATCCCCTTAACTGGCCCACTGACATCCTCTCACATATGGTGAGGTTGTCAGTGGGTAGGGGGGGACCTGGAGGCTTGGCTGACATCTAAGATGTCAGCCCCCCTCCAGGTTCGAATCGTGTTTTGGCGCCAGCTAGGGGTTCCCTGGCCATCTGACGTCATTGCGATACGTCAGGCGAGGGGAAACCCGGAGGTGGAGCCGCCATCCAACTAAATTGCGATGTGGCGCCGAATGGCGCTGCATCGCGATCTGGCATGCAAGGGTTTAAAAAAGGCACCGCTTTAAAGGGCAGACACTGTCCTTCAAAGCGGTGCCTTTTTTTTTTTTTTGTAAACCCTCCCGATCGGGAGAGGGATCCAAAAGGACCCCCCCCCTCCCTTCCAGGCGATCTCCGGGCACTGCTGGGGGGGGGGGCTTTGCCTGGAAATAACGTCATCGTGCATGGCGCGATGATGTCATCGTCGGGAGGGGCTTAACTTCAGCGTCTGACGCTGAAGTTAGACCGCCGCAGGACCCCGGACAGAGGGGAGTATCTCCGCCGGGGCTCCAGCAAGTGGATGACGACGTGTGGGGCACGTCCTCTGCATATAGTGGTAGTCCATGAACGAGCCCCAAACGTCATCCGCAGCGAAGGGGTTAAGCATGCCTTGCATTCCAACTACTCCCCCCCCCCCCCCCCTTTAACAAAAACAATAAAGGATATCACACTCACTATTTTTATCATGCAAGTTAGAGGGTTGTGAAACTGTAATTTACTATACTGGTGCTACTAGCTATGTTCCAATAGTCTCCAGGCTGTGTAATTTAATAAAATTTTGTTTTAACCACTTGGCTGCTATGGACGCGCTCAGCGCATCCAGCCAAGTGGTTCTCCTGTGCTATGGACGCGCTGAGCATCTTGGATGTCAGCCCAGCACTCGGGACCCCGGCAGGGACATTAGATGTCATCGCGGCGATGCGATGACCTCTAATTCAGGCGCCTGGTTCTCTCCCTCCCGATCGCCGGGGAGCAGGGAGTTAATACAGGCACCGCTTGGAAGGGCACAGCCTGCCCTTCCAAACGGTGGCTGTCATTAACCCCTGGGGAGCCGGATCACGAATCGGCGCTGAAAAGCGCCGGTTCGTGATCCTTTCCCGGAGCTGGCCGACATCTTGGATGTCAGCCAAGCCTCCGGGAACTCCCCCTGAGGACTGGCGTCATCGTGCATAGCACTATGACTCCAGTCCTGGAGTTAACCCCTAGCTGCCACCAACGGTGAAGATAGAGGGTTCATTGGAACCCCCAATCTCCTGATCCGTGGCAGCTAGGGGTTAAAGTTTGGTACTGTTGGATCGGCCAGAGCATGGCCGTTCCAACGATACCAAACAGGACTATGAATTTTATTTTTTTTTAAAAATAATAAAAATAAAATATTTTAAAAAAAATTATAATTTTTTTTATATTTTTTTGGTTTGTTAATGCAGCAATATTGTTCCTAACGATTTTTGTATGCGATGCGTTTGTTAAAAATCGTGTAACGAGACCCCATTTCTAATTTTTTTAACAAGCGCACCCCATACAAAATATAACCGCAATTGCTCGCATGTTAAAATGTGAAATAAAAAAAACACTTTACACGTTTGTAAATTATTGAAAAAATCATATTTTATTGCATTTTTTGTTATAATATACAGACCGGACATGACGTATACATATAATAATGACATATTATGAATCTGCCGAGTCTGACGGAAAGAACGATATATAATATGTCTGGGTCATATACTAAAATAAGCCTTCAAAACACGTTTAAACAAGATGAGCGAAACAGGTAAAAATGAGCTCAGCACAGAGGCGGGAAAAGCCTCAGCAGCGAAAGGGTTAAAAGGGGGGCGCGGTTGGGTAGGGCCGGTTTTGCATTTCTGCCCCTGTAGTGTATGGACGTGTGTGGATCGTCATGGAGATGCTCTCCTCAGTGCACAGGAATGTCCTGTAGTGTCCCTGCTCGGTGTCGATCTAGCTCCGAGCACAGGCTTTGACTGCAGTGGGCTGACATCAGTCCTTGCTGCGGGAGTCGTCGGGCGTGTACACGATGTCCCAATCTGGGATTCCCCCTGCCCAGCAGTGAAATCCCATTACAGTAGATGCAGGTGTCCTTTAGACCCCCTTTATCTCCAGATATATACAGTTGTGCTCATAAATTCTGCCAGGGTATGTAAATTTATGATTTCTTGACCGTTATTCAGAGAATATAAATAACACAAACTTTTCTTTCACTCCTGGTTAGTGTTTGGCTCAAGCCATTTATTATCAATCGTGTTTACGCTTTTAAAATCATAATGACAACAGAAACTACCCGAATGACCCTGATCAAAACTTTAAACACCCTGGTGATTTTGGCCTCATAACATGCACACATGTTGACACAAATGGGTTTTAATGGCTATTAAAGGTAACCATTGTGTGTGTGTGTTTTTTTTTTTTTTTTTAATTTTTTTTTTTTTTTGAGTTTCTGAACTCCTGACAGACCCTTGCAGCTTTCATCCAGTGCTGCACTGACATTTGTGGATTTCGAGTAGAGATGGGAAGGCCTGGAAAACAAACGGAAAAATTGGGGAAAAATTTTTTTTTCTGGAAAAATTAAAAAAACCCGAAAGTGTGTGTGATGTTCTTTTACAATGATATATATCTAATATAGATTTAATGAGATAAAAAGAGTAATGGGCGCAGATCAAAAATTAAACACAAAAAATATTGCAGCAAGGTCCCATGTGGATCCACTCCTTATATCCACACAACAATATACATATAAAAACAAAGGTCCTCGCGCAGTGTGAGGAAAATCCGTAAATCTTCTTCTTTGAATATTCCACTCTAGGTTCCTAGAATATAAAAGATTATACATACATTGCGCAGTATGTCTGAGAAATGGGGGAATCTAGGGAATATAGATTTAAAGGGATACTCTAGGCAACATGACCACCTAAGTATGCCCTTTTCTTTGCTCACCCTTCCGCTGAAACAGATGAGACGCGGAGGACTTTCCTCCAGCCTCCCAGCTGTCAATCCAGCAGAGCGGGATTTGTATTTCCCGCTTCTGCCGACTATTGCCGAGTAGGAGACGTCATCGCGCCCTCAGCGCAATGACGTCTCCAACTCGCCACAGTAGCTGGCGGGAGCGAGCCGTCGGCAAAAGTCGGAGCCGGGTGGAAGCCTGCTGATTGGCTGGTTTACGTGCTAGGCGCACATGCGCGCTTTGCACGTAAACCTTCAGCAAAAGTTAAAGATTTACCACGACTGGAGTGGAAAGAGGGAGTTGAGTAAAAAAAAAAAAAAAAAAAACGCCGTTGGAAAAGTGTCGTTTTTAGGGCAAGTATAACATAAAAAAAAAATACTGAATGACTAGGTAGGGCAATAGGTATAATATAATGTAAAAAAAGGGGGGGGGGTGATTTTCAGCCTATAGTGTTCCTTTAATACCATATCAATAACATTAGGATTTTAATGAAAGACTTCTGAGGCTTTATTTAAAGTATTAAAATCATTACAATTTCTCTGAGCTGAAGACGAACAAACCCTGGTATACAATTTAAGTAACACGTATCCATGCAATACTCAAACAAAAATATATATTTCAGCCTCTATGGGGTGCTGCAGGGAAAAGGCTTCAGTTCAGCATGATTGTGAGCTCCATCTTGTACCTCCTACAGTGGCTGTTGGGATACTGTTGATGATAATTAAGGCCTCGGAAGACAGAAACTGACAGGGACAAATTTTAACCTTTTTTACCTATTTATCCTGATCCCTGTTAATGTTCTCAGTACAGTCTGGGATTCTGCAAATCCTATCCCTCCTGCAACATGGTGGCAAGGTCTCTGCACAACACGACCTCTTGCATCTCGCTTCCTGCAGATTCTGCATTTTCTGCTGTGAAAGAATCTGCTCTATGTTTACTAATATTCAAACCAAATCAAGAAGCAAACTAACCTGTTAAAGGGGAGAAATGCTTGTTTCAATCTGTGCAAACCGTACGTTTTTAGAAGTCAATGAGAAAAATGACATCTGGATGAGAGGAAGAAACAGAAAATGATATATCAGAAAATTTGATTAAATTGTATCTGTGTCTTTAGTTTCCTTTTTCTCCTTTTTTTTTTTTAACGCACCAATCGAAAGTTAAACCTCAACATGGAGCTTTAAATATGTATCCATATCCTACAGGCACAAATAATGCAGTTACTTCCTGTAATGCTGTGACTGGGCCGGCCACATGCTGTAGAACGCGCACGGAGGATGGAGCCGTGCAGCGCTGCGCTCAGCGAGGTGGCCAGACGGGTGTCGAGTGGAAGGAACGTCCACTCCCACGGACGTTCCTTCTGCTCTTCAAAATGCACATCTGACCCCAGACCCCAGCCTAAGGAGCAGATGATTTAATGTATGTATATATGTCGGTGTCTACTGTTTTTTTCTGTTGATATTGGGGTTGTGCCCATTTCAGACACTGGCTTTTGATTCAATCCCGGTGTCTTTATTGTTTTCTTCTTTTTGTTAATATGGAGTAAGCCTGAAATGGTGTATTGTCCCATTTTTAAATGGTTACGTTTTATGAAGTTGAGCTATACACAGTGTATAGGAAAATGACATGCAGAACATGATGGCAATATATTGAAAATTTGTCTCGGCCCCCGGAAGAGGAAAAATTCAAAAACGCCACAGCACTCAAAGGGTCAATGTAATGTAGGTTCACAAGGGCATGATATGTGTGTTGTGTGGATTGTTAGCTTCAATGTCATAACACAATACTATAGGATGCTAGAGATTTTGTGTTTGCTTCTACAACCAGATTGAAAATTGTTTAACGTTGTTAACTGTGGAAAAGAGGGAATTCTTTAAAAAAAAAAAAAAAGTGCTGAATCCGCTTGTATAAAGGAAAATCTTGTAATCTCCTTGATGCTACTTTAGAGCATGGATTGTCCGATATCTGCACACATCTGAATAAAAATAAAGATAACCTTTCTTTTGAATGGAAACTGTCAGCCCCTCTTCTGACCAAGATGGGAAGGTAATAGGGAGACCCAAATGGCAAAATTCAGCACAAGCCAGTAACCATTAGCAGCTGAACTCTAATATTAGAGAACTGCAGATGGGTGCCAGCAGTGGTGCCGCTATTGGTATCCTCCTGGAGTACAATGTAACGCACATGGCTGGTGGAAATACACTGGGAGCTACATGTTCTCTCTGCCCTGCTTGCATCGAGAGGAGGCAGCAAATTGCGCCATCCTCTTTGTCATGCAATTGGAGGTAAGGGGATGTTTGGGTGGTTTTGTTGAATAAAATACAAAATGCCTTTTACGTTTTAACAACTAGGATTTTTTTAAAAACTATATCACCTGTTGCAAGCTGTAAACCTTAGAATTGTTAGTTCTGCAGCCGCTTACACATTAGCACTTGTACATTAACACTTCCTATAAATTTCAATAACAAGTAGCTGCAATTGACTAGTCACAAACTTCACTGGAATCCGATGGGAGCAGTTAGTGTTAACAAGTATGCACTGGCCTTTCCAATGACACTTCATGTGACTCTGGCTTCTACAGTCTCGGACATACGGGAGTCTAAAGGACCCCCATATCTCCCCATAGGGAATCCCCTGCCTGGGTGACGTCAGTGATGTGTCAGATGATGTCAGTGGGCGGAGATATGTCCTGCACGCAGGGATGACCAAGAGGTCTGCGGCCTGCGGAAGAGGTCCGTGATGGGCACCGAGCTGCAGATCTTCGCCAACATCTTCGCTGATGTGTCTGCTCTGCCGGTCCCTACCGGCAGGAAAATCCCTGTTGATACCGTTAACAGGGAAGGGCTTGATTATCGGTATTACCGATAATTGGTCGGCGACCCCCCCCCCCCCTCTTAAAATAAAAAAACGAGGACATATTTATTTTATTTTAAAGTAATTGCAAGTAAAGAGGGAAAAATATTAGGCTTTTATCTCCTGGTTCCTCTTTGTGGATTTTCCCCATGATGCAACATTTTAACAAATCTATTGGGAGTTTTACTTTTTACAGCTGTAGCTTAGTATTTAAATGTCAATGTGGTATTGGAGGGAAAGTTTACATAAGGTTGCAGCGATCGATTTATGTATACACTCAAACCTCAGATACATTTTTACTCAGACCTCAGGGCTGCTGGCAGAATGCATTAAAAGCACTCTGCCAGCATTCCACTCTGGCTGTAATCCACCGAGCAGCCGCTGGCTTGTGAAGGCTATGACACGATCTCGCAGGATCACAGCTGGAGGCCACGTCGCTGCCTTCACAGGCTGCTCGGTGGATCACAGCCAGCAGGAGGGGAATGCTGGCGTATTGCTTTTGATGCATTCTACCAGCCCCTCAAAAGCCAGAGCTGGGCTAGCTTGCCGGTATCGGCGTATAGGTGGAGGTATCTGGGGAATTTCCACAAGTACACGTGCAAATGCCGGTATCAACACCGATACAGCATCGCTGCATCCCATAAAACAAACCCATGCCCATTTAATCCCTACAGCAACAAGCATCTCAAACATATGTAAGGGGTTGTGTTCTAGTGTACCAAATACAATATCTCTGTGTAAAATGTATGACTCTAAAGCAGCCTGACTCTTCTTGAGAAAAAAAAAAGAATTTTAGTACGCTGTATAGTTCGGCCAAATTTTGTGAAGGGCCTTGTGATTTTGTGTGTGTGTGTGTGACATTGTCTTATAAATCTCGTGTAGGGATTCCTCCTTGAAAACCTTATGTAGTCTTCATTCAAGCATTCCCCCGGCCCCAACACATTGGCTCACTAGAAGATTTCAATCTTAGACTGGTTCAGTCAAAGTATTTAAAATGCTGAACAGAAATGAAGTATAACCTGTTGAAAAATGATCAGCCCGCTACCCACCCATCTCATTATCCAGTCACACCTTACTCCTGGATAATAGCAGTTTTGTTGTGAAAAAAAATATACAGCTTGGTTAAGTAGATTACTAAAATGTAACCCCTTCACTGCACCTTTTATCAGAAACATCATGGCTACATACACAACAAGAGTTAACGCCTGTTCCGTACAATGTATTGCATGTGGTTTTTAAACTAAACCTTTTTATCTTTTTTCAGTATTACACTTTTTGGACTTCTTTTTAAGGAACAGGAGCATTTCAGAGAAAAAAATAACCCACTAGATCAGCGATTCGCAATCTAGAATATGCTTACCCCAGAGAATACAAGCAGAACATAGAGGCATACATGGGGGGGGGGTTAAGGGGTTAATGGTGTGCAATTACATAGTGATGAGGTCAGGAGAGGCAGACCCAAACCTTTCCGTCATTGGCGTGCCACTCTGCTGTTACAGAAATAAAGAGGCTGGCAAAAACTCAGCCTCTCCTTTTTGGAAGCTCAATCTTCAGAAACTGAAGCATAAGAGAGGCTGAGCTCGTAGCTGCCTCCTACTCCCAAAATATATTTTGTGTCATGCACCATACAAGATGCATCTAATGAAGAAAATCATAGACCCTGGGTTGTACTTCTCTTTTTTTTTTTTTTTTATTGGATGTTTTGGCAGCACCCCTGAGGCAGTGGTGTCGCATCTGCCTCAGTGAGGAAGGTCGTCAAACTCCCCAAATCATAGAAGACAGTTTAACAAGGGGGCATTAAATTACACTGAAAATCAGCGCACTGGC
Organism: Leptobrachium leishanense; assembly: GCA_009667805.1. Classification (NCBI taxonomy): domain Eukaryota; kingdom Metazoa; phylum Chordata; class Amphibia; order Anura; family Megophryidae; genus Leptobrachium; species Leptobrachium leishanense. Next base: position 57,475,006 of record CM019072.1, read on the forward strand.
AATTACAAAACCTGTCGCTACCCTAATCAATGAATCACTGGCGACTGGATATATACCCAAACTCTGGAAGACTGCAAGGGTGGTATCTATCCATAAAGGTGGAGACAATACTTTTGTATCCAACTACTGTCCAATATCATTGCTTCCTGTAGTGTCAAAAATCCTGGAAAAATGTGTTTACACTCAATTACGCGATTACTATCAGTATTGGAACTATTTAACCCCAGATCAATCCGGCTTCCATCCAAATCATTCAATCACAACTGTCCTTTTAAAAGTTTCCAATGATATCCAAGCTGGCATGGAACAAGAGCCATCTTCCTTGATTTTGCCAAGGCCTTTGACACCGTAGACCATGGCATCTTATTACAAAAACTTAAAAACTCTATTGGTGATCGCACGCTAACCTGGTTTCAATCATATGTATCTGATCGGTCGCAATATGTGTCCATTTCTGACAGCACTTCCCTCCTCCCCTCCCAGTCACGTGTGGTGTACCCCAAGGCTCAATACCCAGCCCCCTGCTATTCACAATATTTATAAATGATCTGCCCAATGTCTGCAAAGCCTCAACTGTACACCTGTACGCAGACGACCCTGTAATCTATACCAGCAAACCAGATCTCCCACAGCTGGAGGCTGTGCTGCAAGAACAATTCACAGGGGTAGAAAAGTGGATCACAGATGACAAACTTTTTTTCTAAATGCTGACAAAACTGTTACAATGCTCTTTAGAGCAGCACCTAAACTACACAAATTGCAAAACCAGGACAAAATCAAATGGCACGCTGACCAGTCACTTCTCTCAAATATCTAGGTATGTGGTTAGACCCAAATCTATCCTTTGGCCCCCACATCGAAAAACTCTCATATAAACTTTACCCCAAACTAGGTGCCCTGTACAGAAACAAATCCTGCCTGAACCCCATGGTAAGAAAGCAGATTGTACAACAAATGCTTATGCCAGCTATTGAATACGGATATGTAGTGTATGCAGCGCCCCCGCAAACGCACTTCCAGAAACTTACTACATTGTATAACTCATTCTGTCGCTTTGTGCTACAATGTAACTACATGACCCACCATTGTGACATGTTAAAAGAACTAAACTGGCCGTCGCTGGAATCTAGACACACCCTTCACCTTTCCAACCTGGTGTTTAAGAGCTTTACTGGGAAGCTACCACCCTACCTGAATAGGCTGCTTCACCCAGCAGTTCCCTCATCCTATAACCTCCGATCCAGGACCGGCACCTTACTTGCAATACCACAATACAAAAAGAAAGTGGCTCGGTCCTCCTTTTCCTACAGAGCACAACAATTATGGAATAACTTCCCAGACGCCATCAAATCTTCCCCCAGTCTTAAGTCACTTAAGAGCTCCCTATTAACATACCTCAATAAGGAATGCACCTGTAAACGTGTAACATAATGACTATTTCCTAGATATTTATTTTCTGTTAATCTGTATATTTGTTTTGTGTTAATTTCTTGCATTTTACTACTTTGTATTTCTGTAACCATGTTCTTGAACCCAGGACATACATGAAAACAAGAGAAATCTCAATGTATCCTTCCTGGTAAAGGCTTTTATAAATAAATAAATAAATAAAAAATAAATAAATTAGGGGCATTAAGGGCAAACCGCCTTTTATATAGGCCTTTTTGTGTGTTTTTGTTACAGCATACAATAAAGCAAATATCCACTCCGCTGTAAACCCGTTGAGTGGTTGTTGCTTATAAATTTTGTATACGCCACCTCTTAATTCCCCAGATCTAGGGCCGTTCCTAAGAGGAAAGTCCCTGTTAGGCTTGAGAGGAATCCGAAAGGGAAAGTCAAGTGTCTGGCAAAGCCAAGGTTTTCATAAACTACAGATAAATAGATCACACAGAAGGTGTGTGTGTGTGTTCGTGTTCCAAGAACACTGCATAAAAGGGAAGTATAGAGGTGTGGAGAAATTTGTACAAATAATGAAGGTAAGGGGATACAGGAGTTGAACCTAGAATTTAAAACGAAAAAGACGGGTGAAGAATGAGAGATTGAGAACAATAACGTATCCATGTGAAAATGTTGCATGTGCGCTGTATCATAAGGAATATAGCTGCATAATGTGACCACTTTCAAGTACTCACCGATACGGAGTACCGATACCTTTGTCATGTGACCACTTTCCAATAAGAACAGACCTCATAAAAATGCTCCCAGCTCACATGTATATATTCCCCCCCCCCGAGTGGTATGTATGTATATGTCTGTCCCTCCCTCCCTCCTCCCTCTCCCCCTCCCTCTCCCCTCCCTCCCTCTCCCCCTCCCTCCCTCTCCCCCTCCCTCCCTCTCCCCCTCCCTCCCTCTCCCCCTCCCTCCCTCTCCCCTCTCTCTCCCCCTCCCTCTCCCCCTCCCTCCCTCCCTCCCCAGACCAGATATGGGGCGGCTGTTCAAATGCTATATCGGCACGTAATCCCCCCCCCCCAAAATGTAACGGGTCCCCATTTCTAATTTTTTTAACAAGCGCAACCCATAGGAAATATAACCGCAAAGACTTGTGTGATAAAATGTGGGGGGGGGGGGAAAAACCTTTACACACTGTAGATGATTAAAATTTAAAATGTTATTGCATTTTTTGTAATAATGTACAGGCAGAGCATGACGTATACATAAGATATATAATGACTCTGCGGAGTCTGCTGGAAACAACGATATATAACACTGGTCAACACACGGTATTCCAGCGGTTTTAAGGTAATTTTGGTGTTGATTCCAAATCTGGCATCAGTTTTTGTCTCACATCAGGTTTTTGAGATATCAAGTATTGCATTTTCAATAAAAACAGCAAATTGATCCTGCAAAGTGAAGCTGCCACAGGTGTAGCAGAAGATATCGGGTCATTACTGCATTTCCTCCTTTCGGATGTTTTAGCCATTGTTAGATCACACCCTGCAGAAGTAAAATATTAACCCCTTCCCGACCGCTGACGTACCATGTACCTGCGGATGTACATGGTCAGGGGTCTCATAACCTCCCTCCTGCCCGATACATACCTCCCTCGCCAGCTCCCGCGGCGGTCTGGCAGGCTGGAAGCCTGCCCCAGATTTTTAGGGGGGCCAGCAGGCACGATGACGTCATCATGCTGCATGTTGACGTCATCGGCAGGCTCCCACCAGTGCCTGCAGTAAAAATCAGGAAGGGGAGGGGGGTTCCTTTTTGGAGCTCTCTATCTCCCCAACCATACATTTGTAGGGAAAAAAAATTACACCGCTGGAAAGGGGAAGAGTCTCCCCTTTTCAGTGGTGAATAGCATTAACTCTTTTGCTGCTGGATTGCGAATCCTGCGCCGAATCGCGATTCAAACCTGGAGGAAGTGAGTAAGAAGGTTTTGGGGAGAGACACACACACTCACAGAGCGGTGAAGCTCTGAGGCTGGCAGCTTGAAACAAAGACTTCAAAAGCTGGTTGAAGAGAAGACCTACCTGAACTTTCTCCAGAGATCTGCAACCAGCCTTTTTATCTACCTGACCCTTCAGCCTACTCCTGTTACTCCTGATAGCAAGACCATCCTGGTTCTTATTTACAGACCCTCCTGGACTTACAGACCCTCCTTCTATGGACCCTCCCAAGTTTCTCTGTATATCAAGTTTTCTCTCGGTTTAATGCAAACACAGAAGAGGGAGGCTGCATGTGTTCCAGGAGAGCGAGGTGTGGTACCATCTGCTTACAAGCTGAGCCTGAGACAACTGAGGCTCCACCATTGGCCAACTACAGGACAAAGAAGGGATATGCCACCCTATATCTGGTGTGAGGTGCTTCAACCCAGAGCCAGGGACGCACTAGGCTCTGTAATCTGTGAGTGAGATTCTTGCTCTATTCTCACCAGAAATATACGAAACAATCTGCACCATTATTTTTTCTTCCTTCTTTCTCCCCCTATATAAACCACCCACTGAGGAGAGGAACTGTGGAAGTGGACCATTCATCCCTGCAACATGGCTCATACGCTGTGCAACCACTAGCGGCCAGAGTTCCGTTTTTTTCTCATGTGTTTTTTCCTCATATTTTGCACATTTGCACGTGCACTTTACTGTGGTCTAGGACTTACCGACTTTTCGACTCACTAGAGAACTATCAGCACTTCGCGCTCCAGCGCACAATCTGTGTATGCACTTTACTAAGAATTGTTTTTTATAAGCACATGCACTTTATTATTATACAAAAAATTTTTTTTGCATGTCTTTAGGTTTTGGTACTATTAACCCTTTCGCTGTTGAGGCTTTTCCCGCCCCTGTGCTGAGGTAATTTTTACCGGTTTTGCTCATCATGTTTAAACGTGTTTTGAAGGCTTATTTTAGTATATGACCCAGACATATTATATATCGTTCTTTCCGTCAGACTCGGCAGATTCATAATATGTCATTATTATATGTATACGTCATGACCTGTCTGTATAGTATAACAAAAATGCAATAAAATATGATTTTTCAATAATTTACAATGTGTAAAGTGTTTTTTTTCACATTTTAAGATGCGAGCAATTGCGGTTATATTTTGTATGGGGTGCGCTTGTTAAAAAAATTAGAGATGGGGTCTCGTTCCAATTTTTTTGGGGAAAATTACACGATTTTTAACAAACGCACCGCATACAAAAATCGTTAGTGCAGCATCATTGTTCACATTATAATTGAAATGGGAACAATATTGCTGCATTAACAAACCAAAAAAAAGAAAAAAAACTTGTTTATTTTTTTATTTTTTACTAACTTTTTTCACATTCGAGTTTGGTATCGTTGGAGCGGCCATGCTCTGGCCGATCCAACAATACCAAACTTTAACCCCTAGCTGCCACAGATCGGGAGATGGGGGGTTCCAATGAACCCTCTATCTCCACCATTGGTGGGAGCTAGGGGTTAACTCCAGGACTGGCGTCATCGTGCTATGCACGATGACGCCAGTCCTCAGGGGGAGTTCCCGGAGGCTTGGCCGACATCCAAGATGTCGGCCAGCTCCGGGAAAGGATCACGAACCGGCGCTTTTCAGCGCCGATTCGTGATCCGGCTCCCCAGGGGTTAATGCCAGGTACCATTTGGAAGGGCAGGCTGTGCCCTTCCAAATGGTGCCTGGGTTAACCCTCGCAATGCCGCCGATCGGGAGGGAGAGAGGTCCGAAGGACCTCACCCCCTCCCTTTCAGGCGCCTCCTCCGCACATGCGGGGGGGGGTGCCTGAATTAGGTGTCATCGCGCCGCCGCAATGACACCTAATTAGCCCGGCGGCGGTTCCGAATGCCGGGCTGACATCGAGTATTTCAGCCCGCACCGGGGGGGGCCAGCGATCAGCCGGAACCCGGCCGAACGCTGACCCCAAAGGCTGGATGCGCTCAGCGCGTCCTCCGCACGCAACGTGACATGCGGTTGGACGCGCTGAAAGGGTTAACTGGTCCATGTATTGTGAATTTACACATTGATTGTCATTTGCACTTTTACTGCCGATTGCATGTCTCTCAGGACCTGACGGTGCCTGGCGACACATATAGATCTCAGGCTCCCATAAGAGCAGCTGGAGGGCCTATTTAGGCCAGGGTTCATGTGATTCATAGAATTAATACTGCGCCACTAGGACCGTTATTGTTTCCTTTATGTGCAACCCCAAATCCTATACATACAAATTAGCGCCTCCACAGACAACTCTCCCCCCCCCTTTTACTGAGCGAAAATGTCTGAAATTTACATATGAGGTCCAATGAATAATAAAAAGGGCTGTTAAATAAGTAAAGTTAAAAAAAACTTTTTTTTAAAAAAAATCCCCAAAAATGCTTTAAAATAGCCAAACAAATCTATAAATGAAGAGACGCTTTACTGCAGAATTTTATAATGAACGGTTTATTAGATATTGAATTAAAACGGGAATATTTTTAACATTAAAGCCTATGGGATTTGCCTGAATAAACCTGCCAAATTAAACCACTGAATGGCAGGGCATTTCGGGAACCTTTCACTGCTGGTTTTTGTTCTCTGAATAGATGAAGCAGTGCTTTTTTTTTTTTATGGGGATTTCACTGCACTCGAACAGGCACCGAATGTGCAGGGAATTCGCCAGGATTTGGCGAATTGCCCGCTCTGGATAGCCGAATGGCCAAGAAAGGTAACCGAACGCTGATTTTTCAGCGTTCGGATCTCTTTGAATAACCCTGATAGTCTTCTGGGAATTGTAGGCCTCATCGTCTGTGGGGGCCAAGCATTTGCCAGCCCTGCTTTAGACAATCGACTGCTTGGAGAGAGCGGAGGGCTGTCCTGTAGAATGGACCTCTGCACACCGGACTCTCACTCTGTCGGCATGCCAGCAGAAGTGAGTGATGGCAAATATTATGCTACTCAGTGTTCCCATGTATTGTGTTGGAAAACACTAGAGCCTTTTTATGGAGTAACTCTATCAAATGAACCAAAATTATTTTGGCCAGGATGGGTGGAATCTGGGCAAAACTAAGCCCCCCCCCCCCATGTGGATGCCTAGAATTCCCAGAATACGTCTGATGCAATAGATGGCCAGGGAACCATGGGAGTTGTAGTTCAGAAATATCTGTGGGGACGGAGTTGAACAAGCCTAGTGTAGAGTGTTCTGATTATCAGGATTAATCGGTAGGCTTTGGAGAATTGTTTCTGAAAAATAAGAGTACAACAAATGTGTCCAAACTTGTACAAAAATTTGAATACTAAAGAGGCGTGTGTGACTGTATAATAAATGTGTTCAATTCTTGTCCAAATATGTTGTGGTTTAGCAAAACATACAGTCTTTATTTCTAAATTTTTATTCCTTTTAATTTTGCTTTAGACGCTCTACTTGACTCCCTCATTAACAAGGACTGGATAGTATCCGGTGAGTACAACTTCCCTTTTATTGCTTCTATTCTCATGTACATCTTATTTTCTAGAGCAGTGTTCTATATATTTGGCAATGTTCGCACAACTCCAAATTGGAATAATTTTACATGTACACATACTTGATATTACTCTCATTACATTTTTATTTTAATAAAATAAAAGCCCTCGTCCTCAAGTACCCCTAACAGGTCAGGTTTGCCAGATATCTGAAGCACAGCACAGGTGATATAATTTGCTGCTCAGTGATTGCAGGATTCAGTCTGCATTTCCCCAAGGTGATCCTATAAAACCTGGCCTGTCAGGGGTACCTGAAATTTTTGGCAAGCTAGAGCAGGACTTGACAAATACAGTTGTGTTCAAAATTATTCAACCCCCAATGCTGTAAAGGGTTTTAGGGAATTTAGTGTACATTTGTAATTGTATTCAGAATGAAATCCTACAAGGACTTTTTAAAGAACCATATGCAACTGAAATGACAGCAATTGGTTTTGTAATACAGTAGTAAATGTTTCTTTTGTGAATTCTTCATTGACACAATTATTCAACCCCTTAAAGACTACCACTCTGAAGAACAGAGGTTCATTCAAGTGTTTTCAATCAGGTATTGAAAACACCTGTGGATGTCACGGAGCAGCAATAAAGCATAATAAGCACCAATTAGGCAGCTTTAAAATGACTGTGATACTCAGCTCCTTCTAGACATTTACTGGTGTGGTTACAAACATGGTGAAGTCAAGAGAATGGTCCAGGAAGACAAGAGAAGAGGTGATTACTCTTCACAGGAAGGGCAATGGCTATAAGAAGATTGCAAAGATGTTAAACATACCAAGAGAGACCATAGGAAGCATCATTCGCAAATTCAAGGCAAAGGGCACTGTTGAAACGCTACCTGGTCGTGGCAGAAAGAAGATGCTGACTTCGACTGCTGTGCGCTACCTGAAGCGTGGAGTGGAGAAAAGTCCCCGTGTGACTGCTGAGGAACTGAGAAAAGATTTGTCAGATGTGGGTACTGAAGTTTCAGCTCAGATAATACGGTGCACACTGCGTAATGAAGGCCTCCATGCCAGAACTCCCAGGCGCACCCCCTTGCTGTCTCCAAAGAATAAGAAGAGTCGACTGCAGTATGCCAAAAGTCATGCGGACAAACCACAGAAGTTTTGGGATAGTGTTCTGTGGACTGATGAAACAAAATTAGAACTGTTTGGGCCCATGGATCAACGCTATGTTTGGAGGAGGAAGAACAAGGCCTATGAAGAAAAGAACACCTTGCCTACTGTGAAGCATGGCGGGGGGTCAATCATGCTTTGGGGCTGTTTTGCTTCTGCAGGTACAGGGAAGCTTCAGCGTGTGCAAGGTACCATGAATTCTCTTCAGTACCAGGAGATATTGGATGACAATGTGATGTAGTCCGTCACAAACCTGAGGCTTGGGAGACGTTGGACCTTTCAACATTACAATGATCCCAAGCATACCTCCAAGTCCACTAGAGCATGGTTGCAGATTAAAGGCTGGAACATTTTGGAGTGGCCATCGCAGTCACCTGACTTAAATCCGATTGAGAACCTCTGGTGGGACTTAAAGAAAGCAGTTGCAGTGCGCAAGCCTAAGAATGTGACTGAACTGGAGGCTTTTGCCCATGACGAATGGGCGAAGATACCCGTAGATCGCTGCAAGACACTTGTGTCAAGCTATGCTTCACGTTTAAAAGCTGTTATAACTGTAAAAGATGTTGTACTAAGATTGAATGTCACTGGGGGTTGAATAAAACTGATAATGATGTGAGCACAGAAAAGACATTTGTTGTTATTTCATATAAATGTTATGTTATATTTGTCTGACCTACACGTGCCTCTTTGATTTAATTGTAAGCAAGATGACCGAATGATCAAAATCAATGTCAAACTGGCCAAAACACTCAATTTCAGTGGGGTTGAATAATTTTGAACACAACTGTAGGTATCAAAAATGGTAAACCGTAGGAACGTTTCTTGAAGAAAAATGTCATCTGCGCTTATTCCTATTACACCGTGTGAAACAAAACACAATTAGAGGCTTTGGTTTCTTTTAATTGCCATGAGTGTAAGCTCACCTGCCAACGGCAAGGCACCTCTAGTGAAGGTGAGTCCTATCCAAAAAATGAAACCACAGGCTGCTATGTAGCAAACCATCACTGCTCATGCTGCTTTTCTGTCATGAGGTGGACTGGTGGGCCTTTATTTATGCCCTCCCAGAAACAAAATCCACCTTGGGATCAAAAAACAAAGACACGGAACGGAACAGCTGCAATGGTGACCTGGCTGGAGGAACAAACATGCATACATAGTACAGGAGAATTCTATCTTGGCTGTTTTGATATTTCAAATATAAAGCCCAAAATTCTTTTAAACCTTGACTCCTTATTCCAGTAATGCTGTCATAGCTTCACCAAAATATTTGAGGCAAAATGGACAAATTAAAGTTCTGCTCATTTCTGATTTAATCTAAGCTTAAAACGGACATGTTGATTTATGCTAGAACGTTTTGGCATAAATACATTTTAACAGCCAACTCCTGCAGCCACGCCAAGGTTTTACACTCGCATTTTAAACTAGGGATGCACCGATACCACTTTTTTAACCCTTTCAATGCGGAGGACGCGCTCAGCGCGTCCCCTGCATTACCGCTGCTGTGCGGAGGACGCGCTGAGCGCGTCATTCCATTGGGGTCAGCGTTCGGCCGGGTTCCGGCCGATCGCTGACATCCTCGATGTCAGCCGCGCATCCGGGACCGCAGCCGCCGGAATTAAGTGTCCCCCCCCCCCCCGCATGTGCGGAGGAGGCGCCTGAAAGGGAGGGGGGGAGGTCCTTCGGACCTCTCTCCCTCCCGATCGGCGGCTCTGCGGGGGTTAACCCAGGCATCATTTGGAAGGGCACAGCCTGCCCTTCCAAATGGTGCCTGGCATTAACCCCTGGGGAGCTGGATCGCGAATCGGCGCTGAAAAGCGCCGGTTTGCGATCCTTTCCCGGAGCTGGCCGACATCTTGGATGTCGGCCAAGCCTCCGGGAACTCCCCCTGAGGACTGGCGTCATCGTGCGTAGCACGATGACGCCAGTCCTAGAGTTAACCCCTAACTGCCACCAACGGTGGAGATAGGGAGTTCATTGGAACTCCCTATCTCCCGATCCGTGGCAGTAAGGGGTTAATGTTTGGTATGGTTGGATCGGCCAGAGCATGGCCGTTCCAACAATACCAAACTTGAATGTGAAAAAAAGTTTTTTAAAAAAAAATAAAATAAAAATTAAAAATAAAAATAATATATTTTAAAAAAAATTATAAAAAAAAAAAATATTTTTTTTTCTTTTTTTTTGGTTTGTTAGTGTAGCAATATTGTTCCCATTGCAATTATAATGTGAACAATGATGCTGCACTAACGATTTTTGTATGCGGTGCGTTTGTTAAAAATCGCGTAATTTTCCCCCAAAAAAAATGTAACGAGACCCCATCTCTAATTTTTTTAACAAGTGCACCCCATACAAAATATAACCGCAATTGCTCGCATGTTAAAATGTGAAAAAAACACTTTACACGTTGTAAATTATTGAAAATACATATTTTATTGCATTTTTTGTTATAATATACAGACATGACATAACGTATACATATAATAATGACATATTATGAATCTACTGAGTCTGACGGAAAGAACGATATAGAATATGTCTGGGTCATATACTAAAATAAGCCTTAAAAACACGTTTAAACATGATGAGCAAAACCGGTAAAAATGACCTCAGCACAGAGGCGGGAAAAGCCTCAGCAGCGAAAGGGTTAAGATCGAGCACCGATACTTTTTTAAAGTACTCACCGATACCGAGTACCAATACTTTTGTCATGTGACCGCTTTCCAAGAAGAACAGACCTCATATAAAAATGCCCCAGCTCACATGTATATATCCCCCCGAGATAGATATCTCTTTTTGCTGTCCTGTCGTCCCCCCCCCCCCCGACCATGCCATTTGGCGATGTACAACATCTAACACCCCCAACTGTGCGCCCTATGAATGTCCCAATGTTTAATTCTACCCTTCTGATCAGTAAGCTTCTATACCTGACGAAGGGAGGATCACTCTCGAAAGCTTGTACTTTAAATGTAACGTTAGTCCAATAAAAAAGGTATCACTACAGACTGCTATACTCGTGATTTAGATACAGAGCTGGGGGCAATATCTATATATCTATGTGTGTATATATACACATACACACTGGCACAGACACAAGACCAGACGTGGGGTGGCTGTCCGAATGCTCTATCGGCATTTAGACAGGCCCCTGCAGCTCACGGCATTCATACTTACCTTCCACGAGCGCAGCCGGCAAAAGTCTTCGCTCGTGCGCTCGTTGGAAAGCCCCCAGCCGCTATCACGTGGGAGTTTGCGAGATCGAGGCTGGGGGCTTTCCAACAAGCGGACGCCTGGAAACTTTGCCGGCGGCGCACGCTGAAGGGAAGTATGAATGCCGTGAGCTGCAGGGGCCTGTCCAAATGCCGATAGAGCGTTCAGACAGCCGCCCCAGCCCCTCGGCTGCCGGCAAGCCAGCTCAATGCTGGCTTTTGGTATCGTGGGCACTGCACTAGGGCTGCGCATCTTCAGTGGTCTCGCGATTCGATCCGATTACAATTATCTTGCCCACGATTCGATTCCACGATGCATCACGATTAATGCCCATTGCCAAATTTATTGTATCTGATCTAAAATTAAAAATGGACACTTCCTGCATGTAGCAGCGTCGAACACAGCAGACAACACTGTTTATTTAAAACCGTATATAATATAGGGCTTCAAACGGTTTAGTAGTCGTGCAGTCACCGTGTACATCTTCTTAAAAGAAAATATTGAAATGTAAACATTAACATAAATGTCCAAACAACATTAAGTTAGAACAAAAATAATTAGCTAGAGGCCAAGAGGTGTGAAAATGGTCATCCTCACAAAACAAAATCCCCTCCAGGCCAGGATTCTGGTTGTGGCCGGGACTGGGAACAGTAGGTCAGGCAGATGTGCTTCGCTCACATAGGCGACGGACATCTGTCCAGACAGGCAGAGACACTCTGCAAAATAGAGCACTTCCTGACTGACAGTGAGTGACGACTAGAAAACATCGCAGTGAATCTGTCAATCTGGAACCCAGTAAATCAGTAGATGGACATTACCACAAGTAGCTTATGATTATCAAGTTTAACTAGTTAAATGCTACTTGTAATGTCTGTGTGTGCTAAGTGCTTGTGCTGTGCTCCAGATTCACGATGACGTTTGCCAATGTTTCGTTTACATATAGGATACCACAGCATGAGAACATTTCGTTACAGGTGTGATCTTTTTGTTATTATAAATCTAATACGAATGAACAAGTAAACAGAAATTTACCATTACATTTAATAGTAAACACTAAACAGAAATAAAAATACTAGTTTTTTAGGCCTAGCCCAGGGGTCAGCAACCTTGGCTCCCTGATGTTATGGGAACTACATTTCCCATGTGTTTCAAAGTATCATGGGAGATGTAGTTCTAAAACATCTAGAGCCTAGGTTGCTGATGCTTGGGCTAGCGGCTAGCCTATTGTGAAGAACTGAATAAAAAATACTAAGTTAACTGACGGCACCATTCCACCCCACTCTTCTTTGCATGTTTATTCCACCCCACTCTTTGCATGTTCATTCCACCCAAGCACAGCTGCCAGGCCCACCTCAATTTATTCTCCCCCCCCCCCCCAGCATAGCTGCCAAGCCCCCCTCAATTTATTCTTCCCCCCCCCCCCAGCATAGCTGCCAGGCCCCCCTCAATTTATTTTCCTTTACAGTTGCCACCCCCCTCAATTTAATTTCCCCCACTACAGCAGCCAGCCAAGCCCCCCTCAATTTATTTTCCCTTAGTTGCCAGCCCCCCAAATTTATTCTCCCCCTCTAGCAGCCAACCCAGCCCCGTCAATTTATTTTCCTAGTTGCCAGCCCAGCCCCCTCAATTTATTCTCCCCCTCTACAGCAGCCAGCCAAGCCCCCCTCAATTTATTCAAGTTGCCAGCCCCCCCCTTAATTTTATCTCCCTTACAGCTGCCAGTGCCAACATTGCCAAGCCCCCTTCAATTTATTCTATCCCCCCCCCCCCCCAGCAGCGGTCCAACCCACTCTGATTTTACTTAATAAACGGTGATTGCAGGCAGGGCGACTAGTAGAGTCACACTCACCACCAGGGCTGGGGCCCCTTAACGAAATACTAGTTGGGGCCCCCCCTTCGAACAAACCCACTTTCACCTGCCCCTGTAAGCACATAGGGGTGTATGAGAGCGTATCACAGAGTTCCACAGCAATAAAACTCACAGTAATGTGCAGTGTGTATGAGCCTATCAGACTCATTCCATATTTTGGGCAGAATGTCTAGTACTGTTTGTTTTCTGGTGGATTTGTACCTCCAAAACCTGGTTGTGGTAAATAAAAACCCAAAGCATTTACTGCAACCTCAATAAGGAATGCACCTGTAAACATGTAACCTAGTGACTATATTTCCTACATATTTATTTTCTGTTAATCTGTATATTTGTGTTTTTCAATATATTGCATTGTATTACATTGTATTACATTGTATTTCTGTAACTGTAACACTTCAATGTTCTTGAACCAAGGACATACTTGAAAACGAGAGAAATTTCAATGTATCCTTCCTGGTAAAATCCTTTATAAATAAATATTATTATTTTTTTTATTTTTATTTTTTTACGGCTCAGTGTTTGTAAAAGTTGAGCACTGGCCATACACAGCAGAGCAAAGAAGGAAAGGGTTAAATTGACCCTAAGCCATCACTCAACTCATTTAACTCCCAGCATCCCAGTATTGCTGTCTGCAGCCAGGGCTCATCAGCCTTCACATGGACCCTGAGCATCTTTCATTTAACCCCTGCATCCCTGCTGCCAGAACTCCAAAGGTTTCCTCTTTGAGTTATCCCTCTTACATGTGAAGGGTGCTATTCCCTACACTACAGAGTGCAGACAGCAATCCAGGGATGCAGGGGGTTAAATCACAGAAGGGTTGGATCAGGGTCTATGTGAAAGCGGAGTCCCTGCAAACAGCAATAGGATGCAGGGGGTTAAATGATATGAGGGATGGCTCAGGGTTCATGTGAAGGCTGGGCCCTGCAGACTCTAGTGCAGGAATACAAGGGGTTAAATGTCTGACTTGGGATGGTAAAGGGATGGGCCTGATTTCCCCAGCATTCTCCCCCCACCTCTGCGGAGCTCAGCCCCCCCTCTCCCAGCATGCCCTGGCTATGGAAGTGACATGCTAGGAGGCGGGGCTTACACCTACAGGGCCCAGGACACCCCGAATTTTGACTTTGGGAGGGGATCCCGGGCCCTGCATGATTAATGTGACCTGCGGACATTGGGAGGCTGGCTCCGTCCCCGTCCCCCTGCTCTGGCTGAGGGCAGGCAGGCTGGCTCCGTCCTCTCTGTATGCTCCGTGAGCGTCTTGTCTGCTCCTCTTCGTGCAGAAGGGATGCACATGGCTTAAGGGGGCGGAGCCATTGCAGCGTGTCCTTCCCAGCTCATATTTTGAAAGTGGGAGGCACGCTGCTGCGCTGACTCTGCGACTGCTCGCTCACACAGGAAAAAAACAAAGCCAAGGGGAATATTGCGGTGGTATGCCCTGCCCGAATCGATTTTTAAAAGGCGGCAATTAATCGATGCAGCATCGGGGATGGCAGCATCGCGCCGCCGATTATTTTTGACAGCCCTACACTGCACGAGTACCAAGTACTCCTGCAGTACCCGGAATCGGTACCGATAAGATACTAGTATTGGTATCAGTGCAACCCTATTTTAAACCTTATTCAGTGACTTTTGATATATTTGGGAATGTTCACACAAGTCCAAATTGGAATAATTTTGCATGCACTTGATATTACTCCTTCAAATTACATAGAGTTTATTTAAAAATTAAAACTATAACTGGGCAGTGTCAAACTCTGCCCCCAAATGTTGATTACTTACAGTTCCCAGAATTCTTTGACTGCAGTAGATGGCTAGAGAATCATGGGAATTGAAGATCAGGAAACCGCTGGGGGGGGGGGACTGGAGTTTGACACCCCTGCTCTAACCATCCTCTAACAATCCATAACTCCGTCCTATCAGCAGAGGGATTGTTATAGGTGAAGTTGCAGCAAATATCAAGACACTCATTCTTCTGTTTATGCACAATTCAGAGTGAATTGTGACATTTTAGCAGTATTTGATTTGCTGAGCAAGTGTATGACTCCTCTGACGTCTAACCATCTTCATGCAGAACCACTAGTCTAACCATCCATTCCATCCATCTATCAATCTGCTTATGGGGGCCATTCACCTAGCAAAGAGTTGCAATTGTCAGCGCTGCTAAACTCATAAGGAAGCGGCACCTGTTGTTATTCCTAATGTCTCATGCGATTTAGCACCAAGAAGTACTATTTGCTGATTACAGCTGCGTTGCTCTTATTGGAAGCAACTCTGCTCCTATGATATGTGTTGATTCCTATTCACATCTGACATGACTTTTTATCTCCTTTTATTACAGGTCCATCTATACCATATGTGGAGATTATTGAGCAGCCAAAGCAGCGTGGAATGAGGTTTCGCTATAAATGTGAAGGGCGTTCAGCTGGTAGTATACCTGGCGAGCGTAGTACGGATACAACAAAAACTCATCCCACAATAAAGGTGAGAGCAAATGTTCTATTTATGGGATGGGAAACGTACAAACAGAAGCATGAGTAATCCTAGATTCTGTACTTATATTTTGTTGAATTTTAAATACCCCAGCATGATGAGAAAGAATTTAAGTTACTTTGCTGGTGTTCAATTTTTTTTTAATCATTATTATTATTGGCACTTTATAAATACTTGTAACATTAACTATTATTTTTTTATCAAGAAGTCTGTAAATAAACACCCTTTTTTCCATACGTCGAGCGGCAGTACCCATGGGTTCATCTTCAATCCCAAATGTAGACAGGTTACCAAGCCTAGAAAACAAAAGGACCCTCCTAGAGCCAGGTGAACCCCTCCCTCACCTGTGACTCCTCCCCTGTTGCCTATAAGGAGACCTGAGCCCAGAACCCCCCAGTCATTCCTTCCTGTCCTCCGGACAGGGTTACCTGGGAGGCGGCTGAGGGGGAATCCGTTGCTTCGGTGGTGGCTCGGGTCGGCCGGCTCCTGCGCTTCGTTTGCTGCGCAGTCCGGAGTGTCTGCGGCTGGGAGTCGCTTCTTGATGACGCAGTTTCCGGGGTTCTCCGGCGCATGCGCCGGAGGGCGGGCGCCTTCTTCCCACGTGGTGGGGGAATCTCTGGCGCCACTTCTCTGCAGTCGCTTGCCTGGTGAGCCGCAGGTCAGCGTTGCTGTTCCACCGGCGCTTGTGTCTCCTCCTCTCGCCCCAGATCGGCTTGGTGCAGGTTAGTGTGTGTCTGCTCGGGGGTGTTCCAGCAGCTTGTTCCCATCACTTATGTCGTCCTTGCTTGTAGGATGTCGGCCCCGGAGGCGCTGCCTGATCTGGGAAAGGGGAAGGCCCCCTCGAAGTCAAAGCACCTGGTCTGCTCTTCCTGTGCTCAGCCCCTGCCCGACGGCTATAAGAAAAAGCTGTGCTCCCTGTGTGCCAAGGATGCGGGAGAGGGGGCGAAAAAGTCTGAAGTGACTGCCTTTGTGTCCTGGCTTCAAACTTCTCTGCAGCAAACGTTTACGGCCATGCAGGCTGCTGCTGCTCAGCCTCCCCCCGTGGCTGACGTTCCGGGTCCCTCCGGTTTGTCTTTTTCTGGTCCGAGAAAACGTCGGCGTACGGAGTATGAGGACATGGAGTCTGAGGAAGAGCTCCTTGATCCTGAGTTTTCGGACGTCTCCTCTGATGAGGATGAGACTTTGGCTGTTTTTGATGAGGACTGTGCCCGTCCGTTGATCAAGGAGGTCGTCTCTGTGATGGGGGCTCCGGATGCACCGACAGGGGCCCTTAAGACTAAGGGGTTTCCTTTTCACCCTTTGTTGAAGCAGGTTATGTCTAAAGAATGGTCTGTGCCTGACCGGCGTCCTTTTGTCTCCAAGCGGTTCCGATCTATGTTTCCCCTAGCCTTGTCTCCCGCTGAGGACTTTGGGGTGTTGCCGAAGGTGGATGTGCCCGTGGCGCAGCTTCATCACAGGTCTGCTATTCCTTCTGGGGACTTGTCCACCTTGAAGGACCCGATGGACAAGAGGATTGAGACTGCCTTGCGGCGTAACTATGCTGCCCTGGCTTCCCAGGCTAAGGCCCTGGTGGCGGCGTCTTCCGTTTCCCGGGCACAACGGCTCTGGTTGCAGGAGCTGGAGGGTGCTTTGTCCGGCCTCTCCCCTGAGTTGCGTCAACTGTTCCTCCTCGTTCAATCTGCTTCGGATTTCTTATGTGACGCTGCGATTGAATCCCTGAAGCTGGCTTCCCGGGCCTTGGGCCTCAATGTGGTGGGCCGTCGTGCGGTCTGGCTCCGGTCCTGGTCGGCTGACACTGCTTCGAAGAATTCGTTGTGTGGCCTGTCCTTCGAGCCGGGTATGCTGTTTGGATCGGCTCTGCAGGACTTACTGCAACAGCTTGCTGATGTTAAGAAGGCTCTTCCACAGGATCGGCCCAGGGATGCTTGGCATCGTCGGGGGTTCTCCGGGCGTGGGTCCTTTCGTCCCTACATTAGGCGTTTCCGCCCCTTCCGTCAGCGTATGCCTGAGCAGCGTCCGCAGGCTCCGGGGTTTCGTAAGTTCAGAAAGTTCTGACTCCGGTGTCCCGGTTGGTGGTCGTCTTCTTCACTTCGCGGCTGCGTGGCAGGGGACGACTTCAGATGCCTGGGTTTTGGAGACTGTTCGGTGTGGCTACGTTATTCAGTTTGTGTCTTCTCCTCGTAATGCCTTCCTTCTCTCCTCTCAGCATTCCACTTACTCCGGGGATCAGTTGTTCTCGGAGGTCATGGGATTGCTGGAGAAACGGGTGATCGAACCGGTGCCTTCGCAGGACTGCTTCCAAGGTACTTATTCTAGTGGGGAAACCGGATGGTTCCTTCCGCCCCATCCTGGACCTTAAGTCTGTGAATCGATTTGTGCGTAGGGAACGGTTCCGGATGGATACCATTGGCTCTGCCTCTCGGATTCTGCGGCCTGGCGATTTCATGGTCACCTTGGATCTGCAGGATGCTTATCTTCATGTCCCGGTCGCCCGGGTGAGCCGGCAGTTCCTCCGGTTTGCGGTTCAGTCTGGGGGCAGGGTGTTTCATTTTCAGTTTCGGGCCCTTCCCTTTGGGTTGTCCTCCGCTCCCAGGGTTTTTTCGAAGATTTTGATCGTTATTACTGCCTTTCTGCGTCACGAGGGCCTGTACATTGTCCCTTATCTGGACGATTGGCTTCTTAAGGCCTCTACTGTACCGCTCCTCGAGGCTCATTTGGCCCGCACGATTGAGGTTCTCTCCCGGCACGGGTGGCTGGTGAACTGGAGGAAATCGCGCCTGGTGCCAGTGCAGAGGATTGTCTTTCTGGGGTTCGTGTTGGATACGTCTCTCATGGCTGTTTTTCTTTCAGATTCCAACAAGGTCTTCAAGGTCACGTTCGAGCTCTTCTGCTTACTCCGTGGGGCTCCGTCCGGGGACTGTTGCGGGTTCTCGTCATTTGACGGCTGCTATCCCGGCGGTGCCGTGGGCGCGTGCTCACGCCAGAGGTCTGCATCTCGGGGTCCACAAGGGCTCGGTTGCTGTGGTGGCTCCGCTCTCCGTTCCTTGGCGCGGGTGTTCCTATGGCGGTTCCGGAGTGGCTCACGGTGACGACGGACGCATCGCTTTCCGGATGGGGCGCTCATTGTCGGGACGTCCAGGCCCACGGGGTTTGGGATCCTTGGACTGGCTCTCTGTCCTCCAACGCAAGGGAGCTTCTGGCCGTCTGGGAGGCTCTTCAGGCTCTTGCGGGGCTTCTGCGTGGTCGGGCCGTGCGGGTCCAGTCCGACAACGTTGCCACGGTGTGTTACCTGAACAAACAAGGGGGCACGCGTTCGCGCCTCCTTTCGGCTCTGTGCGGCACCATCATGGACTGGGCGGAGCTCCATCTGCAAGCGCTCTCTGCGGTTCACATCCGAGGTGTGCTCAACGTCCGGGCGGATTTTCTTAGCCGTGCTTCTCTGGCGCAACGGGACTGGTCCCTGTCTCCGGCGGTGTTCTCGGAGGTGGTCTCTCGGTTTGGCCTTCCGGTCATCGATCTCATGGCATCCAGGCTTTCGGCGAAGGTTCCTCGCTTCGCCTCCCTCCGACGAAGGGACTGTCCGGAACTGCTGGACGCCTTCTCGTTCCGGTGGGCCTTCGAGCTGGCGTACGTCTTCCCCCCGATTGCCCTGATCCCGCGGGTCCTTCAGAAGATCAGAATGGACCAGGCGTCGGTGGTTGCGATCCTCCCCTTCTGGCCGCGCAGGGTCTGGTTTCCGGAGGTGTTGTTTCTGTCTCGTCGTCGCTATTGGGTCCTCCCGGTGTCGGACTCTCTGCTGGACTTCCCTGCTCTCCCGGCCGGGATGCTGGGGTCGTTCCGACTGACGGCGTGGCTGATGCTGCCTCCGTACTGACTTCTCTTGGTCTCTCGTCTGGCCTGGTTTCCTTGTTGTCACATGACGTTAAACTGTCGACTCGGCGTATCTATGATCGGGTTTGGCGCACGTTTCTCTCCTGGTGTCGGGTGCGTGCTCTTGACCCGGTCTCTATCTCCGTTCCTGATCTGCTGTGCTTCCTGGAGAGTGGGTTCCGCAAGGGGTTGCGGCCTGGAACCCTCAGGGTCCAGGTGGCTGCCATATCTTCGGTCACTCTGAGGGAATTGGCCTTGCATCCTTTGGTGCGAAAGTTTTTTCGGGCGGTGTCCTCTCTGCGCCCCTTTGTCAGGGAGCTGGTTCCGCCTTGGGATTTGAACTTGGTCCTGGATGCCCTGTGTGGTGCTCCCTTTGAGCCCCTGGCTTCCTCCTCCTTGCGGGACTTGACTCTCAAGGCGGTGTTTCTCATGGCTATCACCTCTGCCAGGAGGGTCGGGGAGCTCCAGGCTCTCGCTTGTCACCCCCCCCTACACGGTTTTCCATGCCAGCAAGGTGGTGTTGCGTCCGTTGCCTGGTTTCCGTCCTAAGGTTGCCTCTCCCGGGAACCTTAATCAGGAAATCGTTCTCCCGTCTTTTTGTGACGCACCGGGCTCCTCCTCTTCTTCTCTGTGCAAATGGCGCACCCTGGATGTGGTGCGGGTCTTGCGGGTGTATCTGGAGCGTACCAGCTCCTGGCGTCGCTCTGTTCACCTTTTTGTTCTTTTTCACGGTGCCTCTAAGGGTGTGGGTGCTTCCCGTTCTTCCATTGCTCGGTGGGTTCGTCAGGCCGTAGCCTTGGCTTATTCGGCTGGTGGTAAGGTTTCTCCCGTAGGGGTGACGGCGCACTCCACTAGATCTGTGTCGGCTTCCTGGGCCTTGCATGCGGCTGCTACGGCTGAACAGGTGTGCAGGGCGGCCACCTGGTCCTCTCTTCACACCTTCACGCGTCATTACCGTCTGGATGTTCTTGCCTCTGCCGAGGCGTCCTTTGGGCGCAAGGTTCTGCAGGCGGTGGTGCCGTCTTGATCCCTCCCTCTGATGGAGGCTTTGTAGGTCCCATGGGTACTGCCGCTCGACGTATGGAAAAACGGTATTTCTTACCGTAAATATTCTTTTCCATAGTCGTAGCGGCAGTTACCGCTTCCCTCCCTCTGCTTTGTGTTGTGTTGCTTTTTGATTAAAGTGGTGTGTACTTGATGATTTGGTTCTGGCTTGTCATTGACTGGGGGGTTCTGGGCTCAGGTCTCCTTATAGGCAACAGGGGAGGAGTCACAGGTGAGGGAGGGGTTCACCTGGCTCTAGGAGGGTCCTTTTGTTTTCTAGGCTTGGTAACCTGTCTACATTTGGGATTGAAGATGAACCCATGGGTACTGCTGCTACGACTATGGAAAGGAATATGTACGGTAAGAAATACCGTTTTCTTGCCATCATTTAGTCTCCTAATACATCTTCTCATATTACATATTTTAAGTAAAACATGCGTGCATTACGTAATTCACAAAGGGAGATAATTACTACCATGACCGTGGTTACACACCGTAGCAGACACAACTGCTGATATTAACACTGTTTGGGGCAGTGCAGTATGATTGCAAACAAATTGCGTTTTCATTTGGGCTCCGGAAGGTGCCCAAGATATTGGCAACATGGGCATGATGCCCATGGTGGTAGGACGTTTTAAAACCAGCTGTCTGTTGTCTCTGGTTCCTCAGCTGATCATACATGGAGCTCAGAAATGTGGTAACGGTGGGAAATGTGGGAATGGTTTCATATGCCTGTCAAATAGGTGATCACAGTAAGCAATACAAATTTATTTTCTAAAAAACACTGGTTCCTGACAATGTTTTTTTGAAAATGACTTGGTACCGATGGTGTTAAAACAACACTGTATGTGTAAAGTTTTTCCTATTATGTATACCATTTTTCTGTGCCTGTTGACTACAAACTTAACCCCTTTCCGCCGCAGGATGTTCTATGCGGTCCTTGCGGCGGGTGGGCCTTGAAGAAGCAGGCCGCCACTGGCTTTAACCAGTTGCATAAACCTTATCTTTGCGAAACAAAAAAAAACAATCTAGTATGGCATTAAGGATTCTGTGTAATAATAGATCCAGGATGCATAAAAGTGAGACAGATGTAATTTGTATGTCCTACCCAAGAGTTCCTTGTTGCATATGGGGAATGTAGTACAGGAGCTCTGGGGTGCAATTCTTTGAATTGCTGTGATGTGCAAGTGGCTTCTGAGATTATATATATGTATGTATGTAAACCATTTCTCCCAAAATCTTGATTATTGCATCAGTACAGACTGATGGTGTCTTTTATGCTGCAAAAGGTGATGGATCATATATCCAGTCTATGGTTGCAGAGGCTTCTGCTGAACAGGGACCCCAAGATTTGTTCTCGTTGGGCAGTAGATAAGTCACCCAATTCACTGCGGAGCACAATGCACATACAGCCTAGGTATGTCAGGCTCCGGCCCCCCAGATGCTGCTGGTGTGCAGGTTTTAGGAATATTTGAACTCCATAGATGGCCAAGGACTCGTGGGAGCTGTTTTTAAGAAACAACTGGGGGTCTGGAGTTTGACAGCCCTGCTTTACAGGATGCAGACAAAAGATAAAGGCATCTTTGTTAAATCTTGTTTTGTCCCTGTAGCTTACACAAATTTATATTATCCCCTATAATAATGGTGTTGACATAATTTTGTTGCTTGCATTCATGCAGTGTTTAAACTTCCTCCTGAATTTTAGGTTTCAATTACAGAACATTCATATTGCTTTGATCACATTTGTTTCTTATGATTTCTATGTACTGTCTATATATTGTGATTTGAATTTATTACTGATTTGACAAAATTTTAGGTGAATAATAACCAAGGTCCTGCACGAGTACGAATATCATTGGTGACAAAAGATGCTCCCTACAAACCTCACCCACATGAGTTGGTTGGAAAGGATTGTAAGGATGGATATTATGAAGCTGATTTGTCTCCAGATCGCAATATTCACAGGTAATAAAGGAGTTTTTTTGCTTTTCCTTGAACATTAGAGGATGACTACTGTTGTTCTGAGATTGAGTTTAATATTATGGCTGAAACGAAAGATAATTTTCCTAATCTATTAGTTGGCCAATTTTTTATTTATTTTTTGTGCTACTGATCGGATGATACATTTTTATTTCTTTAGAACGTAAAGGAACGCTAGGTGGAAATTCAACCCACCCTCCTTTTAACCACCCTTTTTTTCTCACGTAATTTGCGTATTGTACATACATACTCAATTTGTGTATCTCCCATTACTTGTGTACTTTTCACACACAAGGTATGCAACCCTTGGTCAGAGTGATGGCTTAATGCTGCATGCGCAGCTTAAGCCCATGAAGGCTTTCTCCCCGTACGAGCGATTTCGAAGGCTGGGGGAGGGGAACTCCACAAAGTCTGACCACTTTAATAAGATAAAGTGGTCAAGGAGCGAAGAATGTCCCCTTTTTTTTTTTTTAAATTTCATGAACAAACTGAGTGGTAGGAGAGAGCGGAGGTGGGAAGAATTGAGTCTGGGCAAGGGACTGGCCCAAGTGTGTGAGTGAGGGAGTTTTGGCAAGAGACTGGACTTTAGTGTGGGAGGGCGTTTAGGGGAAGGAACTGGACCAAAGGGAGCGTGGACGGCAGCGAGTGTGGGGTGGTGGCACAGGACTGCAGCCCCAAGTAAGGATAAAACGCCAGCTATACAACGCCTCCACACCATGGTCTGTGCTTTAGTTCTGCTACTGAAGGAAAATAAACTGGTTATGTCTAAGGCTGGGGTCAGACGAACGCAGTGCGAACGTGCGTGCAGCCGCACTTTATTACGGCCGTAGTAGCAGCAAATGACGGCCAATGACTGGCAATATACCAAGTATGGCCGCACGAAAGTTCGGCCGAGCAATGCAAGTGGCAAACACGCATTTTTTCGAGAACGTAAAACCGCTAGTACTGACGTACAGAGTGCGCTGCGTCCGCTAGCGGCGTGTGTGCGTGATTAGGAGACGTCAGACGCTGCTAATGTCCGGCCAACATAACGTCCAGACGTAAAGTGTTTTATTGATGATCCGTACAAAATCACGGCCGTAATTGCGCATCGTATGACTGCTATCGCGTATTCCGTGAAAAAATACGTCCATTCATTCGAACGCACTTTTTCACGGACGACGCAAAAAATGCGTTCGTCTGACCCTAGCCTAATAGGCACTGAAATGATAATTATAAAATTATTTTAACGAATTAGGGATGCACCGATGCCTTTTCTAATTTTTTTATTAAAAGACAGAGTAAGAGTACCAATACTGTTTCAGGTACTCACCAATAATGAGTATCGATACTTTTATTTAACCACTTGGCTGCCAAGTGTTCCTCCTGTGCTACAGACGCGCTGAGCGCGTCCTAACACAGGAGGCAGCAATCAGCCAGGATGAAGCCAGTTCTGGAGTTAACCCCTAACTGCCACCAATGCTGGAGATAGGGGGTTCCAATGAACCCCCCATCTCCCGATCCGTGGCAGCTAGGGGTTAATGTTTGGTACTGTTGGATCGGCCAAAACATGGCCTTTCCAACAAAACATGACCATGTAAAAAGTAAATAAAAATAAAGTATTTAAAAAATAATAATAAAAAAAATGAACAAGTCGTTTTTTTTTTTTTTTTTTATATTTGTTAATGCAGCAATATTGTTCCCATTTCAATTATAATGTGAACAATGATGCTGCACTAACGATTTTTGTATGCGGTGCGTTTGTTAAAAATAGTAAAAAATTTCCCCCAAAAGAAAATGTAACGAGTCCCCATTTCTAATTTTTTTAACAAGCGCACCCCATAGAAAATATAACTGCAAATGCTCGCATGTTAAAATGTGGAAAAAAACCAAAACACTTTACACATTGTAAATTATTGAAAATTCGAATTTTATTGCATTTTTTGTTATAATATACAGACAGGACATGACGTATACATCCGCTGAGTCTGCCGGAAAGAACGATTATATAATATATCTGGGTCATATATTAAAATAAGGCTTCAAAACGCGGTTAAACATGATGAGCGAAACCGGTAAAAATTAGCTCAGCACAGAGGCGTGAAATGGCTCAGCAGCGAAAGGGTTAAAGTCATGTGATCGCTTTCCAATAAATAATTTAGGATTGTTCTGAAAGCCTGTCCAGTTTATGTTAATGTTGAAATGTATGGCCAGTCATCCCAATTACCCACTGCACAGGCCTGCGCACACCCCCCCCCCCCACACTTACCACATGCACAGACCCCACACCTCAATAAGATATATATGTTTATACCCTGTCAGACCTCGGACACATACCCACTCAGACCTCCTATACAGTGAGGGGAGGGGGATTATTTGATCCCCTGCTGATTTTGTACATTTGCCCACTGACAATAGATCAGTCTAATTTTAATGGAAAGTTTATTTTAGCAGTGAGACAGAACGAAAAAAAATGCCAGGAAAAAACATTTCAAAAAAGTTATAAATTGATTTTCATTTTAATGAAAGACGTATTTGACCCCTTCACAAAACATTACCGTAGATACTCGAGTACAGCGCGACCCGAATATAACGAGATGTATAGAAATTTATTATGGAAATGTGAGAATACTCAAGACTCGAATATAACGCGAGGAGCAAAATTTATAGAAGTATACTGTACTGGGGAATGATTGTAGTTGTTACTAAGTATGAAGCTGCCGGCCACCCGACGTCTTACTTGCGATAAGAAGGCCGGCGAAACGAGATGACAACGCAGTGAATTATTCACCAATAGCCTGCACGCCGGGAGGTGTCGTTTTCTGACCTCCGGCTCCAGCAGGCAGGCTCATCCAGTGCATTGCCTGTCAATAGTCAGGGAGACTTGGGATCCATGAGCAAGTAAATGTTTTTTTAATTTATTTTTTACACGCAATGCAGATGTCTCGAATATAGCGCGACCCCTCCAATTTTTAAGGTAAATTTTTGTCACCAAAATCTAGCGGTATACTCGAGTATCTAAAGTACTTGGTGGCAAAACCCTTGTTGGCAATCAAAGAGGTCAGACGGTTCTTGTAGTTGGCCACCAGGTTCGCACACATCTCAGGAGGGATTTTGTTCTGCTCCTCTTTGCAGATCCTCTCCCAAGTCATTGG
Organism: Leptobrachium leishanense; assembly: GCA_009667805.1. Classification (NCBI taxonomy): domain Eukaryota; kingdom Metazoa; phylum Chordata; class Amphibia; order Anura; family Megophryidae; genus Leptobrachium; species Leptobrachium leishanense. The sequence goes on from CM019072.1 coordinate 57,500,628, forward strand.
GAAGGTTTTGAGGCTGACGTTTGGCAACTCGAACCTTCAGCTCCCTCCAGATTTTCTAATGGGATGAAGATCTGGACACTCTTCCCTTCTTCTTTCTACCTCCAATCTTCTGTATTGTTATAGCTTTTTGTTCTGTGACACTTGTTCCTCTCCATAAACTCAAATTAAAAAAAGATATCCTCCTAAATCTTTTTATTTTTATTTTTTCAGTTTTCAGAACTTGGGTATTCAGTGTGTAAAGAAGAGAGAGGTGGAAGAAGCCATTGCACAACGTATCCGGACAAACAATAACCCCTTCAACCGTAATGTCACCTTGCATACCTCTTCCTTTGCTTTTCACTCCTTAATCTCTTCAGATTTTTATATTCTGCTTCAAACTGACTTTTTTTTTTTTTTTTTTTTGTCTTTTCAGTCCCTGTGGAGGATCTGAAGTCAGATTATGATCTGAACACAGTTTGCCTCTGCTTCCAAGTTTTCATCCGGGACCAGACTGGCAGCCAGCTTCTGTCTTTGCCATTCGTGGTGTCACAGCCCATCTACGATAACCGTAAGACACACAGGCACATTCTAGTCCCTATCTGACAATACGCTGTAACGAACGGTGGAATGTAATGTTTGCACACAGCCTCCTCATTTAAATGTCTATAAATATATTGTGGTTTTATGCTTCTAGAAATAAATATATACTTTTCAAATAGGCATATTTATTTTTTAAAGCTTATTAAGATATGACAGTTTCAGACAATCTACATAGAACAGGTTTTATGCAGATTCTGGAAAATAATGCTTTGTAGAACATTCAGTTTAAGGTTTACTGCCATGTCTTAGTTTGTAAAGAATAATTATCATTGCTGTTATTAGTTTGGATGATCATGCCTTTAATACAGGGCATGACAAATCCCAGGCGGCAGGTCGCCATGGCGACTAGAAATTGCATCCTGGCGCCTGGGCTTTTGTCAGCCCATTCACTGTTAGCACAAGCCTGAGAAATCTTTATTGCAGTACTGTGCAGCATCTGCCCAGCAGCTCTAAGGGCCGCCACCTCATGCTGTCGCCGATTGCCAGGGGGCCGGCTTCCCCCACCGCTCCTCTACCCCAGGCATTACAGAGACATGAATGCTCAGCACAGCACACCTTCTCTTATGTTGCTCTGATGTGTGTCTTTACAGATTGAAGGTTCACACAGTTACGCCTCCCTTCTAACCTTCTTAGGATCCTTTAAGAACTTCATAAATTTCAAACTGTAGTAGCCGTGACAGAGGCAGAGTGGAAACCATTGCTCACTTATTACCATAAAAAATAAATGGCTCTTAACTTTTTTATCTGGCTCCTAGATTCAAAGCAAATTTGTCAAGCCGTTATATATCTAAGAGATGTAAATTTCTAGATCTGATAAGCAGGACTTAACAGGTGCAATTTTGTTCTCTAGTGAGAAACCAAAAATCTTGTATCTGCCCTGGTGCTATTCTGTGTTTAAGATGATTGAACTTCATGGGTGCTACCGTTTCATTGGGTTCATGGGAGCATAGTCATGGGCAGTACACACATCCTGGTTTTATGGGATCATGGCCTTGAGCAGATCACATCTTCCATTGATGTTTACACAAGAGTTGGTGAAAGGGCCAGACAAAGGTTGTACACCTGGTTCTTCTCTTTGCTGTCATTCACTTCTCCAGTCAGTGTCTATGCCTTTAGTACAAACCCCGGTTACAAGGAAGGAATCAATAGATTTGGGAGGGGGCAGCTTTAATTTTGAGTCATGATCATGGTCTGTTCACTTTTTTAAGTAAACACTCGCATTGTAATCTTCAGTGATTGTTTCATACATGAATGAACATAATTTTCTATTTTTGATTAAACTTTCCCTTTTTTTTTGTGATATTTTGGATGTTTTATTGAGTAAATGTTAATCTTCAATTTATAAGCATATTGAGTTAACTGTTGAATGTATGTTCCACATTAGGAGCACCTAACACAGCTGAACTGAAGATTTGCCGCGTAAACAAGAATTCTGGGAGTTGCAGGGGAGGAGATGAGATCTTTTTGTTATGTGACAAAGTGCAAAAAGGTATATCACTCAGAAATATCGTATTTACTATTCTAACCTTTCCAGTTCATTTGTTGGAATACGTATACATGCAGTTCACCATTGGTGACTTTTTGTATGAAGTGGTGTGTTAAGAGGATCTTCTGCAAACCAGCTTGCCAGGTTCAACATGTAAAGGACCTCAATGTTCATTAAGCTGTTCAACCTGTTGTGTTGCATATTGGTGAACGCTTCAGACTGGATTTTTTGTTTTCTTTTGGATCCACAGCAGTAGGTGATGTGGGAAAGGCTGAACTCGTTAGGTGCATGTCTTTATTTTTTCAGCCTATGTAGCATTATCACTTGGTCATGCTAGCCCATTAACCAACTATCAAATTGTGCCCCCCAGAAGACATTGAGGTTGTGTTTGTATCTGGAAGCTGGGAAGCACGTGGTTCGTTTTCGCAGGCAGATGTACACAGGCAAGTGGCAATCGTGTTCAGGACACCTCCATACAAAGACCAAGTTATTCGCCAGCCAGTTAAGGTGCAGATGCAGCTGAGACGGCCATCAGATAAAGAAGTCAGTGAACCTATGGAGTTCCAGTATTTGCCTCATGAAGGTACAGAAATACCTTTTTTATTTTTGGATTCATTACAAGTATCACCGTAAATAATCTTGTGGCAGAACAGAAACTTTCCTGTTTGTATAGTTTTATTTCCACGGTTTGGTTGTTTGACTTCAACTTCTTTTTCTTTTTTTTATTTGTGTAGGGGACTTTCATCACATTGAAGAAAAACGAAAAAGGACCTTGGAAGATTTCAATAATATTGCTAAAATAAATCCATTCTCAGGTGAGGTCCCGCGGCATCATACACTATGTTACCAGAAATGGATCCAGTTTTAGTTACTGTACAAAAGTGTGGGTGCAGTAAATAAGATGGGGAAATTACAGTCAAACATGCACATAGCAAAATGCCTATCAAAGAAAATAAGGCAAAGCTGCTGATATTATTGGTCCCCCAAGCTGGTCCCTGACAGAATTTTCAATATCACTCCTATCTGCTGTGTGACCAGAGACCGATTAGCGGTTGGCCGATATTCATCAAATTATTGATCGATATTGGCCTTTTATTTGCCTTTTTTTTTTTTTTGCAAATTTACAGAATATGGGCACCAGATATCTGCCGACAATCTGTATCGGTCTATCTCTAGAACAGAAGAAGCCCTCTGCTTCCCACAATTCTACCAGCCAAACGTGGGTAAAAACTGCTGTGGACAATAAAATAAACCCTTTACAGTAACCCCTTAAGGACCACTGACATACATACATACAGTTGCAAGAAAAAGTATGTGAACCCTTTGGGATTACGTGGAGTTTTGCATGAATTGGTCATAAAATGTGCTCTGATCTTCATCTAAGTCACAACAATTTGAAAAACACAGTCTGCTTAAAATAATACAACACAAACATATGTTTTCATGTGTTTATTGAACATAACATGTAAACCTTCACAGTGCAGGGTGGAAAAAGTATGTGAACCCCCCCCCCCCCTAGCCTAATGACTTCTCCAAGAGCTAATTGGAGCCAGGAGTGAGCCAACCTTGAGTCCAATCGGTGTGATATTATTGGATGTGCTACTGAAAGCTGTCCTGCCCTTTAAAACCACACACCAGTTTTGGGTTTACTGGTTTCAAGAAGCACTGCCTGATGTGAACCATGCCTCGCAGAAAAGAGCTCTCAGAAGACCTACGATCAAGAATTGTTGACTTGCATCTCCATAAGCCTTGAGGTTCATGTTTCCACAGAAAGACAGACTGTCTACAAATGGAGACAGTTCAGCACTGTTGCTACTCTCCCTAGGCGTGGCCGTCCTGTAAAGATGACTGCAAGAGCACAGCGCAGAATGCTTAATGAGGTAAAGCAGAATCCTAGAGTGTCAGCTAAAGACTTACAGAAATCTCTGGCACATGCTAACATTTTTGTTGACACATCTACAATAAGGAAAACATTAAACAAGAATGGAGTACATGGGAGGACACCACGAAGGAAGCCATTGCTGTCCAAAAAGAATATTGCAGCACGTTTGAAGTTTGAAAAAGAGCACCTGGATTTTCCACAACACTACTGGCAAAATATTCTGTGGACAGATGAAACCAAAATTGAGTTGTTTGGAAAAAACACACACTATGTGTGGAGTAAAAAAGGCACAGCACACCAACATCAAAACCTCATCCCCACTGTAAAACATGGCGGAGGGAGCATCATGGTTTGGGGCTGCTTCAGGGTCTGGACGGATTGTTGTCATTGATGGAAAAATGAATTCCAGAGTTTATCAAGATATTTTGCAGGAAAACGTAAGACCATCTGTCCGCCAACTGAAGCTCCGCAGAGGATGGGTGATGCAACAGGACAATGACCCAAAGCATACAAGTAATTCAACAAAAGAATGGCTTCAACAAAACAAAATACGCCTTCTGGAGTGGCCCAGTCAGAGTCCTGACCTCAACCCGATTGAAATGCTGTGGCATGACCTTAAGAGAGCGATTCACACCAGACATCAAGAATATTGCTACACTGAAACAGTTTTGTGAAGAGGAGTGGTCCAAAATTACTCCAGATCGTTGTGCAACGGTCTGATCTGCAACTACAGATCTACGTTTGGTTGAGGTTATTGCTACGTTTGGTTGAGGTTATTGCTGCCAATGGAGGGTCAACCAGTTAAGTCCAAAGGTTCACATACTTTTTCCACCCTGCACTGTGAATGTTTACATGTTCTGTTCAATAAAAACATGAAAACCTATAATGTTTGTGTTGTATTATTTTAAGCAGACTGTTTTTCAAATTGTTATGACTTCGATGAAGATCAGAGCACATTTTATGACCAATTCATGCAAAACTCCACGTAATCCCAAAGGGTTCACATACTTTTTCTTGCAACTGTAGTACGTCCTGGGGAAAATTCAATGTACGTCATAGTCCTTTAACCCCCCCCCCATCCCCTCCCCTCTCTGGCTGGGGTCTCGCATTGGAATGGCTTCCTTGAAGCCAACACGACTGTTTTATGATGTCCTCAACGGTCGCATGCAGGGAAGAAAGGGGGGAGGGCTGCAAAGGAGCCATCTCCCTCCCGAACGACTGAAGATAGAAAAAAAGAAAGACACCACTGGGGAGGGCAGAGTTTGCCCTTTTCAACAGTGTCTTTAACCGCTTAGGAGCCGGATAGTGATTTGCTCCCAGAAGTGGCTAACATCTTGGATGTCAGTCAAGCCTCAGGGTCACCCCTTGCCCACTGATGTCGTCGCCATATGTTCGATGACGTCAGTTGGACGGTTAGCTTAACTTGGCAGCTAGGGGAATTCAAAGGATCCTCGTATCTCCTGATTGGTGGCAGAGTCATGTTTGGTATCATTTTAGGAAGGCCCGAACATTGCCTTTTCAATGATGACAAACATAACTAGGATTGGTGTAACAATAATAATAAAAAAAAAAAAATTGTCTTGGGTATAATAAAGTAGGACTTCAAATCACGTTTAGAGCATAAAATGGTCAAAAGGGGTTAATAAGCAAAGACATGTAAAAATTGGGTATTTCTAATTTCAGGACAAAATTTGGGTTTTTTTTGGCACTACTTTTCTTTTTTGTAGATTTTGGGGATTTGAAGTTTGAAAAAGTGCGTGTGTTTTTTAAAAAAAATTTTAATAGGTGCATTCTATATTAATATCCATGGTTTTTGAATGGATTGTCTAACCAACTCCTGGACGTGTATTTTGTCAGATAGTGTATGGTAGTACCAAGTCTGCTTTTTTTTTTCCTGTTCATATGTTGAACAAATATGTCCTATTCTCTAAGTGTACACCTCCAAAAGCTTATTCTGTCAAGATTCCGTGTGTACGTGTGTTAATGCATTTTAATTATTTTAAGTTGGTGAAAACCGGACCCCTCGGAGGATTGCAGTTCCAAATCGGCCCACAGTGCCCAAGACAGGTATGTTTAAATCCTCCCAGGCCCCCCTCCTTTTAGTACCTGTTTCTCAGAGAAATACTGCAGTCTCCCCAAAATGTATTGGGGGGGGGGGGGTTCTGTCAGCATTGGAGATAAAGGGCTAGAGAATTCCAGCAATAGTTGTACAGTCTTCAATCTAATGATTCAACCCCTGAAAATATGTAAATTGTAGTATAAAACTGTATCCTACAGATATAATAGATGTATTGAATGTGGAATAAACTATCCTTGGTCGAGACCTATACAGGTATATTGCTAGTTACCTCGTCTGTGTGTAAAGTTATTTGCGTATCCAGACGATTATAATCTATTTATTCCAAAACTAAATCTATACTCCTTTCATCCGTGTCTTGTATTTTTTTCTTTTTTTTAGAGCCTATATCCTCTTCAATTCGGCTACCGTCTCAAATGCTCACGCCTGCCTCCATGTATTCCATGCCAGTGGCCAGAATAAACCCCAGTTTGCCAGCACCAACGCTTCTCGCCAGTGTCAGCGATTTCAGCAATCTTGGCTTTTCCCTTCATCAGCCCCCACCACAGCCCTCCCAACAATCTGAAGTTGACCAGCTGGAAACGATGCTGAGTTTCTCTTCCTTTACAGATGACGCAAATCTAGATTTAGCCAGTATGTTGCAAAATGATCCAGAAAGCCATTGTACCAGCCTCGGTTCTATCGACAATAGCGACTTTGGACAAATGCTCAGTGAATCACAAAATTCATCGACAATGCTGTCCACTTTACAAGATTCTGCCTCTAATCACAGCACCCTTATGGCATATCCTGAATCTATCACTCGGCTAATGGCCAATAGACCACATGAGGACAATATGGTCGTGGAAAGATTTGATAGTACCCTAATTAATGGAATGTTTGAGATGCCTCAGGTAGAGTCGTTTAACTCCTTGCTTGACCTTGACTTTGCTACCCTAATCAACAGCGGTAGCATGAAGTGAGATTTTTGTTTGTGTTTTTTTTTTTTTTCTCATGAACGTTTGTCAGCAAAACTTGTCAACGTGCAGGGTATGCTCACAAATAGTAGCCCAGTCCGTTGTCTTCTTCTGGACGTCAAGGCATTCGACTGCATCCATTGAAGCTGGCTACTTCTCCTCTAATGCAACAGCCTGTGCTGGTCCTAGTCAAGCTTACATCTGCATTCTTCAGTTATCAAAAGCCATATAAGAATTTAAAGACAACGAACTTGGCCTAAATTGACAGCAGCCATGTAAATATACTGGGTGAGGTATAAAGGCAAAATCCTGCCTCAGTTGCATAAACCTGCAATTTTTCTCAGTTTTTGTACAGAAGTAATGGCCAATCACGGATGGAGATGCATTTCTTTATAGCTTTGTATCCAAACCTTACTAATGATACAAAAACCTTTTTTATATTGTAATTTCTATGCTGATTGTTGTGTATGTGTTTGTATATATGTACTCATTTTCACAACATTTTCCCATCAAGTGCTATTTACAGTTATTTGAAAGATTGCGGTTTCAGAAAGCGAGATCTGTAGATAATCTGCTTCTGCATTATCAGGATTAATTCTTATAGATCCTTTATTGCAAAATAACTCTGGATCCGCACAATAGAGTTTTTGTTCTTGCATTTGATAACTTAACTATTAAGAGGAGTTGGAGTAACTCTGGTTGTGGCCTTTTACACAGTACTCATTGCAGTATCTTAAAAGAATATATATACATTATTAATAAAGACCATACAAAAGAATAACCGGCCAAATCAAACACCATTTGATAAAACTATTCCCCAATGCAGGGGATGGGGAGGAAGAAGAAACGGAGTGTAAGAGTCCCCACCCGGAGCTAACGGGGCTTAACCCCTGATAATCTAAAAAAACACAGGTCACATAAGACCTATATAGGAAGGGACTGAAATACAAAATAATAAAATTTTATTCAAAATATAACACGTAGAAAAAAATACAAATTGAGGCACCTCAACATAAACGCATAAAGCAAAAGTTGTTAAAAGGCATCCACATAACCCTTAGTAGAGAGATCATAAAATCATTTGATCTCATAAATGAGGGGGTTAAATAGGTATTATTGTTCTCACGGGTAGTGGAGCAACTTGTATTTTCGAAGAATGTTTAAAGGATCATGCATTGGTATTTTCACATTTGTCCCAGAATCTCTGGGGATTTTTCTTCATTAAATATTCTCGTAAGCATTCTTGTCCTTGCATGTTGAAGTGTTTTTTTTTACTTGATATGTGCATTCGTTTTAGTACTAAAACGATTTAGTCCAAATTTTGGGGTAATTTAGTTTTCATATGACTTGAGATACGAAACTGCCCAGTACAAAAAAACGAAAGAAACTTAAATAAAAAGGCACTACATTTTAGTTTCAGTCCTTTTTGTGATATTACATTGAGGAGTGAAGGAGATCAGCAATGAAGAGCGCAACATCGCAAAGCTACAGAAAAGGTTTGTATGCGTAATCCTTCCCGACCCCTACCCGAAAATCTGACAGTGATAGAGCTCCAGAATACTCACTCGCAGCACAGACAGCCAGCACAGGAGAGGAAACCTATATTTAACCCATGCATGTCTATGAGGCCGACAAGATGATAAAAGCAGCTGGAGAAGGAAAACATTCAAATAAATCACACTGAAAGCTAATGACAGAGGAGGGCTGGATAGTAAAAAAACCTTTATAACAAGCAGTGCTGGGAGAAGAGAGGGACTTTATAAAATATGTGTTTTCTCCCCTCCAGCTTTGCATAATAGGGGCTTAGGTCTGATACATTTTATATTATCCAGAAACACTATCCCCCTTTCCTCATCTATAATACACGTTTTATATAAAGTCCCTCTCCTCTCCCAGTGCTGCTTGTTATAAAGGTTTTTTTACGTCTGATTCATTTAGTATCCAGCTATCACAGTTGCTCTGTCATTATGAGCCTTCAGTGTGATTTATTTGAATGTTTTCTTTGGATTTAAAGTGCTTTATTTTATTATTATAAAAATAAATTTGCACCAGTCATCTCTTCTCTGAGCTTTCAGAACGATTTACTTTAATATTTTCCCTCTCCCCTGCTTTTATATTCCTGTCTCTCTCCCCCACAGATACAAAGATTAAGTAAAAGTTCCCTCTCCTATGCTGGATAAGCATTGCATTCCAAAGTTCTGCACCCTCCACATGCCAATGCAGTAGGTCCTACTGAGTAGGATGTTCTATACAGAGAGGGGCATTAATTAATGCAGGAGGATGTTATATACATTATACAGAGAAAGGTATAAATTGAGGATGTTCTATACAGAGAGGGACATTAATTCAGGAGGATTTTCTATATATTATACAGAGAGGGGTATTAATTAATGCAGGGGGATGTTCTATACATTATACAAAGAGGAGCCTTTTTTTTAGCCCTTTAAATCCAGTGGCTGGGAGCGCTGAGATCGGCTGCTTGTTATATTCTATTTCAGTACAATGTATTAGGCTCAGCTGTTACAGTAACTGACGGTAACAGCGCTCAGAGTTTCAGTAAAACAAGGAAATAATATTGTTTTAACCTCTTGTATATAAAAATATTTACTAGTTTTACTGAAACTGAGTGCTGTGATGAGCAGCAGTCAGTTACTGTAACAGCTTTGCCTGACACATTGTGCTGAGAGTGAGAGATACTGTAACAAGCAGCGTAGTAATTGTATCTGCTGGTTTTCGGATGAATGAAATTAGTTTTCATACTAAAGAACTGAAAACTAATTTCTTTAGCAACTAAATAAATTGCAATTTAGGACTAATCCATTAGTTCAAAACGAAATTTTGTGCTGTGCACATGTCTACTTTTTACCCACCCATTCATACAGCATATACGCATCTTGTAATACGAATTTTGTAACTGACTTTAACTCATTTTTTTTTCTTTCTATTCTTGTTGACATTAAATACCTTTCTTGTGATTAATTGTACATGTTATTACCTTTTTTAAATATAGATTTGTTAGAGGTAATGCCACCGCACAAATGCAATAAACTGAGAGCTGTAAAAGGATTCCACAGCAATCTGACCGGTCAGTAATGAGTAACCACTCTGTACCTTGGTGGGGATGACCTCACCGTAATAAACCAATTTAACTTTCTTTGTACAGAAGCATTGTTTTTAGTGAAACTTACCAGTGGCACATAGTGGTGGTGGTTTTTTTTTTTTTTTTCTTTTTAAATTGCTCATCTCATCATCTCATCATCTCAGGATTTCAAAATGTTTTTTTTTTCTTCCCTATTAATTTTGTGATTATTAAAACTTTGTAAGCGTTTGCATCCTTGACAGTGCTTTAAATCCGTGTGTTTAGCTGGCGTTCAGGTTGACTAATAGAGGTTGATTTTTAAAATATCACAAAATGACATTTAGTATATTTTTCTGAGCGTGTTTTGTTATCCAGTGACCTCTGAGCCAAATGGAAAGTGTAGCATTAAAGTAATAGTCCTTTTTACTAGGCCTCTGTATTTTAAAGTCTGATCATATAAGGTAAAGGTAGGCTGTTTTTGTGGGCCCCGAACAGGGGTCTTATTTAATATTAGAATCCCCTTCTGATGGCTTATGCCATCTCATGTAAGGAAAGATGTTTTTTCAGAAATGCGAGATCTTTTGGAATGTTTTCGTTCTGTAGACGATCATTTAGTTAAGTCCTATAAAGTTTGCAACTGTAGAATGTCTCCAAAAAACAAAAGGGAACCTACTAATGTAGGAATTAAATGTTTAGATTGGTAAGAAATTTGAATTCAAAGAAACAAAACCCGGAAGTCTATATAGAACAGCAATATAGAGAAATTAAACTGAAAAACTAAGTGCTACATCGGATAGTTTAATAAAACTATCCTATAAAATAAAAAGCAAAACCTAGGTTTGCCAGAATAAATCTGTTATGAAGACCCCATGTCAATTTCAGGTATATATGTAAAAAGTTGTATGTGGGCTAATCATCTTCCCTGGTGTTTTTTGGGAATTTGACAACCACCCCCCCCCCCTTAATAAACATAAGAATGTGTCTTTAAAGGAAAAAATGACAACCTTCACTTTTCTTTATGCACTGTGGATGTTGATTTGACCCTAAACAGAAACAAAGTTCAGTTTTAACAATTGTATTCCTTTTATCCTGTTTACAGAATTTTAATGGAAAGATATATATTCACATTTGTGTCTGAAAATCCTGAACATGTAGATTAAACATATATACAAAATAATATCCAGATGCACACGAAGATTTGTAGAAAGATGAAAAATGTTTTACATTGACGTTTCAGTCCCAATGTAAATAAAGAAAACAATTTTCATCTTTCTACAAATCTTCGTGTGCATCTGGATGTTATTTTGTATATATGTTTAATCTACATGTTCAGGATTTTCAGACACAAATGTGAATATATATCTTTCCATTAAAATTCTGTGTGTGTGTGTATTCTCTCTACAAATTAAATCTTACTGATCCTAGGTTTCAAAATAGAGCAGACTTTTTACTTTTAGGGCTTAGTATTCTTAACCCCTGCTCTAAGTTTTCGTAATATACCAAGCTGCATCAGACAATAGACACCCCCCCCCCAATCACTTACAGTTAAGGCTAGGGTCAGACGAACGCATTTTCACGTCTGTAAAAAAGTGCGTTCGAACGAATGGACGCATTTTTTCACGGAGTACGCGATAGCGGTCATACTATGCGCATTTGCGTTCGTGATTTTGTACGGATCATCAATAAAACCCTTTGTGCATCTGGACATTATGTTGGCCGGACATTAGCAGTGTCTGACGTCTCCAATTCACGCACACACGCCGCTAGCGGACGCAGCGCACTCTGTACGTCCGTACTAGCGGTTTTACGTTCTCGACAAAATGCGTTCGTTTGCCACTTGCGTTGCGCAGCCGGACTTCGTATATTGGCCGTCATTGCCCGGCATTTGCTGCTACTACGGCCGTGATTAAGTGCGCCTGCACGCGCGTTCGCACTGCCTCAGTCTGACCCTAGCCTAAGACAGGGCGTTGCTGGTGTCCACTTAATTTTGTAACAACACTCTTCAAACTGTCAGAAAGAAAAAAAAATCCTAAAGTGGGTGTGTATAATTTAAAAATGAACTAATTATTTAAATAATAAATGTGCAATGTTTATTTTTCAGGTACAGTGGACCTTTTAATGGGACACTACTCCTCTTGACCTCTTGTGATTTTAGCGTTTTAAAGTGGTCAGGATAAGTGCAGTGCCTCCCTCTGGCTCTGATCTGGAGAATTTGCTGGATGATGAATTGGAGTTGCCAACACCAGCATCTCCAGCAGCTGGGATCTTGAATTTCCCAATTGCCGGTTGCCAGATTGGTCACCAGGCAGTGACGTCAGCATGCAGACAGCTGGCCCCTGAGAGAGGCAGCTGATGGGTCAGATCTGTGCATCCTGCCTCAGCTCCAGTGAATTCTGTGCAGGTGTTACAGAACTTGTATACACAATTCCCCAGATCCTATGCTATGCAATTTGCGTGGCAAAGCTGGAAGGATGTCCTGTGTTTGGATGCCCCTGAGCCGACCGGACGAGCCGTGCGTGCCAGTGGACAAAAGGTAAGTTGTTTTTTTCTGTCAGAAGCTGCCCAATTATTTAAGGGCAAGAAAGGGTTATTTTAAGTGTTCTTCAATTGAAGGTTACTTTAGCTCGAAGAGCTAGAATTTAACCTGTGGTCACGTTAAAGTATCGTATTGAATTGGCAGCACAAACCTGACAATATAAATAAAGTCTGTCAATATTCAAGACCAGCTATTACGTGACTTTCATGCCATGCCCCCTGTCCAGCCACAAGGCAGCAGCCATTACTGGGTAATCCAAAATTTCAGCAGATACCACAGCGTGCAAGGAGGACCCTTCAGCGGATCCACGCATGCTGGATGGCGCCGCTGGCCCAAAAGAGGGTGTACTATGGTTGGGTAGCAGTTTTAAGAAGATTCAATCTGTGAAAAGTCCCTTGGTTGGATTAGGACATCCCTAAAGAGTTTTTGTACAGAATTTCCACAGCAGCTGCACAATATGATGTGTTGCTTTTGTGTATTCAGCACCAATCCAACTGACATCTCCCAGAACACTCGCGGCTGCAAGCGTTCCTAGATGGGAATATGACGCCGCACAGGGCTTGCTGAAATCATTGATCAATAACTAATTTGGTGACTGGCAGGAGAGCTATACAAATCCTGTCTGCGTGGCGATGCCTGTATTAATGTTCAGATTTGTAGGTCTCATTTATAAAAGCTGTGAATACGTTTTAATAAAATATACATTGCCTATAATTTTCCAAATGCATTCCTGTATACTCGAAGTACAAAATAATTCAAATTAGTGGCATAAATGTCGAAAGCTGGTCATTTAAGATTAACATTCGACATCCAAAAATTTCTGAATTTTCTAACCCTTAGTTTTTTTTTACTTGCAATATTATGGCTAAACTGTAGAATAATGTAATCTTTTATAAGCCTTCATAGTGTTCTGTTATTCCTTTAAAACCTGCAATTTAATAGAATCTTCTTACTAGGGCTGAAACAACTAATAAAGTGTACAGCACACGCTGTTTAACGTAAGCCTGAGTTAAACCTTTTATAACCTCAGACGCTATTTTGCAGCTAAACGGAGAAGACTTGTGGAGTTATAGCCGACTGTTTTTATTTAATTTACAAACCGTATCAGAACTATAGCACAGAATAGGGGTGCTGCCACTGGGTGGAGGATCTGCAACTCCTGTGTTTTTTTCTTACTTGGAGCTGGAGTCCTGTGCCGCTACCTCACCCTCCCTGCCTCCCTCCAGCGATCTGGAGCTGCCATCCCTCCCTTTGGTCTGGTCCCTTCCACTTTCAGGTCCAAACTCTCTCTCCCTTCCTCATCCTGTCCCCCCTGCCCCCTCTGTTTGTTCTTGAAATTTAGTTAAAAAGGCAAACTCTGCGTCTTGACTACTTTTAGCTTATTAAAGAGGTCGGGCTGCATGGAGTGCCCCTATCCATTCTCACCCTGTTTGTACTGGCTTCAAGTCTCTCCAAATACTGGAGCGGCATTTATTCAGGGTGAAAGCAAACATGGGCTTGAGCTACGCACACTGCATCAATCATCACTGAGCAGGCTCTCTCGTACCTTGTTTGTGAGAGGTACCCATGTATGCATGAAAGTTATGTAGAATATACAAATTGCGTAAGAAAAGGGGGGGTATTAATACTGCCCTTTGCTGACGTGCTATGCTGCCCTCGCGGTGGGAGGGCCTTGAAGATGCAGGGCGTACAGGTAACGTCCTGCTGTCTTCAATGGGCCGCCTCGGCCCTTCACCACAGTCGGCACGTGCTGTGCGCCATTGGCTGCGGAGAGATGGCCTGAACTCAGACCGTCCCCCTGCAGCCAATGATGCACGTTTGCTGCGGGACAAGCCAAAATCAGCTGCTCGCAAGCCTCCAAATATACAGCAAATAGATGGAATTCAGCACTATTATATACAAGATGTATATGACCATAAATAAATGCCTCGACTGTTATTTTTTCATGTGAATGAGCCTATTGAATAGCCCATGTGGGTTCTCCACAAAGCGCTCACTCTCAAGCCATAATTGCTGACATATGATTCTGTAACAAGATCTGGGTTTCCAAGTCGAGCACTAAAGCAATTCGGACGTTCGTGAAGAATTCCAACGAACAGTGAATTTTTGACATTTTGGGCAATTCGCTGAATACAGGCGAATTGACAGCGACATGTGTTGCAATTCGCCGTCACTGAAATTGTCCCATAGAAAAACTGTCTTCTATTCGCACCATGCCGAATTTCCCTGCTTTTCAGTGTTTCAACATGTTTAAACGGGAAATCCATAGGGTTCAATGTTTTGGTTTTTTTTAAGGACCTTTTTATTACATTATTATTGCTTTTAAACTATTAGAGAAAAAATTGTCAGTTCGTGGGATTTTGTGGATGCCAAATTGTTCGTTATCGTTGGTTTTCGCCAACATCCAATAACTGCTTTGGCAACTCCCACTTTCGGCAAAATACGGTGACTACTCCCTAAATAGTGAATTCAATGTATTTTCAGCTAAATGGAATCACCCAAGTGCATCAAAACACAAACCACCAAAACTGCATGCAATACCGGTGGTTTGTGAATAGACCCTTAATTGTCAGTGTGACAAACCGCTACTCGGGCTGTGGAGATCTGCCATAAAAGTCTCTCTTGCTCTGGAGAATCAGGAAATTAATAAGCATCTATAGAAATCCATCAAAGTCCGTAGAATATTCCCCCAAACTGTAGTGGATACTCAGAATAGTGGTAAATAAAGTGGTATATTTATTTAGCAGAACACAGGTTACATTTATATGAAACTGTCCGCATTGTTCATCCTCCTTCCCGCCCTCAGACATCCCAGCGCTGGACCACCACTGCCCCGAGCCATTGCCCAATTTCCCTTTCACTACAAGGGCTGCCACCTCCTCTAGCTCAAGCCCAATAAATTTACACACAATGGGTTACCACTGGCTCTAGCACAAGCCCGCCAGATCGGAGCGGTGCGCCAGTTGCTAGTACTGAGCAGCCTGGTGTCCCGACTTTGGTTGTGCTGCTGCTCCACTGGAATCACCCCCACATAACTGAGTACAGCCGAGAAGCATTGGTCCCCCGGCTACTTATGAACAAAAAGAACCTTGGTCCCTGCATGGGGGAAATGAGTGGCGAGCTGTAGAAGTCCGGTGACTGGTGTAATGCACCCATGCAGCAGTTTCGTTGAGTGACCGTGCTCCCTGCGGGAGGATTGGAAGCTCCAAGTTGAGGGTTCCTGGTGGAGCTCCCTCTCAGGAATCCCCCCATAGCAGGCTGCTCTCTTTAGGGACATACAACCCAAAAAGTGCTGTGGTGGGGTGGATGGTGGCTAGAGTGCTCAGGGTTAAGGCTGGGGTCAGACCAGCGCACTTTTAACGTGCGTTCTGGCGCACATAATTACGGCCGCACTAGCAGCAGATGACGGGCAATGACGGCCAATATACGATGTACGGCCGCACAAAAGTCCGGCCGTGCAACGCAAGTGGAATTTGAACGCATTTTTTTGAGAACGCTGAACAGCTAGTACTGACGTACTGAGTGCGCAGCTGCGGCATAGCAGCGTGTTTTCGTGATTAGGAGATGTCAGACGCTGCTAATGTCCAGCCTACATAACGTCCAGACGCAAAAAGAGTTTTATTGACGATCCGTACAAAATCTCGCCCGAAAATGCGCGTCGTCTGACCGTTTTTGCGCATTCCGTGAAAAAATACGTCAATGCGTTGGGACGCACTTTTTCACGTTCGCGGAGAAAAATGCTTTCGTCTGACCCTAGCCTAAGTCTGTCAGCAATTGCCAGGTCTCGGATGGCGTCTAATTCGCTACTGGCACAGGGGACGGAAGAATCACAATTTTGGGCAAGGCAGAGTGCATTTGGGACCAGCTAGAAACCTAGGGACAATATGTACAAACATTGGGGAAATAAAATCGAATGAAAATATCAGTGACATGACACCTAATACTAACCCGAAGGGCTATGAATGGCGGCTGTGGCGCTACACAGGGGAGGTACAAATTGTATTCAATGGTGTGTGTAATTGTAAACGTTGAAATGGGATACACAATTCACAATATAGCAGGGACAGATATACAGAAGGGAAATCAATAAACACAGGTATATTTATACGAGATTTTAACATGATTTAGAGTAGTGGCGGCCGTTCCGTCACGGCATCACAGTCTTCAGAGTTTCTGGATGAATCTAGACCATATCTAGCCATTTAAGAAAAAGAACAAAAAATGCTTTCCTCCACTCTGCACAATAGCATCTCGAATACTTGCTTCCAATATTCCATCCGATCTTTGGATGTTTCTCTTGTGGAGATTTCCCTTCCTCATAATTAGTGATGTGCCAAAATTAGTATCGTTATTGGAGTACTTGGTGCTCGTGAAAATGCTCCGATACCTCTACTGCAGTGTTTCCCAAACCTGTCCTCCGGACCCTCCGCCTTGCCAGGTTTGCAGGATATCTGAAGCTCAGCATAGGTGATATAATTTGCTGCTCAGTGATTGCAGGATTCAGTCTTCTTTTCCCCCAATGTGCTCTGCAAAATCTAGCCTGGTTGAGGGTCCCGAGGAGAGGTTTGGGAAACACTGATCTACCGATACCCGGAAGCCAGCGCTGGGTTGGCTTGCCGGTATCCGAGGGGCTAGGGCTGCTAACAGTTTCCGCTAGCATTCCCCTACAGCTGGCCACGTGTTCTGCCGAGCGCTGGCTGGCTGCCGGCCTGTGAAGGCTGTGACACGGCATCCAGCTGAGATCTCGCGGGGTCGCGATATCTCATGAGCGCGCGTCACAACCTTCGCAAGCTGGCGGCCGCTCGGAGGAACACACGGCCAGCTGGCGCTCAGTAGAACACGCGGGGTATGCATGATCCTGAGTAGGGATGAGCTGTTCGGGTTCGGACGGTTCGAATTTTGGCCCGAACTTTGGCAGTTCGAAAGTTCGCGAACTTCAAACTTTTTGAGTGTGTTCGGTTCGAGTTCGAAAAAAAAAAATGAAATTTTGAAAAGTATAAAAAATGCTTAAAAAATACTAAAAAATCTAGAAATAAAGAGACTCTTTACTGCAGAATATTATAAGCAACGGTTTATTAGATATTGAATTAAAAACTAATGTCTAGGTGCAAAGATTCTCACCTCCTGAAGAAAAAAAAAGGTAATTTAAACGGCATAACAACAACAGATGTTTTCGTCTGGTCTAATCAATTTGATACATTTTATGTAGAATGAAGGTGTGGGGTGTCTGCTTCTGTTCTGAGTAATTTCCCTCCTAAAACTTCCTAATATGCTGCATTTAACTGCTGTGTGAAAAAATACAAAATTTCCTCATTGCCCGCTTTTCACATCTAAAGCAATGTTCTTTTTCACCTCGGGATTAAACATTCACAGGGTTATTCAGAGAGCGGTGAAAAGCAGGAGAATAACTGGAGAATGGAAAATTCTAGGTCAAAATAGCCAAACCAGAAAAATTCTCCCATTTCTCTCACTTTCCAAATCAGCTATTTGGTCTAGATTGTTCTCTTCTCCTGCCAGTTCTCCTGGCTTTCACCTCTCTCTCAGGGTTGTTCAGAGAAAGGTGAAAACCAGGAGAATGGCAGGAAAAGAGAACAAATAGCCGATTTGGAAAGTGAGATAAGGCTAGGGTCAGACCAATGCATTTTTCACAGCGACCGTCAAAAAGTGTGTCCGAACGCATTGCCGTATTTTTTTCACGGAATGCGCGAAAACGGTCATACAATGCGCATTTTTGTGCGTGATTTTTGTACGGATCCAAACCAGGAAACTTTGGGTGTCTGGACGTTATGTTGGCCGGACATGAGCAGGGTCTGACGTCTCCAAATCACGCACACACACCGCTAGTGGACGCAGCACACTCTGTACGTCCGTACTAGCGGTTCTGCGTTCTCGAAAAAATGTGTTCATTTTCCACTTGTGTTGCGCAGCCGGACTTTCGTGCGACCGTACTTCGTATATTGGCCGTCATTGCCCGTCATTTGCTGCTAGTGCGGCCGTGATTAAGTGCGCCTAAACGCACGTTAAAAATTCGCTAGTCTGACCCTAGCCTAAATGGGAGAATTTTTCTGGTTTGGCTATTTTGACCTAGAATTTTCCATTCTCCAGTCATTCTCCTGCTCTTCACCGCTCTCTGAATAACCCTGACAGGGTTATTCAGAGAAAGATGAAACTCAGGAGAATGACTGAAGAGAAAATTCTAGGTCAAAATAGCCGAACCAGAAAAATTCTCCCATTTATCTCACTTTCCAAATCGGCTATTTGGTCTAGAATTTTCCATTCTCCTGCTTTTCACCGCCAAAAAATCAGTAAACTTTTTCTGCGTGTCCGAAAATGTCTCCCCTTTTCATACTGCCGCCCCAAGCAGTTGTTTATGGATAGATTAAAGGAAAACTGTTTACCATAATTTGAAACGTCATTTTTTTGTTTTTAAGTGTTTCTATACATCCTAAAAATCCGCCACTTCACGGGCAGGTTATGGGGACCTCCTAGGCACGATATTTGAAGGAATTTTTTGTTTTTATTTTTAACCCTTATTTCATGGAAAACTCACTGTCCCTTTAAAAATGTTGTTTTTTTTTTAAACTTTTTGTCCTTGTTTCCTGTCCCCCAGGGCACTACCAGGACCCCCATACACCTTTTATGGCAAATATCTAG
Source organism: Leptobrachium leishanense (assembly GCA_009667805.1). Classification (NCBI taxonomy): domain Eukaryota; kingdom Metazoa; phylum Chordata; class Amphibia; order Anura; family Megophryidae; genus Leptobrachium; species Leptobrachium leishanense. The sequence continues at coordinate 57,519,877 of CM019072.1, forward strand.
CATATATGCCCTCTTGGAGGGCACTCTAAAAACTGAATTTTCAGCCCCATTGACTTGCATGGAGTTCGGGTTCGGACCCAAACATATGAGAAGTTCGGGTTCGGACCCGAACATGAGAAGTTCGGGTTCGGACCCGAACATATGAGAAGTTCGGGTTCGGACCCGAACATATGAGAAGTTCGGGTTCGGACCCGAACCGAACTCGGGCGGTGTTCGGCTCATCCCTAATCCTGAGGTCTATATGGGTATACATGTGTCGGAGGTCTGGTGGGTGTAATAAATAAATATATATATATTATATCCTATAGAGGGCCGAAACGTCGGTCAGTGCTATTGGGCACTTTTAAATGGTATTATAATAAAGCCTAATTTTTTATCTTGAGATCTAAGCCCTGGAGTGCGTCCCTTTCTGATGAAATATATATATATATATATATATATATATAAATTATTCATTATTCGTCTGTGTGTGTGGTCATACGTTAACATAAATTGGACAGGCTTTCAGCAAAATCCAAAATTATTTATTGGAAAGCAGTCACATGACATTAAATAAAAACATTGTTTTTTTTTTCCCAGTACTCACTGATACCAATTTAAGACCAAGTACCAATAAATCGGTATCGGTGCAAACCTACTCATAATCGTTTGCTCTCTAAAATAGCTTTGGCTGCTAGAAAAGGATTGTCAGAGACATGGCAGGCAGTGGGTCTGCCGCCGTGGCGCAGTGTACAACAAATTATTGAGGAGGTCTGGACTATGGACGAGTTGTTGGCCGGCCTGCCTGCCTGCTTGCACAGCACTTTGCCTGCTCACTCCAAGATCTGGGATGCATGACTTAATGAAGATATAAGTAGATGAGTTGGTCATAATTATTTTCCAGGAGAAGATACAAATATGTGGTTCTGGCGCCAGAAATTGGTTTACACAAATTGGTTTTACTGCTGGTTACTTTTAGGGGATTTCTCTCCCTATCATGCTGTCTAAAATATGGGGTGTGTGCTCAACACCTAAAATACAGAACACCAAGATAATCCTCTCCCAGTTCATTACTAAAATGGTATATAGGGAAATCATGTGCGTCAGTCTCCCATTCTGTTACAACCCTTTTTTCCGTAAAGCTTTATATATGTAATTTGCGCTTATCCCTCTGCCTCCATGCAAAACAAAACAGAGGTTTTAGTTTACTTAAATGGCCATTGAAGTGTTTAAACCCACCTGCCACGCCAAGGCACCGCTTTCAAGATGGGTCCTAACCTAATGTAACAAATGCTCATAGCACCTACACGTCCTCCTGGAGCCACAGGGATAAGTGCAAATGACAACCTTTTTTTTTCATGTTCTGTTTTATACATGAAGTGGGCTGGATACTTCTGGTTTACGCAGCCGCTCAAGTAGGGAATTAGTGCACAAAACCACTTTCTATGCATGTATATTTTGTTGTATTTCCAGCCAGATCATTTATTGCTGCTGTCTCTTTCCGTGTTTTCTTTTTCAATCCCAAAGTGAAGATGTGAGGATATAAATAAAAACCCAACATTTTTGTCTCTTGGCTGAGAAGCAGCAGGAGGACGTGTAGTTGCTATGAGCAATTTTTGGTTACATTAGTTTAGGACCCACCTTGAAAGAAGTGCCTTGAGTAGTGGGTGGGCTTAAAACTATAATGGCAATTTAAGTTAACTGAAAGCTCTGTTTTGATTCGCATGGAGTCAAAGGGATAAGCACAAATGACTACCTTTTTGTTCTTGTTATGTTTTATACACGAAGTGGGCTGGATACGTCCGGTTTACATAGCACACCAATTCCCTACCGGGGTGGCTAAACCGCTTTCTGTATATATATATATATATATATATATATATATTTATCTCTTATTTATAATTATGAAATTAAGTATACAGTAAAAAAAAAAAAAAAACATCTTCGCTCATTAACCAAATGAATGGCCCAAAATAAGGTCCTAAAGGTATCAACACAAATAGTCCCCACAATGGAACCAATATCGGCTGGGTGGAGTAGAGGTAACATCACTGCTCTGCATGGAGAGAGCCTGTGGACACATGAGTTCGATTCCAGCAAGAGCACCTCTCCAGTAAGTGACCTTGGGCAAGACACCTAATGGTACATACTCGCCCCCCAGGACATACTTGAAAACGAGAGAAATCTCAACGTATCCTTCCTGGTAAAATATTTTCACAAAAAAATGGAGGTAACCGGCCTTTCGTTTTACTGTATCATCACCCTCAGTTGTCACAACAATTCCAAAATCAGGATTTTGCGTTAATACTTTTTTTTTTTACCAGAATAGGTTTACAATAGGGATTTTTAGATGTTTATAAAGTTTTATAATGTCTTTTATGGAATTACATACAAAAATACCACTCCTGTTTGGTAAGAATAGATGAATGTATTCAATTATTTAAGTATAGTCACGAGAATGTCTCATTCGATAAATAGTACACCATAAATTAATATTACATCGCAGACTAACTCCAACATATGGAACTGGGGTACTTGTTCATATCCTTTTTTCAATATTTATAAGACTTGGGTTACACTAGAATTAATAATGGAATCCATTTGCTAGTAATAATGGCTTAACTAAGTAATTTATTAACTAATATTTTTTACACTAAGGGTGGGAGGTTATTTGATAAAATTAAATATGGTACTTACAAATATTTAAAACCTACTTTGTATTTAATATGGGTTACACTTATAAGTTTTTATAAAGCGTTAACAAGTTCTGTTCCGTCAACATAGCAGAGGCATAAAGGGTTAATTGGCATGAATGGGTGAAAACACATAAGAGACGGGGATAAACTGAGCCTATATTCTTTTATTTATTTCTGACCCTCCTGGACCACATTCTTTGAAAGAAGCGAAAACACATCGGGACCATGGTGAGACGGACAAAATGGGAATGCGTATAGACAGACGCATCCGAAACCAAACCGGAAAAGGAAAGGGTGCACATGCGTACAATGATGTGGTGAGGCAGTGACTGACGGAGATGGAACTCAAGAACATGGAGGTGAAACACATGACAATCGGGCATGTTTCCAGGAATTCGAGTGTTTGGCGAAACAATCTCAGATTTTTCTACATGGTTTTTTATTTTATTATTATTGGTTTTTATTTCCTATTTTTGTTTAATAAATATAATTCTACATTAATGTTCCAGGATTTGTATTGTCTCCGAATAAGGTTCGTTCGAGGTTGAAAGGCACTCTAACAAACTTGGAGGCCCATCTCCCAAGAACCAGGACAGGAGCTCTTTGTCACGGAACGAATATCACTGGAAGCTTGGAGGTTACTTGAAAAAGTCCCATAAGCCTGTTATCCAAGAGCCAGGACAGGGGCTCTTTATTTTGTAAGTATCCTTTAAGGCTGGTGTCAGATGAACGCACTATGTGACCCCGTACTGTCGTGCTTACCGTCGTCCGTCGCAGCGTTGTGATGCAACGGGGCCAGTCACACGCTTGTGCACAAAAATGCGCGCGCAACAAGTGTCCGTTATCCAAGCCTCTCCGGCAAAGTGCTAGGACGGACGCTGACGGAGCTGCAAAGCACGATTCTCCATAGGAGGATTGAGCCTTGCAGCACTGAGCGCACTAAGTGCGCACAGCGAGGTGGCCAGACTGGAGTCGAGTGGAAGGAACGTCCACTCTCCTGGACGTTCCTTCCACTCCCCAAAGACGCTCGTCTGACACTAGCCTAAGGGGAATACTGGGACAGTACTGCAGAGTGCTGCGCAATGTGCTTTTTCTGCTTTCTGTGTACACTACAGTGCAAGAGGAATTCCTTGTGACAACTAAGGGTGATGACAATTCTTTTCAACTTGGTTCGCTGTGCGAGTCCTCTCGTGATCTTCTTTTAAAATTTTTTTGCAGTTTTTCTTCTCTTTGGGTAGGAGCACCTCTATATATGTTTTCCTTTTTGTGACTTGTTTCATTTTACGTTATCACACGTGTGTTTTTTACCGCGCTGCTTATAACACAAAAATGGTGCATCATTTGCATACTTATTTACCAATGTTGTGTTCTGCTTTGCTTTAACAGAATGTTTTCCTTGTACATTATATATACTTGCCCAAAATAAAGGAAAAAAAGTGCTTTGCCACAAGTTAAAAGACTCCCTTGCATGGCTCACATTTTCAGGCTCCAAGGGTGTTTTTTCAGCCAAAATTTTAAGGGCTAGAATCCAAGTCTTCTGTAACCCTAACCTGAGCCGTTGAAGTGCACAGTCATGCCCAAAAACAACTGTAGCTCATTTAATAAACGTTCCCCCAAACCTAACAGACCAATAGTTTTTTCAAAAATATTTTGAAGACCGATCTCTGAGATTCCTGTTTGCTATTAAGGCTGCAACATGCTATATGTCCCTGGGGAGTGACTTATGGCTGTGCACAGCAGGAAAACACTTCCCAAGAGCTGGCAGCTGTCTGATCTCAAAATTCCTAGAGAGAGCATATAGATAAGACTGGGCTGCCCTCTATAGTCCCTAAACAGGAACAGATCCCCTACAGTGCTGGGATCCTCCTGGGAGTACCAGTTAAATAAATATATTGTATATACAGGGTTATTCAGAGAGAGGTGAAAACCAGGAGAATGACTGGAGAAGTGAAAATTCTAGGTCAAAATAGCCAAACTAGAAAAATTCTCCCAGTTATCTGACTTTCCAAATCAGTTATTTGGTCTAGATTGTTGTCTTCGCCTGGTTTTCACCTCTCTCTGAATAACCCTGATAGTTTGTGTGTATATGTTTGCTTAGCTGTGCAAACACATCTATTTAGTGGCATGGGAAAGAAAAAACAAACACGTAATCTTGTGGGAGTTTAATATTACATTTGGCCTATGCTATCTGAGCACCCTCACCCCCAGTGTTACTTCTGCAAGGTAGATCAGCTGTCAATCACACAGCTTGAGAAAGCAGTTACTCCCACAAACAGAAAACATGGCTACATCCAGGAGAAGAGGAATCATGTTAAGAATTAAAAAATAAAACTCTATTGGAAGTTATAAAATAAAGTTGTTTACATAAAAAAATATATCAAAAATATCTCCAGCAGGCAGGAATTGGCTGATGTACAGACAGGCAATACAGGTAGCGTTGCCAGATCGGCGGTTTTCCTTAACACATATAACCATTTCATTCAGAGGGTGATTGCCTGGAAACGTGCATATAATTCATGTGATGCAGGTAGGAGATCAGCAGCTCACCTGGGATTCCTTTGAGTTCTTACCTGCAGCGTATGGATTATTGTAAAATGTAAATGATGAATTTTTGAATTCAGAATGACTAACTTAGGTGAACACTTCACCTTCCTTAGATGAAGTGAAACGATTCATTTAAAAACTTTATTAATTGAAAATTAAAAACATTGGATGGTGTAATACAACAATCATTCACAGTCATACCAAGATACTCTTGTGTACATGCCACAATGTTGCAATTATTCCATATGTTGGTGCTACAGTTAATAAAGCGCTTGGCGTCTCAATTCTTATGAATAACATCATATTCTTTTTTGCTTTTTTTTTCTGAGCGTTTGCAAAACATCTATCTTATCTGTATGGACCCCAATTGATATTCTATATGTTCTTGTATTGCCTTACAAGGCAATACAGAGGATTGGTACTAAGCAAAGCCCCAAGGCAGGCAATAGAGAGCTGTTAGGTGCCAATGAGGTAAGAAGGCAGGCAGCACATGTTCAGAACCAAAGGAACAGGTCAGCAAGCCAGGAAATCAATAAATACAAGCAGGAAATGTACAGTACAAGGCAGCACAAAATAACTTTGCACCTACCTACTGGAGCAAAGCGATTAAACAGACAGGTAACTGCCAGCAGGTGTAATCGCCAATTACCCACTAGTGGGAGCCAAGAATCAGACGTCCATGAACAGCTTTGGACAAAGTGGAATTGGTGGAACCCATGAAGTTGTTCTGGTACACCAAAAAAAAACCTGTTTGGGAGCGCTGGAGCTGTGTGTTTAAATCCAGGCATGTCTTTTGCAGCAGTGACTGTGACTAGCATGTTCATGGACCACGGGTTGCCCATATACAGAGTCTGCTGGCATGTGTTTCATAAACAAGCTTTTTTGGGCTTTGAGTCCCTGTCAATGTCTCAGTATATGTCTACAGGGGTGATCTCTATGGGACACTACATGTTACTATCAGATCCTGTCACACAGAAGTGGAGTTTTCAACGAGCCAAGGGAACAAGAACTGGGTTCTTCATTTTGGCTCCGGTTATGGACCACTTCTACTAGAGACTCAGGCATCACAAAACATGACCATTTTACAGACTAATAGAAAGGTTATGCGCTAGTGGTACCTGGTCCTGACCAGGATCACAAAGTATAAATCCCTCCACTTCTTCACATTGCTGGAGCGGCCTTGTAGACCAGAGCACACATTTCCACATCTGATGGGGCTCTCCTTTGCTTAAACCCTTAAAGGACCCAGGTGGAATCCTTAATTCCAGAGCTGGGGGGGGGGGGAGATTATTCCAAATCTGGAGGCTATATTGTCGATTGGTGGATACACGTTCTCCATACAACCACCTTTAATGTTTCTCCACGTGGATGCTGTGACTAAATGGTTACTAGCGCGATCAGTGAAAACTCATGTCCCAAAAATGAAAGGCGTAAAAGCCCTGTTAGAACAATTTTGCACATATGAGAAGTCAAGAAGCTTATTAAAGTTCGCAAAAAGCAAAATCCATGGAACCTCTGGGATCTTTACTTGATATACAAATGTGGTTGAGTCCAAAGATGATCCTAAAAACCACTATGGAATGAGAAAAGGGGGGTGGGGGGGACTGCTTAATTTGGTTTGCCATTGTTTCTAAAGTTGTGTCAGGTTACACGTCGCCGCCGTGGCAAAAAGCCTCCTAAGGTGATTATTCCAACCTGACAGCCCTTTGCCTATTTGCCTGCAGTACCTCAGTCAGCCACTGCAGCAGCCACAGGTGTCTTGATTGCCTCCCTGTGCTTCCCTATTTAAGGGACAATCTCCCATGATGCATTGCTGCTGCATTAACATTGCCTTCCACTGCCAAGCTGTGTCCCTCTCAAGATCCTGTGTCTCCAGTGCCAAGTGTCTCCAGTGCCAAGTGGATCCTGTGTCTCCAGTGCCAAGTAATACCCTGTGTCTACATTGCCAAGTGTATCCTGTGTCTACATTGCCAAGTGTCTGCACTGCCAAGTGTATCCAGCACCAATAAACCCCCCTTGTACCGTGGAACCTGTCTGTGTGTCTCTTTATCACTGCATCCTGGGCTCCTCTCCTCCTCTACCACTCCTGATTCCTGACAGAATGCAGCAGCCATTAACCTATGAGCCCGCAGTGATAAAAGACCTGAGGGGGTTAATCCAAACCTCATTCCATGAACTGGTTCATCACCTGCTTGGCCTAATGAACAAGTTGCTGAAGAGGCTATGGGACCTATCCCCTAAGGCAGTGGTCCCAACCCAGGCCCTCAGGGCCCACTAACAGGCCAGATTTTGCAGATCACCTTGGGGAAATGCAGACTGAATCCTGCAATCACTGAGCAGCAAATCATAACACCTGTGCTGTGCTTCAGATATCTGGCAAACCTGGCCTGTTAGTGGGCCCTGAGGGCCTGGGTTGGGGACCACTGCCCTAAGGTATGCGTTTCCAACCTTAAGAAAAACCATGGCCCTCTCTCACTGGAGGAGCAAAGCAGAAGGCGGCAAATGAATCTCTGTTTTTACTGCGGAGCAATATGGCACCGAGTTGCCCAATGCCCGGAAAAACCCACTAAGAGACCTATGTACTATGAGCACAACAACCCTCTAAAGACTGTTCTGCCTGAATATCCCTGCTTTCCAGTGTTACAGGGAGGAACATTTGTCTCTGTGGCTAAACCAGCTGATCTCCCCAATACCCAGCATCTACCAAAGACCTCTCTGGTTAATTCTGGAACTATGGAGGTTAACCCTTGCCTGGCTGATATGGAGAAAGATCAAGTCCAAGATCCAGTAACCCCATACACCATTGCCAGGAATGCCATATATGCATTGGTGACCATCCAGCTTCCTCAAGGTCCTGTGGGCCCCTGTGTTGCTCCCTCCATGGTTACTGAGGAGGTTGAGCCTGAAGCCCATGCCGAAGGGCCTGCTGCTGAGGTGTCAGCTGAAGAATCCAAGTGTGCATCCCCGCAGCTTGATGAATCCATGTGCGCTTCCCCGCAGCTTGATGAATCCATGTGCGCTTCCCCGCAGCCTGATGAATCCATGTGCGCTTCCCCGCAGCCTGATGAATCCATGTGCGCTTCCCCGCAGCCTGATGAATCCATGTGCGCTTCCCCGCAGCCTGATGAATCCATGTGCGCTTCCCCGCAGCCTGATGAATCCAAGTGCGCTTCCCTACCGCTTGACGAATCCAAGTGCGCTGCCCAGCCGCTTGAGGAATCCAAAGCCATGCCTGCTTTGCTGAATGAAGAGGTACATGTCAAACCCACTTCAATGCCAGCTTGTGTGGTTATTGACAAGGCAAGCCAGGTTGATTCCCTCGCCGATATCCTGCAGAATCTCCAGAAAAATCCTGCTTTCCTACTGAAACAACTGGCTAAAATAAGTGCCACTGCAGAAATACCACCATCTGCTGCAGTTACACCACCTAACTTTGATTCATCCTCAGAGATTGGCTTGGACTTTGTAGATTCCAATGGTGAGCCACCGCTACAACCAGCACAGGGCAACCTAAGTGCTACCACCTTTATGCCAGCTACCATCCCAGCTACTTACCTTTGTGGATTTGGCACCCCTAGAAGAATTACAGGAGTAAGTAAGATGGACTGTCCAATTCCCCACAGCCGCCAAATCAAGTTTCCCTCCTGCTCTCGGGCTCCCTGTCAGTCGTCTGTGGTGACCCCTCTCACTGACCCATATCTGGACTCTGTGCCCTCTGCCTGCATGTCACTGTACACCGTGACTGATGGCGAGCCACTCCCAGTGTCACGGTGGCCCCCGCACACCCCCCGGCGCCTGGCAGCAGCTTCCTCGCTGCTCGCTGGCCAGGCGCCGAGTGATATTGCGGTCGCTTCCGCACACGTGGACGCCGGGGGGCGGGGCCTGGCGGGGAGACGCGGACCCGCCGGGTTAAAGCCCAGACTCACAGAGACGCCGAGCCCTGACGTGGTAGTTACTTCCCGCAGAGCTCTTGTATATTTTGGCAAACTAACGATTCTGTGTATGACCCTTGGCATTGGCAAACTAAGATTCTGTGTATGACCCCGGCATTGGCAAACTAACGATTCTGTGTATGACCCCTGGCATTGGCAAACTAACGATTCTGTGTATGACCCTTGGCATTGGCAAACTAACGATTCTGTGTATGACCCTTGGCATTGGCAAACTAACGATTCTGTGTATGACCCTTGGCATTGGCAAACTAACGATTCTGTGTATGACTCTGGCATTGGCAAACTAACGATTCTGTGCATGACCCTGGCATTGGCAAACTAACGATTCTGTGCATGACCCTTGGCATTGGCAAACTAACGATTGTGTATGACCCCTGGCATTGGCGAACGAACCATTCTGTGCGTAACCCCTGGTATTGGCATTAACTCTTCTATTTCTGGTATTGAGGTCAGTCTGTGTGGCACCCTAAGCACACATCAGACTACCCCTTGTGTTGTTAGGGTCTTGGGAAGAGCTAATTATTCTAAGTCCTTGTGTATCATTCTATGTCCGTCTAGTCGTGCCGACCAATCTAAGGATCGGAAGGGTAGAGAGTGTCCTGCGTCTAGGGACCACTAGTCAGATAAGCAGAGGGATCCGTGACGTCTCTCTTGTATGTGCTGCTGTACTGCCATTCTAGTAGTCTGTCTAGTCGTGCCGACCACTCTAAGGATCGGAAGGGTAGAGAGTGTCCTGCGTATAGGGACCACCATTCTAGTATCAGGGGGATCCGTGACATTACGTCAGGGCCAATGGATCCCGCAGACCTCTCTAATCAGTTGACACGTATTGCAGCCAGACAAGAAGAGCAGGACCATAGAATGGACCAGATTGCTCTTGCCCTGCAAACCCTGTTAAATCGATCCAGTTCTGGAACTGCAAGCCCTCCAGACCCAGTAGTGCCTAGGGTCAGTTCGGCCGCTCCCGAGGGATGTAGGCTCAGTATGAAGGCACCCGTACGCTATGATGGAACACCAAACTTATGCCGGGGCTTTCTGACCCAACTCGAGATCTTGTTCGAGAACAATCCAGGGTCCTGTATGTCCGATAAAGCCAAAGTAGGCTATCTGATTAATCATCTAACCGAAAAAGCTTTATTATGGGCCACGCCCTTGTGGGAGAATAAGAAACCCATCATTTATGACTATGAGGGTTTTACCTCCGAGTTAAAGCGTACCTTCGATCCCTCTAGAAGGGCTACCAATGCGGGTAGATCCCTGTTTCACATCAAACAGGGTAATAGGAGGGTCTCCGACTATGCCATAGAGTTTAAGACTTTGTCTTCTGAGGTACACTGGCGAACGACGTTTTAACCCTAGCCTTTACCGAAGGCCTGAACGAGGCTTTTATGTTTGAGTTGGCTCCCTTAAAATTACCAGAACATCTGGATCATTTGGTTGATTTCTGCATTGCCATGGACGATCAAATCAGGGAAAGGAGACACCCCAGAGATAGACCCAGACGGGTCCTGCCTCCTTTGCCCCTAGTACCCAGACACACCACTACATCAGGCAACCCGGAGACCGCAAAGACTGATGTACCGGCCGTTGAACCCATGCAGATAGGAAAAACGGGTATTTCAGAGGCAGAAAGAGCTCACAGAAAAGAAAGGGGGCTCTGCTTTTATTGTGCCGGGGCAGATCATTTCCGCCTTCAATGTCCTCAGAGACCCAGGGGTAGCAGGGGTGAGACTAACAAATCAGGTCAAAGAACAGCAATACCCAGGTTATCGGTTCTCTGTATGCCTCCTTTGTGGACGATGAAAAAAAAAAAACCCGGATTCTGGTACCCATCTCCCTCACCTGGGAGGGGGTTCACCTCAAGACTGAGGCATTCCTAGACTCTGGAGCCTCAGGTAATTTTATGGACAGATGTTTTGCCGCCAAAAACCTCTTACCTCTGGTTCTAAAGGAGAGGCCTCTAATGGTGGAAGCCATAGACGGAAAACCCCTGTCATGTCCCCATATCACTCACGACACTATTGATGTATGCATGACTACGGGAGTTCTGCACCGTGAAACCATACGATTCCAGATTATCGACTCTCCCTCATGTCCTGTCGTTCTTGGTTTCCCATGGTTAATAGAGCATAACCCGGTGATTGATTGGGCCCAGCGAGATATAAAGTGTTGGGGTCCTAGTTGCCAGTCAAAGTGCCTGGGCAGGGTTGATGTGATTGGTAGCCTCAATATTGCTACAGCACCTCCTTTGTCCACCGAAGTCCCTGAATGTTATATGGCGCTAAAGGAGGTGTTCTCTAAAACCAGGACTGAGGTCCTACCACCGCATCGTCCTTATGACTGTGCTATAGAGTTGCTCCCTGGTACTATGCCTCCTAGAGGACACGTATACCCTTTGTCACAAAAGGAAAACGACATTATGGAGGAATATATAGGGAGAATCTAGAGCGAGGATTTATCAGACGATCCTCCTCTCCGGCAGGAGCAGGTTTCTTTTTCGTTTCCAAAAAAGAGGGTGACCTGCGACCTTGCATCGATTATAGAGGTTTGAATAGGATTACCATAAGAAATGCATATCCAATACCTCTTATAACAGAATTGTTCGACCGATTAAAAGGGGCCCGTATTTATACGAAGCTTGATTTACGCGGAGCGTACAACCTGGTCAGGGTTAAGAAGGGGCATGAATGGAAAACGGCTTTTATACACGTAGCGGGCATTATGAATACCTAGTGATGCCCTTTGGATTATGTAACGCGCCAGCCGTTTTTCAGGACCTCATAAACGACACCCTACGGGACTTTCTGCAAACGTTCGTTATAGTATATCTGGACGACATCCTGATATACTCTCCTGATAAGGACACCCATCACGTCCATGTGCAACAAGTGTTGAAGAGATTATTGAGGGCTGGGTTATATTGTAAACTAGAGAAATGCTTATTCGACATAGAGACAGTGCACTTCCTTGGGTACATAATAACCCCTGAGGGTTTCCAAATGGATCCTACAAAACTCTCAGCGATTCTTGACTGGCCTTTACCCCAAGGGCTTAAAGCCATCCAGAGGTTTCTGGGGTTTACTAATTACTACCGGAGGTTCATTAAAAACTTTTCGGCCTTGGTAGCTCCCCTCACGGCTATGACTAAAAAAGGGGTGGCGAATCAGAAATGGACACCCCAGGCCAGTCAAGCCTTTGAGGCACTTAAACAGGCTTTCACAACTGCCCCTGTTCTCCGACATCCAGATCCGGCTCTGCCTTTCCAGGTTGAAGTTGACGCCTCCGAGCTAGGTCTTGGTGCAGTCTTGTCCCAAAGGGAGGCACCCGACAAACCCTTGCATCCATGCGGCTTCTATTCCCGAAAGTTGTCCCCGGCAGAGAGGAACTATGATATCGGAAATAGAGAGTTGTTAGCAGTTATCGCAGCCTTGACGGAATGGAGATACTTATTGGAGGGGTCTAGGGACCCCATTGTCATCATAACCGATCATAAGAATCTTACGTACATTGGAGACGCTAAACGGTTAAATGCCAGACAAGCGAGATGGTCGTTGTTTCTTTCAAGCTTTAATTTCGTCCTCACATATAGACCTGGGTCAAGAAACATTAAAGCAGACGCATTGTCAAGACAATACGAATCCTACGAACATAACATCCAAGATCAGCATCCCATTGTACCCCAGGAAAGAATTATAGCCCTTACCACGATTAGTGTCTCGTCTCCTCTGATGTTAAGATTGCAGACCGCCCAGGGTACAGCTCCTGGGGGAGACCTCCTGCGAAACTCTTTGTACCTGAGAACGAAAGAGAAGAAGTACTGAAACTTTATCATGATAACAAAACCTCTGGGCATATGGGGATCACCAAAACAGTGTCTAGTATACGTAAACTCCTCTGGTGGCCCACGGTGCGCCGTGATGTTAAAGATTACATAACCGTGTGCGAGGTGTGCACAAGACATAAAAGTCCCAAAACAGCGCCCATTGGTTTACTCCAGCCTCTGCCAATCCCCGAACGACCATGGTCGCATTTAGCTATGGATTTTATAGTAGAGTTACCCGAGTCAAAAGGGAATACTGTAATACTCACGGTCATTGATCGATTCTCCAAAATGGGTCACTATGTTCCTCTTCGGAAACTTCCTTCGGCAGCCGAACTGGTGCCCATTTTCATTACCAATGTGGTCCGCATACACGGTATTCCTCTTGGGATTGTCTCTGATAGGGGGACCCAATTCGTCTCCAGATTCTGGAAAGGGTTTTGCAAGAATGTGGGGATAGACCTATCCTTCTCTTCGGCCTATCACCCCCAGACCAACGGAGCAGCAGAACGAGCCAATCAAAATATAGAGAAATATCTCAGGTGCTTTATATCCGAACGACAAGATAACTGGTCAGACCTGATACCGTGGGCAGAGTATGCCTTGAACAGTGCAGTGAGCGAAGCCACAGGACATTCCCCTTTCTTCACTGTTTACGGTTTTGATCCTCCCGTGCTCCCTGCTACGTTTCCTGATACCGCGATTCCTGCTCTGGATGAGCATTTAGCGTCATTGAAAGAAACTTGGGGAAGGGTTAAAAGGGCACTGGAGGATAGCAGTGGTATCCAGAAGATCAAGGCCGACAGACACAGGAGGCCGGCACCCGTGTATCAAGTTGGGGACCGGGTTTGGCTTTCTTCACGGAACATCAAGCTCTTAGTACCCTCTATGAAACTGGCACCCAGATACATAGGGCCCTATAAGATTCTGCGGCGAATCAATCCGGTCTCCTATGCTTTGGCACTGCCCTCCCATATCAGGATACACAATGTGTTCCACGTGAGCCTTTTAAAACCACTCTTGTGTAATCGGTACACCAGGGTCCGTGTCCCCCCTCCTCCTGTCTCTGTGGAGGGCGAGGAGGAGTTTGAAGTTGAGGCCATTCTGGACGCTAGGGTTTCTAGGGGGTCCTTCAGTACTTGGTTGACTGGGTGGGCTACGGTCCAGAGGATCGCTCTTGGCTCCCGGCTACTGAGGTTCATGCTCCTCGGTTGGTGAGGGCTTTCTATTTGGCTCATCCCCGCGCTCCTGGGGGTCGTCCAGTGGCCGCCCGTAGAGGGGGGGGTTCTGTCACGGTGGCCCCCGCACCCCCCGGCGCCTGGCAGCAGCTTCCTCGCTGCTCGCTGGCCAGGCGCCGAGTGATATTGCGGTCGCTTCCGCACACGTGGGACGCCGGGGGGCGGGGCCTGGCGGGGAGACGCGGACCCGCCGGGTTTAAAGCCCAGACTCACAGAGACGCCGATGCCCTGACGTGGTAGTTACTTCCCGCAGAGCTCTTGTATATTTTGGCAAACTAACGATTCTGTGTATGACCCTTGGCATTGGCAAACTAACGATTCTGTGTATGACCCCTGGCATTGGCAAACTAACGATTCTGTGTATGACCCCTGGCATTGGCAAACTAACGATTCTGTGTATGACCCTTGGCATTGGCAAACTAACGATTCTGTGTATGACCCTTGGCATTGGCAAACTAACGATTCTGTGCATGACCCTTGGCATTGGCAAACTAACGATTCTGTGCATGACCCTTGGCATTGGCAAACTAACGATTCTGTGTATGACCCCTGGCATTGGCGAACGAACCATTCTGTGCGTAACCCCTGGTATTGGCATTAACTCTTCTATTTCTGGTATTGAGGTCAGTCTGTGTGGCACCCTAAGCACACATCAGACTACCCCTTGTGTTGTTAGGGTCTTGGGAAGAGCTAATTATTCTATCATTCTATGTCCGTCTAGTCGTGCCGACCAATCTAAGGATCGGAAGGGTAGAGAGTGTCCTGCGTCTAGGGACCACTAGTCAGATAAGCAGAGGGATCCGTGACGTCTCTCTTGTATGTGCTCTGTACTGCCATTCTAGTAGTCTGTCTAGTCGTGCCGACCACTCTAAGGATCGGAAGGGTAGAGAGTGTCCTGCGTATAGGGACCACCATTCTAGTATCAGGGGGATCCGTGACACCCAGACCTTCGAGTTCAAAGTCCCTCCTGTGTTTACACCCAGACTGAGCCACGCATTGCAGCGGAGATCAAAGAACCATCCAGCCAAGAAATCCGGTGTACTGATGTACTTGGCACAGAATTGATTGAACCCTTGCCACTGGACTGTACTACCTCCAATGGAACCGTGGTGGGTCTTACCGTTACGGCGACGTATCAGACCTCCTTAGCTGCCCGGTGTTCAGCCTTCGGTGGGGGGTATTGTCAGGTTACACGTCGCCACCGTGGCAAAAAGCCTCCTAAGGTGATTATTCCAACCTGACAGCCCTTTGCCTATTTTCCTGCAGTACCTCAGTCAGCCACTGCAGCAGCCACAGGTGTCTTGATTGCCTCCCTGTGCTTCCCTATTTAAGGGACAATCTCCCATGATGCATTGCTGCTGCATTAACATTGCCTTCCACTGCCAAGCTGTGTCCCTCTCAGGACCCTGTGTCTCCAGTGCCAAGTAGGACCCTGTGTCTCCAGTGCCAAGTAGGACCCTGTGTCTCTTTATCACTGCATCCTGGGCTCCTCTCCTCCTCTACCACTCCTGATTCCTGACAAGTTGGACCTGCTCATCATTATTATTATCATAATTTATATAGCGCCAACTGTTTCCACACCGCTTTACAATATCCAAAGGGAAGAGATACAGATAAATGGACATATGATGGAAACGATGTGTAGAGGGCCCTGCTCATAGGAGCTTACAGTCTAGAGCAGTGGTTCCCAACCGCGGTCCTCAAGTACCCCCAACAGGTCAGGTTTTTCAGATATCCGAAGTACAGGTGATATGATTTGCTGCTCAGTGATTGCAGGATTCAGTCTGCATTTCCCCAAGGTGATCCTTAAAACCTGGCCTGTTGGGGTACTTGAGGACCACGGTTGGGAACCACTGGTCTAGAGGGATTGCGGTTGAGGAAGACGCAGGAATTTAACTAGATCTCCCCACTACCTGTCCTCACTAATCACCAAATACACCCCAGCCCGCTCCCTAAGGTCAAACAGTGACCTGCGCCTAGCTTCCCCCCCCCCGGCATCACCTCTTCCCATGACAGACTTCAGGATTTCTCATGCGCAGCCCCCATCTGGAATGCTCTCCCTCATACAGTCAGAAGAGCCTAATTTCTCTTCCTTCAAACGCTCCCTTTAAAACATTCCTATTTAGGGAAGCCTACCACCTAACTCACTGATGCAATCATCAATTACTCTCACCTTGCAGTCCTCTCCTCCTGTTTCCAACCCTTCTAGATTGTGAGTTCCTACAGGAATAGGGCCCTCGTCTCCTCCTGAAATGTTTGTCAAATGCTGTTCAATGTATTGTAACCCTGTCTATACTGTGCCTATTGTACAGCGCTGCAGAATATGCCGGCGCTTTATAAAGAATAATAATAATAGATGGCAGGATCATTAGTGACAGTGGTTTGAGAATGGTGGGGCCTCATCGGTTGTTTGACTTAATGATTGCTATTGTAATATGGCAGGAATGTGACCCAATTGTTTTTCCGTTTGTATTATGCCATGCCTTTCCTTTTCAGTATCCCGAATATTTACTTAAAGGACATTTTCCCAGACCCATTTTTGATGCTTTAAGTGCTTCTTTCTATAAATACATACTTTGGTCGTAGTACTTTTATATTTGGCAGTCAATATTAAACTATAGCAAATTTTAATCTATTTTTCAGCGCGCAATTAACATGGAAAATCCCCCTTGTTTTTCTTAACATTTTATTTGAACGTTCTGTATACATAAAAAGGTGCTACAGAAAAGCCAACTCTGGTAGAAAAAAAAAAAAAAAACACCATGATATGTATGGGTATAATTAACAAAACAATAATCAAAGCATTTTTGACACTTTGGGTCTGTATTGGTTTCACCATTAATTATTAGTTTACACATGGTAAGGTGGAAAAGCCCTCAATCGTTACAGGGTTAAATTCAGGGTTTGACAAGTTTATATGGAGACTTTGGTGCAAACTACAACTTTTTATGAGTCAAGAAAGTACTTCTATATAGGTTTGCGCAGAATAGCCCAAGGCATTTCAGAATTGGGTGTACAAAGTCTAAAATCCTGTGGGTACCTGACTCTTGCATAAAGTCAAGCCCTGTGTTAAACACATTTATATACATGCACGCTTACTTGGAAAAATACAAACTAGTTATCAGACACACAATCGCACAAAAAAAAAAAAATTATATACATAATTAATATAATTTATTATGAACACCTATGGATGGAGCTTAGAGTATGCTGTAAAGATAGCAATGTGGCGCAAACTCTCATTTCAATGTAAAAATCAAATAATCCTAAACATAAAAACAAATTGCCAATTTTTAGAATCTATGGGTAAGCCGTTATAGTGTGGAAGCATTTCCTTAGGTCACTTCAAGGCTAGTAACTTTATTGATGACTCTTGATCTGCGCGGGACACACTCCAGGTCGTAGCGACTTTCATAAATAGTAGGGCATATCTTCCATTGGTTGCTTCTGTAAATACCTAGATAAGTGTAGATATCTGGTTTGTACGTTAAGACACACTTAACACCAGAACTGCGGATGACTGCATCAGTTTGCATAATGCTCTCTTCGTCAGTGAAATCCCACGTATACACACAGATGACATGATTGTTATCGGACTGGAAGGGGCTAACTTTGGCTACATTAAGGCGTCCATCAACGACTGCTGTTGCTATACAGCGCCAGGCATGGTCTACTTTGAATCCTGTGTCTAAATGCATTAGCCATTTCCCAGAGGTTACCCCGAAGTTAAGAGCCAACTCTCGAATAGCTTCAAAGTTTATATTTCTTCCTGTACTTTGCAGCTTGTCCCAAGCATTGTGAAGTTCCTTGCCACCCTTTGCACCGGGGCAGTAGCTAGGGCCATACACCGCAATCCACCCCACTGGCCCTGACTCTTCACAAGGGTTTCCGAATCGGTGAACCCTGGAAGGTCGGTAGGTCTCTAACCATTCGTCAAACTCTGCCCTGGGTGTCTTTCGAGCATCAAAGATAATCCAGGGATCCATGTCAGCAGCCATTGATGCAGCAGCGAGGTCATCCGACACAGACCATCTAGATGGTTCTCCCTCTTCGCATTCCGCCATTGCTGCACTTCTGGAAAGACATACATTTCAAAACCGGTATGGCTATTTATTTACAGTAAAGGCAATGTAGACAGAATGCAAATTACTGCACAAATCACATAACAGCAAGGTGGTGAATTGAAATAACTTCATTTTGAGGTTTAAGATATTTAAAATCGATTAGCAAAAGAATGATAAAGTAATGCAAAAAGTTGATCTAGGTTTAAAATGAGAAAATCACCACTGAATAGTGTATAGATGATAAGTAGGGGAGTTCCATCAGAAGGAAAGAACAAGAAAACAAGAAAATAAATGAGAGTGTAACAGAAGCATACAGGAAGAAAAGAAAAAGAGGGAAAACTCCGAACAAGCAAATGTAAGAAAACCGATAAGACTGGGAATCATACCAGAACATGGAAACCCAGAAGATCAGTTGGGAAGAGCAGAGTTAGCGCGCTCATCTTACGCTGCCCTATGTGCCCCCGTACTGACATGCATACCGGCGTCCGTCACAGCGTTTTGATGCTGCAACGGGGCCGGTCACACGCTTGTGCACGCCTGAAAGCCTCTCTGGCAAAGTGCTAGGACGGACGTTGACGGAGCTGCAAAGCGCGATTCTGGATAGGAGGATCGAGCCTTGCAGCGCTGAGTGCGCTCAGCGAGGTGGCCAGATGGGCGTCGAATGGAAGGAATGTCCACTCTCACGGACATTCCTTCCGCTCTCCAAAGACGCTCGTCTGACACTAGCCTCAGTCTCAAATAACGGAGTCTCGACCCATGTATTTAAAGGACACTGTAGCCAGTTTAAGTGGCCATGATGGAAGAAGTCTTTCTATTCCACACATGGCGCGTTCAGTTAGTAAGCAGGTGTGTATGCCAAGTTAGCAAATTGCACCTGAATATGAGGAGTGTTCAGTTCCTCAGCAAGTGCTAAGTTAGCAACGCGGCACTGGACGCTGTGCTGCAGTTCAGCACTCAGCTGTAAGTGCTAAGTTAGCAGTCCTAAGTAGAGAAGTGCTGCAGTGTAGCGGAGTGTGACATGGGAAAAATGGCTGCCTCCACAGAGCAAATAATCCAATAAGAAAGTGACCGGTTTGAGGTTTTGGTGGACCAAACCACCAAATATTTATTGGAACATGATAAACATTAACATTAAGTGGTAATAAAATGGACAAAGTGGATATTGCAGAAACAGCACCTTTCATTAAGCAATCCTCCGCCGTTTCGCTTCAATATTCGCAGCCAAAGCGTTCAGTGAGACTGCTGTAAACTGAACTGCTGCAATGTAGCAGCTGCTGAGGAACTGAACAGGCTTCTGTACTGCAATTTAGTTCTCAGCAATGTTAACTCCTCACATCCAGTGGAAGCAATTGTGGCTTTAGAGTATCTGCAGTGCTAAATTAGAAGCTGATTGGTTCCGGACTAGTGGAATCAGGAAGTCAATATTGGCTTTAGTCCAGGACATACTTGAAAACGAGAGAGATCTCAGTGTATCCTTCCTGGTAAAATCCTTTATAAAATAAATAAGTTGCTGCAAAGTGTTGATTAAAGTTGCTGCATTAGCCAGCTTGGCTTCAAATCAACAGTGCAGCTACTTAACTGAATAAACCTCAGGATGCAGGGCAGCTCTTTATAGCTAAACATCTGGGGTCTGGTATTTGTATTTCTGTAACAAACTGTAAAATTTAAATGTTCTTGAGCCCATGACATACTTGAAAACAAGAGAAATCTCAATGTAGCCTTCCTGGTAAAATACTTTGCAAATAAATAAATCCAGCTACTTCCTGTAGCTAGACACCAGGCCTTCTGCAGCAGGGGACCAGATGTGATTTCCTTTTGACCCTAGGGGGGTGGGGACCCAGCATGTGGTCAGCAGGGATTACTAGTTAACTCATTTGTGGGTTTTCCCATCCTAGAATGTTCCTTTACCATATGTTGACGGGATCATAGATCAAAGCTTGGCAAGATAAGATGCTACAGAAACTCTAGTTGCATTCATGTAAGGGGGAGGGGGAATGAGGTCTTCTCCTGGGCAATTCGCTTGGATACATTTGGATGGAGAACCCAGGCTTAAACAGTAACAATTTCAGACAAAACCACATCCCGCAAAACAATTACAGAATGAAAATAGGTCGGTTGTAGAATATATTCTCGTACAATGACACCAAGAATTAAAGAGGAATTTGAGATGTGTCCATCAAGGGTGTGGGGAGTTTGGAAGGAGCGATACATTACCCATATATATATTATTCTCTACCAAAACCTGGAGCAGACTAGGAATTATATTCCACTGGCTGATAGGAAGAGAGATAAAGGCAGTCTATAGGAAGGAAACCAGTGCTATAAATAAGCGAAAGAATTGAGCAATAAAGGGAAAGCAGAGGTAGAAGTCAGAGCAGTGCTCGAAGAAACCGGCGCCCAGTAACGCAGAGGCACGCCGCCGCAAAGGAAGTTTACAGCTCTCTTACTGGATGGCAGGCTCCGTTGTCATTCGGCTTGGCGAATGCACTTCCTGTTCTAGGCCCCGTTACCATGGAAACCGTAGCCATTTGACCGTCCTGAATGGGAGGGCTTAAATATTTTTTCTTTTGAAGTCACTTTACTAGCATTCATAGAAAGGACAAATGACAACGAAAGCGTATGCGTCGCGTTACAACCGTACAGAGCAAGTGAAATCGGGATGGCATCTCCCAGAACCGCTAAAGTTTGTGTGTTGTATGTAATTATGCATAAAGCTATTTGCATGTTAAAAAAAAAAGCTATTGCTGTGATAATGTGGCCATTGTTTTGGATCCTGCGATGAAAAAAAAGTATGACCCTTCCTTTTTTCATTTTTATTCTTCGTCGGAGTATGCAGGATAAATCTATAGCAGACGTGATTAATGAAAATAACTTCCTCTAGCTCGACATGACCGGAAATATCATTCGCTTTAGAGCTAAAGGGTACTCCTCAACAAACTTTATTTATCACAGACGCACTTCACAAGCCTTACCCGTAAAGTACTGCTGCTTTTTTTCTTTCAATAGCAAGAACTTTATTAAGCAAAGCACGGCGAACACTCACTGACAGTCTCCCGGCGGCGGTGGTCTTCGTTTTTTCCTGCTTTTGCTCCCCTTGGGTTTACTCTTCTCCGATTGACGATGCCAAGCAAGAAAAAGAAATACAACGCCCGATTTCCGCCGGTAAGTTTGCGGCCTAGTCATGCCGTACCTTCTCCGCTTGCATCCTCGGACTTTCCTGAGAGCGCCGACCCAGGAATGTTCCACTGAGCTTCGTTTGATCAGGCCTCTCTTTGGCGTGATTCCTTCTCCGGCAGAGATATTGAACCTCCTGGCCACGATCTGTTAAAAACGTCATAAATGTGTATTCAAGCACAGCAGTTTCCATTCTGCTTCTTTAATGTAACTTGCTTCATTAAAAAAATCCCTTATTGTCCTCTAATGCCTTAACCTGTGTCTACCCTTGACATTCTCTCAATGTCTTCACATAATTTAAGATGAATCTCCACCTTTCTTAATCTGGCAAATCGACCTAAAATGTTGTTATCCCTCTTACTGCCTCCCCAGCCAACGATTTGGGGCTTATTTACTAAAACATTAATTTGTGGACATGTGGCTATATTTTAACAAAACGTTAAAATTATTTTATTTTTATTTGTGCTGCGCCAACATATTCTGCAGTGCGGTACAGATGTTGCAATAAGTTAGGGTCATACTAAAATGAGGTAGAAAAAGCCCTGCTTGCAAAGGATCTTATATTCTACGGGGAGAACAATTAAGAAAAACATACTCTTGCATTATTCCCAAAATTCCGCTCGTACATGTAATTTCCTTCTAGTCTATAAGGTTAACAGTTTAGTGAATACATAACTAGATTGTAAATTCCCACAGGAATAGAGCCCTCAGTTCTTCTTGTAACTTTGATTGAAATATTGATTTGCCTTTTTGGTGTATTGTAGAATTGTATTGTCTTTAGTACCAATGTTACCTTTTTGTACAGCGCTGCAAAATGTGTTTATGCTTAGTAAAACCAGGGGTCAAGTCCAGTGGGAACGCAGTTTCTACTCTATTTTTGCAGAGAGAACAGAGTTCCTTTGGTCCCACACACTATATAGTATAAAACTTGTATGCAGGTGGTCAATCATATGTTTCCCTGTTAGATCATATATTTATTGTGACTTAATCATTTTTGCTAAATTGTGTATACATGATTTGAGTGTGTGTTTTGTGCTATGTGCGAGATAATTGCTAATTGGAGGACAGAAGGTTTTGTTCTCTTACTTTTTTTTTTTTTTCTTGTCCATTAAAATCCAGCATGTTACAATTTGACTCAGTCTATGGTTTTTGGCTACAATTGCATTCGGGTTTGACCTGCTTAAAGACTGTATTTATTAGGGTTGCCAGATCAGCCACGATTTCCTGGACACACGTAATAAATTTTTTGATGTGCATCGCATGAAGAATGCAACCCAGCAGCATGTAGAATCCGTATGCTGCAGGTAAGAAATCAAAGAGGAATCCCAGGTGGCATGCCTAGACTAGGCATCGGATATTCCTCCTGCAGCATTTGAATTATACATGTTACATGGCCGATCCTTCCTCGTGCTCTGCCTCTGCATGAACTATGCCATATTTTCATGGACACATTACTATCTGGCAGCCTGTGTGTGTATATATATCATGTAGTGACCAATATTTTGTAATGTATTACATTTTATTTAAAACTACTGTACCCCTGGGAAATTGAAAAGAATGTGAGTATATTTTAGGGTAGCAACTATTAGTTGGGCGATTTATTTAGATTAATCGATTTTTCATTTGGATAAAAATAAATTGTTTACTTAAAAGGGATTTTATTTAATAAATGACCACAACCCCCTCCCCCTTTTTTATAAGCAATTTGAGTAGTGTAAGTAGCTTTCGTACGTACACACGCAAATTGCGGATCTTGCGTACTTTTCACACACAAGGTATGAGAGTGCTTGGTCAGAGTGATAGGTTGATGCTGCATGCACAGCTTAAGCCCCTGTTTGCTTTTTTCAAATGAACGCGGCCACAAGCACTTGGTCATAGGTGATGATGTCAGCATGAAATCGGGGTTAATAAGCTAAAGTGCTCAGGGTGCGTAGAATGTCCCTTTTTTTAAAATAATTTTGTGGACAAACTGAGTGGGAGGAGGGACTGGAGGTGGAAGGGAGTGACTTTGCTAAAGTGACTTGACCTGAGTGTGAGAGGGAGTGGGTATGGGCAAAAGACTGGACCTGCGTCAGTTTGGGGGAAAGGGACCAGACCAAATGGAGGGAATGGCAGTTGCCGACCAAATAGGGTGTTGCAGGGAGGGTGGGGTTGTGGCACATGACTCCAGCTTCAAGTAAGGATAAAACACAGGCATACAGCTCCTTCACCCAGTGGCAGTATCCTACTGTTTGTGTTTATAGTTCTACTGTTGTAAACTGAATAAAAACAAACTGGTTGTGTCTGACATAACCCTAGAACTAAATCATACCTAGTAAGGCAGCGACGCGTCTTCTCCAATCCGCTCCGAAGCTGAGGTTATTTACGTTTGAGAGGCGGCACACGAGCATACTGTACTGCGTCCATTACGGACACACTTTTTCACGGGAGATATTGTGAGTACTGCGTAAAGTGCGTCCGTAATGTCTGATGTCTCCACGCCCTAGGAAAATACATGGCGGCGTTGTTTCGGAGTCTGTTTTTAGCTTTTTCACGTCAATGTTCTTTATGCTTTGCTCATCTGTTAACAAGTGCGCAGGGGCTTCATGTGGTCTGTTTGACTCCTTTTCTAATGCTACTACGGACGGCAAACAGTACGGCCAAACGGACGCAAAATGTTTGCTCGTGTGCTGCCAGCCTGACTCGGTCTGTAAATGTGTTGTACACAGGACGATTAATCGATAATGGAAATGGTTGCCAACTATTTTAGTCATCGATTTATTTGTTTCAGCCCTAGTATATTTTGAGTTTGTGATGCTCAAGACCCTCCAGATTCTGCTGCTGTCTATATAAATTAGATTAGTGAACATGAAGATTAAATCTAAACAACATGGGGGGGGGGAGTTATTTATATAAATGTATCCTACTTACACAGATATGTTTCTGACATTTATCATAGTTTAGACAAGATTTATTGGACAGAGTTTTATTTCTTAGCTCTGTTCTACAACTGCACACCTCAAATCCAAAAAATCTCTATGGATGGGTCATTAACAAAAAAAGGGAATGACTGACTTTTAAAGGCTTTAGCTTTTTCAAGTAATCAGGTTGTATGGAGTGCTCACCTTCCCTTCTCCTCCCTCTGCTACCGTTTGGTAGGAAACACTGTTAGAAGAGGAGTTTGGCAGGCAGGAAAGTCAAATCCCCAAATCAGTGCTGACCTCATCGTCTCTGACTGCTCGCAATAGCAAGTGTACTCAGAGAGAAGGCAGCCAATGGGTTGGTTCTGCCTGTGTGTGCATCGCTCTGATCCATTGTTCTGCGCAGGCACTCCAGCACTTTTGAATAAAAGTATGCAATCCAAGTTATGTAGGTACGCTAATTGCATATAACTAAATCTGCACTTTGGAAGCCCTGAGCTGATGGTGAGGAGCTGTGTGCACAGAGGGAGAAAAGGAGAGTATTTACACTGACAAGTAAACAAAGTAAATGGGTGGATGCTGTCAACCGCACCTGTCCAATTATTTAAGGATTTAAAAGGAGGAGGGAGTTTAGATTTCATTAGTGTTACTTTTATGTTTCTAAATCTAAAGGCCATTTCTCTAATACAGCAATTAAGAGCAATACTGCCCTAGGCACCGTTAGCAGATGCAGGAGGGCCAGAAAGCCATGGGGTATGCTATGCCGTCTGCTGCCATACAGGAAGTTGGTGTTTAAGTGGTTAATATGCACCTTTTTAGGTTGCTGTATCACAGTCAGAGCTGTTTGGAAAGACCTGTTGCTTCCTTCTGTAACAAGCATTGAAGCATACTTGCCCTTGGTTTTTTCAAATTGCACAACCTCCAGGTATTTTATATCACAAATATACAGTGTGTTATTTTAAATAATCTAAGATCTATTTTAGAGAAGTTAAATGGGGGGGTGATTAGTCAATCATGGCTCCCTCAGCATATCCTTCTCGTTTTAACCACTTGAATGCAAAGGACATGTGCGGTGCATCCTCCCGTTTCACTCCCTCGCACAGAGGACCCTCCATGCTGTCTTCATCAACCCCCCCCCCCACAGGAGGAGTGCAAAACGCTACTGAAAGCAACACTCCTTGTGGCACAGATGCTGCGGTGGCTCCTATAACTTGTATATTTTATATTGTCAGACTATCAGGCTAATTCAAAGAAAGGTGAAACTCAGGCGAATGACTGGAGAAGTGAAAGTTCTAGGTCAAAATAGGTCAAAATCGGCTGTTTGGTCTAGATTGTTCTCTTCTCCTGGTTTTCACCTCTCTCTGAATAACCCTGTTAGCAGAAAAAGCTAACTAATAATTGCTTTAATGTTGCCTTTTTCCGGAAAGACACCAATTTGATGTATCATGGAAACCTCTTTAGGCAGATAATTGTTTGGGGGGGACAAGGACCTTTTCCTTTGTTGTACAGGAGATCTCCTTTCCTTTCAAGTCTTTTGTATGACCTCCTGTCCTTTACACAGTCCTGTTGATGAACATGCAACCAGAGATCTGTTTTTGTTCTGGCAACCTGGAATATATTTTGCATTTGAAGTTGAGTTTTTAACTAAATCCCTAATAATTATTATTATATTTTTTTTTAAAGGCAAGGATTAAGAAGATAATGCAAACAGATGAAGAAATAGGAAAAGTTGCAGCTGCTGTTCCCGTGATAATATGTATCCTTTTTCTGAGTAAATGTTTGTCAACGTTTTGCAATCAGGCATGTGTACAATGCAGTTGAATAAAATGATATATTTTTATTTTTCTGTTTTCTAAATCCGTTGTGTTATGTGCTATTATCAATAGGTTTTTCTATTGCCAGATTTCAGTGAATGGGCTTTCAGTCTGGGAAGAGCTTTAGGATTGCATTTTTGTTTATATGCCATATTTTCAGTTGGCTACCAACACTTCATTTGTGATTTGATCTGTCAGATTACTGGATGAGTATCCCTTATCTGGAATTCCAAAATATTCCACTTATATTCTAAATTCCAACTTTGAATGAAACCCAAATGAACTTGACGTTTAGATTCGGTTGCATTCCCAAGATATTTTATTATTCCATACAAATATTCCCAATCCCTTTTTGGTTCCAAACCTTTCGCATAAGGGATGCACCGGCTGTAACATAATCCAGGGCTCAAAATTTCCACTCGTCTACTTGCATTTGGCGAGTGGAAATGCACACGCAGGCAGCACAATAAATTATTTCGTGCTGCGTATTCCGGCAGTGCCACCATGCAGCCCTCTCTTTCCCAGACTGCATGGTGGCAGGGATCAGCTGCCTAACCTGACCCAGCTCGTCTCTGTCACTGGCAGGGGGGTGGAGAGGAGCTTCACTGTCTCCTCGCTCTGCTCACACTGGGGTCTGATGACTGGGTATCATAGGCGTGCGCACGGGGTATGCCGGGTGTGCCTAGGCACACCCTAATGCCGGCCCGCGACACATTCTGGGTCCCGGCTGGCCGAATCCGATGGATAGCCGCCGGGACCCCTCAACTCCGCGGACCTGGCGGCAGCCTCCGCTTCCCTGGTGGTCCCTGTGGTTCGTGGGGTGCTGCACTGCGATCTGTGCATGGCGCACAGACTGCACAGCACATCCCACGCTGACCCGAGCGGCCGGCGATCTCTGATGACCTGTCACCTGACCGCCGGCGCTCTGACACAGTCAGTAAGCGCCGGCGGTCAGGTGACAGGTCATCAGCGATCGCCGCCGCTCGTGTCAGCGAGGGATGTGCTGTGCGCCATGCACAGATCGCAGTGCAGCACCCCACGAACCACAGGGACCACCAGGGAAGCGGAGGCTGCCGCCAGGCCTGCGGAAATGAGGGGTCCCGGCGGCTGTTCATCGGATGCCGCCAGCCGGGTTCCCCCTCCTCGCCCCCCCCCCCCCCCTCTGTGCCACTGGACCACCAATGATACATATTCAACCCCCTCCCTGCAAGCAGAAAAAACAAACAAAGGTAAGCAGGAGAGGGGGCAATTTTTATATATCAAAAATATTGTTTAATAGTGTATTCAAAATATTTTTAAACACAGAGTTTTATGGCTGTGGATTCTGTGATACACTGATACACCCTGCATAATGCTGAGTTTTATGGCTGTGGATTCTGTGATACACCCTGCATAATGCTGAGTTTTATGGCTGTGGATTCTGTGATACACCCTGCATAATGCTGAGTTTTATGGCTGTGGATTCTGTGATACACATACTCTGCATACTGCTGAGTTTTATTGCTGTGGATTCTCTGATACGCTCATTCACACTGCACATTGCTTGGTTTTATTGCTGTGAATTCTGTGATATGCTCATTCACACTGCACATTGCTGAGTTTTATTGCTGTGGAGATCTGATACGCTCATACACTCTGTATATTACTGAAGGTTTTATTGCTGCGAATCTCTGATATGCTCATACACACTGCACATTACTGTGGGTTTTATTACTGTGGAGCTCTGTGATACGCTCACACACACTGCACATTACTGTGAGTTTTATTGTTGTGGATTCTGGGATATGCTCATACACACTGCACATTAATGTGGGCTTTATTGCTACATACCCCCAGGGTGTAGGAAGGAGGATATATAGTTATGTATGTGAACGTATGGCTGTGTGTATAAATGCATGTATCTGTCTTTAAATAGGCTGCTTTGCGTAAAATTCTGCACCTGTTTCCTTGTCGCAGTCCGGTGTTGCCCCCTTGTCTTGCACCATAAAGGATTTTGTGCACAGAAATCACCACAATATCTGCTGCCTGCACTCCACAAAAAGAATTACAGCGAGCGTCTTGGCAGCATCGTGAGGTACAGGTAGGAGACTGTATTGGTACAAGTCAGCAAGAGGTTAAATGGGCCACTTTACTCAAATTTCACTCCCTTTTTAACATTTAACCACTTTGCTGCTGACGACGTGCTGAGCGCATCCTCTGGTTTCATGTTTGTGTGTAGAGGATGTACTCGGCACGTCGTTGAAGTCCTTGTGAGATCCGGCAGGTCGACATAGTGATTCCCAGAGTGAGACTGAGGGACTTTTTCTCCCAGTCTCCCTCTGCTCCTGGCGGCCAGAGGAGGCGAATGGAGCAGTCGTTCTTTCTGCAGGATGAGAGGTGAGTATCTGATTTTGGGGGGGGGGGGGTTCAGCTGGTACTGACTGATTCTGCAGAAGTGGAATCCGTTATCACCAGGTCCTGGTTGTGAGTAAATGTTCAGTAACCGCAATCGGACGGTAATCAGCGCTAGTAGATTGTAATGCTAATGCTGATTAACACTTTCCACTCCCCATGTTAAGTATAGGGAGCTGAAAAGAGCAAGATTCTAAATGGTAACGGGTTTTCTAACAGATTAGCGTTTGGATTTTAATATGGTACACCCGCGGTAGGACCACCAGAGCTAACGTTAACGCTCACTCAGATGGACACTAACATTAACGTTAGGAATGTAATATGGCCCGTAGAATATCTAACTAACAATCTTTTGGATGAAAAAATGTGGTAAAATAAATTTACACGCTGTATGTGATCGAAATCCAAATTTAAATTTTTTGATCTAGCATTTTGACGTGACATGATGTATACCGGGGTCATTGGTCCTCTAGCTCATTTGGAACTATATCTCATATGTTGCTCGGCCCCTAATTAAGATAGTTGAGACTCATTGGAAATGTAGTTTCAAAATGTCTGGGTATCGAAGGTTGCTTAACCCCTGAAACATACACATACAGGGTTATCCAAAGAGATCCGAATTGCTTGAGAAAGGTAACCGAACGCTGAAAATCAGGGTTCAGTTACCTTTCCTGGCCATTCGGCTATCCAGAGAGCAGGCAATACGCCAAATCCTGGCGAATTGCCTGCACATACGGTGCCTGTTCGGTGCCTGTTCGAGGGCAGTGAATTCCCCATGAAAAAGCACTGCTTCAGCTATTCAGAGAACACAAACCAGCAGTGAAAGGTTCCCGAAATGCCCTGCCATTCGGTGGTTTCATGCGGCAGATTTATTCAGGAGAATCCCATAGGCTTCAATGTAAAAAATATTCCGGTTTTAATTCAATATCTAATCGTTCATTATAAAATTCTGCAGCAAAAAGTCTCTTTATTTATAGATTTTTTAGGATACTTTAAGCATTTTTCTGAATTTTTTTTTTCTTTGCAAACAGCGTTTCATTTTCACAGATTCATACAAACGGTTTTGCTAATTTATTCACCTCCCTCGTCTGCGGTCTCAGCTGCTTCGGCTGTGTTCGGCTCCGGTTTTCAGCTGGTTAATCCAGATGTTTTTGGGGGTTTTCGGCGTGCATTCGGTGGGTTTTGCAGTTAGTTTTCGTCAGGTTTGCGGCAGCTTTTCCCTGGGTCACCGAAATGGGATCGGCAAAAGGAACCGAATTGAAGAGAACGAAAAGTCACCGAACGTGCGGTGACTTTTCGAATCTCTTTGAATAACCCTGATAGTAATGGTGTGTGTGTGTCGTTATATGTATGTATGTATGTATATATGTGTGTGTGTTTGAGCTTTTGGGTGCACACCCTAATGCAATAGGCTGCGCACGCCTATGCTGGGTATACATGTATCTGGGGTCTGGTGTCTGGGTATTCTTGTTATTTTTGTAACTTTATTCTAAATAAAACCTTTTTAAGGGTGTGTGTTTTATGGGCAGAGTTAAGGGCTGGGTAGGGGTTAGGCGGAGCAAAGGGTGGCGAGTAACTCTTATGGCCTGGTTAGTAGCTTGGGACTTGAAATTTTGAGCCCTGACATAATCTATACGTAAAATCTGTTCTAGAAAGATTGTTTTCATTTAGTTGCCATAGTGAGTGATTCCTAGCCATCATGACCATGGAATGACTCTTCATACTTGGTTCCCTTTACTACAGTAAGATGTCTACCACCACCACCAACTCATAATTGGAAGAAACCAGTCAGACCCTGGTACACCCATCCACTGTGCAGAGACATCTAGTCAGAAGTGGTCATTATTGAAGGCTTGTGGCCAAATAAACATAATTCTGATATGGAAAAAAGGCCAATTACCGTTGCAAGAAAAAGTATGTGAACCCTTTGGGATTACGTGGAGTTTTGCATGAATTGGTCATAGATGAAGATCAGAGCACATTTTAAGTCACAACAATTTTTGAAAAACACAGTCTGCTTAAAATAATACAACACAAACCTATGTTTTCATGTGTTTATTGAACATAACATGTAAACATTCACAGTGCAGGGTGGAAAAGTATGTGAACCCCCTAGCCTAATGACTTCTCCAAGAGCTAATTGGAGCCAAGAGTGAGCCAACCTTGAGTCCAATCAGTGTGATATTGTGCTACTGAAAGCTGTCCTGCCCTTTAAAAACACACCAGTTTTGGGTTTACTGGTTTCAAGAAGCACTGCCTGATGTGAACCGTGCCTTTCAGAAAAGAGCTCTCAGAAGACGCACGATCAAGAATTGTTGACTTGCGTGAAGCTGGAAAGGGTTGCAAAAGTATCTCCAAAAGCCTTGATGTTCATGTGTCCACGGTAAGACAGACTGTCTACAAATGGAGAAAGTTCAGCACTGTTGCTACTCTCCCTAGGCGTGGCCGTCCTGTAAAGATGACTGCAAGAGCACAGCGCAGGATGCTTAATGAGGTAAAGCAGAATCCTAGAGTGTCAGCTAAAGACTTACAGAAATCTCTGGCACATGCTAACGTTTTTGTTGACACATCTACAATAAGGAAACCATTAAACAAGAATGGAGTACATGGGAGGAAGCCATTTCTGTCCAAAAAGAATATTGCAGCATGTTTGAAGTTTGCAAAAGAGCACCTGGATGTTCGACAGCGCTACTGGCAAAATATTCTGTGGACAGATGAACCCAAAATTGAGTTGTTTGGAAAAAACACACAACACTGTGGAGAAAAAAAGGCACAGCACACCAACATCAAAACCTCATCCCCACTGTAAAACATTGCAGAGGGAGCATCATGGTTTGGGGCTGCTTTGCTGCCTCAGGGCCTGGACGGATTGTTGTCATTGATGGAAAAATGAATTCCAGAGTTTATCAAGACATTTTGCAGGAAAACGTAAGACCATCTGTCCGCCAACTGAAGCTCCGCAGAGGATGGGTGATGCAACAGGACAATGACCCACAGCATACAAGTAATTCAACAAAAGAATGGCTTCAACAAAACAAAATACGCCTTCTGGAGTGGCCCAGTCAGAGTCCTGACCTCAACCCGATTGAAATGCTGTGGCATGACCTTAAGAGAGCGATTCACACCAGACATCCCAAGAATATTGCTACACTGAAACAGTTTTGTGAAGATGAGTGGTCCAAAATTACTCCAGATCCTTGTGCAGGCCTGATCTGCAACTACAGGAAACGTTTGGTTGAGGTTATTGCTGCCAAAGGAGGGTCAACCAGTTAAGGCCAAAGGTTCACATACTTTTTCCACCCTGCACTGTGAATGTTTACATGTTCTGTTCAATAAACACATGAAAACAATAAATGTTTGTGTTGTATTATTTTAAGCAGACTGTTTTTCAAATTGTTGTGACTTAGAAGAAGATCAGAGCACATTTTATGACAAATTCATGCAAAACTCCACGTAATCCCAAAGGGTTCACATAATTTGTCTTGCAACTGTATGCACAATAACACATCAACTAAGGTGCAGAAAAATGGCAAGAAGTGCTCTGGATTGAGGAGTCAAATTTTTAAATATTTGGCTTTAGCAGAAGTCAAATTGACGAAAGGCTGGAGAGCGGTAGAAGAAGGAGTATCTGCAGACAACCATGAAGCTGGGTGGAAATTCCTTGCAAGTTCAGGGCTGCATTTCTCCAAATGGATTTGAGGATTTGGTTGGAATTAATAGTCTCCTCTGTCATGAGAATTGCAGGCAGATACTTATTCCACAGAATAAAGTTTGGGGATAATCTATTGCCTCATTGATATTGCATGATTGGTAGCAACCTCTACCATATATCCATTGTCCATAAAGCCTATCTTTAGGGTGATGATGAAAAAGGAGTCCTGGAAGTGACCGTATAGTAGGGACCTGCCAATCTTCGAAATTCGATTCAAATTCGATTTGAATTTGCAGCTCGATTCGCTATAAATTTGAATCGGGAAGATCGCAGCGTGCCTCCAGATGCTCAGCACACGGCTGGGAACGTCACGGCATGCTGCTAGGAGCCGCCCACCCCAAGGTTCACAGAGGAGGCTGCGGTGGAAGGAAGCTGCGTAGAGTTTGTCCTGGAGCTCTGCATGTGGTCGGCGGACAGAGCGAGGAGCGAGTACAGGCTGGGCTGTCGTGTCAAGTTTGGATGGTGCTGGTGAGTATAATTTAATTAACTATCGGTATCCCTGTCACGGTTGTAATGTGCTTCTTTTGCAGGAAGCCAGAAGATGAGAAGATAGCCGCCGGGGGGGAGGTGTGATCCGGGGGGGGCCCTTACCCATAATTTTTTTATGCAGAGCAGAAAAAAAAGGAATCAAATGTAAAAAGAAAAACCCTGGCATTAACTAGCAACTATACAAGAATAATATATTTTATTTTGCCAAGCCAATTTTTTTTATTTAAAGCTGGCATTTATTTCTTTGCTGCTCTTTTTATATATCCATAAACAAAATCTAATAATTATATATGGGGGTCACTGTCTGCTCTGTGTGCGAGAATTATATATATGGGGTCACACTGTCTGCTCTGTGTGGGAGATAATTATATGGGGGTCACTGTCTGCTCTGTGTGGGAGATAATTATTTATATATGGGGTCACTGCTCTGGGAGAATTGTGTATATATATGGGCTCACTCTGTCTGCTCTGTGTGGGAGATAATTATATAATCTACAATAATTAATAATTTTTAAATATATAATCATATACAGTTTTTTCTGTTTGATGTGTAGTTTGCTATAGACTAGTATATTAAGCCCATCACTGTTAGATTGCAGCTGTAACGTCAGCTGAACCTGAGGCTGCATACCGAAACAAAGCATACCTATCCAGGCTGTGTATCGTACACGAAAGCGTCACTTTTTCAGAAGTTTTCAATTCGATATTCGATTAGAGTTCGAACCTTTACAGCCGATTTTGATTCGATTCGAGCGAAAAATTTATGATTCGCAGGGTCTTACCGTATAGTCCCCAGGCCCAGTTGTCCAGATCCTAAAGCCTGGCTGACATTACTTGAAGTGGCAGAGGCTGCATAAATATGCAGAACTGTGGTTCCCCAAGATGCTTGGCGCAACTAAATTAGAGTTCCCTAAACTGGGCAAGTGTGTCTGGAAAATGTTTTTGTTGGTTTGAAGACCGAGGCTAGTTACACCAAATATTGACCTGATTTAGATTTTTCTTCAATTTACTCGCTTTGCATTTGGTTAATTGAGTTAAAAAAAAACCTAATTTCTATGTTGAAATAGATATAATAGTAATGGGTAGAAAGATGCTTCCTAGTCTTCAGGATGGGCATCGTTCTTTCAGCCATTTGCTTGTCTTATTAATGCTGCTGCATAGATGAGCTTGTTGGTCATGGTGTTACAGGTAGTTTTCTTGTGATCTGTGGAAGTCTCTTCTGGTCATCAAGCACTGCTAGTAGGGATACATCAATACCAATGCTAGTGGGCAGGCTTGCCAGGCGCGGTATCTGCAGGTTGGGCCACCTGTTACAGTTCTCTGATACCAATCTTCCAAGTTAGCCAGCTGTCTCTGCTCTAGCGAGCGGCTGCCGGCATATGGGAGTTAAACGCAACTCGGGGACTTGCGGCCGCGGTCCCACAAGATCTTAAAAGGCTGAATAAGAACTTGCGAGCGTGCAGCTGCAAGTCCTGGAGTCGTGTTTAACTCCCGTGTGCCGGCAGCTGCTCGCTAACTTGGAAGATTTATATTAGAGAATTGTTACAGCCGGCCCAGTGGGTGTGTTTACATGTGGTGTGTCCCAGGCATGGGATAGGCATAAGGCTTTCCTAAATGAAAGCTAAAGCCAGGTAAAGTATCCATGTAATTGGGCAGACTAGATGGGCCGACAGGTTCTTTATCTGCCGACATTTTCTATGTTTATAGGGGGTGTTTATTATTGTGGAAAGTCTGTGAGATGCTCATACACGGCACGCATTACTGTGAGTTTTATTGCTGTGGAGCTTTGTGATACGCTCATGGTCATACCTTTCAATACTTCTAGAAATTGGACAGGCTTTCAGCAAACTTTTTTTAAATTCTTTATTGGAAAATTGGCACGGGACATTAAAGTATCTGTACTGGTGAGTACCTCGGGGGGGAGGGTGTATCAGTACTTGTACTCGGTCTTAGAAATTAAAGAAAAACGTTTTGTGCATAAGTTGCTAGCCTTTAAGATCGCCCCTTTTTATTGCTACACTGGTGGCCAAAATTGTGGATACACCTTACATTTTTACAAACCTTTGCAGTCTAAAGTACTTTTTATATAAAAATCTCTAAAAATGTCATAGCACAATTTTTAAAATTTAATCTCGTAAATGAATGCCTTAACAACAAAAAAATCTTTAAGTTCAATTTTGGCTGGAAATGTACCATAATGCATCTTGACTATTGTATAGCATAAAAATGATAATTTCAAGTTTGTCACAATGTGTTTTTTTCATTGACGTGTTGGATAGCTTTTGGCCTTAACTACTGCCTGACACCTTTCTAGGGATTGACTCTACAAGTCTTTTAACATCCTCTTCTGTGATCAAATGACAGGAACTGATTATAGTCTCAAGGAGTCCTCGCTTGGGTTCTTGCTCGAGACCATGTGTTTCAATCTTGACAATAAAAAGAAATAGAGGGAGTGCAACCTAGTAGGACATAATAAAGAAAATAATGGTGCAGCATATACAGTCAGGTCCAGAAATATTGGGACATCAACACCATTCTAACATCTTTGGCTCTATACACCACCACAATGGAGTTGGAATAAAACAAATACAATGTGCTTTAACTGCAGACTGTCAGCTTTAGTTTGAGGGTATGTACATCCAACTCTCATAAATCAAACTTTCCCTTCTTAATACTTGGTTGCAAATCCTTTGCAGTCAATCACAGCCTGAAGTCTGGAACGAATAGACATCACGCTGGGTTTCATCCCTGGTGATGCTCTGCCAGGCCTCTACTGCAACTGTCTTCAGTACCTGCTTGTTCTTGGGGCATTTTCCCTTCAGTTTTGTCTTCAGCAAGTGAAATGCATGCTCAATGGGATTCGGGTCAGGTGATTGACTTGGCCATTGCATAACATTCCACTTCTGTCCCTTCAAAAACTCTTTGGTTGCTTTTGCAGTGTGCTTTGGGTCATTGTCCATCTGTACTGTGAAGCGCCGTCCAATGAGTTCTGCAGCATTTGGCTGAATGTGAGCAGATAATATTGCCCGAAACACTTCAGAATTCACCCTGCTGCTTTTGTCAGCAGTTACATCATCAATATATACAAGAGAACCAGTGCCATTGGCAGCCATACATGCCCACACCATGACACTACCACCACCATGCTTCACTGATGAGGTGGTATGCTTAGGATCATGAGCAGTTCCTTTCCTTCTCCATACTCTTCTCTTCCCATCACTCTGGTACAAGTTGATCTTGGTCTCCTCTGACCATAGGATCTTGTTCCAGAACTGTGACTCCTTTGTTAGGTGTTGTTTAGCAAACTCTAATCTGGCCTTCCTGTTTTTAAGGCTCACCAATGGTTTACATCTTGTGGTGAACCTTCTGTATTCACTCTGAAGACTTCTCTTGATTGTTGACTTTGACACACATAAACCTCCTGGAGAGTGTTCTTGATCTGGCCAACTGTTGTGAAGGGTGTTTTTTTCACCAGGGAAAGAATTCTTCGGTCATCCACCACAGTTCTTTTCCGTGGTCTCCCGGGTCTTTTGGTGTTGCTGAGCTCTCCGGTGCGTTCCTTTTTTTTTTGAGAATGTTCCAAACAGTTGTTTTGGCCGAACCTAATGTTCTTGCTATCTCTCTGATGGGTTTGTTTTGTTTCTTCAGCCTAATGATGGCTTGCTTCACTGATAGTGACAGTTCTTTGGATCTCATCTTGAGAGTTGACAGCAACAGATTCCAAATGCAAATAGCACACTTGAAATGACCTCTGGGCCTTTTATCTGCACATTGAAATTGGGGTAATGAGGGAATATCACACACCTGGCCATGGAACAGCTGAGAAGCCATTTGTCCCATTACCTTTTAATCCCTTAACAAGTGGGAGGCACAGCAGTTTGCAGATGTGCCTCCCACTTGTTAAGTCCTACATCGTTCACCTGAGTTGGATGTACATATCCTCAAATTAAAGCTGACAGTCTGCAGTTAAAGTACATTGTGTTTGTTTCATTCCAACTCCATTGTGGTGGTGTATAGAGCCAAAGATGTTAGAATTGTGTCGATGTCCCAATATTTCTGGACCCGACTGTAATTGGCTACATATATAAAGGTCTCCGAGAATCCCACTCACAGGATTATAGTATCTCGGGGGCATCTATATGTAGCCAATTATATGCTGCACCATGATATTCTTTATTATGTCTTAATAGGTTGTACGCCCTCTATTTTCTGTTTATTTTCTGTATTTGGCGCGGTCTAGAAGAAACGCCTATTGGGAGTTGCAAAAGGTTATATATTATTCCCTCCTATATACATCATGATTGCTGTGTATATCCGTTTTTAATCTTGAATCCCATTGAAAATCTGTGGTCAAGTCAGGGCTATTTCCAGGCCAGGGAAACAACAGAGGAATTTTCTTGTCATCCAAAACTGACAAAATAAGGTGTATCCATAATTTTGGCCAGTAGTGTACAACCAAGTAATTTTGGTGTGTCGGTTGGCATATCACTGTTAGTGTGGGTATGGTGTCTTCTATATACCCTCTGTGTACATTTCTTTGTTCCCTTTTGTAAATAGCTGATGCAGTAAAACCAGACAGTCCGGTTCAGAGATGCCCTCCAGTTATGTTGCTAGAGGTTTCCACTTTCCAAATGTTGTACATTTGCCAGTTACCTCTGTGGGTGTCCTGGTTGTACAATAGTAAAGTCAGGCAAAGGGCCCGTATTACCCTCCATGCCCTGAATGTTATGCTGTCTGACCTGTGAGAACACTGAGATTTCACAAACATCAGTAGATATGTCAGAGAAGTATAATGTTTGGATTACTTTTGATTTCGCTTTTACAGCCAGCAGGATTTCCCCTAATTCTGTAACTTGGAGTTTCCCCTCCGAGAAGAAACTCCACTCCAAATCTCTCCTGACTTGTATTTGCCCAGCAGAATAATGGAATGTTTTTCTATGCTTGTTTGTCCTTTTTTCTCTCTCAAGAAGCGAAGGGTGTGGATAATGAGCAAATAAACACCTAGAAGATGAATTAAGTGGCAGATGAGCAGAATGATGGACTTTAAGGCTAGGGTCAGACTAACGCATTTTTCACGTCTACTGTCAAAAAGTGCTTTGATGCGTCCGAACGCATTTTTTTTCACGGAAGACGCAATAGCGGTCATACGATGCGCAGTTTCGGCCGTGATTTTTTTTACGGATCCAAACCAGGCAACTTTGGGTGTCTGAACGTTATGTTGGCTGGACATGAGCAGCGTCTGACGTCTCCTAATCACGCACACACGCCGCTATGGGGACGCAGCACACTCTGTACGTCAGTACTAGCGGTCCAACGTTCTTGCAAAAATGCGTTCGTTTGCCGCTTGCGTTGCGCAGCCGAACTTTCGTGCTGCCGTACTTTGTGTGTGTGCCTGCGTTGGACGTCATTTGCTGCTACCACGGCCATAATAAAGTGCTGCTAAACGCACGTTCGCACTGCGTTCGTCTGACCCCAGCCTAAGAACAGTGACGAGGTGAATGAGAATGAGTCTGAGAGGTTAAAGGAACACTCTATTGGGGGGAAACGCTCCCCCTTGAATATTTAAGCAGATGTTGCTGAAAACCTACTTTTTTTTATTTTTTTTATTATTCTTATTATCGCTGTAATACTTACCCTTTCTCCCTCGGTGCTCACTCCCCCCCCCCCTTCAGCTCAGGGGCTTCTGAAATACAGCCATCCTTGTAACCTTTCTGCGTAACCTGCGTAGCGTAGGAAACCCCAAATGCGCTTCGATACAGACTTGCGCGCATAGGGCCACTACCACCAAATACTTAAATCTCCATATTGTGTTTATTTTATGTTGCTGAAATCTTACATGTGCTTTGCGTTTTCTCTTCTTTGTTTAGTTAACCTCTCTGGCGGTATTCCCGAGTGTGGCTCGGGGTTAAATTTCAATGTCGATCC
Source organism: Leptobrachium leishanense (assembly GCA_009667805.1). Lineage (NCBI taxonomy): Eukaryota > Metazoa > Chordata > Amphibia > Anura > Megophryidae > Leptobrachium > Leptobrachium leishanense. The sequence continues at coordinate 57,558,576 of CM019072.1, forward strand.
CGCTAACTCCGAGCCACACTCGGGCTGATACATATCTGTCCCTGCGTTCCCTCGCTGTCCTCCCGCAGTCACCTCCGTCCGATCGCAGCATCCTACTTCCGGGTTTTTTGGGGCAATGCTTTCAAACATTTTATCGGATGATTGCTACTGTAGTCTTTCTGGTGTATCCTGAAACCACGCCGTATAGCGGGACTTCCGTAAAGCCGATCAGATGTCAAGGAATTTTCAGCACAGCCTTTCATTTGAAGCTAAAAGGAGGTATATAAGCTTGGATTCAGCGAATCAAAACCAATATGTAACTTTTAATATAGAGGGTGATAGTGGCAGCTTTAGGAGAAGTCCTGGAATGTTGTATTTATATCGCCCGAGGACCTCTGCATTTCAGAGAACACACACAGCCTGCACATTCTTGGTAATATTGTATTTTTTTCCCTCCGTTTTATTTCCAGCATTGCTCAGCGAAATCAAGGCCAAGTAGAATTCTGATGGGAATACAAATATTTTGGAAATGTATAAATTTGCTAATTTCTTTTCTCCCTGTAGCCCTCGTTAATATGCTTTTATCTAAAAATAAAAAATAAAATAATTTCTAGATTCCTTGAAGGAGTTAAACTATAAATGGGCATTCTTTACTCCCACATGTTTGAATGATCTCATGTATAGCTAGTGTTTACACTTTAAATTGTTCTGTGTGTAGTATGTTCTACAGACAGCTGGGGGCACAAAACTGCTTTAATGTTTTCACAATGGCTCTGTCTTGCTTAAAGAGCCAATACTACAAAAAAATGAAATGTCTTTATTGTGTTTATTTTATGTTCCTGATCTCTTACATGTGCTTTGTTTTTCTCTTGTTTAGTTAAGAAAATATTTAACTGTCACTGGGTGCATCCACTTTGAGATCTTTTGTTTTGTTAACTGCCCCCACAGTGGCCCCTATTACATTCTTCGCACATTTGTTTTTGCGTGCGCAAATGCGCGTTTGCGAGAGGGGCAAAACACTTTGCACTGAACGTCGTATTACAACGTTCGCGCAAACGATGCGCGTAATCGTTTAACGCGGATGGACCTGCGCCCGAGATGAACTGTGCGCGTCCTATACTTAACATTGTGAGCGCAAATTCGTCCGTGCGCTTGTATGCGGATGGTATTACAATCGATGCGCATCTTTTTACGAACGACGTTTGCGCGCATAATTTTAACGTCTTTGAAAAGCTGGTGGTAACTGCAAATCGGAACGTTCTGGCCCGAAACGAAAAACACATGTTTTTATTATTGCTGCAACATATATACTCAGATTTACTCTGACAGGCACAAAAACTTAAGTGAGTCAATTAAGGTAAATTGATGTCAAGGTTCTTAATTCTGACTGGATGAATCCCGCGAAAAAAACAGTCCGCACATTGATTTGCGTGCGCTACGTTACTGCGCGCGTATTACTCTGTTTTGCACGTCGTTTTTACGAACGTTATTTTTGGACGGATGAGAAAATGCGTTCGGATTCTAATACCACCCTCATACCACCGTTAATTTTCACGTGATAACGCTTAACGCCGCGCGCAAAACAATCTGCGCTGCGCGGACGAATTTGCGCGAAGAATGTAATAGGTGCCAGTATCTTTCCATCACTTGCTCTTCACTCTGTGGCAATTGCCATACAATGGAGTCTATGTGTAGATCACTGTCTCAAATCTCCTTGTTTCGTGTGGGATGTATTCAAAGGACATTGCCAGGGGGTAGATTAGAAGTCTTTCAAGCTCCCTGTCTTATCTCATTCAGCTGACATCTATTCTCTCGAGTAGCCTGAAGAATAATAGGCCCCTGTAGCCTTATCTAAACATTCCCTCTTCCATCGCATTAAACTGTTATACTGTAGATTAGATAAATCACAGAAGTAAAGAAAAAAAACTTCTGGTAAATGTTGCCTTATGGGAAAAATCAACAAAACTGTTGTGATATTAAAAAAAAAAAATGTCCTTTTTACATGAAATTACTTCACACAAAGGGGAAAAACCCAGCTGAAAGTGATTAATCTTCTTTACCTTTTTTGATGTGTGTTATCAGCGACAAATGTGCAAAATCTCTAACCACATAGAAGGTAACAGTTTGTGAGTGTGTGTGTGTGTGGTGTTATAGGTTTAGAACAGAAAATTTATACGCAAATTATGCAGGGTATGCGATTTGTGGATGTACATATGAAAGGTACAGTACATAAATTGCGCAAGAAAAAGGGGGTAGGATTTTTAAATAATTATTTGCCTGGGGGCATTTTATAAAATAGGACTGAAAGCTGGCGTCAGAGCACACTATGTTCGCCCGTACTGACGTACCTTCTGGTGTCCGTCGCAGCATTGAGACACTGCGACGTGGCCAGCCACACGCTGCTGCACGCGCACAACAGCATCCATGCAGCAGCCCTTCCATCAAAGCGCTAGGACACGCATTGACGGAGCTGCAAAATGCGATTCTCCATAGGATCGAGCCTTGCAGCGCTGAACACACTAAATGTGCTCAGTGAGGTGGACAGATGGGCGTTGAGTGACAGGAACGTCCACTCTCACGGTCGTTCCTTCCGCTCTTCAAATACGCTAGTCTGACGCCAACCTAAGCTGGCACTTAAACCTGATGAGCATAAAACGGTCAAAATGAGCTCCGTGCACAGAGGTGAAATGGCTCAGCAGCAAAGGGGTTAAAAAGCAAAAACATTTAAAAATTGTTGCTTTCTAATCTCTGGATTAAATTTTGACACAATTTAGCCGGGGTTTTTTTTTTTTTTTTGGTGGTTGTAGAGTTGGGGGATTAAATTTCGAAAAAGTGTTATATTTTTTTTTTTCCTTTTTCAGATTTTATTATTTATTTATTTTTATAGTAAATTATACGCTATGATGGAAACAATGGTATCTTTTAGAAAGTCCATTTAATGGTGAGAAAAACAGTATATAATATGTGTGGGTTGCATAAACGAGTAAGAGGAAAATTTGACTTAAACACTATCAGCGCAGAAACCTAAAAACAGCAGCGGGCACTTTCGGACAGACTTTCGTAAAACTGCCCGGTCACTATGGGGTTAAAGTGATGAAACGCACATGGACCACCTATTCTGTGCCTGGTGGTATCCTTATCAAAGCTGTAATTCAAGAACTTTATCTGGGATTGAGTTCGAAAGATGAGAATTATTTTTCGTTTTCTCAGTAACAAGAGGTTCATCGGTGTCTCCTGGTACTTTAAAAGCAGGACTAAAGTATATGGTTTTTATATGTGAAATAAATTGTTCTGGAGTATTTCTTGCTAGCTTTCTTGTATACCTAAAAGATAACTCCATTGCCTGAATATAAATGTATTTTCGAAATAAGTGTAATTCTATGAATTTTAAACCATGCAATATACTAGTCACTATTCTGATGACCAGCCACTAGAATTGGAAACCTTTTTTTGAGTTGACAAGTTCTAAAACCAAGGCATGCAATTGCGCTTTTATAGGGTATGTATAGGGTATGTTTCTCCTTAACAATATCTCAGCACGTGCTCTTGAGCTTTTCCTGGAATCCCTTCTGAAGAAGGCCTGTCAGGTCACACAGACGCGAAGTGCCAAGACTATGACCACGTCACACTTGTGAGTTGCTTCATTTATTTTTTTCTGCATTATTAGATGTAATAGTATGTTTAAAAGGACAGTCTTGCCACATATGTGACGAGGTCTCCCCCACCACTGACTGTCCATTTCCACTGTGATAGCCTTTGGAAGCGGAAGTCGTCTCTCTTCCATCCTGAACACTGTATCCACTGGAAAGCCTGCCTTTAATTGGGCACACAGACCTGTACCTGTAGACGTAATTTATAAAGGCGTTAGATGTTTGAAGCGTCTGACTCAATAATGCCTCTCAGTGCTTCAAGGTTGCGTAACGTCTGGTGCATGCATGACTAGCAGACACGCAGCCAATCCTCATTGAGGCAGCAGCCAAGCTGCTTCTTGCAGAGACCCGATCTAACCAGAAGAATGTCAGTGGAGACTTCCGTGCAGGTAAGTATACACTATATGGTGGGGTAAAAATGGGTACGGGAACAAAAACTGAAGTGGAGTGTTTCACTATGTGACCAACAATTGCCTAGAGCAATGGGTCCAAACTACGGTCCTCAAGTACCTCTAACAGGTCAGGTTTTACGGATTACCTTGGGGAAATACAGACTGAATCCTACAATCACTGAGCAACAAAACCTATCACCTGTGCTGTGCTTCGGATATCTGGAAAACCTTACCTGGTCGATGTACTTGTGGACCAGGGTTGGGAACCACTGGCCTAAAGCTTTATTAAGCAATCTTAGCCTTTCAGCTGTTTTGAAACTACCTCTTCCATGATGCTCGGGTAGTCATTAGATTGGCTGAACCTCATGAGAAATGTATTTCCTAAACATCTGGAGGGCCAAGGTGGCTGACACCAGTCCTAGACTTTCATGCTGCTAGGTGTTATATAGACCCTATTCTCATCACAGGATGAGATGTTATTGGTAGGGTTGCACTGAAACCACTTTTTTGTTACTGCGTAAAAGTACAGATACCCTCCCCCGGTACTCACCGATGCCGAGTACCAATACTTTTATTTAAAATCATGTGACCGCTTTCCAATAAATAAATTAGGATTTTGCTGAAAGCCTGTCCAGTTTATGTTAATATTGACATGTATGGCCAGACACCCAATTTACCCACTGCACATCCTGACCACAGACGCCACACCTCATCTCATATATATGTATACCCACTCAGACCTCGTGTGTATACCCACTCCGATACATGTATACTTGCAGACATCCGACAGACGCCAGGGTCGCAGTCCAAATGCATTAAAAACATTCGGCCAGTGTTCCCCCTCCTGCTGGCCGTGTTACCGAGTGGCCGCAGGGCTGTGACGTGCTCTCACAGGATTTTGCAACTCTTGCGAGATCACAGCTGGATGCTGCATCACAGGCTCCACAGCCTGGCGGCTGATCGGTAACGCGGCCAGCCGGAGGGGAACGCTGGCCGAATGCTTTTAATGCATTCGGCCAGCTGCCCCGGCCCCTTGGAATCTGGTAAACTGGCTTCCGGGTATCAAGGGCAGTATCTAGGGCATTTGTATGAGTACAACGTGCAAATGGTGGTATCGGTACCGATACTAGTATCGGTGCATCCCTAGTTATTGGTCCTAATGTACTAAATTAAACTGATTGGAAATGCTTCGATCTGTTGGGTGTCTACAAGGATGCCTGTGGATTAACTATCCTATAGGAACATTCATTCCTAGGCTTTGCAAGGGTTGCTAAATGGATTATTTCACTCAGTCATTATAGCTCCCAACCAGCCATCTCTGGTTTACATGGAATAATTTACATTTGTACATTTTTGGCCCCAATAATGCATGGTGGTCATACTGCAGGGCTGTGAACATTCTAAAGAAAAAGCAAAATGTTTGAGTTCAACAAAAAGCTTCGGTTGTTTTAATATAAAACTGGTTCTTTTCGTATGAAAAAAGCTAAAGGTCTAGATTCTAACTTTTTTTTCTTATCCTGTTTAGAGATGCACCGATACTAGTATCAGTATCAGTGCCGATACTGCCATTTGCACGAGTATTTGGTACTTGTGCAAATGCCCCGATACCGGAAGCCAGTGCTGGGCTGGTTTGCCGGTATCCACGGGGCTGGGGAAGCTGGCCGGATGCATTAAAAGCATTTGGCCAGCGTTCCCCTCCGGCCAGCTGCGTTACAGAGCAGCTGTGACCGCTGCCTCCAGCCAAGATCTCGCGGGAGCAAGTCACAGCGCCTCACTGCCCTGCGACCGCTTGGTAACGTGGCTGGCCGGAGGAGAACGCTGGCCAAATGCTTTTATATGCATCCGTCCAGCATCCCCAGCGTCTGGTCTGAGGTCTGTATACATATATCTCCTTAGTGGGTACGTTTTGGACTGAGGTCTGTATATACAGTTTCAAGAAAAAGTATGTGAACCCTTTGGGATTACGTGGAGTTTTGCATGAATTGGTCATAAAATGTTCTCTGATCTTCATCTAAGTCACAACAATTTGAAAAACACAGTCTGCTTAAAATAATACAACACAAATGTTTTCATGTGTTTATTGAACAGAACATGTAAACATTCACAGTGCAATATTCTGTGGACAGATGAAACCAAAATTGAGTTGTTTGGAAAAAAACACACAACACTATGTGTGGAGAAAAAAAGGCACATCAAAACCTCATCCCCACTGTAAAACATGGCGGAGGGAGCATCATGGTTTGGGGCTGCTTTGCTGCCTCAGGGCCTGGACGGATTGTTGTCATTGATGGAAAAATTAATTCCAGAGTTTATCAAGACCTTTTGCAGGAAAACGTAAGACCATCTGTCCGCCAACTGAAGCTCCGCAGAGGATGGGTGATGCACCAGGACAATGACCCACAGCATACAAGTAATTAAAAGAATGGCTTCAACAAAACAAAATACGCCTTCTGGAGTGGCCCAGTCAGAGTCCTGACCTCAACCTGATTGAAATGCTGTGGCATGACTTTAAGAGAGCGATTCACACCAGACATCCCAAGACTATTGCTACACTGAAACAGTTTTGTGAAGAGGAGTGGTCCAAAATTACTCCAGATCGTTGTGCAGGTCTGATCTGCAACTACAGGAAACGTTTGGTTGAGGTTATTGCTGCTAAAGGAGGGTCAACCAGTTAAGGCCAAAGGTTCACATACTTTTTCCACCCTGCACTGTGAATGTTTACATGTTCTGTTCAATAAAAACATGAAAACATATAATGTTTGTGTTGTATTATTTTAAGCAGACTGTTTTTCAAATTGTTGTAACTTAGATGAAGATCAGAGCACATTTTATGACGATTTCATGCAAAACTCCATGTAATCCCAAAGGGTTCACATACTTTTTTTTGCAACTGTATGTATCTGAGTGGGTATATCTGGTCTGAGGTCTGCAAGTATATCCATGTATCTGAGTGGGTATACGTATATCCGAGATGAGGTGTATGGTCAGGGTGTGTGCAGTGAGTAAATGGGGTGTCCATAAATTTCAATATAAACATAAATTGGACAAGCTTTCAGCAAAATTACCTAAATTATTTATTGAAATGCGGTCACATGACTTTAAATGTATCGGTACTTGTACTCGGTCCTAAGAATGGTACTGGTGCAACACTAATCCTGTTGGCAACCCTACTGTATGAATAGTGCACCACGGAGATTATTTCCTGTCCATACTACCAAATTTCCCAAAAATTTGAAATGTTGGATTGATCAACTTTGGGGATTTTAATCAGTCTGTCCTACTATTCCTTGGTGCTGTTGACCTGAATTTGCAGTTGTGGGAGTTTCGGTATTAGCATTACCTGTAAGGTTGTTTCTTCTACCACACTGCGTTTAATGGCTAAAGGAACGCAGATTGAAGTACAGGTAGGGCACCGCTAATCCAGGAGACTGAAAACTGGCTAGATGTAAACGCTGGTGCTGCAGCAGGAAGGGTATCGCGGCTCCCTCCCATGCCACAATCCACCCCACCCCCTCCGACATTGAGTTCTATCTGATTCGGAAATCCAGATGCTCAACCTGTAGTATAATATGAGCCAGATCCTATGAAGTGACCCAAATTTTGCTTCATTATTTGTATATAACAGAAAGTGACTGCTGTTCACGTAACCTTTAGAACCATTTGTGGTTTTCATCCAAAATCTGTATATATTTTTACTTTGGTGGAATCTGTGCAGCTCTCATATAGTCGTGCCAAAAATATTGACACAGTCTGCCAAGTTTTCAGATTTCAGGGAACCCTGTGCATCGTTCAAGCAAATATTGGCTGATTAGAAGCTGTTGTCTTTGGCTGTCGGAATATTACAATGTACATCACTTTGAACAGTAGAAATCTCATTGCTTTCCTGCCTGTGTATCGGAGCTTTTGCAGCTTTAGCTAATCTGTGTCCATTGCCACGTTACATTCTATAACATACCTTGTGCATTTTGCTATGCCATGTAAATGTGCAGTATTGCTGCATACTTGATTTATCTTAACCTGCATCCAGATGTTTTTAACCTACATCTCCCATGAGGCTCAAACGTATGAGGGTCTTCACATCATAGGTGTTATAAGGATTTATTCACAAAGTTCTGAAATTTCAGTGCTTTTCACTTTGGTGCAATTCCATTTTGCCGAAACGACCGTGAATTCACTATTCACCGCAGAGAGCCTTCAGTTGAGCCACCAAAGACTCATGAAAAATTTGGCGACAGTTGCCGAAGAGCAGCAAACTGGCCTTGGCGAAATCCACCGAACTGGACAAAAAAACAACTGAACTCTCCTGTTCTCCTAATAGGTGTTTAAACAAACAAAAATGCATTAAAATATGTAAAAAAAAAAAAAAAAAAAAGTCCTTTAAAAAAGTAATAAGTTCTGTTGCAGAATTTAAAAAAAATTGGGAAACAAAAAGATGTTCTAAAGTATAAAAAGGCTTTTTGCTGAAAATGAAAAGTAAACGGGTTTGATTTTTTATTTATAAAAATTTATTTTTTTCGTTGCTTCCTATGGGAGTCACATGTTTGAACCTGTCGCTCTGAAACACCAAAAATCAGGGCATTTCGCCGATAACCATGCAGTTCGGCGTTCTGTTAATAGACTTTTCTACGGGACAATTTTGCTGCCACCAAAGTTTGCTGAACTATGGCGAACTGCATCATATTTCACCAGCAATTAGCCCGTATTTGGAGAATTACTACATTTTCCTATTATCATAATGGAAAGTTAGAATTTTAATAATGACTCGAAGGCGAGTATTTGCTTCTCTTTCTTAATATTTAATCACAGCAGTAAGAGAAAAAAGTGAACTGAAACAATCTAACATAAGTTCCCCTTAGCCCCTCCTTCCAGTCCACAATCCCCTGCGGTCCATGTCTATATATGGGGTTGAACCAGGAAATGCGCCCTCTTTCTTGCTGCGAACAGGATAAGGAACCGGAAGTAAGAAGTCCAACAGGAACTAAGGAGAATCCGCTGTAGAGGAATGGATAACCAACACGGGGAAACGTGAGGAGTAGAGGACCAGCTTTGAGAAGGCTGTACTTGAATCCAATCAGATGGCTGAAAAATAGAACAGAAAACACGGACCAGGGATTAGAGAAAAGTCCCGTTACTGGCAATCAAAGGCTGAATTCGGAGTATTATATACGGGAAGTAATTGATAAAACGATTCGTTTATTATAGTTAAATAATTATACATACACGTTAATATGAAAAATCCCATGAAATAAGAACAGTAGATTGTTTGTTATATTACACACCAAGTAGAGCAAACATACCATATGGGAGGGTGAGGAGGGAAATACTCGCCTCCGAGTCATTATTAAAATTCGAACTTTCCGTTAAATTACTAAAATTTTCCTATTACCATAAGTCATTGTCTCGGAGGCTCCTATTTGCTGGTTCAAAGTTCATCCAGAATCGGGGTAGACCAATGTGAGCATGGTTTCAAATAAAAGGTACGCAACGTAGATTCTCTGGACCAAACGACAACCCAAGGACACCGCGGATGAAGCCATAGCACTCCTAACAGAGTGTGCACCAAAACAAGCGATGTCAATACCTGCCTCCGACATAAGCCAACGCATCCACTGGGCTAAGGTTGCTGATGATACTGGGTTATGAGGAGCCTTAATAGACAAAAATAGAGGGGATACTCCACTAGGGCGAAACTGATCCGTACGGGATTCATATTCCTGCAAACACAATATTGGACAAATAGACAGATGATCCGTCAAATACGGGTAGAAAACCGAGGTGATGGAGGTTTTTGTGCGTCTAACAATATCAAATGTTACCCCATCTGGGCCGAACGAACGTTGCGGAACATCTAAAGCATGGACATCGCTCACTCTTTTACAAGAAAAGAGACAGAATAACATTAACAATTTTGCTGACAATTGTCGGATGGAAAGGGCTTCATTAGATGGCCAACTGGTCAAAAATCTTAAAATAACCGAGACATCCCAGGTAGAGGTATAACGAGGGGTTGGGATCCGAGTTAACCGAATGGCTGATAATAAACGGCACACCAACGGATGGCAACCTATAGGAATGCCGTGTAAACCCACATGTGAGGCAGAGACAGCCGATCTCATCACATTTATCGTACGATATGCCCGGCCGTCATGAAATAATTCTGTAAGGAAATCTAAGAAGTAATTCACAGGAGCTGAAAACTGATCCAGCTGTCTTTCCACACCCCAGCTAAACCAAGTTCGCCATGCTGAACCATATGAGGAACGTGTCCCTGGAGCCCAGGCTTCCAGAAGCAAGGAACGAGTCCGTTCCGAAATGCCAGGGAGAGATCCAAGTCCCCCGAGACCAACCATGCCACTAGGCGACACTGACCCTGATGAAACAATGGGTGAGGTAGTTCCTCCGGATTCAATAATAGGTCTGAGCGAATCGGAAGAAGACGTGGGAAGTCGATTGACAATTCCAATAGTGATGGGAACCATGGTTGACCCTTCCAGAGGGGTGTTATTAATACAACCGTCACCCGTTGAAGACGAATGAGAGACAATGTTCTCGCTATCATGGAGAATGGAGGGAATGCGTAATGTCGTGATCCTGTCCAATTTTGTAGGCAGGCGTCCGTCGCTATTGCCTCTGGATCTGGACGCCAGCTGAAGAAACGTGGCCCTTGAGTGTTGAGTCTGGAAGCGAACAGGTCTATATGGAAGGGCCCCCAACGAGCGACAAGCGTTGCGAACACCGATGAGTGCAACTTCCAATCTCCGGAATCCTCCGTGTGTCTGGAGTTCCAATCTGCCACGATATTCGTCATGCCCAGAATGAATTGGGCCACAACTTTTAGGTTGTTGGTTAAACAATGGGACCAGAATTTCCTCGCCATCATCGAAAGAGGTTCTGATCTCGGGCTCCCTAGGTAATTGATACTCTGAACTGCTGACAAATTGTCCAGTTTGAGGAGGATGGGGCAATTGGTCTGATCTTTCGTGAAGCATTTTATTGCGAACAACCCCGCCAATAGTTCTAGACAATTTATGTGTAGAGTTGTCTCTGATGTGGACCATCGACCTCCTGTCTCTCGTGGGCCCTGTCGAGCTCCCCAGCCGGTGAGGCAAGCATCCGATTCTATGATAATCGTCAGAATCGGTTGGATCAAGGGTCTCCCGTTCCAATATTGGAGGTTCTCGATCCACTATATCAGGTCCGCCCGGGCTTCGTCTGTGAGGATCACTGGGGAAGAGTATTGGAATCCCTTGCGGAGAAAATGGGCCTTCAAGCGTTGGAGGGCCCTGTAGTATAGTGGAGCTGGAGGAATCGCCAGGCGAGTGGCTGCGAGCAGTCCGATCATCCGTGCCAAGCAACGAAGAGTAATATGATCTTTTTGGAGAATACTTTGTATTTCTTTCGGGATCGACGTCATCTTTTGAGGTGGACGGTGAAGTGTCATCGAGGTGGAGTCCACCACTAGGGCCAGGAACTCCAGTTTCCATGAAGGTATCGTCAAAGATTTTTCTATGTTGATAAGGAAACCTAGTTCCTGTAGTACATCCGTTGTCCACCGTAGGTGGGATAGCAGGACCGATTCGGTATCTGCCATCAACAGGATATCGTCCAGGTATATCACGAGGTGGACTCCTCATGCTCGAAGGGATGTGATCACTGGTTTTAGAAGTTTTGTGAAAACCCACGGAGCTGAACATAGGCCTAAAGGAAGGCAAGTAAACCTCCACATCTTGTCTTGCCACCGGAAACGAAGATAGTCTCGAGAGGTCTCGTGAATTGGTACAGTAAGGTAAGCATCTTTTGAGATTTTTTTTTTTTTTTTTTTACCATCCAATCCCCCTGACGCAGGATGTCTCAGAGAATGTATACCTTCCATTTTGAAATGGTTGTACTGTACGTATAAATTCAGTTCTTTCAAATTGATTACTGGTCGTAAACCCCCTCCCTTCTTTCAGACCAGAAACAAGTTGCTGACAAATCCCGGCGACTCGGTAGGAGCCCGTTGTATGGCCCCTTTGACCATCAGTCCCTCTTGTTCCCGAGGGAAATGTAGTGGTGTTGGGACAAGAGGTTGTATCGGGGTTGACATAAAAGCAATTGTGTACCCTTGCACCGTATTTAGGATCCATTGATCTGACGTAAGGGTTCGCCATTTGTGAATAAAGAATTGTATTCGACCCCCCCCCCCCGACTTGAACCCCCGGAGAGGGAAATATCAGATCTTACCAGGGCTGTGGAGTCGGTAGATAAATGTTCTGACTCCTCAGTTTTTTGTACCTCCGACTCCTCTGTATTAATATGCGAATGTATTTTATACATTCCTTGAAGGAAAGAAAGGCAACATACATGTCATTACCACAGGACTACTGGCTGGGAAGCCAACAGTCTACTGTATTGAACAGTTTAAGCAAAAGACAAACACAATGAAAACAACAAGGTTTTATTATTATTTTTTTATTAATCAAGTGGCTGGATAGTAGCAGCAGGCATAAACATCAGGAACAGGAACTTTACCAGTTCAAAAATACAAACCACATTATTTGGTTGTTTTAGAACAAAAACAAAGCTTATCTATATGAACAAAAAACAAAATCTGTAAAACCTAGAAATGGTTTATATTAATCTTGAAATGTAGTTATAGGCTTAGCAAATGCAAATCAATTCAATGTAGAGTTCTAAGGAAGAGAATTGCCTCTGCCAGATCCTCTTTCATAGAGGCTCTTAAGTCAGACTTTATTATTTTTAGGGCTGAAAATAATCTTTCGACACTGACTTGGGTGGGTCAAATCTAACATTAATAGCGAAATAATTGACTCTGTGACGTGTGCATGCATCCATTTTAAGGAAGACAAAACGTCCTTTCAGAACTTTCTGTAGTTCTTCCTTTTTACATTTGGCCTCCTCAATTATAAGTTTCCTTATACTTTCTCTTTCCAGAGAAACACCAAGTTTTTTTTGCCATTTCTCCATTTAGGCCTAAAAAGGCTGGCTGTGAAAAGAAGGATAGTGGTAAACTATTCTTTACTACCATTTCAATAATGTGGTGTTTGAATTTTTCGGGGTCATCGTTATGGTAACTTTGTCAGATATAAAGAATTTTCTTATTTGTGATTGTTCTCCAGTAGATTTCTGAATGTTTTTTGGCAGACGTAGATGCAATGTTTTCATTGCTATCTTTCTCATTCACGGCTTCTAACACTTTGGGATGAAAATGCTGTAAGTGTCTTTTCAAATTTGATGCTCTTGTAGGTGCATTTTTATCAGGCCCACTGAAACTGCTAATTTTTGCATCACATTGTTTTTCACCATCATCCTCTTTTCTAATACATTGGCACACGTAATGTTTTCCATCACTTGATAATGCAAAGTGCTCATAAATGGTAGACTTTGTCGTGTTTGTTGTTAGCAGTCTTTTTGCCATTGTTAGGATGCCTCTTTCCCTAAAATATAAAATATGTTATACTATTACTAACTGGCATATAATTAGATTTTTAATATCAACATACACAGTCTTGTAAGTTGTACGTACATGGCTTAATACAAACAAATAAGCTATATATCCCAGCACTAAACCTAGACATGATTTGTCCTATACAGAAAAACATGCACAGACATGTACTGTACACACATACACACACAACACAGAGCCTACATTTTAATACTCAGAGCATATAAACAATCTGCACTATACATAAACATTCATACATTCCTGCACCACACTTACAAACCTAGGATAGATAGTTTCTTCCAGAAACATGTACACATGTCTTCCCTCATACAGACAAGCAGGCATGCAGGTTTTACAATAAATATAAACACTTACGGTTGAATCCAAGAAGCTGTTCCACCAAGTTCTTCTAAGCTCTTCTAGCAGAGAGAGCTAGTTGGGCAGTAGTGAATGATGTCCGGTTCATAAACAAATCGTTCATCTGAGCCGGTTCTTTTCAGTGAGTCGATTCTTCTGACTCAAATGAGCTGATTCCAACAGCTCAGTCTGTGACACAGTAACAGCCAGTGTAATGTGATCCTAGAGTGAGGGAGGGAGGGCGTGTCTGCCGGCTCTGCCTGCTCTGCCTGCAATGTGCTACAATGTTACCAGTGCCAGGACTGCAGAGCAGCAGACTCAGAGACAGCCGGTTCCTGCAGATCTGAGTCATTAGTTAACTGACTCAGTGATTCTTCTGTTCAATGAGTCACAGATCAGGCTCCAGCAGTTCATACATTAACCCAGTGATCCCCTAATATTAAATACAGGATAAATCCTCAGTCTCACACATATTTGGATTCTTTTGCACCTCTTTACAACTTCAACAGTAATTAATTATTTTAATTAAATAATTTCAATTAATTTTCATCATAAATGAATCCTCATTATTAAGACCTATATTAAATACAGTCTACTATCAATAATAGTTCAGTCTTGAACTATTGACCCTCCATTCCCTTCACTTATACAAGTGTCTCTAGTCCTGCAAAAAATATATTTACTTAATCCCTTATCAGTGAGAAGCTAGGTTACCCATGGGCGCTGCGTTCCCTGTAACAGCAGAACACAACGCTAAGGAAAGTATAAGTATTGCCGCTCCTAATTGTGCGTTGTGTGCCATATAGTGCAGCACATGAAAAGCATGCTTCTTCACGGTCACTTAACGTGTTCATTTTGCGGTTACGTGGGGCGCTGCATTTATTGGTCTTTATTCTTACAGTAGAGAAGTCATTAATTATAACTTTTTGTGAATTGGGACATTGATTTAAACTTGCTTTTTTTTAAAATTCCAATCTAAATTTAGTCGGAGTCGGTGCATTGTTTGCCGACTCCGACTCCAGGTACCCAAAATTGGCTCCGACTCCTCGACTCCGACTCCACAGCCCTGGATCTTACCTGCGGGACGTCTGCCGCGGAATGGGGTTCTGGAACCTCGGAAACCTCGAGCGCGCCAAGGACTGGTTCGAGAAGGGAAAAAGACAGAGGATTGGAATTCTGTTGGTTGTGGAGTTGCGGAGCTTGGAAAAGACCTGGTGTTGGTCCCTTGACGGCCGGTAGGGCGCCCCCTATATCTACCGGCCCTTCCAAAAACCCCGCCCCTAAATACTCGTTTTAATGAGGAGGAGATTTTCTCTAAGGAATTAAAGGTATTGGCGTATGTACCCATACTTTTGACTTAGGCAGTGCAGCTCAAGGGTTTTTATTTGGGGACGCCTAAGTCAGTGTCCGCTATGGCCGTCAGTTGATTGTCAACTTTCAAAAGTATTGATTTGCGTCGTTCTGCGGCAAAAGCAGCGTTAGCGTTACCAAAAAACGACAGTGCCCTTTGAACCCAATCGCGGACAAGGGTAGGTGAAAGGGTGGAATTAGCTAGTTTAGCTTCCTCAGCGATGTTAAAATGTTTAAGGGACCTGCCATATCTAATAACTTCTCTTCGCATGTGCGAAAAGCATGATCTAGGCCAGTTTTAGGGGGTCCACCCTCGATTTAGTAATAAATTTTATGATGGATGGGTCGACCTCCGGGGAAACACAGGTTTTGCCTGTGGTGGAAGGGCATGGGCTTTCAGCCCGCATGTTCTGTCTAGTAGCCTTGTCTAAAGGGCGTCTAAGGTTAGCATCCACCCATTTTTCTACATGTGGTAAAGGATACCATGCGGTAGATTGAGGGTGGGAGAGATCCTCAGGGCAAAAAAGAGGGTCTCCGTGGGGGTCATATATTACGTTACCCTCTTCATAAAAAGGAGGGGGTTCCTCCGATTCATCCCAATCAAATTGGTCATTATCAGACGCATATAGCGCCACTTCATCCTCGCCATCTGGGGTATCATAAGTATCATCGCCACAGGGAGTGGCTAAAACCAATTCCTTCCCAGTGGTCTCCTCTGCGGGAGTCGTATCAAATATCGATTTTTGCCTTTTTGGGGCAATCGCCATATGCGCCCTGCGATTTTGGGCTCTTTTCCGAGATGGGGACTCGGCATCAAAAATTGGCAGTGTTGCGGGGTTGCCAGCCCCTCTAGCAATGTGTTTAGTTTTAGAAACCGCTTTTTGTCCCATGTAATGGGAACTTGCAGGGTCTGACTGAATAAAATCTGGGTTAGAAGGGACAGGTGTTGAAGGAAGTGCATTTACAGCTGCCATGACAACTTCTAAGGAGCGGTGGAGGTCGGCTGATAAACTGGAGACTACTGTCTGTACAGCTGCGGTAATAGAGGCCTGCATAGCCGTTCCCAATGGGGGTTCAGATAAGGGGATACCCTCAGGTTGATTCTGTAGTGACTCACTAGTCTCCTGAAATTTGTCTGCCGAGTCGGATGCTGAGGCAGAGGGAGAGCGTTTGGATTTTGTGCGGCATTTACTCATGGCTGCGTGTCTGAGGTAAAGGGGGCGGCGCGAGGGGCGCGGCCACAGTGGAGTCTGAAGTGTAGAGCGGGCGCGAGGTGAAAAACGCTGCGATTTACACAGCACGCACGGGGACAAGCCCGCGAAAATCAATGTAGCTGAAAACACATAAGAATTACCAAGTACACAGCGCAATGAATAAAAATATATACATGTATTTATAAACAGCTGGCGGCCGCCCCTAGGTTATAGCCGGGACGACCGACCAGCCAGCGCTATATTAACACTGTAACACTGTAACAAGTAAAAGTATAAGGAATAATGCAGCGATACTTATCTCTACTGCTGAGCAGTAAGAAAGAGGGCGCATTTCCTGGTTCAAGCCCATATATAGACATGGACCGCAGGGGATTGTGGACTGGAGGGAGGGGCTAAGGGGAACTTATGTTAGATTTTTTCAGTTCACTTTTTTCTCTTACTGCTGTGATTAAATATTAAGAAAGAGAAGCAAATAGGAGCCTCCGAGTCAATGACTTAAAATTGACGTTTTTGTGAATAGATTTGCACCATATGGTGAAATTCACCGTTCGGGGCTTAGTGAATAACCCTTATAGTTCTAAAATGCGTGGAGGGCCAAGGTCCATTTAGTATTGAGAGCTCCCAGATCACTAGACTCAATCACATTTCTGCCTGAGTCAGAAATCAACTTTCAAATTTTTACCCAATACTCCTCTAATAATGGGTTTTTGTTTTGGGTTTTTATAGGTAAATATTTTTATTCAATCACTGTGTAAAAATATCCTCAAAATAAAATATGTATGTATAGGTTTTTCAAGAATTTATTGTAATAAACTTGCATGCCTTGTGTTTTTCTGGTGTCCTCTCCTAGGAAACAGTGTATTGAACTTGAGCAGCAGTTTGACTTCTTGAAGGACCTTGTGGCCACTGTCCCAGATATGCAGGGAGAGACTGATGACAATCACACAGAGGGAGAGCGAGTGTCAAGGAGGTAAGGAACTGCCAGTTCATTACTATGTCATCCATGTATCTTGATTCTATATTCTACGTATGTAATAAACCTAAAGTAGTTTGGGTAGAATTTTAATGAGAGGCTTACACGGGACAAGACAGGCGTGCCAACACTAAATATTTAATCGTTGTGGTGTGCACTACAGTCCAGGGCTTGACAAACTTGCTTTGACTATAGGAGCCAGCTGCAAACGTTAGGAGCCAGGTTTTTCTTCAGACTAAGGCTGGTGTCAGACGAGTGCACAAGATGCGCCCTTACTGACGTGCCTACCGGCGTTCTTTGCAGCGTTGTGACGCTGCAACGGGGCTGGTCACACGCTTAAGCGCGCGCACAAAACCTCCCCCGTCGAAATGCTTGACACACGTTGAAGAGACTGCAAAGTACAATCCTCCCGAGAAGGATCGTGCTTTGCAGTGCTGAGCGCATTAACTGTGCTCAGCAAGGTGGCCATTCTCACGGACATTCCTTCCACTCTGCAAAACGCTCGTCTGACCCCCAGAGTAACAACTAAAGATTCACGGTACCATTTTCTTAAGATCGAGTACCGATACGTTTATTTAATGTCGAGTGACGCTTTCCAATAAGTATTTTAGGATTTTGCTGAGAGCCTGTACAATTTATCATAATATTGAAAACACACACACACACACACACACACACACACACACACACACACACACACACACACACACACACCCCTTTTGTCTTATCTCTCACAACCCAGGGATGTAAAAAAAAAAATCTTTAAAAAAATTAATAGAAATTAAATCTAGTTTTCCATCAGACTGAGGCTAGGGACAGATGAGCGCATTTTCTGCAGCACCGTCAAAATGTACGTCGATGCGTGCGCACGCATTTTTTCACGGAATACGCTTAAGTGGTCAGACGATGCGCAATTCTGGACGTATTTCATGACGTGGGGTAAAAAGAAGTCTAGGGAAATCCGGCTGTTTGAACGTTATGTTGGCCGCACACTAGCAGCGTCTGACATCTCCTAATCACGCACACACGCTGCTATGCGGCCGCAGCGCACTTTGTACGTCAGTAGCAGCGGTTTCACGTTCTGATAAAAATGCGTTCATTTGCTGGTTGCGTGGTGTCGGCGCACTTTCGTACGCACGTACTGCGTATATTGGCCGTCATTGGCCGTTATGTGCTGCTACTGCCGCCGTGATTTAGTGCGTCTGCACGCGCGTTCCGACTGCCCCACTCTGACCCTAGCCTAAACCGTGCCTGGACCAGGGATTGTGTGTTACATACGGTGTGCTTACACAGTATGCCAATATAACACAGTCCCTGATCTGGCCATTATATACGGTGTATACCACACAGCTGATCCAGCGACAATATATACACTGTGTATACCACACAGTGAATGTTAGAGGCAGTGTACATACAGCTGGGTGAGCTGTGCCCCCCTCTCCCTCTGATCTGGGGACTTTTACAGGACTTTTTTTATTAACTGGCTGGGCTGTGTGAGGCTGCGGGTCAGGCATGTTCACAGCATTCTATGGAGTTGAGCGCTCCTCCTCCCTCCCTCCACTCTGTAGTAGAGAGAGAGAGCGAGAGGGGCGGACCAGCAGCTGTGTGCGCGCCTGTCACGGGGGTCTGATTTATAACCCCAGACAGACGTGGTGACCGGCCACAAAGGGTGCACGCTGCCGATACAAATCACAGCGTGCACACAGCTTTCCCTGAGTGGACAAAGCCTTGTAAAAGGCTTCTTGTCTGACGGGTGGAGGATCCAGCGAGTGGGTCTGCCAGAAGGGGAGGCTATGTATACAAACCCAGGTGCCAGGACTGCATTTGTGCCATGGCGACCCTGGCGCCGTGTTTGTCGACCCCCCCCCCCCTGCACTACACCCATACTCCCCTTACATTATAGATCTCTTTAAACGATGTACAGTGACAAGCACCGTTCTATTGGTCCAGTCGTCATGTGTGGGGAGTATAAGGGGTTAACCACTCCAAGCCTCTGGCCTTAATAAATCTACTCACTATCAGAGCCTATAGTTATGCCACCTTTTAACCACCAAAATCTTACCCAGACCACCCCATACTATTTCTGCTGCTTTGACAGCGGTTATCTTAGGGGACCCCAACTGTATTCTGTGTTCTACAATAAAATGCTGCCGTATATCAAAAACAAACCAAATTAACAGTTTGGTAATGTGAAAAGCAAAGCTGTATATAAGAGTAATCTGAATTAACTAGGGCTAAAACAAACTTGTCAAAATATTTAATAAAAAGCAAATGACTGGCAGTGCTTTATATGCAATAAACAAAATGAGTCAAACGTACAATAGCTCGCTAGGAATTTCTCAGTGTCCTCTGTGGTCGTACAAAATCTTCAGGAGATTCAAAATTCTTATGCTAAACAAAAGGATATGTTCTACTCTCTGGAAAACCCTCCCTCCCCAATCACATGGTAACGGCAGGAGTCATCATCCCAAGGGTGGGCAATTCATATAGCTCGACGCCCCGGCAGCTTCTTTCAGCTGCCAAACAAGTCGTACTGCAAAGTCTTAATCTGGGGGGCTAGCAGTGGGCATGCTGAGAAAATCAGCCAGGGACTCTGGTTCAGCCATCTGCAAACCTACCCTATCATCCATCCTATTCCTATTACCTTCAGCAACTCCCTTACGAACACACACACCCCTCCCCAAGTGTCCCCAGTTACTAGGGTTAGTCCCTATTTTTGCAAAACTTCACATAAAGTCTGTTGGGGTACAGCACCAATGTTTAACCTGCCTGACAGTGTTCCCGAGTGTGTCTCGGGCTGTATACATTACCTGTCCCTGTGCTCCCTCGCTGATCACCGCAGTCCCCTCCGGCAATCGCGACCTCATACTTCCTGGATTCCTTCTCGCGAGGATGGCACCAGGAAGTATGAGGGTCGTGATCGACGGAGGAGGCTGCGGGGACATCGAGGGAGCGCAGGGAGAGGTGATGTATCCAGTGGCATCCCGAGTGTTGCTCGGGGTTACCGCTTCCAGCATAGGAGTTTAACCCTGAGCAAAACTCGGATGCCGCTAGGGGGAGAAAAAAAAAATAGAGTGCCAGGGAGGTTAAAGGGCCACTTTCCTAAAATCTCCCCCCCCCTTTTTTTTTATCCCATTAAATAATTGGACAGGTCCTGCTGACAGCCTCTGCCTAATTGTTTTATTAAACTCATATATTGTTTTAGTTTAGTTATGAATACTCACCTTGTCTCCCTTGGTGTTCGATGTTCTTGAAATGCAAAAGTCCCTGCAGCCTCCATTGCAATTTACAAAGCATACATACCTTGCATGGAGTATGCTTTAACACTGCAAATTACATAAGGCTCGTAACTTGCTTCTGTATGCAAGTATCGCGTTGCTTACACAAAATGATGGATTGGAGCAAACCAGCATGTCCTCGGGTGCCATCTCCCAGAATGTTTGATGTGACTGTTCGGAGAGAAGATGATGACTGCGTACTGCGTGTGTTCAGGGAAGTGTCTTAATTATTATTTTTTTATTTATTTTGCACGTCAGGACAAGTAGGTTGTCACGAAGGACAAGTAGATCAGGGCAGTGGCGTCACTAGGGTTGGTGTCACCCGGTGCGGTAACTTATGGTATCACCCCCCCCCCAGCTCATGGATATACTGCCCCAGCACGTGGATATACTGCCCCAGCTCGTGGATATACTGCCCCAGCTCGTGGCTATACTGCCCCAGCACGTGGCTATACTGCCCCAGCACGTGGCTATACTGCCCCAGCACGTGGCTATACTGCCCCAGCACGTGGCTATACTGCCCCAGCACGTGGCTATACTGCCCCAGCACGTGGATATACTGCCCCAGCACGTGGATATACTGCCCCAGCTCGTGGATATACTGCCCCAGCTCGTGGATATATACTGCCCCAGCTCGTGGATATACTGCCCCAGCTCGTGGATATACTGCCCCAGCTCGTGGATATACTGCCCCAGCTCGTGGATATACTGCCCCAGCTCGTGGATATACTGCCCCAGCTCGTGGATATACTGCCCCAGCTCGTGGATATACTGCCCCAGCTCGTGGATATACTGCCCCAGCTCGTGGATATACTGCCCCAGCTCGTGGATATACTGCCCCAGCTCGTGGATATACTGCCCCAGCTCGTGGATATACTACCCCCCCAAGCTCTCATGGATATGGCCCAGCTCAGACCCCAGACCAGACATGGGGCGGCTGTTCGAATGCTCTATCGGCATTCGGACAGCCGCCCCTGGAGCTCCATCTCTGCATACTTACCTGCTGAGCGGCGAAGGGAAAGTTTCCCCGCTTCCGCTCGTTGAAGGACCCAAGCCACGGTCACGTGGGACTCCCACGGCTTGGGTCCTTCAAAGAGCGGAAGCGAGGGAACTTTCCCTTCGCCGCTCAGGGGTTGGATGCGCGCGGCAGCCGGGTAGAGGCTGCGAGCGCATCCGGCTCTACAGGATGCGCGCGCAGCCTCTACCCGGCTGCTGCGTGTGCATCTTGTAACCGCCGCGGCGAGCGCACAGCCGGCTCGTGCCGCGGCGGTTGAATGCGCGCGCAGCCAACCGACGCTGGTTGCGCGCGCATGCGCAGAGTAGGCTTGGCGACGGACACGCCAAGCCTTACTCTTTTATAGTATAGGATATTGGAACTACTTAACCCCAGATCAATCTGGCTTTCGTCCAGATTCATTCAACTACAACCGCCCTTTTTTTAAGTCTGCAATGATATCCAAGCTGGCATGGACCAAGGAAACCTAACTGGAGCCATCTTCCTTGATTTTTCCAAGGCCTTTGACACAGTAGACCATGGCATCTTGTTAAAAAAAAAAAAAATTTAAAACTCTGGTATTGGTGATCGCACACTTAACCTCCCTGGCGGTATTCCCGAGTGTGACTCAGGTTAAATTTCACTACCGCGAACGGTAACCCCGAGCCACACTCAGGCTGGATGTTTACTCACCTCCTCCTGGCTCCCTCGCTGTCCCCCGCAGTGTAATCGCGGCGAGCTGCTTCTTGGAAGGCTCCCTGCGAGTCACACGATGCAGGGTGGGCGGGACCAGCAGGAAACTTAGAAAAAAAAAAAATTTTACAGTTTACATTTTGGATTATACAGTGTAATGAACGGCCACTAGGTGGCAGTACAGGATAAGAAATAGACCATACATCGTCTCACCCTTGTTTTCAGACAGATTTCAGTGTTTTTTGTTGTTTTTTATTGAATATCGTTTATTTGCATTATTTTGGATAATTATTTTTGGGATAATAAATTATTATGTCGTGTTTCAAACTTTATCGGACTCAGTGTATTTACTATTTTTTATTTATTTATAAACGATTTTACCAGTAAGGTCTCTTGATTGCACGGATTTCAGTGCGTGATTCCTAATTATTACAGGCTAACTATGTACAAAAACACATTTCCTTTAAAAAAAAAAATTGAGAAGCTTTTAGACACGAAATTTTGAAAAAATTAGACCGCCAGGGAGGTTAACTAGTTTCAATCATATCTATCCGACCGATCGCATTATGTGTCCATTTCTGGCAGCTCCCAGTCACTTGCGGTGTACCCCAAGGCTCAATACTCGGCCCCCTGCTATTCACGATATTCATAAATGATCTGCCTAACTTCTGCAAAGCCTCAACTGTACACATGTACGCAGATGACACCGTAATCTATACCAGCAAACCAAATCTCCCGCAGCTGGAGGCCGTGCTGCAAGAACAATTCAGAGATGGAAAAGTGGATCAAACACAACAAACTTTTTTTTTTTTAAATACTGACAAAAACTGTAATGATGCTCTTTGGATCAAAACCTAAACTACACAAATTGCAAAATCCCCATCTATGTGTTGGGACAAAATCAAATGTCACTTCTCTCAAATATCTTGGTATGTGGTTAGACCCAAATCTATCCTTTGGCCCCCACATCGAAAAACTCTCATCTAAACTTTACCCCAAACTAGGTGCCCTGTACAGAAACAAATCCTGCCTGAACCCCGTGGTAAGAAAGCCGATTGTACAACAAATGCTTATGCTGGCTATTGATTACGGAGAGTAGTGTATGCAGCGGCCCCGCAAACGCACCTTTAGAAACTTACTACATTGTATAACTCATTCTGCTGCTTTGCACTACAATGTAACTACATGACCCACCATTGTGACATGTTAAAAGAACTAAACTGGCCGTCGCTGGAATCTAAACGCACCTTTCCAACCTGGTGTTTTAAGAGCATACTGTGAAGCTGCCACCCTACCTGAATAGGCTGCTTCACCTAGCAGTTCCCTCATCCTATAACCTCCGATCCAGGACCTGCACCTTACTTGTAATACCACAATACAAAAAGAAAGTGGCTCGATTCTCATTTTCTTACAGAGAACCGCAGTTATGGAATAACCTCCCAGACACCATCAAATCTTCCCCCAGTCTTAAGTCACTCGAGATCTCTACTAACATACCTCAATATGGAATGCACCTGTAAACCTGTAACATAATGACGATTTCCTACATATTTATTTTCTGTTAATCTGTATATTTGTCTTTTTAATATCATGCATTTTATTACTTTGTATTTCTGTAACGACTGTAACATTTCAATGTTCTTGAACCCAGGACATACTTGAAAACAAGCGAAATCTCAATGTATCCTTCCTGGTAAAATACTTTATAAATAAATAAATAAGTACAGTGCCTATTCGAAGGCCGTGAAAGTCCCCGTAGAGAAGTAATGGTTAATCTGTTCAGAGAACACTGAACAGCAGAGAAATGTCAGTGAAATTCACTGATGTTCAGTGGTTTCATTGGGCAGATTTATTCAGGCGAATCCCATAGTTTCAATGTTAAAAATATTCCTGTTTTTATCCAATATCTAATAAACCGTTTATTCCTTTAATCTGTAGTAAAAAGTCTCCTTGTTTGTTGATTTATTTTTTTAGTATCTTTCAGGCATTCTTTTAAAAAAAAATCCTTTTTTTCTAATAGCGCTTTGTTTTTTTTCTGTAACAGCCCCATTTATTATCATTCATAGGACCTTATATGTTAATGCCAGACATTTTCGTTTAGTAGTTTTTTTTTTTAAAAACTGCAAGCGACAGGTTTGCGGCGGCATTCGGTGCGGATTCCCTGCACTACAGGGACCCTGCGGTGAATTCACTGGGGAAATTTGATTCCCCAAAGTGTGCGGAACAACAGAACACTGAAATGTCTGCTTCATTTCGGTGCTCTGTGAATATCCCCTTTAGTGGTGGTTTTATTACCGCGCCCTGGAAAGTGCCAGCCTAGGCCTTGCCTACCCATGACATACTTGAAAATGAGAGAAATATTTTTGTGTAAAAAAAAAAAAAAAAAAAAAAAAATTGGTGTCACCTGGTGCGGGCCGCACCCCCTCCGCCTTGTGACGCCACTGGATCAGGGTACCACTATAGTCCTCTGGACAAGTAGAATTCTTTTTATTTTTTCTTATCTTTAGTTATTTCCACACCCCTGCATCCATCTATGACCTCCTAAATCTAGAGCTGTCAAGCTTTGCTAGGGTTTTCTATATTTCATATGTCTGACAGTTTATATTTATTATACACACACCTTTCAATATTACCAATCAGAAGAATGCACTTGCCATGTTGATGCCAAACATCGCGCAGATATCTCATGGAGGTGCAAAATTATGCTGATTTTTTTTTTTTCTTTGCTTTGCCAATATTCTCAGTATGCTAAGGGATGGGGTTCAGAAAGGCCTGGTATTTCCTTTTTTGACATTGCTGACTTAGATTTCACTCTTTGATCTATATCTGGAAGAGATCACCAAAACGCTTTATTGAGGAACTCTTGGCAGTCATCATAGCAGAGTTATACAGGGCAAAGGATGCTTTGATCAAAGCCCCATTCCAGGCATGAATACAACAGAAAATGCCCCACCAACAAACAGATTTAAGGCTAGGGTCAGATGAGCGCATTTTGTACGGACTGTACGTCTGTGCAGTACGGATGTACTTACTGACTGACAACAAGGTAGTGGCCACACAGTCCGTTTTTTTCAACTGACGTATTTTATGACGGATGTAGCAGGGAAAATAAATTACAATGAAAAAACATTCTGTCCGTCAAAAATGCTGGATGTATAAGTGCAGTCCGTCTGATCTCGTTTCATCACTCAACACAAAGCTACACGGACGTTGCAGATGTGGCGCACTCCACACGTCTGTTCTAGCAGTATTACGTTCTTGCCTCACCTGCGTCCGTTTGCCGCGTCCGCCATGCATCCGCACTTCCGTGCGGGCGTACTTCGTGTGTGGGGCTCCATTGGTCAGAATGCTATGCTGCCACAGACGTAAAAATGTGCGGCAACACGGACGTGATAACTGCGCTCGTCTGACCCCAGCCTTAAACGAGAAAAGAAAAAAAGCCACATGTTTAACTCTTTCAGACAAAACCCTGCACTGTGCATGACGTTTGCTATTTCTTTCTAGTGACTTGCTCTTTAAATAGTGGCTGATAGGACTTTTCTAATCCTAAAGAACGAAGCTTTGCAAATAACACATGACATAACTCTAGCTATTGTGTCAAATGTTTCCTACACAGACGAATGACTGTATACTTTCACTATAATTGTAAGTGATTTCTGCACTGTGTATACTCCCACAGTTGCCATTCTGCTGTATTCAGCTTGCACAGTTTATGGCTTTTAGCAGGATGATGCAGCACACATTTTGCGCAATGTGAAGTGACAGAGGGTCTTTTTCTTGCAGCAGTTAAAATCGGTAATTGTTCAATTGTTAGATTCTTGGCATTATGCTTTATAAAAGAAGTGTGTGTGTGTGTGTGTGTGTGTGTGTGTGTGTGTCATTTTGACTTTCCACAATTAAAATTTTTGTCCCACATTTAATCCAGTTTTTAAAATCTACAAACGGTCCTATCAAATTCATCAACACTTTGGTCTCTGCCTCACGTTTATTTATATAGTCACTCAAGCCCCGCAAGTTGAAATTTTACACTCTTCACCACCATTCTTATTTACTTACCGTCAGATTCCGTTCCATTCTTTCTTTCCTTTTTTTCTTTTCTCCTACAGGGGGCGGAAACCAGGAAGTAGTCGAAAGAATGGAGGAACGACCATGAGAGGAAAAGATAAAAAGCAATCTGAAACCGATTCAGAACAAGAGGTGTGGGATACATAACATTTTCTCCCAATAAAACAAGCTTTTAATTTGCACCTGTGTTCTGAATTACTTTGAGTTTAATTTACCTTTTTTGAGTTTCTTTTGTATTGACTTTTACCATTTAAATTTTAGGAGGATACAGAAGGCACAGAATCAGAGGGAGAGGGAGAGGAAGAGATCTGTTCTGCTCCTGCTGCAGGAAATCAATCACATGTCACTTTTCAAAGGTAAATTTGTTGTATTGTGCCAAAATAGATGATACTCTAAACATTGTGACCACTTATTGTAATTTGAGTGGTCACCGTAACCTGCATGCTCCCAGGTTTTCGAGGGCTGAATAAGCCCTTAGAGTTCAGAGGATTAGTCCTGTCCAGAACCTGACATGAGCCATCACTGACCTCCACTTCCTAGATATCAGGGCTTTCCGAACTTTGGTTAATCCAATGTCTCTCAATGTGCTCAGCTTTGAGAGCAACATGGAGTGGCAGAGCACTCTTTTGATGGCCCAGCCGCTAGCGCAGGGGTCAGCTTCCTTGGCTCCCTGATGTTTTGGAACTAAATCTCCTGAGATAATGTAGATGTAATTTTCTGTGGAGCTCATTCTACAGCTGGATTCACTCCCACTCCAAATGGGTGCTTCCCGTCACCCAAAACGATATCTGCACAAGAAAGAAGAGGATGTGGGTCAGCGCTTCACAGGACACCCTTACAGACCATGAGGATAGAATGCACTTCTAGTGAAGGTGTCTTGTATCAATGGACAACGTAGATGCAATGGCCGTGTGAAGCTCCTTGCGTTGTTTCTACGCAAGGAGCTTCACACTGCTATTGCATCTACATTGTCCATTGATACCAGACACCTTCACTAGAAGTGCATTCTATCCTCATGGCCTGTAAGGGTGTTCTGTGAAGCGCTGACCGACATCCTCTTCTTTCTTGTGCAAAATCTCCTAAGATGCTCAGTCACCCATTAGGCTGACTGAGCCACATGGGAAATGTAGTTCCCAAAACATCAGCAGTCTCCTTCTTCCCCAGGTGATCAGTCTACATGCAGTGCGCTGATGTCACTACATCAGGAAAACTCATTAACTCCAGCAGAGCTGGAGAGACTTTAGAAGTGGAGGAGGGAGTCCCTTGTATCTTTCGCTCCTAGAAGATCAAGTGCCAGTATCATTTTGTAAAAGTCATCCTTTGGAATCCGTAGACTGTCGGCCTCCATTAGGGGGGATTGCTATAAGACTAGTGATATTAGTGTGCAAGTACAGTGTCCTCACCAAAACCTTTAACCCCAGCAGTGCTGATTAGGAATAATGATATGGAAGTGGGGGCATAAGTCCTAGAACCCTGAATATCAGTCAGTCTTGGGGTACAATTATTATAAAATAAATACATAAATAAAGGATGACCTTTTTGAGGTAGAGGAAGGGAGTATATTTAAAAGGAAACAAAGTAGCAAAACAAGAGGACATAGTCTTAGATTAGAGGGGCAAAGGTTTAAAAGTAACATCAGGAAGCATTATTTTACTGAGAGGGTGGTGGATACATGGAACAGCCTTCCAGTAGAAGTGGTAGAGGCCAAAACAGTAATTGAATTTAAGCAAGCATGGGATAGGCATAAGGCTATCCTAAACAAAAGATAAATCCAGGTAAAGTATCCATGTAATTGGGCAGACTAGATGGGCCGAAAGGTTCTTATCTGCCGACCTTTTCTAGGTTTCTATGACCTGTACATTGGCTGCTTTGAATTTAGAATACGAATATTATGATCACGTTCTTCTGGATTGTGTCACTAAATGCCTGTCAACCTTCTCAAAGTGTATGTCTTCTGGCTTCCTGAAAGGAAATCTTGCCAAAACTGATTTTTCTCGTCTTTTCTATGAAAAAAATGTAAAAAATTAAAAAATCTCTGTAATCAGTCTTTCTGCCTTTTTGGAATTCTTTATAAACCAAGCACCTCAAGCTTGCTGTCACTTTTGACTCTGACCTCATGTTAATATTCCTCATTCAGACCGTAACTAAATGCCGTGATTTGTCACCATTTTAAAAACATTAACTTTTTAACCACCTTCCTGACACAAATATCAGCTTCAGCTCATGTGATGACTTGATTACTGTAACCTCTTTATTGGCCTCCAAACAACCGCGTTGCCCCCTTGCAATCTGTAATAAATGCTGCCGCCAGGTTTCTTTCTACATGTAACAGATAAAATAAGGTGGTGTACCATCTAAAAGAGGTGAATGCACTCTTATTACAGTGTACAACACTATATAATCTACTTGTATTTTTCAGCAGTGTGTGTGTCGTACGACAGGTACATGTTACAGAAAAAAATTACAAAGATCTAAATGCACCAGTTTGTTTGTACCAAAATAAATAGGTCCAAATAGTGTGGAATGCTAACTCGCACAATTCTGAACAATGCGTTCGCTCTAACGTATGAGAACTTTTATGTGCTGCTGTTGAAGTGATAGGTGTGGGAGTGGTACACCTGGGGATGTTTAATATTGTGCACGTTCATTGCCACTAAACAAAGTTTGCTGTTCTTTCTACCCGTACAGTACTGCAGAAAACGGGCACTTCATTATCTTAACGCTCTACCTTGGCTGCTGAATACTGGCTGCCACGACCATGGAATATCCAATGCATTTTAAGTTATTCCACACCAAATGACCTCGGTAACATTTTGATGGTCCAAGCCTTGCTAAAGATCTTGATGGTTGGCAAGCGCTTTTGATGGTGGATCAAATACTGAAAACTAATATTGGAATGCAAAATACTCTATATTCTAATTCTGGATAAATGTTTCGCCAACCGCTCCTCACATGCCTTCCCTTCTGCCGGTCCCTTCACCGGCTTCCTGTAATTTTCTGGATACCTAGCATTTTTTTTTGTTTATCACATTTAACCTCTATTTTACCCGATAATTAATTGTTTCCACAGATATTCTTTTTCTGAGATTTTAGATAATGTTAATGTGCTTATTTTTAATTTTTCATGTTTGTTTATCCTTTTACAGAAATATTTTTGAAATGTAAGATTCTGAGCTCTAGATGGTGTCCTTTATCTTACGCAATGTCACATGGGGTCTGCATTATTATCATACAGGCAGAAAACACCTTTGTGTTAGATACAGTAACAGATAAAGCTAATAATAAAATGGTGAGATCTGCTTATGGGGATTTGTAGTGAACATAATGAAATTATTAGCATTGCAGCTTCCACAAAATACCAATAGAATATATATAAACAATATCTGTATGTGACTTACTGCCATTTCCATATACAGGCATTAATGCCTTGTATCTGTACTGTACAGGGATGTTCAGTCATTATAACCCCCCCCCCCCCCGAAACCTATCCCTGTACAGCAGTGAATCCCTGTATTCTGCTGTATTCTGCCCTCTCCTTGGCAGCTCTAATACAGCAGTAATCTA
Source organism: Leptobrachium leishanense (assembly GCA_009667805.1). NCBI lineage: Eukaryota > Metazoa > Chordata > Amphibia > Anura > Megophryidae > Leptobrachium > Leptobrachium leishanense. The sequence continues at coordinate 57,588,530 of CM019072.1, forward strand.
GTTGAACTGTTTATTATAGTGAAGTTTAGGGCTGCTATATGCAAATGATTTTATGTCTCTCCCAGGGTGCTTTGACAAAGGATTTCGTTTCACCATAGGGGACCCACTAATCTCGGTGTGACATTGTAATTAGATATGCTAACAAGTGTTTTTCAATGCAAAATTGACATAACACTTCGGTGTGAAGGGGTTAAAAAATACTGCCGCTCATGTTCAAAGCCCACATTAATTCTACCATTTCTTACTCTAAAAGTACACTCATTCTAGACCACTTTGTTCTAGAAGCAAGCTCCACTTGTTCTCTATTAAAGGGTGTTCCTTGGTCTTGGGTTGGTGGCATTAAAAGTAGATACTATGTGTCTTGAGCTTTCCCCTTCTTAATGTCTTTGACACCTAGTTATGCCATTGCGTTTGATATTAAGGCAAATATCGGGGCAAATTCTTCAAGTATGTTTTTGTTTTTTTTGGATTGAGGTTAGGTTTCTCTGCAGGAAAAATCCAGATGGCAGTCAAGTTCTCTGTAAAGACGTGTCTTAGCTGCTGTTGCCAAGAAAACTTATTTTATGTTTTCTGTGACCCCCCCCCCCTCTTGAAATCAATGTTTGTAATTGCTTTTCCGGTTTGTGGATCCTTTAATTATTTTTATTTAATGTTTCTTTTGCAAAAAGACCACAAACCATTTTTTAACCTGTTATTCCAAATCGTTAACATCTTTAAAGTTAAAAATTTGCAGATTTAGATTTTCACGTATTCGTTTATACTTTACAGAAATGTTGATGGGATAAAAGGGTCTAAGCTCTAGCTGGTGTCCCTTGTTCTTGCACAATTTCAAACCAGGTCTCCATTTTTAACATTCAGGCTGAAATGGCCTTTGTGTCAAATAGTATATTTAATAAACAGTCAGATATGCTTATGGAAATTTGTGGTATTCTTGAATAGTACTGGTCATGGGCAAAACTACTTCTGTAAAAAAAATAAAAATTTAGTTATTCCATTTTGAAGTTCTAACCGCTCTGGAGCCGGCACGATGTTGCCAGGGGGAGAGGGAGCACTGCAAAGAGTCGTTCTCCAGGATGGCACTGCACGCTCAGTGTGCTGCGCAGCTGTCACTCAGATTGTGACAGGCAGACAGCTCCGCACACACAGCGAGCAGAGGGCAGTCCTGTAACAGCCATCCTTCTCACTGCTGCATGCCACAGTCACATGGGGGGACGGAGGAAAATCTTATAACAGAATATATTTAAATTATGTAGATCAATGAAAACATGCTGACCTATTTAACCCTTTACCTCCCAAGACTTGAGTTTTCTCACTCGAACAAAGACACCATCAGATGCTCAATAATAGTTACCTTCATCTGCAGCAGAGCAGAGCAAAAGCAAATTAATTTTGTTTGCTTTTGGGCTCCAGAAGGTTCCCCCAAAGTTTCAACCCCGTAGGCATAATGCTCAAAGTGCTAAAACTGTTTCAAATCAACTGGGGAATGTCCAGATATGTCTGGCTTTCCGCAGCTGATGCATGGAGCCTTGAACTGCAGTTCTATCTGCAACTCCTTTTGGCCAGTAGATGGTGACCTCTGCCTGCCAAATAGGTTATAATAGTAAGAAATACACTGGGAATATTCCCAAATATTTCTTACCGTATGATTTTAAAAAGATTTGTCTCCAAAAAGCACACGTTCGTGGCTTTTTTGGAAAATCTCTTCGTAGTGAAGGCATTAAAGGGAGGCGTGCCCTATCGAATAGGCAAAACTAATTTTGCCGTTGACAATGGCCCTTTAAAGAGATCATTAGCAATGCAGCTTCCAAAAATTACCAGAATATAAAAATATCTGTATTTGGTTATAATCTGTCATTATAGAACCCCCTGAATCTTATCCCTGTACAGCAGTGTTTCCCAAACCTGTCCTCAGGACCCTCTAAAAGGCCAGGTTTGCCAGATATCTGAAGCACCGCACAGGTGATATAATTTGCTGCTCAGTGATTGCAGGATTTCCCCAAGGTGATCTGCAAAATCTGGCCTGGTTGAGGGTCCCGAGGACAGCTTTGCGAAAAACTGCTCTAAACATTGTGACCACTTATTGTAATTTGAGTGCTCACCGTGACGTTCGTGCTCTCACACATGGGGGAGGTCTTGGAGGGCTTATTCAGCTCTTTCGAGTTCAGAGGATTATTCCTGTCCAGAGCCTAAGAGTGAGGGAAGCAGCTGCTCTTTATAGCTTCGGTGTAGTGGTTCAGAGTTACAGGAGGAAGATCGTATTGGACATTCTGTCCCTCTACAGTGGGCATACTAATCATACAATAAAAAGTTATGCATATGGAGTATTACATTTGGTATTTTTAATATTACAACGTTAATAGAGTTTGCTCATTTTTGGTAGGGAAATTTGTGAACGTTTTTGGGTTACATACCTTGAGGTCACGCTCTTCTATTTCCTTAATGTCCTGGTAATTGTAAAATACAAATCCTGATATTGGTGAACTTGGAAGAGTGTTCATTGTAATCATTGGATTTTGTGTTTTCTTTTGTGTTTTTTTTTTTTTCTCACAATTTTTAATATTCATCTGTTTTTATTTTACCTCTGTTTGACACTTGCAGCCCTCCTCAGGCTCCAACTTTCCATCATTTCCATTCTGGACCTTCCCTGCCCCAGGTACCTGCTGCTCTGACCACAATGCCAGCTCCGTTGCCGCCTACCGTTTGTGAAGAGGAAGAGGATTATGATTCGTAGCCTCTAGACAGATCCATTTAAATTCCGTTTTTTTGTTTGTTTTTTTCTCGTTTTGTTTTGGTTTTTTTCTTTGTTTTATTTTTGTTTTTAAACAAAGGCTTGAAAGCCTTGGGGTTGGTGGGTTAAATGTGTTCTTAAATTTATTAAAAAAGGAGGTGGAGAAACAAAGTGCTTTGTGTTGTTTGTAATTTGGCAATCTGGGACTTTTGCATATGACCTAATCTCATATTTACAATATGGCATGTAGAGGAGAAATGGAGCTTGAAAAAAAATGTTCAAAGTGGATATGAGATTTTGCATAACCATAAACCCTTTAACAGACCATTAACTGGTGTGAGGGCCAGTCAAAAGATTTGGGTACACTTTACGGTTTCTCCTGCTCTGAAAGTGGCAAGAAGGACTGGTCACCTGAAGCTCTGCATCTACAACATTTATGTCCTAATCCTAGAACTTTTCTCATGCCATGTGGCTTGAGAAAGGTTTTAGGATTTGGACTGAAACATCACTCATCCTTCACAAAAGATCCTGCTGAGGCAGGGCCTCATGTGACTGTTTTTTTCTTGCTCCTCTGTTGTCCACTTATGGTCTGCTGAGCCTGGACTGTAGGAACATTGGCTGGTGCAGTATATAATCTCCAAATATGCCCCTCTATATGCTGTTCTTCTGATCTGAAAGACCTGCTACAAAACTATACTCTATACCTATATTTCAGTGACATGCTGTCAGGGGAGGCAGAGCCTCACTTGCCATTAGGCAAAATTAATAAAATAAACTCACTGGCTCCCTGCTCCCCCCTGCCGTCGGCTCTGTCCTCTGCCATCAGTAAATAAAAAAATGTGTAGCGCTCATTCTTCAAACAGCCTACGGAATTTGCATAGCGGTACACTTCCCCACTACACTAATTGCTTAAGATGCTCAAGAAGTCTGCCTCGCATGTCTGTTCAAAAAGGAACAGGCGAGCGCTGCCTACTTCCTCAAGACTGCTCCTCAGAGAGGCACAGAGAGCAATGGAATAGCTTGGACCAATGGGAAAGCACCATTGGTCTTAGCCATTCAAAAAAGCGCCTGCATGGGAGGTTAGCCTCTCATTGACAGGAAGTAGTGATGTACGATTCATGAACGATTCGTTCTTTTGATTTGAATCAAATGATTTGGTTCATGATCAGATTCATTCAAGTGAGTCACTCATAATGAACAGAATCACTTCACTGAACCGGACTTCCCAGCACTAACAGGAAGGGGCATATCTATTAAATGTTGGCCACAGTCGCACCAGAAGGAGAAGTTTGCCTCTAGTCTGTTGTGGCCAAGATTTAGTCTGCCCTGACAAGGCATCTTTTTATTTTTTTAACCCCTTAGTGATCGGGCTATATATATTTTTTTTTAATAAACACAAACAGCGCAGAAATGCTTATCTGAAATTTTACTATGTACTGTACTCACCCACAGTTATGTAGTTTTTCTCACCATTTAAATGGACTTTCTAAAGATACCATTACTTTCATGAAATCATATTTTACTATTAGAAATTTTCTTTTTTTTCTTCGCCATATTTTTTTCATAGTAAAGTATATATGTTGAAAATAATGGTATCTTTAGAAAGTCCTTTCTAATAGTGAGAAAAACCGTATATAATTGCCAGCAATATGCAGAATCAACAGAAGGGTAACTAAAACATATATTGAAGGGATGGAATTTGTAAATATCACAGTGAAACCATGCAATATATATTTTAATTGGGTTTTACAGAAGTATAAATGGTGAAACTCCATTCTTCTATGTAACGAGAATCAAATACATAAATTGTGACTACGCAACCTGTGTATATCTGGCTCTGATACTAGCAAGTGCCTCACCAGCCACTGACCTCACCGCATGTCCCTGCTATATATAGTGTCATATAGTGTTATACATGAATAAAAACGCAAGAATTTTTTTCCTTTTTTTTTTTTTTTTTTTCTTTCTTTTAAACTTTCATTTAAATTTTTAATCATTCCTACTGCAAGAAAAGCCGTCCTGAAAGTAGTGATTTCCTGTGGCAAGGCAGAATGCTCCCCCAGAAATGTCCTTAAAGGAATTACTGCCCTCCCACATTGCTAGTGGCAAACAATCTTTTTTCGAAGGATCTGAGCTTGTCATTATACTCGGACTACATTTGTTGTAGCAGGGAAAGGCTGAAATGTTTCCTCCTCCCTGTTTTATGCTGTGAGCACTCCTTCCCAAATTTGTGAGTGCTTTTCCATTACGGTGAAGCCAGCTGTCAGTGTCTTCTCCACTAACAGGTCAATTCAAAGAAAGGCAAAACTTAGGAGAATGACCGGAGAAGTGAAAATTCTAGGTCAAAATAGTCAACCCAGAATAGTCTCCCATTTACCTCACTTTCCAAATCAGCTATTTGGTCTAGATTGTTCTCTTCTCCTGGTTTTCACTTTTTTCTGAATAACCCTGAAAGGAACTGGATTTGCCAGCACTAGATCCTAACCTTGGCCTGTCCTTTCTGTCCAGGCCGCCACAAACACTCACCAAAAATGCAAGAAGATGCTTCCTAAAAAAAACAAAAAACACAAGAGAGGTTTGATTTACATAAGCAAACAATCTGATATTCCCTATGGAATCTTTGTGACTTCATACCTCTCTTGCAGTCTAATGGAACTGTGTTTATCTCTAAACTGATCTGTATATCCAAATTGCAATTCTGCCTTGAATTCTCCTAATTTCTTTAAGGGTAATGCTTCTCTGAAGCTGTTTTCCCTATACGCTTTACTGCAAAATAATCCCATTAGACCTGCACCATCTTTATCAAACGTGGGTGGATCCTCTGTTTCCTATAGTCCACTGTCAAAACAAATGACTCAGAAGCACATCCATGTTATGAGATCTCCGCCAACTAAATAGAAAAATGAAGGTTTAATTCAATATTATTCCTATTACTCATTGTATAATGCTTGAACACAACTCCTCTTAAGGCTGGTGCCAGACGAGCGCACTATGTTGCCCGTACTGACGTGCCTCACGGCATCCGTCGCAGCGTTGTGACGCTTCGACGGGGCCGGCCACACGCTGTAACGCGCACTCCAGCGAGCGTGCTGCGGCCGTTCAGAAAGCCTCCCATCGAAGTGCTACGACAGGCGTTCGACGGGGCTGCAAAGTGCGATCCTCCTTGAGATCGAGCCTTGCAGCGCTGAGCGCACTAACTGCGCTCAGCGAGTTGGCCAGACGGGTGTCAGAGTGGAAGGAACCTCCACTCTCATGGACGTTATTTCCGCTCGTAAAAGTCCTAGTCTGACACCACCCTAAAGGAACACTCTATGGAGAGCAGGGATCAAGTGCTAATGTCAGCCGAACCCTTCAATAACTCCCTACCCCAACATGTTTAAATGCACCTTTAGTCCTACACTGCTGCTGTCTCCTGCCGGCTCTTCTACTACCCCCCCCCTTTACGTACAGGACATCAGTAAGCAATGGGCCACTGATGATTAGCATGTGTGTGGCTACTGTGCACCCAGCTAATTGGATGCCTTTTTCACTGCAGAAGAATTGAGATGCGTTTTGATTCAGCTGGTTGTGCATTCATTTAACCACTTGACTCGTCCTGAAACTACTCAGTGTGTTTTGCTTGTATGTCTGTAGCAAACAATAACTCCCAAACAAGACTGTTGCCACTGTGGGGGTACCAACATACCATATTCCATAGTTGTCAATAACCTCTCCTATATTTATCGACAGGAAGCGCCATTACATTCGAGCTGTAGCGATTCCCTGCATGAGGTTACTGTAAACTAACGTTTCCTATACATATTATGGGAACAAAGATTCCTAGTATTCATCCGCCATCTCAAAAGAGCGCAAGTTTGAGTCCTGTGGGCTCCAGGAGCTGATACTCGTGTCGGCGTGCTGCGCCACTGCCGGTACCGGCGTCCTTGCTCTTCATTACGGGGCCAGGTGCAAACAAGCATCTACCCTGGAATAAGTTGGTAAAATGGAGACGTTAAGGAAACTCTGCAGGCACAGATTTTCCTTCTTACTGTCTCCATTTTACAAACAGCTACAGAATAGGGCCCTTAGTATCTTGTGGGTGCTGGGGTGGACATTTATCCATCCTAAATTTTCTTTTACCCCCACCTGGCAGCCATGCAGTTAGAGGCCAGGACACACGTATGCCCCCTTTTGCTTTGTATTTGGCTCCCACCTGCCCAGGAGGGGACAATTGTTTTACCTCTCAATTGTCATTTGAACCCCCCTCAGACACCCATGGATTGGGGGGGGGCAGTAGCATCCCCCCTTTTTGTATGTACTGTCCCCACCCACTGCAATTGAGTGAGACAGGTGGAAAGTTGTCCCTTTCCCTCTGCAGCTCATCAGTCTAGAGTATTAGGAGGTGCCATAGCAGGTTCACCCAGCCTTAAATTTTGAACCCCCCCCCCCCTGCTGTATATTAGTGGGTCTGGAGGGTAGACAGCTGACCATCCCCCAGTGTCCTTTTCCCTCCCTTGCAGCCATGGTCGTGGGGATGGGGGTCTGACAATAACATACCCCTCCCCCCGACATAAATTTTGGCCTCCACATGCCCCGGCTGCTTAGTGGTGATCATTTGTCCACCATTGTTGTCATTTTTACTCCTTGGCATGGGTGGAGGGGGCCCAGTGGCGTAGCGTGGGTTGTCAGCGCCCGGGGCCAGCCAAGAATTGTGCGCCCCCCCCACCTGTGGACACGTTATCGATATTGCCCCAGCTCTCACATGGATATTGCCCCAGCTAACACATGGATTTGCCCCCAGCTCATGGATTTGCCCCAGCTCATGGATTTGCCCCAGCTCACCCATGGATTTGCCCAGCTCATGGATTTGCCCCCAGCTTATGGATTTGCCCCAGCTCACACATGGATTTGCCCCAGCTCACACATGGATTTGCCCCAGCTCACACATGGATTTGCCCCAGCTCACACATGGATTTGCCCAGCTCATGGATTTGCCCCAGCTCACACATGGATTTGCCCAGCTCATGGATTTGCCCCAGCTCATGGATTTGCCCCAGCTCACACATGGATTTGCCCCAGCTCACACATGGATTTGCCCCAGCTCACACATGGATTTGCCCCAGCTCACACATGGATTTGCCCCAGCTCACACATGGATTTGCCCCAGCTCACTCATGGATTTGCCCCAGCTCATGGATTTGCCCAGCTTACACATGGATTTGCCCAGCTCTCACCTGGATATTGCTCCAGCTCCGGCAGGGGTTGAGGGGACCCAGATGCCGGGCAGCGCGGGAGTGCCTGCCCGGTCCTGAAGAGTCCGTCCTGTTGAAGGTGATGCGGCTGCGTGGCGTGCGTGCGCAGGTCACGCGGTCCGGCCAGTCAGGTGGTACAGAGACTTAGTACCGCCTGATTAGCCGGACCACGTGACCGGCTGCGCCTGCACGCAGCCGCTTCCCTTTAACAGGACGGACTCTTCAGGACCGGGCAGGCACTCCCGCGCTGCCCGGCATCTGGGTCCCCTCAACCCCCGGGCAAATGCGCCCCTAACAAAACTGCGGCCACGGCCCCCCCGCCCCCCCCCCCCACGCTACGCCACTGCCAGTGACAGGGGTTTCCTTTTATTTAAATTTCCAAATCCTGCCCTCACGGGTCATGCGCAACTCTAGTACTGGTTCAGTCAAGGTTACTCATCTAACTTTCTCTAATCTCTAAGCCATTTCGGGTTGCAGTGCCCTCAATGAGTAATAGAATAGATTAACAGAAGATATCATCTGACACCGCCTGAGGGTATATCCTTCCTGTGATGTGTCTATTAATGCCTCAAAAGTAATAATAAAGCAATTATGTGCTTCTGTACAGATGAATCTGTCGTATTGTGCATCTTTTTGAGCGTTAACCAGTTTACTTGGGAACAGTAACAAGAAGGGAAGGACCACCTTTTATTGGTTTCCAGTGTAATACAGAGAACTACCGTTATTGACACTACAACAAGAAATACGGAATCTTAACGTTAAGAAATCTTTTGAGTAGAAGTATTTAGATTTGTTGTGTGCTGCACCAGACATCCTAAGACCTTGCACAATCACATAATACAATGGTTCCCAACCGGTCCTGGAGTACCCCAAACTAGACATGTGCACAGCACAAAAGTTTCGTTTTGAACTAATGGATTAGTCCTAAATTGCAATTTATTTAGTTGCTAAAGAAATTCGTTTTCAGTTCTTTAGTATGAAAACTAATTTCATTCATCCGAAAACCAGCAGATACAATTACTACGCTGCTTGTTACAGTATCTCTCACTCTCAGCACAATGTGTCAGGCAAAGCTGTTACAGTAACTGACTGCTGCTCATCACAGCGCTCAGTTTCAGTAAAACTAGTAAATATTTTTATATACAAGAGGTTAAAACAATATTATTTCCTTGTTTTACTGAAACTCTGAGCGCTGTTACAGTCAGTTACTGTAACAGCTGAGCCTAATACATTGTACTGAAAGATAATATAACAAGCAGCCAATCTCAGTGCTCACAGCCACTGGATTTAAAGGGCTAAAAAAAAAGGCTCCTCTCTGTATAACGTATAGAACATCCCCCTGCATTAATTAATACCCCTCTCTGTATAATATATAGAACATCCTCCTGCATTAATTAATGCCCCTCTCTGTATAGAACATCCTCAATTTATACCTTTCTTTGTATAATGTATATAACATCCTCCTGCATTAATACCCCTCTCTGTATAATGTATAGAACATCCTCCTGCATTAATTAATGCCCCTCTCTGTATAGAACATCCTACTCAGTAGGACCTACTGCATTGGAATGTGGAGGGTGCAGGACTTTGGAATGCAATGCCTATCCAGCATAGGAGAGGGAACTTTTACTTCATCTTTGTATCTCTGTGGGGGAGAGAGACAGGAATATTAAAGCAGGGGAGAGGGAAAATATTAACGTAAATCGGTCTGAAAGTTCAGAGAAGAGATGACTGGTACAAATTTATTTTTATAATAAAATAAAGCACTTTAAATCCAAAGAAAACATTCAAATAAATCACACTGAAGGCTCATAATGACAGAGCAACTGTGATAGCTGGATACTAAATGTATCAGACGTAAAGAAAAAACCTTTATAACAAGCAGCACTGGGAGAGGAGAGGGACTTTATATAAAACGTGTATTATAGATGAGGAAAGGGGGATAGTGTTTCTGGATAATATAAAATGTATCAGACCTAAGCCCCTATTATGCAAAGCTGGAGGGGAGAAAACACACATTTTATAAAGTCCCTCTCTTCTCCCAGCACTGCTTGTTATAAAGGGTTTTTTACTATCCAGCCCTCCTCTGTCATTAGCTTTCAGTGTGATTTATTTGAATGTTTTCCTTCTCCAGCTGCTTTTATCATCTTGTCTGCCTCAGACATGCATGGGTTAAATATAGGTTTCCTCTCCTGTGCTGCCTGTCTGTGCAGCGAGTGAGTATTCTGGAGCTCTATCACTGTCAGATTTTCGGGTAGGGGTCGGGAAGGATTACGCATACAAACCTTTTCTGTAGCTTTGCGATGTTGCGCTCTTCATTGCTGATCTCCTTCACTCCTCCAACGTAATATCACAAAAAGGACTGAAACTAAAATGTAGTGCCTTTTTATTTTAGTTTCTTTCGTTTTTTGTACTGGGCAGTTTCGTATCTCTTGAGTCATATGAAAACTAAATTACCCCAAAATTCGGACTAAATCGTTTTAGTACTAAAACGAATGCACATATCTACCCCCAACAGGTCAGATTTTCCAGATATCTGAAGCACAGCACAGCACAGGTAATCTAATTTACTGCTCATTGATTGCAGGATTCCGTCTGCTTTTCTCCAAGGTAATCCTTAAAACGTGGCCTGTTGGGGGTACTTGAGGACCGCGGTTGGGAACCACTGACCTAATAGAAAATATGAGTGATCAGAATATGTAACACAGTGATTAGATGCGCTGAGAGATTTATTCTATGTATGGGGTCGTTCGTTAAACGCTTCTATATACGGATCAAGCAAAAATAGTTACGGTCCCAAGGCGCAAGATATCAACACAGACCAATCCAATGATTAAATACAGAGCAATATCCAGAAATGGTATTGTACTGAGCCAGTTATATAGTCCACAAATAATTATCATCTTAAAATGTGTGATGTATTGGAGCTGATCCAGTCCAATTTCAATGCATATTCAGTCTGTCATCTGTACAGAAGCATATATTTGCTTTTTATTACTTTGAGATATTAATATACTTCGGAGACAGGCGCGTCACAGGGTGGATATACCCTCAGGTGGGTGTCATAAGATTTCTTCTGTTAATTTATTCTATTACTCGTTTAGTGCAGTTAGTGTGCTCAGCGCTGCAATGCTTGCTCGACCGATTGCACTTTGCAGCCCTGTCGAATGTGCGTCGTAGTGCTTTGACTGGGAGGCTTTCATAACATCCGCAGCACGCCTACTGTAGCGCACGCTACAGCGTGTGGCTAGCCCTGTCGAAACGTGAAGACGCTGTGGCGGACGCCGGGAGGCACGTCAGTACGAGCGCATATAGTGCAATCATCTGACCCCCGGCATAAAACGTAGTGCTCATTGTGCCACATAAAGAGAGGAAAGACTTTTTTTTTTTTTTTGATAGAAAATTTGGTACTTTCCTGTTCTCGTATGTTTGTCTTCCCATTTATTCATTATCTATAAAACTGAGTAAATTGTCAATGAAACTAAAAACTTGATGTGGTCCGGATAACCGTAAAGTACCGAAAATTTCGTTACCATACAGCGGAATGTGTTAAAGTGCAAGTATCATAGAAACATGGAAAATGTCGGCAGATAAGAACCTTTCGGCCCATCTAGTCTGCCCAATTACATGGATACTTTACCTGGATTTATCTTTTGTTTAGGATAGCCTTATGCCTATACCATGCCTGCTTAAATTCAATTACTGTTGAATTTAACTACTCAATTCTACCACTTCTACTGGAAGGCTGTTCCATGTATCCACCACCCTCTCAGTAAAATAATGCTTCCTGATGTTACTTTTAAACCTTTGCCCCTCTATTCTAAGACTATGTCCTCTTGTTTTGCTACTTTGTTTCCTTTTAAATATACTCTCTCTACCTTGTATCCTTAGACCAGAGCCACTAAAATGGCTTATGTTGAATGTGCAGCACATCAGCCACTAGGGTGGCGTAGCCCTCGCCGTTCCTCTTATTCAATGAACATAAGTGGACATCAGAAATGAACATAGGAAACAAGCCTCCTGGTGCAGCAGGTGGAGCATCTACTACAGTATATAATAATTAAGCAGAGATACACAGTGGCGTAGCGTGGGTTGTCAGCGCCCGGGGCCAGCCAAGAATTGTGCGCCCCTCCAATATTGCCCAGCTCTCATGGATATATTGCCCAGCTCTCATTGATCTATTGGCATGGGGCCGGATGCCATGCAAGGGGGTGACCCGTCCTGAATAGCGTGAGAGTCCGTGGAAAGAGCGGGCGGTTGCGCACGTGCGTGTGTATGTGCAGGTCACGCGGTCCGGCCAGTCAGGTGGTACAGAGACTCAGTACCACCTGACTGGCCGGACCACGTGACCTGCGCGCGCACGCACGCACGCAGCTGCCTCCCCTTCCACACAGACTCTCACGCTATTCAGGACCGGGCACCCCCCTGCATGGCATCCGGGCCCCCTCAACCCGTGGGCCCTTGGGCGGTGCCCGAGGGCCCGACGGGTCAGTCCGGGCCTGTTGGCTGGGAACTTTTAGGGGCACAAATTTGTTTTGAAATTATGCGCCCCTAAAAAAAACTGCGCCCAGGGCCACCGGCCCCCCCCCACGCTACGCCACTGGAGATACACTACCCCACTTCTGAGCTGTATAGGTCCCCATACTATATCTATGTCTAGCTCTGAGGATCAGGAGTGATGTTAGATGAACAACATTTGCCATACAATGCTTACTATACCAAGAACACCCTGGGCTAAATTACAATCTTCACGCAAACATTTGCGCCGGTGCAAATAAACATTAACGCAAGGGGTAAAACCATTTGCGCCGAATCCCGTATTACATAGTCAGTGCAACAACCGCGTGCAATCGTCTACCGGGACGAACCCAACGCGAGCTTAATGTACTTCGCCCATCCAATACTTAACATTGTGCGCTGGTACGAGGATGGTATTCTATTTTTAACGTGAGATAATTGTGGTTCTTAATTCTGATTGGCTGAATCGCGACAAAAAAACAGTACACACACCGATTTTTGCAGCGACGGTACTGCCGAGCACTTGGGCGTGTCCTGTTTGCACGCGTTATTGATTGCCGGATGAAAAGACGCACGAGGATTGTAATTCCAGCGGTGATTTGCACGCACAAAAGTTTAACGCTTGGCGCAAAAATTCACACTTTGCGCGAAGATTGTAATATTTCTGTCCCCTGTTTTGTAACATCAAAGCACCATGTTCGCATCTTATGTCTATCACATGTGTAGTATCAAGTTACCTGGGGACTCATTCCACTGTCCCCAGGTTTAAGAGAAGGAAGGACAAGAATAATGAACTTAAGTAGTTCGTTCCTCCAGCTATAGATAACGTTGGGCAATCTTTTATTAATTTGTTTTATTTGTCAGAAATAAAAAGTTTTATTTCGAATTTTCTTTATCCCTCCGGATCACCATACGAATCTACAGCTAGTTTCCTACAGGATTCTCCACTACACCACTGGCGGTATGGATCTTCACATTTGCTAAAGCACGAGACCAGCATTTGGACATCACAGATCTGCCCTACATGGGTCAACGATTGATACTTCCTTGTATGTTACAAGCCATTAAGCACATGCCTACTTTGCCTAATTATAAATCTGGCCCTGCCTGGAAACACAATGGCGGCTAAACCATGCTCCAAAAAAAACAGACATATTAGTAAAACGATGACACGAGTTAAAAACCATCTTAACTATTTGTTATTTTTGCCCATTTGACTGCAGAAGAACAGGGCTGTCAATCTCTGGCCCTCCAAATGTTCCTGAACTATAACTTCCATGATTCTCTGGCCATCTATTGCATTGAAAGAATGATGGGAACTGGGATGACTCGCGCTTCACAGCCCCGCAGTAGACATTTTCCTCTCAATATGTGATGCTTTTACAGAATGCCTTCCAGCATTTGAAAAGCTATAAAATATAACACTTAGCTGTAGGATAACTGAGATTGCTTTTCTAAGTGTACATCATTTTATTTTTAATATATTCTTCCTCAGAACTCCTAGTGAAATAATGAAATGTTACTGCAGAACAAAGAATACCATTATTGAACATGGAAACCACTTAGAAGCACGATACCCACCAGCGTTACCCCCATGATATTTTGACCACGATATTGGTTTATTTCTAGTAAGAATAGAATCTACAAGCTCTACCTATTGAACTAAAACCACAGTTGTATTACTTTGTCATTATTGAATATGTACTGTTGGTTTAATTAAATGCCGGACCAATCTGCGTTTGTAAAGGACCCTGCGGAATTTATTTTTACTCTATTTTTCCGAAATGTTTCTCAGACTGCTATTGACCTCTCAAAAGTTCCAGGATTTTTAATCTGGAATGTAATTTTGCACTTGCATTGGGATGCAACCAACTTTGTGCTCAACCAGCCAATCAGTGGCTGTGTTCTGAAGCTTCAAAGCAATCAAACGTTTTTGAATTTTGCATAAAGCAAAGCATGTTAAAATGAGTTTCTGTTGTGTGAGTTTTATAAAAGTGTAATGCAGAAGTAAGAGCTGGAGCAGGAAGTTAGTTGATAAGCAAAGTTTATCAGGGTTGTTCAGAGAGAGGTGAAAACCAGGAGAAGTGAAAATTCTAGGTCAAAATAGCCAAACCAGAAAAATTCTCCCATTTTGACCCAGAATTGTCACTTCTCCAGTCATTCTCCTGGTTTTCACCTCTCTCTGAATAACCCTGTATGTGTTTAGCTCAGAAGAGTGAAGTCTGCAGATTTTTCGTTTAAAATGGAATTAATTTACTAAAAGGTAGAAAACAAATAATGAATGTAAAGTAGGACATATTTTATATTATTATATCAGGGTTTGACAAATTTGATTTGAATCTAGGAGCCAGCTAAAAAAGTTAGGAGCCAGTTTTTTCTTCTCGGAATAAACGAGAGTCTCCAGTCTCTGCCTATCCCACACTGCTATTACAGTTTTCACGGCTACATAACAGAAGGGGTGCTGTGCTTTTAAAGAATGTGTGGATAGATATATATATATTTTAATACACAAGTCAATTTATCCTCTGGATCAGCCGGCATGTGTTACAGGGAAACGTAGAGGTTTCTGTTCAGAGTATAAAATGGAGAATAAAATAATAGCTATAAATTACTTATACTTAGCCTGCCGGTCACATAAGGTGGCAATTATACCTCATTTATGGCTTTTATTTATTTAAAAATCATACTGCTGTCTCATTCAGTTACAATGCTACTAATGAGACCACTTTCTCTCTAGGTAATTTAAGGGATGCATGTCCCTTTAAAACTGAAGATTTAACACTTGAAGTTGCTGGGGCTAAAACATTTTGTGTGTGTCTGTTGTAATGTATGACATGATGTGTGAGCTAAACTCTGCTCACCTCCCTGCTTGTCCCCAGAACCACTTGCAGGGGCTAGCAGGGAGGAGGAGAGCACAGACGACTTAGGCTGGGGTCAGACGAGCGTTTTTAAGAGCGGAAGGAATGTGTACGTGTGAGTGGACATTCCTTCCACTCTGGTGCCCGTCTGGCCACCTCACTGAGCGCAGTTAGTGCGCTCAGGGCTGCAAGGCTCGATCCTCCTATGGTGAAATGTGCTTTGCGGCCCCATCGAACGGGCGTGCTAGCGCTTCGACAGAGAGGCTTGCAAGATGGCCACAGCACGGCCGCAATTCATGCGCGCAACAGCCTGTGTCTGGCGCCATCGCAGCGTCACAACGCTGCGACAGAAGCCTGAGGGCACGTTAGTACAGGCACACATAGTGCGCTCGTCTGACACCAGCCTTAAGCGTACTCACGCACTCTGCCAGCCACACGAACTCACTCTGTCAGCCACACTCACTCACTCTGCCAGCCAAACACACTCACTCTGCCAGCCACACACTCACTCTGCCAGCCACACACACTCACTCTGCCAGCCACTCACACGCTCACTGTCAGCCACACTCACTCACTCAGCCAGCCACACACTCTGCCAGCCACACACACTCACTCTGCCAGCCACACTCACACACACTCACTCTGCCAGCCACATACACACTCACTGTGCCAGCCACACAATCACTCTGCCAGCCACACACTCACTCTGCCAGCCACACACTCACTCACTCACTGTGCCAGCCACACAATCACTCTGCCAGCCACACACTCACTCATTCATTCTGCCAGCCACACACTCACTCATTCTGGCAGACACACACACGCACGCACGCACACGCAGACACACACACACTCATTCCGGCAGCCACACACACTCCCACTCACTCATTCTGGCAGCCACACACACTCACACTCACTCATTCTGGCAGACACACACACACTCATTCTGGCAGCCACACAGTTCCAGGCTCCGGTCTCACCTCTCCCTGCCAAGTATCAGACATGCGGCTATGGGGGTAGCCAGATGATTGGCTGTGAAGGCAGCCTATCCAGCTCATGTTTGCATGATGAGCAAACAAGGCAGAGCCACACCCCTGGCATGGATTGGCTAATGCAGGATAATCCTCACAGCAGCCTTTCTACTGGGGGCGGAGAATACACGGAGGTGCCGGTATGGGAAGAGAAAAAAAAAAACTTTAGCCCTGCAGTTTCCCCGCGGCAGCCATAACGGTTTTTTTTCTCTTTCAATGATCCAATAAATCAGCTGCCTGGCCAATTTTTAATGCTTGCTGCCTACAGTGAATGGGCTGATAAAAGCCCAGGCGCCTGGAAGCTATTTAGGCTGGGGTCAGACGAGCGTAGTGTTCACATCTGTGATTGCGCCTAAAAGTACGTCCGTGATAGCATGACAGAAAGCCCATTGGAGCCTGACACATGATGTATGTCCGCATTGAACTGCGGACGCACAACGGCCGCACCCACGGACGCAAGGCAGGCAAGAACGTACAACTCCTAGAACGGCCGCACAAAGTGCGCTGCGTCCGCAATGTCCGCATAGCTTTGTGTGTGAGGGATGGAACGTGGTCAGATGGACTGCATTTATACGTCCAGCATTTTTCACGGACAAAATGGTTTTGATTTTTAATTTATTTTCTCTCCTACATCCGTCAAAATATACATCAGTAAATAAACGGACTGTGTGGCCACTACTGTGTCTTCCATACTGACGTACGTCCATGTGCAAGGACGTACAGTCCGTAGAAATCACGCTCGTCTGACCCTAGCCTTATAGTCGCCATTGCGACCTGGCTCCTGGGGTTTGTCGAGCTCTGTATTATATTTATATATAGTCTATATTTTCTGAACATGCTGAACAGATTTAATATTCAAAAACAGCAATGTCCCTATACTGTAGTTTTAACCCCTTCACTACCAAGCACTTTGTGTTGACATTTTTATCGTAACATTTATTTGAAACACGGGATGTGAAGTTAACAAATAAATATAGTGTAAAGCAGAAATTATGTAGTGAGAAAAAAGAGGTTTGTGAGGGTCCTGAGGACGAACAGCTGCACTAGTGGCCTGCTCTACGGTGGAGGCCCGCTCAGGTCTCACAGGGTTTTTGCTCGATTGTGCCATTACAGGGATGAATGCTCCATATGAAAATCGGCCTGCTCTCACCCAGAAGTTCCACACTATAGGTTTACAGGGCTATCCAGACGTGGACCCCTTGCTTAATGTGCCTAGAGGAGTGTCCGCTATACCCTCCTGACGAGGCCTAACAAGACCGAAACGATTGACGGGGTTTGCTGCACCTCTCGTGCAGTGATGACATCCTTGGCATTCAGTACTGGCCACCCTTTCTGGGTGAGAGCAGGCTGGTTTGCATATGGAGCATTTGTCCCTGTAATGACACAAGCAAGCTAAGGCCCGTGTCAGACGAACGCAGTGATCACGTCCGCGTTGCCGCACAGTTTAATGTCCATCGTAGCATAGAATCGTGAGCAATAGAGACCCACACATGAAGTGCGTCCGCCCTGAACTGCACACGCACAACACACGTGGCAAATGGACGCAAGTTAGGCAAGAACGTAAAACCACTACCACAGACACGCGGAGTGTGCCACGTCCGCGTAGCGTTCTGTGTGAGTGATGAGATGTCAGGCACAGCGCATTTGCGACGTCCAGCACCTTCACACACACACTGGCTTTTCATATCCTTTTCAATTTTTATAATTTTTCATATTAATTTTATTTCCCATAGTTCCTTTACGTCCGTCAACAAAAATGGACCGTGTGGGGTCTACCGTATCTTCCGTCAGTACGTCTGTCCATTGTGCACGCACGCAGAGTGCGCTCAGACTGTGTTAGTCTGACATTAGCCTTAAACCTTGTGAGACCTGAGCGGGCACCCACCGTAGAGCAGGCCACTAGTGCTGTTGCTTGTTCTCAGGACTCTCACAACCCCCCCCCCCCTTTTCCTTTCTAAAAGTAGAAATTATGCACAGAAATTGTTCGGAGTTAAAAAAATTAATATTTGCTCATTTGAGTTTTTTTATAGGTTTTCATCTATCCTTCACAGAAATGTTGTTGGAATGAAAGGTTCTGAATTATAGTTTCATGCAATTTCACGCGGGGTCTGTATTATCCGCATACAGGCAGATATAGCTTCCTGTGCCAAATATAGTAAATGTCTTTACTGTATTGCCAAAGACAATTAATCTAGTCAAATATCCTGCTTATAGGGATTTGTATTGATCTTAATGATATTTTTAGCTATTCATTTTTCAAAAAATACCAATAGGATATAAAAGTAGTATCTGCATGTGGCATAATTACTGCATATGGAAATTACAGTAACACCTTGTATCTGTGCAGGAGTAGTCAGTAATTATGACCCCCTGAATCTTATCCCTGCACAGTATACTGAATGAGCCCAGAGTGCTCACTATATTCTGGTTGTTGTAATGCAACAGCAAATTTTCTGAACTTTTTGTGACAAGGAGTATGACCGCTCCATCTTGCAGCTTGTTTACAGTAAGTTAGGGTGCAATGGAGGCATAAGAACCTATGTAAATGGTGTCTTGGTATGCCAGTGATTGCTTTTCATTGTATTACAATGCAAAATCCAGTTAAAGTAAGGGGTTATTCAAAGGGAGCCATACTGGTCCCGAACAGCGAATTTCCCTGTACGGTGCAATTTCGTGGCCATTCGGCTGTTTAGGCAATTCAACGAATATTGACAAATTGCCAGTGAAATACAGTGATCTTTAGCAGCAGTGAACTCCCCATAGAGAAGCAATGGTTAATCTATTCAGAGACCACTGGACAGTGAAATGCCCTGATGTTCGGTGCTTTCATTTGGCAGGTTTAAGCAGGTGAATACCATAGGTTTCAGTGTTAAAACTATTCCCATTTCTATTGAATATTTATTAAACCGTTAATTGTTTTAGCATCCCCCCCCTCTCAGCGAATTTTTTTTCCCTTTCTGTAACAGACCATTTTATTATTATTCATAGAACCTTATATGTAATTTTCAGGCATTTTCGTGCTGTCGTTTTTTGCAAACAGCTTTTTTTTTTTTTCCATATAAAGTTTTTTATTAAGGTTCAAACATAATTCAACAAATGCCAGCAATAAATCACAAATATTGAAAAAAGAAGGGATCACGCAGGATCCTACAATTAACGAGTCTATCAGCAACATCAGGTTTACAATGTAAGCAGTCGGATGAACCAATCTTTTTCATGCTAACCTTAAAACAGTAAAATTTGTAACATTTTTAAAGCATAACAAAAACACACAGTTAAAAAATACTCAAAAGTAAGGAAAAGGAAAAAACAGAAGAAAAAAGACGAGAAAGGAGAGAGAGAGAGAGAAAAAAAAAAATGCTCAGACATGTCCTAGAACGGCAATACGTATGTCATCTCTCCATCTGTTATATCAAGTCCCCAGAAGCTACAAAGAATTCCCAACCCTCCCATATACCTTGAAACAAGCTTAGTGAGTTAGCAGCCCTGTGGTACATTCCCTCATACTGATAAACATTCTCCAGTGATAACATGACTTCTCTCATAGAGGGACTGACTGGAGAAAGCCAATTGCGTGCTATAGTAGATTTAGCTACGCTATGTCGTTGTTGTATAGTAATCGGAAGCATGTGCAATAAGTATTGTTTAGGGCACGGGGGCATAGACAAGCTGGTACAGTGCGAGATCAGTCTACCAACTTTTCCCCAGAAGATGGTAAGGAGCGGACAGTGCCAAAATATATGAAGAAGAGATCCGACACTGGTGCCACAGCTCCAACACATACCGTAATGTCCGGGTATATAAGCCAAACGATTCGGGGTCAGATACCATCTATATAAAAGTTTGAGGTGCGATTCCCGTAAGTTAGTGCTCCTAGTGTATTTATATACCGTTTCAGTGGCATAGAACCAGTCCTCCCTAGAAGAATCGAACGACAAATCTTTGTCCCACCTGATCATATAAGGCAGTTTCTTATTAGGGTTCACATTCAACAAACTGTCATAACATAAAGACAAAAGGTTTTTTCATAACTTTTTTACCCAAGCACAGTCTGTGGAAGGCCGTAATATCCGTCGCTGCAAAGGAGGAAATACCTCGTTGAGTCCGTGCATGTTTTACCCTAAGGTACGTGAAACAGTCGCTAGCGGGAAGGGCAAACTCACGCATTAGGTCCGGGAAGGATTTGATTGAGGAGGCCGTAAAAAGCTGATTAATATGTGTAAGACCTAATTGGAACCAGCGGTCAAGGTTCAGGTCCTGGATAGTGCGACAGAGAAAGCGCAACGGAGCTAAGCTGAGCAGTGGGAAGGGTCGTAATAGTTGTCTACCGCCAAGACATAAGGGAAAGGGAAGTTGATGGTAAGATACCTTCTAATGTGCGGTGTGGGAGCGTCGCAAACCACATCAGATCGTGAACACAAAAGCGGGCGATATAAGTGTAGCGCTGTGTTAAAAATCATCTTGCTGTGGCAGTACCTATTTTTGGCCACAAGATGGAGACTATCGCGATCAGATACTGGACATTGGGACTACAACGCCCGGCATGCTTTGCAAGAAGACAGGAAGTGGGTGGGGACTGGACACTTACATCCTCTGCCTCGTGGAGAAAGTTCCAGAGCGCGCCAGGGAAGCAGAGAAAGCAGACGCACCGAGGAGATCGCGGGAGAATCTAGGCCCAAAGCCTGAGGGAGACCTGTTGTTCCGGTTTTTGGGTCACCTAGCCTGAGGAGAAGGAGACTCGCCAGAGCCCAGACACTGCTGCAGACCGGCGAAATCGAACGGAGAGCAGGCGGTGAGCTGGACAAGCGGCATAAAGTGAGACAACGGATCCGGCCGCTAGTATCCCCAGTCAAGATCCGGAGGAGAGACGTCCTGGGTCAGCGGAGCCTAAAGCCTGCGTCGGATGGGTGAGAGGCCTCCAAGGCTGTTTGTGATTAAAGGTCAAGCTGCTGTTTTCTCTTTAAAGTCCACAGGGCCCCAACTGACTAGTCGAAGACTTCCTTTAATAAACTCACTGGCCAGTTGAACAGTACCCGGGTACCACACACACACACAGATACACTTTTCACATTCTGGGACTTAACCTGTGCAGGACTTATTTCCTTTTGCGAATCAGCACGGGGGTTAAAGACAAAGATACGTTCCGAATACATTTTTCTCTTTTTCCGCTGCGCGTTTGCCGTAATACGAAGGGATTGTATGTTTGGGGTTTTGCTACGTGTCCCTTTTTCTGAACTATCGGGAAATTGCATTGCTTTTATGTTCGGTTGCGAATATTTTATTTTCCGAAATACGAAGCCTCGTGTTTCGTTTCTTTTCCGCTACGCGTTTTACCGGGATACGAAAATACTGTAATAATACTTGTGAATACTGTGTTTCAACATCTGCTCAAATATTTTAGTAAACTATATAAATATAAAAACTCACAACTGTGTTGGAGTATATTTATTCCCTAGTGCGGGGAGACTGACCCGTGGTTCATTTTCAGCGGCTCCTTCGGGAGTGAGCGCTACATAAGCATTCTCCATCCGTAGCCATAAGGGGGATTCACGCTGGGACATAGAGGACAGCAACTGAGCCAATAAAGCCACCCTATAATACGCTGTAATATTTATAAAGCCTAGGCCCCCCCTGCGTCTAGTCGCGGTAATTGTGGAGGCTGAAATGCGCGGAGGCCTCCCCTTCCATATGTGTGCTTGTAGCATTTTTTGCATGCGAAGCAACATATGGCCCGGGATGAAAACTGGAATATTCCTAAAAAAATAAAGAATCTGGGGTAGAATACACATTTTCAAAGCCGCCATGCGTCCCATCCAAGAGACCTCCAGGCCGTGCCAGGAGGTCAGTTGGGAGGAGATCGATGTCATTAGGGGGTTATAATTGAGCTTAAGTATAGAGCCCCTGTATTTGGTGAGAGAGATGCCTAAATATTTCAAAGAGGTCGATCTCCAGTCAAATGGGTACAGGCCACGTAAGGTGGGCAGCGAAAAATCATCAACATGTAGGGGTAATGCCTGCGTCTTGTTCACATTATTTTTATAGTAGGAGACTAGGCCATAGGAGGTAAGCTGGCGCATTAGATAAGGCAGAGAGGTCTCAGGGGAGGTAAGAAAGATCAAAATATCATCAACAAACATAGCTAACTTATGGACTCCATCTGGGGTGGAGATGCCAGAGATGGAAGGGTCTCGCCTAATCCGCGAGGCCAAAGGCTCCAATGCCAAAACAAAGATTAGTGGGGAGAGGGGGCAGCCCTGCCTGGTACCATTGGTAATGGAGAATGACGAGGAAAGAAACCCTGATGCCAGGACTTTTGCTGTCGGGAGGGAATATAGGCTCATGATGCTATTAATAAATAGTGCAGGGAAGCCAAAGGATTCCAGTGCCTTACGCATATAGCCCCAATGCAGGCGGTCAAATGCCTTCTCGGCATCCAGTGCCAGGAGGAGCCCAGTTGTATTGGTTCTATATGCAATGTCAATTATATTATAAAATCGTCGGGTATTGTCACATGTTTGTCTAATAGGTACAAATCCGGTCTGTTCTGCTGAGATCAGGAGGGGGAGCAGAGGAGCCATTCTAGACGCCAACAGCTTGGCGTACAGTTTAGCATCCACATTTAATAAGGAGATAGGGCAGAAATTCGCACAGCTCGTCGGGGGTTTGCCAGGTTTAGGTAACGTTATGATAGTAGCTTGGAGCATTTCTGGGGGTATGACACCTGTGTTTTTGATGTGATTAAACAATCTCGTGAGGGTCGGTATTAGAATATCTGCAAAAGTTTGATAATATAAATTAGAGAAACCATCTGGCCCAGGGAATTTATTCTTTGGGAGAGCCTTAACGGCCCTATGCACCTCCTCCTCCGTGAACGGAACCAGCAGCTCTGCCGCTTGTGAGCGGGACAGTGAGGGGAGGTCTGCATCCTGGAGGAAACAAGTTATCTCATCTGGGTCTGGATCGTGGGTCGTAGGATCCGATTTTAAATTATATAAAGAGGCATAGAAATCAGCAAATTCCTCCGAAATTTTTAGCGGGTTGTGAATCCTATCCCCTCCCTTATCTAATAGGTAAGAAATTTTGGTATGAAGTCTTTTAGATTTTAAATTTAGATGCTAACAACCGGCCAGCTTTGTTGCCTTGGGTATATTGAGTGAAATTTAAGCGTCGTATGGCCCGTTCAGAGGAATGCAACGTCAGGTGAATTAAATCCCGTCGAAGGGTCGTTAATTGAGACAAGAGGTCAGATGTGGGATTTGTTTTATGTTGGGATTCCAAGACAGATATTTGCCGCCGTAATGAGATCATCTGGGCACTGAATGCCTTTTTCCGTGTAGCCCCTCTCTGAATCAAATGGCCCCTCACCACTGCTTTATGCGCCAACCAAGCCGACAAAATGGCTACCTCGTCCGTCACATTCAAAGCAAAATATTCCCATAACACCGCTGACGTATCAGAGACATCAGCGCCACTTACGATAAGTGAGTCATTCAGTCGCCAGGTCCCCATCCCCCTAGCCAGGTAGTCGGCCTCAAAATCCATCGATATAGGAGCATGGTCAGACCATGTTATAGAACCGATACGGGCGGCTAGGAGACAAGGGACTGTAGAGCCATGTATCAAACATAAGTCAATGCGACTATAAAATGAGTGAACTGGTGAGAAAAAGGTAAAATCCCTGGTCGAGGGGTTGAGAATTGCCATGCATCATATAAGTCAGAGGAGCGTAAGAAGTCATTAAGTTGGCGGCTAGAGGGAGTCTGTTTATGAGGCTGCGCTCGGATCTGGCCCGGCCGTGTATCCATAGCCGTGTCAGGCACACAGTTGAAATCTCCACACATGAAAAGGGATCCCTCCGTCATAGTCTTAATCTTACTATAAGCTTTTTTAAGAAAACATACCGGGTTGACATTAGGCAAATATAAATTAGCAACGGTTATAGGGAGTTCATTCATAGTGCCCACCAAAATTAAGAGGCGGCCCAATGGATCTGCATATTGGTTCGAGCATTTAAAGACCCAGTCCCTATGAAAAAGAACCGAGACACCCCTAGACTTCGTCTGGGCAGTAGAATGAAAAGAAACAGGGTACATAGCGGATTGTAAGTGTGGGGTGCGCAAAGCACTAAAATGCGTCTCCTGCACGCAGACTATCGCGGTTTATGTTTATGTTTATGTAAGTCACGAAACAGAGCATGCCTTTTAAACGGAACATTCAGCCCCCTAACATTCATTGAGAAAATTCGGAATTGAGGTTTACTCATGATTAATTAACCACAACGATATAATATGCATGGTAGAGTTAGAAAAGACAGAGAGGAGGCATGGGGAGTATGAAGGCCAGGACCGTGAGAGCATAGCAATAAACAAAATGAAGGAATAATAAATAAAAAATAAAAAGACTAAAAAGGAAAAAAACACAAAACAAACAGCGCTGCATCATAAAAATACAGCAAAAGTGAGTCATTCCAAGTGGCAAGAAAGAAAGCAAAAAAAAAAGGAAAAAATATCAGCTAAGGAGACTCAACCGGGGGACTAGGGGACGCTCGCTACACAGAGCTCCACGCAGGAACCCAGCGCCGAATCAAGAAGCAAAGGGTCCCGAGGCGATCAGGAAGAGGAACCACTCCCGCCATGGGGGTAACTGTCCAGAAATCCGGACATCCTAAAGAGCGACACAGGGAAAAAGACACCCATCATTTAGGCCCGGACTCTGCCATTCTGGGGGACTTTGATCGGCGACGAAGACGGCTCACGCGGAGGTGAGAAGTCAGCCAGAATATTCCAATCTTTCAAGAATTGTAATCCAGTGGCGACATCGGGAACAACATGCAGAGTGCCATCCTTCCATATTAAGAGCTTCGTAGGAAACCCCCATCTGTACGCCAACTTGTGATTACGGAGAATCTTTGTGAGAGAAGAAAACTCACGTCATTTGGACATGGTCGAAGCCGACAAGTCAGCAAAGAATGAAATATCAGCATAAGGGGCAGATAAAGGCATGGACTTCCGTGATGCCGACATTAGAGCCTCCTTGATGTGAAAAAAATGCACCCAGATAATAACATCACGGGCCACCGATGTAGGCAGGTTTTTCGCTCGTGGGAGACGATGCGCTCGATCCAGTAATAGGTCTTGTGGTGTAGCCTCAGGCAGCAAGGTTTGGAACAGTTCCAGAAGGAATGGTTGTAAGTCCGCTAGGGTGACTGCTTCTGCGATGCCCCTGATCCTATGTCCGCCATTTTTAATGCCAGGGAGTCATGGGCCGCTTGCAAAGCCTGATGTCGGTCTACCAGATCATTGTGGGCTAAACATAAGTCATCCACCTTGGTCTCCAGCACGTCGGTTTGCTCACCCAAATCCAGAACATCCCGGCTCAGCTCCTGCAGCGCTCCTTTGATGTCTGCTTATATGGTTGAGCACAGTTCCTGCAACATGGCATGTAACCTGCTCTCTGAGGGTGGCAACGATTCAGAGAGTCCTAGTGGCGCTAAGGGCGACGTATCTGGGTCAAGGACCAGCGCAAGCTGCGGAGATCCGCCATCTTGGGCCTCTTTACTGCAGTCTTTCCGAGCCGATTTCGGGGGATCCAGCGTGCGTTGTGCCTTGGGAGGTGCCATCTGGAACGCAGAGTAAATTCCCCCACCTGTAGCTTCAATTTTGCCTCTGGTACCCC
Organism: Leptobrachium leishanense; assembly: GCA_009667805.1. Taxonomy (NCBI): domain Eukaryota; kingdom Metazoa; phylum Chordata; class Amphibia; order Anura; family Megophryidae; genus Leptobrachium; species Leptobrachium leishanense. Next base: position 57,614,571 of record CM019072.1, read on the forward strand.
TTATAAGACGTTGGATTAAAAAAGATTCAGCGCTGGCCGCACAAGCTACATAGCCATGTGATCACGTGCTGGAGCGCTCTGGATGGATGAGTGTCCGCCGGCAGGGAACCCGACGACGACGGTCCCAGCCGCCAAACAACACCCCACCGTGTATCTGCTGTAGGTGGGGATGGGGAGAAGTCGTCGTTTCCCGCCGTTCATAAAATACGTGTAGGCCGCAATTGAAGGCCGCAGCCGGCCGCTGCACTGGTGTTGGTCGCGCGCGCCTCCCGATGTCGAGGGGGAGCGCCGCGCGGTGCAGGGGGATAAGCGGGAGAGTTCCACTCCGTACCTCACTCTGGACGGCCGGTGGTAACAGGCGCGCCGCAGCCCAATCGTGAACACCGGCTGCCGTATCTCCGGATTGGGGGCCCGACAGTCTGTGGCGATGGTGTTAGCCAGCCCAGGCTCCACTCGTGGTACATGCCCACGTGAGTCCGGCTTCTCTCCCCCAGCAACCGAGGGTCCCAAAGTACACCCGGCGCCTCCTCACAGATCGTGGGTGATAGAGGCGGCAAGTGACTCCACTGGTGTAGGGAAAAAAAAACGCAGGTGACCCGATAGTGAGAGTAGATTACGGGAGCTACTCCTAAACACGTCCGTCCTGCTCGGCGTCCAGCCACACCCCCCTCTGCAAACAGCTTTTTAAAGTCGAGTTTTGTGGATTTTTGTTTTTTACCCCGTTCGTTGGCTTGTAGGCGCTGTGTTCGAATGACAGTCAACTTTTTTCGAATGCGTTTGGCGGCGACTTATCGGATCCGATCTTTTTCGGTGGATTTTCCCTGCACTTCGGGGACCCTGCGGTGAGTGTTGAATTCACCGCAGGGTCGGGAATTCAATACCCCAAAGTGCTGGCAATGAAAGAGCACCGACATTCCAGTGCTCTTTGAATAACCCTGTTAATGTTGGGAGTGAAGGGGTTATCATCCAGAGTGTCAAATCAAAAGAACAAAACATGCTCTGCTGAGATAGGAAATGTAATTTTGTGACTAACTTTACTGGTTTCTTGGTTTGTATTTTACACGTCGATAGCATTCCTTTACATGCAAAAGAAGGAGATTGTATAATGCATGAGTTTTATTCAAAATATTGACCTTTCTGGATGTCTTTAGGCAAAGCAAATGTTAAATTGTTAATACACATTCAGCGTAATTCGTAGCAGTTACATTTTGCAAAAAGTATTTTATTTGAAGCCTTGGTAGTTTAGAACTAGTGCAAACTGCAGCATGCAGACAGTTCATGCAGCACGTATCTTAAGAAATTGGTAGAGTCACTCCAAGGTGGGCTCAGCAATCATTTGTCCTTCATCATATTGTCAATGTGTTGCAATAAATGCTTTAGCTATTACTTTCTCAAGTTTCTCCAGGGAACCTTTATGTCCTTTCCAACTACATACACCACCAATTTACTGAGATCTCAAAGCCAATCTACTATCTTCCATAGTGTGATGAATACATACTTGCGCAATGGTAAACCAGTGAACCATTGTAATGGCAACCCCTTTAGGTCATCTATGCTGTAAACTTAAGTTTCTTTTAAAAAAAAAAAACAACAATTTTTTTTCTCTTAAATATCTGAATATGGCTTCCAAGTTAATTAAAAAAAAGTTGAATCTTGACTCTACTTTAACTGTAGTTAAAAGAAAAAAAAAAGATGTGCGTATGGTCAGAAAATGATATGGTCTTACCTTGTATCAAAATATAGAACGAGTATGGGTTAAAATTTCTTGACACAAAAAGGTAAGACTATCAATTTCAGACCATAGTAGCATTGATTATTTTTTTATATGGCAATTTTTTACTCTAGTTTCTGGCTGGGGTCACAACTGCCGCACTAAGTGCATCCGATGTGTCCCCTCTCACAGCATCTGTCGTGAGGATGGGAGGACTATACGATGTAACGGCTCTACTTTTAACGCACGTCACAACGCACGTGGATTTTAACTCCCCGTTAGTGCTACGACAGACGTAAGACGGGTTTACAAAGTGTAAGCCTCTGTAGCAGGCTTGCGGTTCGTAGAGCTGTGCACACAAATGTGTGCACAGCAAGTTAGCCACAAATGTGTGTGCAGAAAGACCGTTTCATGGACGTTCTTTCTGCCACATCTGTGTGGCCCCAGCCTACTGTGGTCAACATACAGGAGTCAGCTTTCCAAGAGGATACATGTACGACACATGCAAGTGCTCATTGTCTTTAGTGATCTTTGTATTGCTGCAATCATTAACAATTTTTTAAGACAACTTTCTTCTTCTCTTGCATCTATGAATATTCACCATCATACACCATCATATTGCATAAGAGTAATCAGCAATGCAGAGTTCACAGGGAGACATACTGTAGGGATCTATGGAATAAGTCCAAATGAGGAGGGACTTGCATATTCCACAAAGTACATCATGTTTACCATAAGCTTTAATGTGCCTGTAAGTTATCCCAGTAGCTGGAGTGTCCCTTTAAGGTGCTGATATGGAAATGGCCAATAATGCACAGTGTTGAGGTGTTCACAAATGTTATATTGTATTTTTGGTCCCAAACTCTTAACTTTGCAATGTTTCAATCAACCTGTAATAGAACTTCTCAGATGTTATTCTTGGATTCTCCTTTTCTGAATACAGAGATTGTTCACCGGTTTTTTTTTTATACCTAAGGGAAGGTTGATGTATAGCTTTGATTATTCCCATTGATTGTCTTCTAGGCAAGTCACATGTAGTCGTCAAATTATGAAACTCTGTAGGATTTGTAAAGATCATCTGCAAATTAAGCCCTTCAAGAATTCCTTATAGATTTTTTTTTTCTTAACATCTCGTTCAATGTCCAGTTATTTGATTTTTGTAAAAGCAATGAAAATTAATAAGGTTCACGGTTCATCTCGCAATCTCAAATCCATCTTCAGAATTCATGAATAAACAAAAAAGTTGGTTTGGTCAGAGAGCAGATGTCATCCATTTCTTTGACGTTATCCACCAACGGCCGTGCATGCCCACAGCATGATGCAGATGAAACAACCATATATTAGGGATGATAGAAAAGCAATGCTTAGTCCAATGTATTGCACAATAAGTACCCAGAATGCAAAGAGATATACAACATCATTGCATTGTCCAGAGTAGGTGGAATAGTGAGAAAATACCCAGACACTTCCTGGGGAGAAAGAAAAAAGTACATTATATCTACCCATATATTAAGTCTATCATTTGTCAGCGATGTACAATATCTTGTGTGTGTGTATCATTCTGTCGGATGCCAGAGTAAGCCAATAGTAGATGTCGATCTGCTACAGCACATGGACGCCAAACCAATGGAATTGCACCAGGATAGGCAGCCATCCAATATTATTCAGTGAGGAGAGGAGGTGGTTTGATGTTTATGGCCCCGTCACAGTGTATGTATGCTATATATTTCTCTCTACGTTGTACACAATTAGCACGGCAGGAGGCCTGACAATTTAGGTAACTGCTTTGCAGCAATGGGTAGGCACATGTACAGTACAGAGCTGGGAAAAAGGATTTTGTTATGAGCTGATGCTGGGGGTGTCAGAGATGGAGTGCCCATTTGGGTAATAGGGCACTGCCTAAGGGCCCTGGCCTAGCAGGGGCCCCCATGAAAGCCCCCCCTAAGACTTGGTTAAGTCTGCCCTTTAGTTGGATTACACACCACCTCAGTTAAAAATCATGGGAAATTGGATTTAAAAAAAAATCCTGTAATACAACAATGTACATATTGGCAGGGCTTGTATGTAGGTGTGGCTTGCGCGTGGACAGACCTGATGAGAGGCTCCATGATCTCCTATTGAATGGTGGCCCCTAAAGTTGTCATTGCACCCCTGGGGGGCATGAAGTGGCTGATCAAGGGCTTTAATTAATGTAGAGGCTGATAAGGGGGCTGAAAATATGTACTGGGGCAGGGAGAGGGCAGATAGTTGGCATGAAAGGGATATTATTTTGGGGGGCATGGAGGGATTGAAAATATCGACGCATGAAATGGCTGATATTTTGGGTAGGCATGGAGGTAGATATTATTATTAAAGAAAGGTGAATTAAACAAAGTTTCAAGCTAACGTAAAAACCTGTTATCTGGTAGAGGAATGGAGGGTACAGATTTACCCGGAGTGTGTGTCCATGTCACACTGAAATACACTCATTCCTATACAACAGTACAATCGCCTTCATCCAGCTCCGTCATCTACATTATGTGGACAAATGTATTGGAACACACCAATTAATTATTGAATTCCAGTGTTTCAAATCAGACCCATTGCCATGTGGATGAAATCAAGCACCTAGCCGTGCAATCGGCATTTACAAACGTTTAAAAAAAACAACATGGGTTGTTCTGAAGAGCTCCTTTTCTATTCCAGCAAGACTATGCCCCAGTGCACAAAGCAAGGTCCATAAAGACATGGTTGGATAAGTTTGGTGTGGAAGAACTTGACTGGCCCACACAGAGCCCTGTTCTCAACCTCATCGGAGACCTATAGGATGAACTGGATCCGAGATTGTGATCCAGGTCTTCTCGTCCAACATCAGTACCTGACCTCACAAATGCTCTACTGGATGGATGGGCAAATATACCCACAGAAACACCCCAAAAGCATGTGGAAGCCTTTCCAGGTAAGTGGAAACTTTGATATTAAGGTTTGTGTTTCCAATGTGATGTCATAAAAGTCATTGTATACAGTATATGCTCACTCATATATAACTCAGCCAATCACATCTTATTCAACCTCTCATTTCTCAGTCACACTCTAATGTCCCACCAACAGTCTGCACGCATCAAATTCTCCTGCATACCCCTGAACACATGAATATACAATGGGTATAGAAAAGAATCACCCCCCCCCCATGAAAATAATCACATTTTGTTGCTTTGCAGCCTGAAATAAAGACAGTTTTCGTTAAGCCAGTTGCATTTACTCAGTGCAACTTATAACATCCAAGTGAAAGATAGAATACCAACATGTCAGGCAAAAATAAAGACAATTCAAAAACAGAATCACAGAGTTGGAAAAAGGATCACCCCGTCCTAAAATTAATTGTGAACTCAATCTTTTGTAGATAATCACCTTCTCAATGGCACACACAGCCATTTGACTTTCAAATGTGATCAGCTGTGGTCACATTGATTAGCTCAGCTTGAAAAGAGCTTTCCTGGAGCATCTCAGTCCCTGGTAGTGCAACTAAAGCAAACAATCAACTATGGGTGGCAAGGCACTGTCAAAAGATCTCCGGCATAAAGTTGTGGACAGGCACAAGTAAGGAGATGGATGCAAAAAATTCAAAGGCTTTGTTAATGCCTAGAACCACAGTGAAGTCTATTATTAAGAAGTGGAAGGTATTCAATACAACACAGTTCCTCCCTGGATCAGGGCGTCTCTCCAAACTGGATGAAAGAGACAGGAGGAAACTGGTCAGAGAGGCCACCAAGAGGCCCGCAGCAACTCTGAAGCAGTTGCAGGAATTTATGATAAAGAGTCGTCATTGTGTGCATGTGACAACAGTATCACAAATTCTCCACAGATGTGGTTTGTATGGGAGGGTTGCAAGAAAAAAGACACTCAAAAAAGTACACATGCAGTCACGACTGAGCTTTGCCATAATACACCTTGAAGATTCGGAGGCCTCATGGAAAAAGGTGTTGTGGTCAGATGAGACTAAAATGTAATTATTTGGCCTCAACATCAAACGATATGCCTGGAGAAAATTCAATACAGCTCATCATCCAAACAACACCATACCTACAATAAAGCATGGAGGTGGCAATATCCTGTTATGGGAAGGTTTCTCTACAGCAGGCACTGGAGCACTTGACAGGATAGATTGAATAATGGACGGGGCAAAATACTGTCAAATTCTTGAGGAAAATCTGCCAGAAAGTTGTCAATGGGAAGAAGGTTTACCTTCCAACATAATGACCCAAAAATGACCACATAGTGGTTAAAGGAAAAAAGGTGAATGATCTTACATGGCCTAGTCAGAGCCCAGACTTAAAGCCCTTTGAATATCTGTGGAATGACTTGAAGACCACAGTCCACAAACCAGCAGTTCTGCAAAGAAGAGTGGGCAAATATTGCACAGTCTAGATGTGCAAAATTAGTAGAGATACATCCCAAAGACTACTGTAAAGTCTGTAATTAAAGCAAAAAGTGGTTCAACAAAATACTTACACAAGGGGGTGATCCTTTTTGCCAACTCCGTGAATCTGTTTTTGAATTGTCTTTATTTTTGTCTGACATGTTGGTGTTAGATCTTGCACTGAGTAAATACAACTGGATAACCAAAAACGGTCTTTATTTCAGGCTGCAAAGCGACCAAATGTGATTATTTTCAAGGGGGGGGTGATTCTTTTCTATACCCACTGTAGCTGTTGTCATGCACATTAGTACTTTTTTGCCATTTAATGACTCATTACTTTATTTTCTAAAACGAAAAAAGTGGCATTTCATTTTACCTAGCATGTGGCCCCACAAACAGTAGAGGTGGCCTTGCACAGTATGAGCACATCCCTTCACCCGTGAACACTGATTAATAACCATATGGCAAGTTTGATTCTCATAGAATTAAAATATTAAGAAATATAATCAACACAATGTATTGATTAAACATCGTCTATGTCCCGCTGGCTGACACCATCATATATTCACAGATGGACAACTAAAACTCCCCCCCCCCTTTTTTGTAATAAAAAAAAATAAAAATTTGCTTTGAAGTAAGCCACATCATGCATGCGAGTTAGATGGTGTTGATGCAACATTCGGAGTGATTTACATGCTGTGTCTGACTCTGCAGGATTCCATATCGAAAGCATACAATGGAGCAAATACAAACATGGGGTAATATTGCCACACTCTAGTCTGGCTACAATGTTTGGAGTGTGGATCAGATATGGAATACTGCAGCGGAGCAAAAACAAACAAAGGGTAATCTTGCCACAATCAACACCAATATATACAAGTGGCCACTCACATATTCCAAATGGATAAAGAGCCCGTCATCCCAAATGGGATCCACTCTTCGTTATATTGATCGCACAGGAGGGCGGACAATCAACAATGGTATATTTGGAGAGAAAGAAAAAATAAGGAGAGAGCAAATACTAGTGCATCACAACGTGATGACATCTATGTGCAGCGTCTACTGGTCTGGCTTGGAAGGGTGCTCGATTATGATGCAGGACAATCATGACGCTGAGTGACCACGACCCCAAGATGGCGCCCAACACACGAGGACGCTGATACATGCCTGATGGGACCTATCAATGGGACTAAGGTTGTCTGACTTGGATAGTACAGCTGACATGTTTTTAATGTTATTATTTCTCCTGAAAAAGTCAAAGAATTTGGACGAAACACAGTTGGGCTTGAGCAGGTATTGGACATTGTTGTTTCTCCATCCGGACGGGTTGGTCAGCAGGTTTTATATGATGTGCCTATTTTACATCACATTTTTGTGAGTGCAATAAATATCTGTTTTTTGTAGATTTATACTTGATTGTCTGCACTATTCCCCCCCCCTATATATACCAGTGATGAGGGTCCTACCTTCTGTGCTATCAATGTAACGGAGAGCGGATCCCATTTGGGATGATGGGCTCGTTATCCATTTGGAATATGTGGGTGGCCACTTGTATATATTGGTGTAGATTGTGTGGCGAGATTACCCTAGGTTTGTTTTTGCTCCACTGCAGTATTCCATTTTAAGGCTGGGGTCAGACGAACGCGCGTGCAGCCGCACTTTATCACGGCCGTAGTAGCAGCAAATGACGGCAATATACGAAGTATGGCCGAACGAGAGTGCGGGCGTGCGACGCAAGCGACAAACAAACGCATTTTTTCGAGGACGTGATACTGCTAGTACTGACGTACAGAGTGCGCTGCGTCCGCTATGCGTGATTAGGAGACGTCAGACACTGCTAATGTCCGGCCAACATAACGTCCAGACGCAAAAAGGGTTTTATTGATGATCCGTACAAAATCATGGACGAAAATGTGCATCGTATGACCGGTATCGCGTATTCTGTGAAAAAATACGTCCATTCGTTTGAACGCACTTTTTCACGGACGACGCGAAAAATCCGTTCATCTGACCCTAGCCTAATCCACAGTCCAAACATTGTAGCCAGACTAGAGTCCACTGGCCGACACTACATGACTCCCCAACCATAAAACACACTGCATGTCCAAATTAATAAATATATATGCACACAATCATGATAAGTACACTGTGAAACAACTTTCCTTACCTGTTATGAGCCAACAGAAAGAGAAGGTGGCTAGCAGGCAGAGAAATAAGAAAAACAAGATGAACTTCTCACGAGAAAATAAGATAGTGAGTGAAAACCCGGCAAACAGGAAGACTATTCCTTGTACCAATAAATAGACGGGAATATGTCTCTCCAATGCACAGTCATGCAAGTAGAAGGCACCTAGAGAAAAAACCATTTGTAAAGTTTAAATGTTTCTGTAGGTACAACACTTGAATAGTCTGCACTGTCTGACCTTACGAATAAAATAGGTTTACTAAAATACCGTAGTTTAATGTACGATACGTTCTGTAAGAAAATGCTTTACTTTTGTTACTTTGCAAAGCCCTCCTGTGCATCAAAATATTCATTAAATGTTTTTGAACCCTACTGTTTGTATAATAAAAATATATTGAAAATTAGTATTTTGCAAATAGAAGTTTATTATGAACAATAAAAATCCTTACCAATGCGTTATGGGAGATACAATCTCATAATAGCTACATATGGTATTAGAAAACAAGTTCATTAAATGCTTCTAGTATTCTGTGTACTTTTTGTAAAACAAATATATCATGCTTTGTTACCTATGGTAAATAAATGCTAGAATTAAATGGATTTTTCTGTGTGCTTTTAAATCAACCATGTGAATGTCAGCAACTTTTTACTTACCAATGCTTACAAAAGTAATCCCGACAATGCAAATTATGGCAAGAGAAAAGATCACGCAAACTGCAAGAAGAGAGGAGGTATTATTTTTCCCAAACTAACATGGTTATTGTCACATTACCAGGGGCCAAGTCCTAAAAAAAAATGTGTGAGACCTCGTCGGATTTCTGTCCCCCAATTAGCAATTATCTCACAGTTAACATAAACACACCCAGTTCCCTCTGCAAAAATAGTGGAGGAACTGCATTCCCACAGGTTCCTCCTTGACTTGACCCCTGCACATTACCATACAAGTGGGGAGTAATCTCGCTACAGACAGTGTTTTGTAAAGGATTTTAAACTGATCTTTGCAATAGCTGTGCCCACATTACACTAGCGATGTTAAAGAAAATTTGAGTCACTTCCCATCTGGAGTGTCAACTGGCATACTTACACATACAATGTAACTGCTCTTGGCTCTGGCATTCATACCAGGCATCAGCCAAAGCACTGATACTATAGTGCTGCATATCAGTGCTCCGCACTGCTGACTTAGCACTCGCAGCGGAAGTGTCAGGTCCTAGAGGCCCTGACCCTCTGGCGCCCCCTTTCTATGCCACATCCTGCATGCCCTATGCAGGTTCCAGGACTTTATATCAGACTTTACACATTCCTGGACTCTGACATTCTAACCCTGGATCCTCACTTGCCCTGCATCCTCCCTAATCAATCCTGCATTTAAGGAAGTCACACCCTTTACCCTGGACTTCCTCATTGAAGTTCCAGACTGTATTGCATTGCAGAGCTGAATCCTGAACTCGCCTAATCTAGACCTTCCTGAGAGGACTCTATTTCCTGGACATTCACCCTTCAAGCCGGTAACCCCCCTGTGCTTCCTGATTCCCCCTATCTTGAACCCCTGGCTACCAAACCCCCTTGATTTTGGACTTTGACCACCCTGATTGCCGCCTTGCCTAGACCCCCTGCTTTGCCCATGACCATTCTATTGCCTGCCCCCTGCCTGAGACCGTTGCTTCTGTTATGTGTTTATGTATATATATCTGTTTAGTGTATTATTGTTTATTCATTGCTTGCCCCATCTGCTGTTAAGTTCCCTTTGTGTCTCTTTCTACTCACTTCTCCAGTATCTTAGTCTCCTCTTGCTATCCCTCATTTCTCCTGCTTTCTAACTGCTCTCATATTCAGTTCTCCCTTCCCACTACTCTCAGCCATCCCTTTTTTGGCATCAACCTCCTTTTCCTGCATCTCCTCCTCCTCTAGCTGTTCCCCATTGTGCCCAGTCTCCTCTATTGTCCTGTTCAGATCTCTTGTATCTTTATGTTCTGGTGTTTATTATTTAATAAAAACTGTTTATTCTGCAAACCTGCCTCACTGCATCTTGGGCTCACTACCGCACCTGCTGCATCAATCAGTCTGAACCCTGACAGGAAGACAGCTTAGCTGCAGAGTAGCTGAGTGTTATGTGATAAGTTGGCAGTATCCAAAGAACACCTTTTGGAAAACCTTTTAGTAATTATTTTGTAGCCTTTTATTCTCGGAAGTAACAGGTCTCATTCCATCCTCCCCCAAGGTGAGAAGGCTCATCACCCCCTTGTCCAGTGTTGAAGCCATATTCCATTCACCATCGGCCAGATATCAGATCTATTCTTCCCTCTAGTCAGCCTTATTCATCCTCCTCAAACCTGCGTAGAAACCTTTTATCAAACCCTACTTTTCCCAATAGTAAGCCCTCTCCCTTCCCTGTGGTTGGCCCTGCTAGTGGAGCGCTTAGCCTGGCTGTCATTACCCTCACACAGGACGTGTCATGCTAGAGGGAGGAGCAAACAGTGATTCTTCTGACAGAGCCCTGGAGGCTCTGTATTCAGGCCTAGCGGGCCAACACTGTAGGCCTGTACTAAGCGAGATGCACCTGATCACACAGTGGGTGCAGGGAGCAATTGCTCCAGGCCTCCTGGAGCTGAAGGGAAGGGACGTTTAGCCAGTGGGGTGGTGGTAACACGTTCTCTTCTCTGTTCTCAGTCTATGGTGGTGACGAGTTGCATGTAAGGTTTGAGAGCAAGAAAGGCTCGGACATGAGACCGATTATCCTTAATCTTGTTGTATAGTCCAACTTTGAACTGACTGATAAGCGTGGTCTCATTCCAGCTGGTCTTTATGGACAGGGCCTTGAATTTTGCAATGTAGTCCTCCAACGGGCATCTTCCTTGTTTTAGATCTCGGATGGAGGTCTGGGCCGACTCAAAACGAAATGGATCGTCATACAGGTCATCCAGTGCTGCAATAAAGGCTTCCCAGGATGTGAGGATAGGATCATTGCTGGTTATGAGATGGTGAGCCCAAAGGTGTTGTTCATCTTGTAGAAGCGATACAGTTTTTATTTGAATATCCTCAGAATGGTAAGTGCACGGGTTTTAGAGAAAACCGTTGACAGTCTGTAAGATACATTCAAAACTTATTCCAGTCACCGGAAAAGCGGTCTGGTATTGGCATAGAAGGAAATGTGGACCGGCAGGACAGGACTAGAAAGAGGCAAGCTGGCGGCCAAGAGGTCTGAGACTTGATTCTGGAGTCAGGCTTGCCCATTTTGCAGATATTGAAGAGTCTGATTCAGACTTCCGATTTGGCAATCGGGACATAGTGTTGGGCTTTGGCTATATCCACGCGCTCCATATCTTTAGTTGGCTTCGTTGTATCTGTCAGGTTTTGACTTACAGAGTTCAGGATGCAGGACCAGCCACTTAGGGGGTTCTTGAATTTGGAGAAGAGCACAGCAAACAAGGCAAAGGGTGTCGGCATAAAGGACGATTGGGTAGTCCTGGGGAAATCAGAAACGTGGCAGAGGCCCAGCCAGGTAGTGGGTACGCCAAGTCAATATTCAAGGCAGAAGGTCAGGGGCTGGCAGGCAAAGTTGGTGTTCGAAGCAAAGGAGTCAGGGGCAGGCGGCTTTCAGGGATAGTCAATATTCAAGCAAAGGGTTCGGTTCACTGGGAATTATTATATGGAAACAGGAGTTCAAGGAAAAATGAGGCTAGGGAGCAAACAGGACAACCAAGCAATGAACTCAGGGGAAGTTGGGATTTAAATAGTGTGCCTGTGGGAAATGCAAACACAACCCTATTGGAGACATTTTTAGAATCATTAATAATGAGCCATAATTAAACACTTTGTAGTGTTCTAGAAGTTAAGTAACTTCTAATACTTTCAATTAACCAGCTTTCCTTGCCTCCCGTTAGGACAGTGTCTGCAATTCAGATTGCTCCTTCTGTTTCAGTAACCATATAAAAAAACGTGACTAACTACAGAGGTCACGTCCAACAAAAGGAGTGTGGGAACTCGCCAAGATTTCGGTCTTCCCCCAAGTAATCATTTTCATCTTGTCTGTTAGCCCATACTGAGATTTGATAGTGATAATAAACTACAGAAATGTTGGTTTTAGGGAATCATTATGATAATCTCACAATATCATATTTATTGTGATCTAAAAATGAGCTTTATAGAGCGTGGGGCAAATAGGGACTCCGTTCCCTCTGCCAAAAACCCCACAAAGCAACAGTGGTGACTATATATAGGTGGCAGGACAGATATCACAACAAAATAACTTTTTTATAAAATGTGAACATATTCTGCATTGCTGTTTAAACAAGCAACTAGCTAAGGTTCACTTACCTGTAAAGAGATCTGGTTTATGGCAGGTTTTGTTCTATTGATACAAAGAAAATAAATTACAGTTGTAGGAAGAATCTGCTACAGGATAACAAAAAAAAGTATTTTAATTAGTGTTATTAATGTGATCCTCTCCGACGGTGCTTTTTTTCCTGGAAAAATAGGTGGGGGTACTCTCACACCCGGGGAACAACGGATTATGACGGATTTCATGTCCTCATAAACAATAGTTGTAGTTCACTTAAACGAAGACACTATAAGGCTAGGGTCAGATGAGCGCATTTTGTACGGACTGTGCGTCCGTGCAGTACGGACGTACTTACTGACTGACAACAAGGTAGTGGCCACACAGTCCGTTTTTTTCACTGATGTATTTTTTGACTGATGTAGCAGGGAAAATGAATTACAATGAAAAAACATTCTGTCCGTCAAAAATGCTGGACGTATAAATGCAGTCCGTCTGACCACGTTTCATCACTCACACACAAAGCTACACGGACGTTGCAGACGTGGCGTACTCCGCACGTCCGTTCTAGTAGTATTACGTTCTTGCCTAACCTGCGTCCGTTTGCCGCGTCCGTTGTGCTTCCGCACTTCCGTGCGGACGTACTTCGTGTGTGGGGCTCCATTTAACACAATTGTATGCTATCACGGACGTACTTATGTGCGGCAACACGGACGTGAACACTGCGCTCGTCTGACCCCAGCCTAAAAGGGAACCATAGTTTTTAATACTGTGTTCCTTTAAATGAACTACAACTATTGTTGTAACCCTATGGGGGTTCTCCACTAAGTACCTCTGTTACAAGAAAAATCTGTATTGCAGGGCTGTTAGCTGTTTCTTTTGGGGGGTTGTTTTTTTCAACGATGGCACTGAGTGGATAATCCCCTAGCATTTGTGAGCACCACAGCAGTGAAACTCAGTTTTGCTGAGTATGTATGAGCTCCACATCAATGAAACTCCCAGTAATGCGCAGTGTGTATGAGCTCCACAGCAATAAAACTCACCACCACCTTACAGTGCCAGCACCTCTGATCACACCGCTTGCCTGACAATCCGCAGCTCTGGCAGATGTGTGTAAACATGCTGCACCCCCCCCCCCCATGCAGTTCAAAGTTTCAGCAGCTGCAGAAAGAGGGGGAGAAGCCCTCCCTTGTCACTTACTGGGGGAGGGGGGTGATCAGTCCCTACATACACTCCTGACAAACGGGTTCAGGAGCAACATGAGCTTCTGAGCACTTCCGATTCTCTGCCTGCCACTGCAGGAGGAGGGAGGAACATCATGCTCTCTCCTGTTAGTACCGGCACCTCACCACCAGCCAGAACTGAGTGGTGAGGTGCTGGTACTGCGTGCCCCCGAGTACCCCCTGACAAAAAGCCCTGCTCTCCGAGCTTATGATGCTGCAACCTTTGCTAACCAGTAGTGAAAATATTCTTTACTTGTACGTCACACAATCAGGGTTATTCAAAGAGCTCCAAATTGCTGGCGAAAAGGTAACCGAGAGTCGATCTGGCCCCGAAATGTAACCAGACACTGAAATTCAGCGAAAGGAGACATTTTGGGGCCATTCGGCTATTCAGAGAGCAGGCAGTTCGCCAAATGTTGGCGAATAGCCTGCACATACGGTGCCTGTTCTAGGACAGTGAAATCCCCATAGAGAAGCAATTCTTCGTCTATTCAGAGAACAAAAACCAGCAGTGAATAGTTGCCGAAATGCCCTGCCATTCGGTGGTTTCATTCGACAGGTTTATTCAGGCGAATCCCATAGGCTTCAATGTTAAAAATATTCCCGTTTTAATTCAATATCTAATAAACCGTTTATTAGAATAATATTCTGCAGTAAAAAGTTTCTTTCTTTTCAGATTTTTTTAGGATCTTTTAGGCATTTTTCGGGATCTTTTTGCGAAAAATTTCAGTTTTTTTTATCGTTTTTTTCTGTAACAGCCCTTTTTATTATCATTTATTGGATCTTATATGTAAATTTCAGACCTTTGCGTTCTGTAGTTTCTTTGCAAACAGCGTTTCACTTTTCAAACATTCAAGCGGACTGTTTTTTTAATTTATTCACTCCATTGGTCTGCGGTGTCGGCTTTTTCCGGCGGCTGCGCTGCGCTGTGATCGGCTCATAGAAACATAGAACATAGAAACATAGAAAAAATGTCGGCAGATAAGAACCTTTCGGCCCATCTAGTCTGCCCAATTACATGGATACTTTACCTGGATTTATCTTTTGTTTAGGATAGCCTTATGCCTATCCCATGCTTGCTTAAATTCAATTACTGTTTTGGCCTCTACCACTTCTACTGGAAGACTGTTCCATGTATCCACCACCCGCTCAGTAAAATAATGCTTCCTGATGTTACTTTTAAACCTTTGCCCCTCTAATCTAAGACTATGTCCTCTTGTTTTGCTATTTTGTTTCCTTTTAAATATACTCCCTTCCTCTACCTTGTGGATTCCCTTTACGTATTTAAATGTTTCTATCATATCTCCTCTGTCTCGTCTTTTTTCCAAGCTGTACATGTTAAGATCATTAAGCCTTTCTTGGTAACTTTTCTCCTTCAAGCCGTACACCATTTTAGTAGCCCTTCTCTGAACTCTCTCTAAGATGTCTATATCCTTCTGGAGATACGGTCTCCAGTACTGCACACAGTACTCCAAGTGAGGTCTCACCAGTGCTCTGTACAGTGGCATGAGCACTTCCCTTTTCCTACTGCTAATACCTCTCCCTACACAACCAAGCATTCTGCTAGCATTTCCTGCTGCTCTATTACATTGACTACTTACCCTTAGATCCTCTGAAATAATGACCCCTAAATCCCTTTCCTCAGATGTTGAGGTTAGGACTGTATCAAATATTCTATATTCAGCCCTTGGGTTTTTACGTCCCAGGTGCATTATCTTGCACTTATCCACATTAAAACTCAATTGCCACAACTCCGACCATTTTTTTAGCTTACCTAAATCATTTGTCATTTGGCTGATCCCTCCAGGAACGTCAACCCTGTTGCAAATCTTTGTGTCATCAGCAAAAAGACATACTTTTCCATTAATACCTTCTGCAATATCACTAATAAAAATATTAAAGAGAATGGGTCCAAGTACTGGTTTCTCCGGCTTTTTGGGGGGGTTAATCCAGATGTTTTTGAGGGTTTCGTTGTACAGTCGCCATGGTTTTGCGGTGAGTTTTAGGCGGGTTTGCGACGATTTTTTTTTTTTCCCCCTGCATTACAGCAGCCCTGTGGTGCTTGCTGAATACACCACGGGGTCGCCGAAATGGGATCGCCAAATCGCACCGAATTGAAGAGAAGGAAAAGTCACCGAACGTGCGGTGACTTTTCGATTCTCTTTTAATAACCCTGAATATAAAGGTCCTTGGAGAATGTTTTATATATTGTGCAATTATGTTATATAAACAAGCCGCTGTTTTTCAAGATCCATCTTTAACTGAAAATACCACACACAAGTGGTATAATTTGGCATTCACTGGCATGAGTCTTGCTATATTACTTGAATGACATTACACCTCCAGCATTGGCTGGCAGCGCTCATCAAAAGTGCCAAACAGGGACAAAAGAAACTCAAAAAACAAATACACACAGTTCCAGGCATTAAAAAAGCAGCATATATTTTTATGTATATGACACTCACACACTTACAAAATACAAGCATCCATGAGCAAAAGGATAACTGTGCCTTCTATGCCTTTTTTGTTAAATGTTATTCAATTTTTACAAGCCAACCTGAAGACGCACAATGTGTATGTTTTTACACAGGCAGCATGAGGTTCAAATAGCTCAATCACGTGATCACTGTGGGATATCTCATGCTGCTTGATTTGCTGCTGCCAACCGATCGGTCCTTCTGGGGAATACTACTGGCTGGATCGGCCAGCAAGCTGTATTTATATATTATACTCATTTTACACACCAACCCTCTGATTCTCCTTGAGCATTGCCGATCGGTTACCCAAACCACTAGCCAATCAGCCCCTCAAATACTCTTCGATCGGCCCGGATGTCCACCAGCCCACAGGGGAAAATGTCTGGCGCCCCTGAAATTCCATGCCTGATCAGAAATATTGTGATTTCTATATTCCTCATATAACTTTCCTGTTGTCATGCCTCAGCCCTGAGAGTATGCTGTGGTCAGCCTGGGTCACTAGCTCTCATTACCTGCTTCCCACCTAAGGGTTAACTCTGTGTCTGAACCTGATGTTTTGCATAACACCAGACCACACCCTCCTCCCCTTTGCTCTTTCATTTTGTGTTATCCCTTCCTGATGTCAGAGGTCCTGAGAGCTCCCTCTTGTTATTGTATGTTTCCTGTATATTCCGCTCTGCCGCGTACACCAGGTATTCCATCCTTGCTGTGTCTGCATTACATGGTTCCTGCTTGCTGGAAGATCCACTGCATGGCCCACTATCCAGTGGGTCCAAAGACTCTCAAGTGGCTTCCAGCCCTCAAGCTCTCTCCTGGAGGAAGACCTTCTATCAGGTACTGTTACCAAAGGCTCCTGCTTCCCCTCAAGAGGAACTAGAGAGAGACTACGTGGCCCACCATCCACTTGCCTGTGTTACTATCTGTTCTATGCTGGACTGTTTGCTGTGAACCATCCCACAATACAAGCTTTGTTGTGCATTTACTGTCTCCAGTGTCTTCCTGCCTGCTCACCCCCAGCGCTTGGGAATATAACATCACACTGAGGCCGTGCCATTATTATTATTATTCTTTATTTATAAAGCGCCAGCATATTCCGCAGCGCTGTACAATAAACACAGTATAGACAGGGTTACAATACATTGAACAACATTTGACAAACAGTACAGGAGGAGAGGAGGGCCCTATTCCCGTAGGAACTCACAATCTGGGAGGGTTGGGGTTGGAAACAGGAGGAGAGGACTGTAAGGTGAGAGTGATTGATGGTTACGTCATTGAGTTGGGTGGTAGGCTTCCCTAAATAGGAATGTTTTCAGGAAGCGTTTGAAGGAAGAGAAGTTAGGGGAAAGTCTGACAGTACGAGGGAGAGCGTTCCAGAGAGTGGGGGCTGCGCATGAGAAATCCTGCAGTCTATCATGGGAAGAGGTGATGCGGGGAGAAGCTAGGCGCAGGTCACTGTTTGACCTTAGGGAGCGGGCTGGGGTGTATTTGGTGATTAGTGAGGACCGGTAGTGGGGAGCTGAGTTAGTGAGGGTTTTGTAGGTAAGGATAAGGATTTTGAACTTAATTCTGCAGTGGATGGGGAGCCAGTGAAGGGACTCGCAGAGGGGAGCGGCAGAGACAGAGCGGCGGGTGAGGTGAATTAGCCTGGCGGAGGCGTTCAGGATGGATTGTAGGGGGGAGAGGCGGGACAGAGGGAGACCAGATAAGAGATTATTGCAATAGTCGAGTCGGGAGATTACCAGGGCGTGTATGAGTTATTTTGTGGTGACAGCGGTAAGAAATGGCCGAATTCTGGAAATATTACGCAGTTGGTATCGGCAGGAGGAGGAAAGAGACTTGATGTGGGGGATGAAGGAAAGCGCAGAGTCAAGTGTAACTCCAAGGCAGCGAACTTGGTTTGATGGGGAGATGGTGATAACCTCCACCGTGATAGAGAAGTCAGGAGGTGGGGAGGCATTGGAGGGAGGAATATATAGGAGTTCAGTCTTTGACATGTTGATCTTTAGGTGGTGGGAGGCCATCCAGGAGGAGATGCCAGATAAACAGTCACTGACTTTTGAAAGGACAGGGGGAGAGAGATCAGGGGTAGAGAGGTAGATCTGAGTGTCATCAGCATAGAGGTGGTAATTAAAGACAAAGCTGTTGATGATTTTGCCCAGGGAGGAGGTGTAGATGGAAAAGAGCAGAGGACCAAGGACAGAGCCTTGAGGTACACCAACAGATAGAGGCAATGAGGAGGAGGAGGAGGAGTTACCAGCAAAGGACACACAGAAGGACCTGTTGGATAAATAGGAGTCAACTCAAGCAAGTGCAGTGTCCGAGACCCAGAGAGTTGAGGGTCTGTAGAAGGAGGGGGTGATCAACAGTGTCAAAAGCAGCCGAGAGGTCAAGCAGGATGAGAATAGAATAGTGGCCGTGTTTTTTAGCAGTTAGGAGGTCGTTGGTGACTTTGGTGAGGGCAGTTTCAGTTGAGTGTAGGGGACAGAAGCCAGATTTCAGGGGGTCAAGTAGGGAATTGGAGGACAGGAAGAGGGAGAGGCGGTTGAAGACTAGTTTTTCTAAGAGCTTTGATGTGAAGGGAAGCAGGGATACAGGGCGGTAGTTGGATGGAGAGTTGGGATCTAGGGATGGTTTCTTTAGTAAAGGGGTAACTAGCGCGTGTTTGAAGGCGGATGGAAAGGAGCCAGTGGAGAGAGATAGGTTGAAGAGGTGTGTGAGAGCAGGGGTGAGGGAGGAGGAGAGGGGAGGAATTAGAGGTGAGGGAATGGGGTCGAGCGGGCACGTGGTGAGATGTGAGGAGGACAATAAGGAATTGACTTCCTCCTCAGTGGCTGGGAGGAAGCGGCAGAGGGTGGCAGAGGGGACCTGTGGGAGTGGAGGTGGCAGATAACTATCTTGTGTTGGGATGTTGCTTCTGATAGTTAGTTTTACTGAGGAAGTAGTCTGCCAGGTCTTGAGCGCTGAAGGCAGCTGTGGGGGGAGGTGCAGGTGGGTAGAGGAGGGTGTTTGAAGGTGGACCAGAGCCGTTTAGGGTTGGAGGACAGCGTAGATATAAGAGCTGAGAAGAAGGATTGTTTGGCCAAGTGGAGGGCAGAGGTGTATGATTGGAGAATAAACTTGAAGTGAACAAAATCAGCTTCAGAGCGGGATTTCCTCCAGGCACGCTCTGTGGTGTGGGAGCATCTTTGCAGGTAGCGAGTCTGGAGGGTGTGCCAGGGCTGAAGCTGGCGGCGTGGGGCCTTAGAGTCGAAGAGGAGCAAGAGTGTCTAGAGCAGAGATAAGCGTAGTGTTGTAGTGATTAGTGGCAGCATCAGGGCAGGTGAAAGATGAGGTATGAGGGAGGTGGTGAAGTAGGTTGGAGAATTGATGGGGGACCACAGCATGTAGATTTCTGCGAGTGTGTGTGTGCGGGGTGGGGGAGCAGGGTGTTTAGGAAGTCCAGATAGGTTGAAAGAGAGAAGGTGGTGGTCAGAGATGGGGAAAGGGCGACATTTGAACTCAGAAATGGAGCAGAGGTTGGAAAAGACAAGGTCAATAGCGTGACCATCGCGGTGGGTAGGGAGGAGGGAGGATTGTGTGAGTCCAAGGGAGGACGTGAGTGAAAGAAGTTTGGAGGCAGCAGGGGCGGAAGGATCGTCAATGGGAATGTTGAAGTCCCCGAGAATTAGGCATGGAAGATTAGAAGACAGGAAGTGAGAAAGCCAGGCTCCTTCCTGGCACCAACCTGACACCCGTGTTTCCTTAAACTGCGTGAGGCACTATATATCTCTATCTCTATTTATTGCATTTAAGGGGTTATTCAAAAAGCACTGAAATCTGTGCCGTTTCATGATTTGGCCGAAGTTCAATTTGCCAACCCTGCAGTGTATTCAACATTCACTGCAGGGTCCCCAAATGGAACCGCCAAACACATCCGATAAACCGAGGGCAACTGACAATCTGCCGAAATAGCCGACCAGCTGCTGAACAAGGGTGTTAAAAAAAATTACACTCAACACACACACACACTACAATTTTTAAACAAAAATAATGCATGAAAATAATCTAAGGTCTATTATGAATAACAATAAAAGGTCTGTTACAGAATTTAAAAAAGTTTGCTGGAAAAAAAAAAATATTCTAAAGAATACATAAAATGACTTTTTGCTGCAAATGAAAAGAATAAACGGTTGAATAAAGCTTTAGAAAAAAATATTTTTTTTCTTACATTGACCCCTTTGCCGCGGAGCCATTTCACCTCTGTGTCGAGCTCATTTTTACCGTTTTGTACTCCTGTTTAAACCCTCGACATATTATGTATTCTTTTTTTCGGCAGGCTCAGATTCATAATATTTCATTATATGTATACGTCATGCTCTGCCAGAATGCTATAACAAAAATTTGTAAAAAAATAAATAAAATGTGAATTTCCATTTAACATTTCAATCATCTACAGCGTGTAAATTTTTTCACATTTTTTTCATCCAAGCCTTTACGGTTATATATTCTATGGGGTACGTTTGTGTTGTAAAAATTAGAAATGGAAACTCGTTAATGTTTTTTTCTGAGAAAATAAGTGATTTTTAGCTAAAAGTTGACAAATTTTTTTGTTAATGCAACATCATTGTTCACATAATTGCAATGTGGACAATATTGCTGCATTACTAAAGAAAAAAAATACATTATTTATTTTGTTTAACATTTTTCAAGGTAACCTTATCAGGTTTGGTATCATTGGAAAGGCCATGCTCTGGCCTTTCCAATAATACCAGACATGATCCTCTAGCTGCCATCAATTGGGAGATAGAGGGGTCCTTTGGACTGCCATATCTCCACCATATGATCTCCATATGGAAACCCCTTGGCAGCTAGCAGTTAATTCTCCAACTGATGTCCAAAATATCAGCCACCTCCGGGACTGGTCTGCAATCTGGCGCTGTATCGCAGACTGGCGTCTGAGGGGTTAATGAGAGGCATAGCTGGAAAGGTCGCACTATGATCTTTCTAGCCGTGCCTCTTTTGTCTCCGCCCATACTGATGGGGAGATACAGGGATCCAAATGACCCCACCCCTTCAGGCACTCTCCCAGCATGCCAGGGAGGTGCCTGAAAATGATGTCATCATGCACATTCGTGATGACGCACATGGCCAGGGGGCAGTCCCACAGGGAGGACTGACATGCAACATGCCCCTTGTGGTTGAAGCTCCTGTCCTGTGCCAGATAGTCCCTGAACCGGAGCAACGCGAGGATGTGCAGGAAGCATCCTCTGTGCATGGGAGTGGAACAGGAGGATGTTCCCTGCATGTCCTTCTCGCTCAAGTGGTTAAACCTGTCAAATGAAAGCACTGAAAATCTGGGCATTTAACCAATTTTCCGGTGCAGTTTGGCGTTTTCTGAATAGATTAACCCTTTCGCTGCTGAGGCATTTCCCGCCTGTGTGCTGAGGTCATTTTTACCGGTTTCGCTCATCATGTTTAACCGCGTTTTGAAGCCTTATTTTATTATATGACCCAGACATATTCTATATCGTTCTTTCCGGCAGACTCGGAAGATTCATAATATGTCATTACTATATGTATACGTTATGTCCTGTCTATGTATATTCTAACAAAATATGCAATGAAATTTGAATTTTCAAAAATTTACGTGTAAAGTGTTTTTTCTCACATTTTAACATGCGATAGTTTACGGTTATATTTTGTATGGGGTGCGCTTGTTAAAAAAATTAGAAATGGGGTCTAGTTACATTTTTTTTGGGGGAAAATTTCGCTATTTTTAGCAAACGCACCCC
This sequence comes from Leptobrachium leishanense, assembly GCA_009667805.1. Lineage (NCBI taxonomy): Eukaryota > Metazoa > Chordata > Amphibia > Anura > Megophryidae > Leptobrachium > Leptobrachium leishanense. The sequence continues at coordinate 57,636,616 of CM019072.1, forward strand.
ATACAAAAATCGTTAGTGTAGCATCATTGTTCACATTATAAATTAAATGGGAACAATATTGCTGCATTAACAAAACAAATAAAAAATAAAAAACGTATTTTTTTATTATTTCTTAAAAAAAAAAAAATTTTAAAACTTTTTTCACGGTCATGTTTGATATCGTTGGAAAGGCCATGCTCTGGCCGATCCAACGATATCAAACATTAACCCCTAGCTGCCACAGATCGGGAGATGGGGGTTCATTGGAACCCCCTATCTCCACCATTGGTGGCAGCTAGGGGTTAACTCCAGGACTAGCGTCATCGTGCTATGCAGTCAGCCAGTCCTCAGGGGGAGTTCCCGGAGGCTTGGCCGACATCCAAGATGTCAGCCAGCTCCGGGAAAGGATCACGAACCGGCGCTTTTCGGCGCCGATTCGTGATCCGGCCCCCATGGGGTTAATGCCAGGTACCATTTGGAAGGGCAGGCTGTGCCCTTCCAGACGGTGCCTGGCATTAAGCTCAGGACCCCCGCGATCGGGAGGTAGAGAGGTCCGAAGGACCTCCCCCCCTCCCTTTCAGGCACCTCCTCCGCACACGCGGGGGGTGCCTGAAATAGATGTCATTGCGCCGGCGCGATGACATCTATTGTGCCCGCGGCGGTCCCGGATTGAGGGGCTGACATCCAAGATGTCAGCCCGCACCGGGGGGCACAGCGATCGGCCAGAATCTGGCCGATCGCAGGCTGCTTCGGGAGGACGCGCTCAGCGCGTCTTCCACAGCCAACCCTTCCTGCGGCAGGACGCGTTGAGCGCATCCTCTGCAGCGAAGTGGTTAATCATTACTTCTCTATGGGGAATTTCACTGCTGCCGACGATCGCTGAATTGCTCCATATTTTGCTGACAGTTTACCAATATTTGGCAAAATGCCAGTTTTCTCAATAGCCGAATTCCCACAATTGCACCATATGGTGAAATTCACCATTCGGGGCAAATTCGTCTCTCTTTGAATAACCCCTCTAGTGTATTTGGCACAAAGGCCATTTCTGTCTGTATGATAATAATGCAGACCCCATATGACATTGTGCAAGATAAGAGACACCATCTCGAGTTTAGAACCTTTCAAAGCTAGATGATGTATTCAAGTCTGTCAATGCCACAGTGATTCATGCAAAGCAGACACCGAAATCACAGGTTAGAGATGATCATGGATCTTTGAGTCAATAACCACTAGTTTCATAAAAGTGGTTGATTTGACACAGGGTGGTTAATCACTTTTGTTCATTGAGATATATGAACACCTGTAGGGATATCTTCAAAGTCTAGATAACTAGTGGGCCCTAGGGATAGGTATAAGGAATATTTGTCCATGTTATTAAGTTTGCTCTTGTACTGCTGGTTTGCCTGGTCACACACTAATGTTGGGTAAATTTCTCCTACATAGGTTTTCCAGATCACCCTTGCTTTCCTGGACACATTCCATTTTTGCAGACATGGACAGAGCATGAAAAATGCAACACTGCAGTGTGTAGAATCCATATGTTGCAGATAGGAAATAATAAGAGGAATGCCACGTGACCAGTCTTAAGTGATGGACTTCCCTTCTGAAGCACATGAATTATGCATGTTGCAGGGTAGCACCTTGTTTGTGCTTTACCGCTCTATGAAATGGTAATACGCGCCAAGTAAACCATAGCTTATCTGTTAACCTTTGTACTTCATGTCCCCTATTTATTTAGGACACTGCCTACATTTCTAGAAGCACACCGCTGGAACAAAATGAAAAAAAAAAAGAGCGCGACTACTTACTACAGGTTTTATACACTTGATTATGGATTATGCTGAATTTCCTAAACATGAATTTGTGATTAATACATTTTTCCGTTAGCGCAGTCCAATTCATTAAAGCATGCACAAGTGACGGATTTTGGTCAAGAAAGCATAATATTATTAATATGAAACTGTGTCTTTGCTAACAGAGAGCTGGTACTTAATTCTAATCACGTAGGCATATTTGTTATGATATAAATCAATATGACCTTACTGGTCAAGAAGGAATTTACTCGATTGCAAAGGAATGAACTTAGTAATAACACAGATCTTACCCCTGCCATTGTTGCATGAAGGGACAGATGAAGGCTTCTGGGTATATCTGGTCCACCTTATTTAGCTCAAGGTGATAGCAATCTAGGAGAAAAGAGGGTTAACAGAAGTTATAGTAGTTATAAGAACAATTATCTGGTTTTCACAACAGCTCAGTTACTAAAACAATGAATCAAGATTACAAAAATACAATTTATAGATTTGTAAATAATAGTAGCAAAAGAAAACAAAACAACCTAAGGCTTAATCCATCTTTAAACACAGGACGACAAAGATTGGATAAGTGGTAACCTTGAAAGAGGGAACATTTAGGTGTATGAGCATTTTGTATGAAAGGTGTTTGAAGCGGAAGTATTTGAAAACAAAAAGAATGAGTCATTTCTGTCCCCCCTTAAGAAATGAGGTGGAAGCAACAATCCTGACTCAGCCATCCACCCACAAGCTCCTAAATCTCTCAAAGACTGACTTCCACCTCCAAATATCTTGCATCTCTTCCTCTAAATGGAGATTTTCTCCATCTCCCTCCACTTTGATTGTCTGTGCCTCTCTATCCCTCTGCTCTGACTGTTCTCATCCATCACCCTCTCCCCAAGTCCTGTGTCTTTTCAGTCCTTTCTACAAACTCCCTTGCACCCTCTCCTCCTCCTCTCTGTAAGCAGAGCCTGATGTAGAAATCTGTTGCTTGGTCTCCCAAGTGTGGTTTCACAAGGTGCCAGTCCTGCCCCATGTCTATGCCCTCATCCACCCAGTCGAGTCTCAACCTTGGACGGTCCATTCCATCCCACCACCAGTTAGCAGTCTCTCTTCTCCCACCCCTGGAAATGAAGCATATTTTGGGTGCGTTGTGATGTCTTCTTCCCATAGCAACAGCAGTGAATGTGCAATCTGATCAAGGCAGCTCCACCATCCTCCCTCACAGTCCTTCACCCTCCCTCTGTATCTGCCCCTTTCTTTCACTCTGTGTCTTCCTTTTTTGTATTACAGTCTCTAAGCTTGTCTGTCTGTCAGTCCCACCTCCTACCTTTTGCAAGTGGCTCTCCCCCTGCTCTTGTATGAATCATTACCCAGGCTGTGTCTTTACCTGCCCATGTCTTTGCTGCAGTAATAAAACATACCACACACTTACACACACACGCATAACACACAGCCCCCTCAGTTTCCCATTTGTACAAACACTGACCTTGTCTGTTGTGACAGATTCATGAGCAGTGCTGGAGGTCCTCAATGATCAGGCTATTCCGCCTTGTGTTGTATGAATTGTAGTCAGTTACCATGCCAGGTTAAATAGATGTCATTCTACTAAAATGCGACTTTACACACACTGCCCTCACTTTCTGTGTCCCCCTCCCTCCACATTTCCTGATTACAGCAATGGCTCAGTTTCGCAACCTATATGTCTCAATCATTTCAGAGGCTTAGAGACTTCTCCTGCTTTTGTACTGCTTCCGAAGCAACAGGGCTGACACCTGTGGATCCAGGCACGCGTGGCTCAAACAATGCGTGTGTAGGCTTCAGCAAAGCCTAGCTCCATGCATTCGCCAATCCATACTGTGCAGGGATTATTCCAGAGCCAGGGAACACTGAATCTTCAAATTGATTTATCGTTTGACTTGTTCTTGTTTAGCAGCTATTCACGAAATGACGTCGTTTAGCTCCGTTGCAAACAATGGCAAAAATCGCCATTGTTGCAACCGCAATAACTCCGGCGATCCAGAGACTAGGGGGGGGGGGGAAAGAATACCAGTGGTATCTTTCATTAATGAAATGTATCCTGCTGGTCTTTTATTCTCCGTACCAGGATTGCCAAAGTTTTTTTTGTGGTTGCACTTTAGTATACAACTGGGTTTAGTGAAGAAGTCCTGCTGTGTTTTGGTTTAGTTGTTTGTGGTTTTTTTTCTTAAATCCTTTTAGCATGCAAAAATGAGCATTTTCCCAATTTACATCCATTATTTATTCCCTACCTTTTAGTCTTTGATTTTCGAAAATGAGACTTCTCCTTTCTGTCCGAATTCCTTGCTTTTTAAACCCTGCTTCCGCTGTGCACTGATATGCTTGTTGTGACATGTAATTTACATAGTAATGCACCACGTAAACAGGAGTGGTAACGGGGATTAAAGGAGGGTTGCCAGATTGGCTGTGTTTAAAAACATTACTCTTTCATGCAGAGAGGAGTACATGGAAAAGTGCTGCCCTGCAACATGTATAATTCTTATGCTGCTGGAAATCAAGGCAGGTCACCCGGGATTCCTTTTTTGATGTCTCACCTGCAGCATATGGATTTAACACACTGTGGGGTGGCATTTTTCATGCACTGTCCACTTCGAGTTAAATTCGTCGACCCTGCAGTGAATTCAGCATTCAGTAGCGTCCCCAAAGTGTGTCGTCAAACTCATTTTCAAACCTCCAAAAGAATAAAAAAAACGTTGAACACCTCCTTAAGGCTAGGGTCAGACTGAGGCAGTGCGAACGCGCGTTCTGGCGCACATAATTACGGCCGCACTAGCAGCAGATGACGGGCAATGACAGCCAATATACGAAGTACGGTCGCACAAAAGTCCGGCCGCGCAACGCAAGTGGAAAATGAACGCATTTTTCGAGAACGTTAAACCGCTGGTACTGACGTACAGAGTGCGCTGCGGCCGCATAGCAGCGTGTGTGCGTGATTAGGAGATGTCAGACGCTGCTAGTGTGCGGCCAACATAACGTTCAAACAGCCGGATTTCCCTAGACTTCTTTTTACCCCATCGTCATGAAATACGTCCAGAATTGCGCATCGTCTGACCACTTAAGCGTATTCTGTGAAAAAAATGCGTGCGCACGCATCGACGTACATTTTGACGGTGGCCGCAGAAAATGCGCTCATCTGTCCCTAGCCTAAATCGATGCGTAACTTACAGAAAAATTGCAGAATACATCCAGCGATCCGCCGAACAGACTGTCGAATTGATCCAAAAGAAGTCATCCAGCCGCCAAACAGGAGTAAATAAAAGAAACACCAACTTTTAAAAGGCGTTTTCTATGCGGGGGGGGGGAGGGAAATGCCGGCCGATCGCTGCCTCCTGGGCTATGGACGTGCTCAGTGATCTTGAAAATCACTACTGGATATATAAATAAAGGATAATAACAATAATAATGTACCACCTACCTAGAGAATATTGAAGACCATGTACACAAAGAGATCTGGGGACCACAAGATGGGGGCGTGGGATTTTTACTCTCTTCAACTTGCACATCCCATCCTTATCCTCCCATACCCTCCCTCCTTTTATCCTCCTTCGGAGTACATGCCATCCACCTTAACCCCACATCTCTACGTATTGCAGTAATCTACCGACCCCCCCCGGTTCCCCATTTTGCGCGGATACGATCCACCAAATGGCGGATACGATCCACATATGCTATTAAGGAAGAGTTCTAATTATATGTTGCGTTTAGGGTGGATAAAAGAAATTGGAATGTGCTAAAGGGCAGGTGTCACATCTACACACCTGATTTTGATTTTATGTTAATTGGATTTTAAGGGTCTAATTGTCGAACCATTTTCATGGAGTTTATTGTATAAAAAGGCAGCAGCAAGTACACCAGTGTAATCTCCAGCTGAGGAAGCCATTAATGGCGAAACGCGTCCTGGTAGATATAAATCTGTTTATTTTAAATCAATAAATGTTTTTATTTTTTTAATTCTATTGCTGTCTGCCTTTATGACCCTACTAAGAAGGTTTGGGGAACACCTTTATGATTCCCTGTGCACATTGTGACGGAGCCAATAGAGGCTCAACCGCTTGTAAGTGTGAATTTGCCCTCTTCTTTAAAAACCACTAAATTATTTGTGATTTACCACACAAGAGGTGCCTTTCTTTTGGCCTCCTGTCAAATTTTCTGCAGTTTTCTCCTTCTGGTTAATCCGGAGAAGCGAAGGGTTTATGGGCGCCTGCTATAAATCCCTGCCTGCTATATCCCTGAGAGCCGGTTGTGGGCTCCCCAGAATGTGAGTTAAACACCGATACAAGTTATTTTCAGTTCGGGTGCTGTCATACTGCGCAATTTTGGTTCTCTGTGTTTTTTCTGCAGTATACATCCCATCTGTATCCTTAAGAAGATCTGCTCCTGAAGATAAGGACTACTGTTTATGGACATATCAAGTATCTAGCCCACTTTCTTGCGGACTTAGGTCTTTTAGCGCTGTGTTGTATTTCTTGTCCAATTGTCGTTTGGGTATTTAGAGAAACCCCCACACACAACATTCAGCGAGTGGGATAGATACTTATTTCCGGTGGGCGCTTCACCCCCTTCTTTTTCCTTACTATTTCTAACTTGTCTAACACACCGCTCCCCCTTTCCGATCACTGCCTTCTATCCTGAAAACTTCTGCCAGCAACCTAGCCTCCTTCTTCCACTCCCACTCCACTTCAACCTCGAAGACACCTTGGTGCCTTGAATCCAAAGCTACTCTCTACCACTATCCATCTTCTTCTCCTTCCAATCTCAACTTCCAACTGCACTGACAGTCAATGATCTCTACAATTCTGCCCTCTCCGCAACACTTGAGGAACTTGCTGCTTCCTCTCCATCCAATACACAGGCCCAAATGCCAACCATGGCACACTAAATACACACACTTCCTTCAGGGGTGTTCCAGGGCAACCGAACAAGGCTGGAGGCAGTCTTGCACTTTGACTAACTTCTTGCACTACAAATTCATACATTCGTTCCTATAGTCTCTCTTTATCCCGCTCTAAACAAACTTAATAAACATCCTTCATCTCCAACTTTTCTCATGATTCTAGATGTCTGTTTCATACATTCAATTTCTTGATGAGCCCCGTTTCCACACAACCCTCTACGGATCTCACTGCTGTCAGTTTTGCTGACTACTTCACGGATACGATTAACAAACAGACTAGAAATTTTTTCACTGCCATCCTCCCCTAACCATTCAACCTCACTTACTCCCTGCCACCTCTTCTATTATGTTGTCCTTTTCCCCAGTCTCATAAGAGGATGTCTCCGCGCTTCTCATGTCCTCCTATATTCACAGCATATTTCACAATGCATTCCAAAATACACTTTGAAATATATTTCAGCATGCATTCTGAACATATTCAATAATATATTCACAAATATATTTTTGAAGTATGTTGAATATGGCCAAAATTGTAGTACTTCAAATATATGTCCATATATTGGGGAAGAATATGATAAATTTAGAATACCACACGTGGATGATATGGCCTGACTCAAGGGGGATCCTGTTCCCAAGGGAAATTACAATCTATGAGATGTACAAGTATTTTGTGAGGTATAGGCGCATCCATATCGTTAAGTGTCTTACCCAAGGACACTCACTGGTGGCGTCTTCTGAGTTGGATTGTGTCGTCTTTTCCATGATTATAAGTCAGCGACCTGGTGGTTAGGTTGAACCCACTTCTTGTAAAGTCAAGACTTCTCCACAGTTGTATTAGAGGGATGATTTGAATGGTATTTTGACTTGCTTCTCCGCGGTCGAAGGGCAGAGACCTGGTACATGTCAAGTGTGTCCTGACTCCTTTCCAGCATTACGTTTTTCAACAGTTCGAGCTACAGTAGCTCTTCTGTGTGATTGTACCAGATGGGCTAGCATTCGCTCCCACATACATCATTGAGTCTTGGGCACCCATGGTTGTCCTTCCTTACACAATTTTTTTTTTGTACTCACCACTGCACACTAGGAACACCTGACAAGATTTACTATTTTGGAGATGGTCTGACACAGTCGTCATGCCATCACTATTTGGAGCTTGTCAAACTCCGAGCTTTTTGCTTGCACATTTTTCCTGCTTCCAACATGCAGAATTCAAGAACTGACTGTTCACTTGCTGACTAATATATCCCACCCCTTAACAGGCGCCATTGTAATGATAGAAACACTGTTATTCACTTCACCTGTCCAGTAGTTTTAATGTTGTGGCTGATCAAAGTATATTTATAAATTGGAATCAAATTTCAATGTGGAGCGGTAGTTTAAGAGCAAAAAGACATTATTTAGATGATTGGGAAGCAGAAATCTTGATGAGTTGCCAAAATTTACCAAGATAAAAAGGTGTCATCTGCGCTTACCCCTATAGTTCCATACAAAACAAAACTTTTGAGAAATTTTGGTATACTTGAATGGCCATTAAAGTGCAAGCACACCTGCCATGTTATGGCAACCTTTGGTTAAGGTGGGTCCTAACTTAATTAAACCAAGAGCTGCTTTTCTAAGCAACCACATAGACAAAATGGTGGGTTTTATTTGTACCCTCACCACAAACATTTCCACTTTGGAATTAAAAACAAAAACACGGAAAGGAACATTAGCAAAAATGACCTGGCTGGAGATAAAATGGGTTTGCGCCTATTTTCTACCAGAAGTAACTTTTTTCTGCATGTACCGTACAGTATGTATATTTTGTTGTATCCCCAGCCAGGTCAGTTTTGCTGCTGTCCCTTTCCGTGTTTTATCCCAAAGTTGAAATGTTTCTGGTGATGAGGGTATAACTACAACCCACCATTTTGTCTCTTAGCTGAGAAGCAGCATGAGGATATGTGGTTGCTTAGAAAAGCAGCTCTTGGTTTTATTAAGTCAGGACCCACCCTAACCAGAGGTTCCGTGATGAGGCAGGTGGGCTTACACTTTATTGGCCATTCAAGTAAAACAAAAATCTCTGAATAGTTTTGTTTTGCATGGAGCTATAGGGATAAGCGCAGATGACACCTTTTTTTCTTGTTATGTTTTATACATGAAGTGGACTTTGTACTTCGCGTTCCCAAAATTATTTCATTACAATCTCAAACCTGACTCCATTTTAACAAAACTCTTCTATGTTTTTATTCCGTTTTTGAAAACATATTGGTGGTTTGTTCTGTTATGCTGTGAACTATGAATCCATTTCACTTTATGCTACATCAGTATTTGTGGTTAATCATTATGGAAAGCGAAAAATAATCTCCTGGGATTATTCATACAGTTCAAACTATTGTTTTGTATTTTTTTGATGTTCAAGACCTGGCCATGGAGACACTCACCCCTGGATGTTTCGACCCTTTCTCCTCTGAAGCTGACCTGCCTATTATCTATTTATTTTTAAATCAACACAACTTGATCAACAACCTGAAAGTTGATTTTATAAAATATATTTCCCAAAAACATGTAATGCCTGCTTATTTAGCCCATATATACACATAATATGCGTTCCTTAATAAAAATTATGTCTATAAGGCTAGGGTCAAACGAACGCATTATTCGCAGCGACCGTCAAAAAGTGCGTCCGAACGCATTGCCGTATTTTTTCACGGAATGTGCGAAAACGGTCATACGATGCGCATTTTCGTGCGTGATTTTTTTTACGGATTGTCAATAAAACACTTTTTGCGTCTGGACGTTATGTTGGCCAGACATGAGCAGCGTCTGACGTCTCCTAAACACGCACACATGCCGCTAGCGGACGCAGCGCACTCTGTAAGTCAGTACTAGCGGTTCTCGAAAAAATGCGTTCATTTTCCACTTGCGTTGCGCGGCCGGACTTTCGTGCGGCTGTACTTCGTATATTGGCCATCATCGCGCGTCATTTGCTGCTACTGCGGCCGTGATTAAGTGCGCCTAAACGCACGTTAAAAAATGCGCTAGTCTGACCCCAGCCTAAAATGCCAGCGGGTGCAGCCTAACAAAATGTGACCTACACACTTATGATCCAAAGCTATTACGAATCACATTGCCTTACACTTTTCACTACCAGAACCATGTAAACTCAGTTTTGCATTTAAATACATGTAAAAATTACATATAAGACCATATTTTTATCCCTTTTATTGCAAGTTTAACGTTCTCCCTGGTGAAAATGAAAATTCTTTGTGACCTCTGTCCTCTTTTTGTAGCCTCCAAAAACAAACACTGCTCAACAAACCACTGCCAGGGAGAAAGCACAATATTGGGTGAGCGCTGGTTTCCATCATCACTGGGTTAAGATTCTGGCAGTTCGTATTGCTGTAAATCCTTGTACAGTAAATAAAAAGGCTGTAAGTTTAAGTTTCATATGCCTACATACAGATATTCTTTTTATATTCTTTAGGTATTTTTTAGACTTTGAACTGCTAGTAATTTCATTATGATCAGTACAAATCCACCTAAGCAGGAGCTCTGACCACTTTTATTATCTCTCTATCACATTTACTGTATTTGATGCAAACACCAATTTTGCCTGTATGCTAATAATACAGACCCCACTTTAAATTGTGCAAGAAAAGGGACACTGTCCATAGTTCGGACAGAGATTGGGGCTTGAAAGAATTCAAAGCCAAAAAGGGGAGTTTTAGAGTACTAGCACCACCAGGATTGAACCTTCAGTATTAAGTAAAAGGAAAAAAGAGGAAGTTGCAGATTGTGGCGTCGGATGACTGCAGCCTATTAGCTTATCTTTGCCACCAGTGCTAGTATTGAAATGAAATACATAAAGTTTAAAGAAAAAAAATGTTTTATTAAATATCGTCAAAATTTGAACAACAAACAATTAAGACTAAAACATAGTGGTGCCGTTGTTGGTCCCGATATATAAATGAAATATTGAGTCAATGCTATAGACACATAAAATATGTTATCAGTTGGCCCTATAAATGGTCCCTATATCAGTAGCATTCTGCACATATTAGGTAGCAGCAAAAAAACAAGAGTAACAAAAGGGCTTTTAAACCACTATATTAAATATACGTTCTGGTGCACCATTCAGCAGATTGTCACGCCGCCAGCTGGGACGTTCACCTCAAGCGGCAGCTGGTACCGGGCGAGTGATGCTGCGGCGGTCCCCACGGTCTGTGCGCGGGCTGTTAGCTTCCCGGAGTCCTACGCCACCTCAAGCGGGCTCTGCGAGTCTGCCCGGGTGGGGTCGGTGCTGCCATGCCGTTCCGTCCACCCTGGGCGGGGTGGCGATCGGCGTCTGACGTCACGGGGACGGGCGCGGAGACCTGGATTGGTGGTTCAGCCTCAGGGGGAAGGCCCTCAGCCCCGTCGGACTAGATGGGGAACGGCACCAGCCACTTCCGGTCCCCTGATTGGTGGATGGAGGTGCTCTCGGGGAGGGGCTAGACTACCTCTGCACCTATATAAGGGTTTTCTGGTCAGTCCATCATTGCTTCAGTGTTGTATCACACCTGCCAGTGTTACTCTTAGAAGCTCTGTTCCATGATTATTCTGCGTATCAGTTCCTGGCTCAGTACCCGACCATTCTTGATCCGCCATTTGTCCCTGACCTCAATTGTGACCCTGACTACGTCTCTTGGATTATCCTTTGGTACCGCAATATTCAACCTTCTACCTAAACTCTGCACCTGGGTTCTTCCCTCCCGCCGGACACCCCTGACACAGATGCAGAAGAGGTTGTCAGCCATATAGAGACAGACAAACAGCAAAGATATATGCAGATAAGCAATTTCTATCCTTGGTATACTCAGTCTCTATACTGTTCATAGAGATATTGCTTAAGACCAACAGCATATAGTGATTATAATAGTACAAGCCAGATTGATCTTTAGTCACTCACTCATAAGAAGCCCACAGGACTAGATTGTCATTCTCCATAAGTTCTTTCAGTGCTTTACTCTCCCTTGATGTAAGGTTGTCCTCTACATCCTTCCTCTTTGGAACAATACTAAGATGTTCAATATCTCTACAAACCAACTTTCTAAAGAGTTCCAAGTTTTCATACTCTTTTATTGAGGGAGTGAAAGCGGTTCTAGATTTTAAATTTGAGTAGGGGGGACCTTTAAATATCCCCTCACTTTCACCTAGTAAGTGTATCAAGGTCTCGAGACATTCCAGTTCTTTAATCTCCAAGCCCTGATCCGATTGGCCAACAGCCCCATGTGTTGTATGGAGACGAGCGATCACGTGATGCGGAAGTGATTGCACGCTCTACATCCGGTTTACCGGCGTGCCTGACGGTTTAGCCCTAACTTAGGAGACAGTATAAATATGGCGTGGGGGTGAGTACACTTATCACGCTCTGGACGAAGCCGTGTAGAGATGGCGAAACGTGCGTCAGCGTTTCATGTTTTGGTGATGGCACCCTGTTTTTAACACATCACTTATTTTGGCGGTGTTTTGTGGCCCATGACTAAATATCTTGTGTATATCTACTGAGTCCATTGGCTACTGTTTGTCTGTTGAGATTACAGGGATAACATAGAAATCAATTAACCTAGGGATAGAACCTGCTTATTTGCATATAATCCTGTTTGTTGTCTGTGTGTATATGGCGGACAAATATTTTTGTGGCTGCTGAATTGTGGACCAGTATGGATACCTATACATAGTGTTCTTTAAGCCCTCATTGTCTGCACATAAATGTTGTTTCTACATTAGCAATATTATCAGCTATAGGGTGAACTGACTGCAAGTCGAATGTGTCTAATGTCTATACTTATACATATTCCTGTGGGCTTCTTATGAGTGACTAAAGATCATTCTGGCTTGTACTATTATAATCACTATATACTGTTGGTCTTAAGCAATATGGTGCAATATCTCTATGAACAGTATAGAGACTGAGTATACCAAGGATAGAAATTGCTTATCTGCATATATCTTTGGTGTTTGTCTGTCTCTATATGGCTGACAAGCAACCTCTTCTGCATCTGCTGAACGGTGGACCAGAACATACTGTATATTTAATATAGTGGTTTAAAAGCCCTTTGTTACTCTTGGTTTTTTGCTGCTACCTAATATGTGCAGAATGCTACTGATATAGGGACCATTTAACATTTATAGGGCCAACTGATAACATTTTATGTGGCTATAGCATTGACTCAATATTTCATTTATATCGGGACCAACAACGGCACCACTATGTTTTAGACTTAATTGTTTGTTGTTCGAATTTTGATGATATTTAATAAAACATTTTTTTCTTTAAACTTTATGTATTTCATTTCAATACTAGCACTGGTGGCAAAGATAAGCTAATAGGCTTTAGTCATCACGCCACAATCTGCAACTTCCTCTTTTTTCCTTTTACTGTCCTTAGTTTACAACCTTTCAACCCAGCAATATTCCTGTAAAGCAGTGTTTTACAAACCTGTCCTCAGGACCTGCTAGCAGGTCATGTTTTGCAGATATATGAAGCACAGCACAGGTGATATAATTTGCTTTTCAGTGATTGCAGGATTCAGTCTGCCTGGTTGAGAGTCCTGAGGACAGGTTTGGGAAACACTGCTGTAACAGATCAAATACATAACTATTAAAAATGAAGAAATTTATATTATTTGAATCTTAATTGCTATGCTAACCTACATATATCGTTAACTATGTGTCTCATGTGTCAAATCAGAGTGTGGGACTCTGTATATATCAGCAGGAGGCTGGTTGAGGCGATATTCCCCGGTCAGTAAGGGGTTAAGCCTCTTCCCGGGCAGCAAGTACACCTGCAGCTCGTTAATGATTCCTTATAGTGAATTTCCCCTTACCGTGCATTTTCGTGGCTATTAGGAAAGCTAGCAATTCGCTAAATATTGGCAAATTGCCAACGAAATACGGTGCAATTTGGCAGCAGTGAAATTCCCTATAGAGAAGTAATGATTAATCTATTCAGAGAATGATGAACAGCAACGAAAAGATGGCAAAATGCCCAGGTTTTCTGTGCTGTCATTCGACAGATTTAAACAGGCAAATTCCATAGGTTTCAAAGTTAAAAAAAATCCCTGTTTTTATTAAACTTTTATTCAACCATTTTCTTTTAATTTTTGCACATTACGTGGTTACATTACGTGATCATAATAATTATCGTTAGAAAGATACTGACCATACAGTGACACCTCACTTGACTTTGTGTGGTGTACAAATCAAAGATGCAGCGTTCCAAAGGGCCCCCTGCGACACTTGCAGGAGAGGCACAATTTAGTTGGTTTTTTTTGATGAATAAATGTATTGCGCCATCACCTTCAAACTTGCTGGCATCCTGGGAAATGAGAAGCTAAGTTAGTGCAGCATCATTGTTCACATTATAATTGAAATGTGAACAATAGTGCTGCATTAGGGAAAAAAATATATATTTTTATTTATTTTGTAAATTACTTTTACATATAACCTGAACATGCTGGTAGCACTGGATAGGTCATGCTCTAGCTTTTCCAATGATACCTTCCATGTCCATGTATGTGTTACCACTCAGGAGGTACACGGTTCCAAATAACCTCTGTATCTCCATCATTGGGAATTCCCTGCCCGGCCGAGCATGCGTGATGATGTCAGTGGGTGGGGGGAGGTCCAGGAGACAGAGCTGACATCCAAGATGTTAACCCTCAATGGGAGACCACCGCTGTTGGCAACAGATCGGCCCTGAGCCGCAGGGCTGTGACGACGCAAGCAAGCAGGAAAGCTGAGGGCGAGCTCGGAGTGTTTTCTGCAGGCAAGCGGTTACCAGGCACACTGAGTGGATGAAATCAGGGAGATAGACCTTGCAGGAGTATGAGAAGTATTATGGGAACAGAGACAAAATCTGATATGGATACACTGGGGAGTGGTGGCGACATAATGTTTCTCACCTAGAGAGGCAGAAATCCTTGCCACGCTAGGCTCTGACCAAACCCCTACCTTTGTATGGACTGTTCAGCACTGCACATGTATAATTCTGAGTTTTATAGGATGTGCATGTCGCTTTTCTATATTTCTCCACTTATATTTTTCGATGAAGGTAAATGCGTACAGTAACTTGTAATTTATAAAAGAGCATAGGTAAACGAGCAATCCATATTAGCTTTCCTTTTTTTTCTCTTACCAAAATGCAAAAAAAAAAAAAACATCAACTGTTCACTGACCAAATATGTAAGAGCAGATGGTTAGCCAGATAAAGCACTGTCTGCCAAAGAAAAGGCGTCAGTAACAACGTACACAATGCACATTTATGCGTAAAGAAAATGCCTTAATACAAGAGCGTAAGAGTGAAAGAAGAAAAGTGAGCTATGGTTTTGGGTAAAGCTGCTAAGTAGAACATAGAAGTTGTATTTAAAGAATAAAACCATTGGAATCTGACAAGATATTTTACTCCATGAAGAAATTATTTCTACTGCTAAAATTATAGACAGTGGGCTAGATTCACTATAAATCTTGTGAAATTGATTATCCAATAATTGTTTATAGTGTTTCACTGTGCTGCTAATTATGGTCCCAGACCTCTAGGATGGGTTTGCATGTACCCCCGGTGGAGCCGCTGAATAAACCTCGGGTTAGTCTCACCGCGCTAGGAATTACTATACACCAGCACTGTTGTGGATTTCTTATTTTATATATTTTACTGATCTCAATAAAGCAGCATATATACACATATACGGTAATTTGAGTGACAGGAATTCGTAAAGCCGGAAAAACAGGCAGCGGAAAGGAAACGGTTAACCCCCTTAGTTCTGGAGTGTAAGTCCCGTGAAATAGCTCAAAAATATATGTGTGTGTGTGTGTTGTCTAAGGTACCCGGGTACTGTGATCGACTGGCCAGTGAACAAAAAAAAAGCAATCTTTGACTAGTCACCGTTGGGGCCCTGTGAATTGAAGCAATAACAAGCGTGCGTTTCTGTTTCGGAACTGTGGGCCTGGAGGCCTCTCACCCATCCGTCGAACGAAACTGTCCAGCACTCGATGCCTCGATCAAAGGATCTTTCTCCGCTGTATACTGGGACTCTGTAAGGGAGCTGGTTCCGGGGTGGCAGGTTTGAGCCCAATGTGCAATGATAGAACGTACAAAGACGTGTATAAACAAAAGGGGTTTATTAGGAGTAAAGCATAAAAGGCAAACAAATATGAATCAACAATTATGATGTAGCTGGGTAATACTGATAGGAAGGGAAAACACTGTATAAATAATAATCAGCAATAAGATTAACTAAAAGGCAAGCTGAGAGAAAGGTAGACAAAAAGGAGCAATACTAAACTACACTAAACTATACTACTTACATATAAAGAAAGAGTAGATAGAAATAGAAATTAGAGCAGGGTTAAACCAGTTATGGAGAGCAAAATAGGAGAATGAAGGGTGAAGGAGATCTTTAGGAAATAGAAACAGAGTCTTTGAGGCAGAAGGCCCTGGGTCTGCAGGGGGTCCTGGGTCTGTAGAGCAGCAGATTCTGAGGATTCTGCGGGATGCAGGGCAGCAGGCTCTGAGGATTCCGCGGGATGCAGGGCAGCAGGCTCAGTGGATTCTAGCAGCAGATAGGGTCTTACAGCAGAAGGGGATCTGCAGCAGAGGTCTTGCAACAGAAGGAGTCTTGCAACAGAGAGATCCTTGTAGCAGAGGTAACTGTACATGGGGCTATGCTGAAGACAGGATACAATAAAGGTCCAGGCAGGTAACTTAGAACTGGAGGCAGCTTCCTACTAGTGAGGAGATCACTAGTTTAATGCAGAAGCATTTTGGGATAGGTGTGGTCCTCTTTTGTAGAGAAGAAATTAGCAAGCACCTGGTTACTGGTTCAGCAAGGCTTTTCAAGAGATTCACTGTTAGTCTTATCACTACGAGGCACCTTGCCTTTAGCGCTCTTATAGCCCCCCGACAAGGGACGCACTCCGGGCGGATAAGATTGTCGCAGGCGCTTCAGAATCTTCCGTAGTGGTAGGGATTCCAGAAGGGTCTTCAGAATCTGAAATGGGAGATGTGTTTTTATCCAGGATTAGGGGTTTCATTGGCATGATCCTCCTTGATGATGGGAAGATCCACCTTAGCCATCCCGGGGTATCTCATGGGAATAACAGGTCTGCACAGTTCTGGGTTATCTGGGTTCTGTATAGACAAAAAGGTAGAGGTATCAAAAAGCAGAGGCAATACAGGATCGAGAGCGTTCTGTAACTGGTTCTGTAAAGCGATTATTAAAGACTGTTGTTTGTTTAAAGTTTGAGCTATTGCACTAAGTATTGCCACGGAGGATACAATAACAGGTATGGGGTCGGTGGCACAGCAGTCTGTGTCTAGTATGGGTCATAATTTCATCAGTGGATCCCACGGCAACTGATGGAGTCTTGGTAGCGAATACTGTCTTTGTATTAGATGACTCAGTACTTCCTTAGTAGCGGGTATATCAACCAGAGGCAGTTCAGCAGTAGGTGCCTTGGTAGTTGGTAAGTCAACTGGTGGTACTCGATCAGCAGGCACTTTGGCATGACTAGGAACTTCATCAGCGGGCGATGCGGCAACGAACACTTCGGCAGGAACCGAAGTCTCGGCGACGGGCTCTTTGGCATGGAATGAAGCTCCTGCAGCGGGCACAGCATCCAGTTGAAGTTGTTCTTTTGCCAGTAAGGCGTCAGGTTTCCCGCGCTCATCCTCTTGGGTGGTTATTGAAGGAGCCGGGTCTGGGGTGCCAGTATTAGAGGCACAGGAAAAGGGGAGAACCGTTTGGGGGTTGGATAGGCAAAGTTGTAAACGTGGCACCACAGAACATTGGATAAGGTGCTCCAGTTTTAGGTTCTGCAGCTGAAGAGGGAATAGGTATATGAGCATAGGAGCCCTGAACTGTACAAGAGGTGGGAGTAGCAGTCCTGGTAGTTCCAACCTCTTCGTAAGGGTCCTCACCGCTTAGGTCCCATTCTTCATCATCTGTAGGTAGTAAATAGTAGGAAGATATGCCATCTTTTTGTGGTTTACTATAGGGCGTGTTCGTAGTAGAAGCGGTGTCTCTCATACGCCGACCTGGGCCACCATGGGGATGACGGGCGACCTGTAATGATATCTCTGAAGAGTCAGTGTCCCAGCCCTCTGAACCAGGATCATATGCAGAATGATGGCTGGGGGTGATAGGATTAGTTGTTGCCATAATTAGCCTTTTTGACTGACGTACTGTATTTCTAGCATCTGAAGCTTTTTCAAACAGGTCCAAGTCATTTTTGCAGACCACATTTCCATCTGAAGCAATAACACAGTTTGAGGGTATATATTCCTTAAGAGAACTGACCTGTTTTGAAGAAATTACTGGCTACTGAGATTGCTGGCTGAGAGCAATAGTGCCGGTGGCAAATACAGGCGTGGTCTCCATAGGTTTATCAAAATCATCGGGTACTGATAGTTCATAGTCCATAGGTTCAGAAGGTATATGTCATGTGCCAACCCGTAGCCCTCCTAAACGGCGCCATAGACACCGTACCCGAGCTGGTAAGAACAATTGAACTATTAACACCAACATATGTATTCATACACATTGATACAAATTCCGCCTCTGGCCTCTGGGAATCCCCTTCTCTTGCTGCTCTTGGATCTTCAATCAACTTCTACTACACCTGTAATGAAGCAAGCCTGAATTCCTTTATAAGGATTATTCTCCCATCTATCCTTGCTTCATTATTGCAAGACCAGTCTTCAGCCAAGGTGGGTACCAAGAAGCTCTCCCAGATCTCAAGGCTACAATCACAACATCAGACCTTCCACCTTTGCCAGGCTGCATGTCCTGCTAGGCCGGCATCGTATTTATTCAGGTCTGTACTATATACCAAGTCTACCCTTCTAAAAGATCCACCTTATGCCAAGTCTACCCTTCAACTTAAGGAATCCACCTTATGCCAAGTCTACTCTTCAACAAAGGACTCCTTCTGCTGTAATACTTATTACTAAGGACTTCCCTTCCACCCAAAGAATTCACCTACTGCCAAGAGACTATCATATTAATCATTGTTTATCTCTTGTGCCCTTCTCTGCCTCCAGCCTCTTGTGCCCTTCTCTGCCTCCAGCCTCTTGTGCCCTTCTCTGTCTCCAGCCTCTTGTGCCCTTCTCTGCCTCCAGCCTCTTGTGCCCTTCTCTGCCTCCAGCCTCTTGTGCCCTTCTCTGCCTCCAGCCTCTTGTGCCCTTCTCTGCCTCCAGCCTCTTGTGCCCTTCTCTGCCTCCAGCCTCTTGTGCCCTTCTCTGCCTCCAGCCTCTTGTGCCCTTCTCTGCCTCCAGCCTCTTGTGCCCTTCTCTGCCTCCAGCCTCTTGTGCCCTTCTCTGACCTATTATTATATATATTCAGATTACCTGGTTTTCTTTATCTTGTTTTGTTCTAAATAAACCTTATTTTCCTTACCTGACTTTCCCCATTTTGTGTTCACTGCACATTGGGCTCGACATCCCTCGCACACCGTGACAGTATAGGTGTGGGTGAAGGAATCCGTTGTCTGGTAGGCCTTTGGTGGAGATTCAGGTATTGTTACAAGAGGCGGAGTTGCAGTAGTAGGTTCTCTGTAGTGTAGGTTTAGACAATGGGGTGGATTTCTTGGTTACTGATTTGAGGGGTAGGATATTTAGACATAGGTGCAGGGGTCTTTTTCTGGGTCTGTTTCTGGTGTCTTATTGGGCAAAGCGGGATCCAGTGCCCCCTCGAACCACAGTAAATACAGACACCAGCTGCTTGCCTCCTGGCACGCTCTGCTGGAGTTAAAGGACCATGGTTTACCTTTACATTGGTAGGGTTTTCTTTTGCAGCAGAGTTCCATAGTCTTTGGAGCTGTAGATTCAGGAGCTGGATCAGGTGAGTCAGGAACTCATGAAGGGCCTTCTGAATTAACCCTGTGAGGGTTTCTATCATTGCAGGCTCAATTGTTAAAGGCTTCTGCATTATGTAAGGGAGCTGATTCCGGGGTGGCAGGTTTGAGCCCAATGTGCAATGATAGAACGTAGAAAGACGTATATAAACAAAAGGGGTTTATTAGGAGTAAAGCATAAAAGGCAGTAAACAAATATGAATAAACAATTATGATGTAGCTGATTAATACTGATGGAAGGGAAAACACTGTATAAATAAAAATCAGCAATAAGATTAACTAAAAAGCAAGCTGAGAGAAGGGTACACAAAAAGGAGCAATACTAAACTATACTACTTACATATAAAGAAAAAGAGTAGATAGAAATAGAAATTAGAGCAGGGTTAACCCTTTCGCTGCTGAGGCTTTTCCCGCCTCTGTGCTGAGGTCATTTTTACCGGTTTTGCTCATGTTTAAACGCGTTTTGAAGGCTTATTTTAGTATATGACCCAGACATATTATATATCGTTCTTTCCGTCAGACTCGGCAGATTCATAATATGTCATTATTATATGTATACGTCATGACCTGTCTGTATATTATAACAAAAAATGCAGTATAATATGAATTTTCAATAATTTACAGCGTGTAAAGTGTTTTTTTTTTTCCACATTTTAACATGCGAGCAATTGCGGTTATATTTTGTATGGGATGCGCTTGTTAAAAAAATTAGAGATGGGGTCTCGTTACATTTTTTTTTTTTTTTTTTTGGGGAAAATTACACGATTTTTAACAAACGCACCGCATACAAAAATCGTTAGTGCAGCATCATTGTTAACATTATAATTGAAATGGGAACAATATTGCTGCATTAACAAACCAAAAAAAAGAAGAAGGTTTTGTTTTGTTGTTTTTTTTTAAAAAAAAATTTTTTTTTTTTTTTTTACAAACTTTTTTCACTTTCGAGTTTGGTATCGTTGGAACGGCCATGCTCTGGCCGATCCAACAATACCAAACGTTAACCCCTAGCTGCCATGGATCGGGAGATAGGGAGTTCCAATGAACTCCCTATCTCCACCATTGGTGGCAGTTAGGGGTTAACTCTAGGACTGGCGTCATCGTGCTATGCACGATGACGCCAGTCCTCAGGGGGAGTTCCCGGAGGCTTGGCCGACATCCAAGATGTCGGCCAGCTCCGGGAAAGGATCACGAACCGGCGCTTTTCAGCGCCGATTCGTGATCCGGCTCCCCAGGGGTTAATGCCAGGTAACATTTGGAAGGGCAGGCTGTGCCCTTCCAAATGGTGCCTGGGTTAACCCCCGCAACGCCGCCGATCGGGAGGGAGAGAGGTCCGAAGGCCCTCCCAGGCGCCTCCTCTGCACATGCGGGGGGGGGGGGGCGCCTGAATTAGGTGTCATCGCGCTGCCGCGATGACACCTAATTTCATCGGCGGCGGTTCCGGATGCTGGGCTGACATCGAGGATGTCAGCCCGCACCGGGGGGGCCAGCGATCGGCCGAACGCTGACCCCAAAGTGAGGACGCCCTCAGCGCGTCCTCAGCACACCAGAAGCCATGCGGAGGACGCGCTGAGCGCGTCCTCCGCATAGAAGTGGTTAAACCAGATATGGAGAGCAAAATAGGAGACTGAAGGGTGAAGGAGATCTTTAGAAAATAAATAGGAAATAGAAACAGAGTCTTTGAGGCAGAGGGCCCTAGGTCTGCAGGGGGTCCTGGGTCTCTAGAGTAGGGATGAGCTGTTCGGGTTCGGACGGTTCGGGGTTCGACCCGAACTTAGCCTGTTCGAGCAGATCGCGAACCCCGAACATTTCCGGGTGTTCGCCGCATGTTCGACCACAATGCATTTTCCCACTGCCTGAAGCTTGTAATTGGCTACAGCCTTGCACCTGACCACAGGTCTGGTGCAAGACTGGTTGAACACTATGCCAATCACCGCTCCATCATGGGCTCACAGAGCTAAGTCCCGCAGCACACTATATAAGGTTTCCACGCAGCGCTTCTGCACGCATTTCAGAAAAGATTTCAAAGGAGATAGTTGTGTGTGTTGTTACTGCCGGTCTGCCACGCTACTGGGAGGGTCTCATTTCGACAAAATATCAGAGAATTTAGGTGATGTGTGTCTTGTCACTGTGCCAGCAAGTTTTTTGGGGGTTTACAACTTTATTTAAAACATTTGTGAATTGAGGTGATTTTCTGGATCTTGTCACTGTGCCAGCAAATCTTTTTGGGGCTCACTAATTTCTTTAAAACATTTGGGAATTAAGGTGATCTGTCTCTTGTCACTGGCTGCCAGCTATCAGTGTGTCTCACTGAGTTATACCAGAGTTATTTAAATCTTTATATCAGAGTTCTGTATATATTAATCTATTTATCACTCACCATGTCTGAAAGAACGAAAAGGACAGGCAGATGCTCCCAGCCGCAGATAAGAGGGCAAGCAGCCCCTGTGTCGGGAGGCTGAGTCTCTGGTCGTGGTGGACGTGGTGCATCCTCTGCAGGGGCACGCTTGTCCTTTCTAACTGGTGCTGGCCGTCTTAAGCAGCAGCAACATACAGAGGACTTGGTGGATTGGCTAACCAGGCCATCCTCATCCTCCGAGTCCTCTGCTAGCCAGGCTTCTAGTGCTTTACAGTCCACCTCAGCTGCCAAAGCATCTAATGCAGCCTCGATGTCCACAGCTACTCCTGCCGTAGCCTCGCTATCACACACGGAGGAGTCCGCTGAATTGTTTGACTACAATGAGAGTGACATGCTGCTTGAGGATGCGCAGCAAGTACAGTGCTCTGACTCAATCTCTGAGGTTGAGCAAGGGAGTATAATCAACCTAGAGGAAGGGGGTGCTAGTGATGACACACAAATAACTGGCACTCATGTTGCCCCAGCAGCTGCAGCATACGACCAAGTTGGCTACAGTGATGAGATAGGGGTGAAGATGACACTGATGATGAGCTCACTGACTCCACCTGGGTGCCAGATCAAACCTGAGGAATCAAGTGAGGGGGGGGAGGAGGAGGAGGCACAGCAAACACGAGGCACAACATCCTCTGTGACCAACCATAGCACTAGCCAGTCCAAGGCATCACAATCACATGTCAGAGCTGCTCCGGTGCAGAGCGCTGTTGTCTCGAACACATGCAGGAACTCTGCTGTCTGGGAGTTCTTTAAGAAATGTGCAGCAGACCCCACCATTGCTATTTGTAATCTATGTCAGAGGAGGCTGAAGCGTGGGATAAACACCGGACACTTGGGTACCACGTGCTTGAGGCGACAATGAACAAGTGCCACACATCCCGTTGGGGCAAAACTTTGCGTAGGTCCTCCTCCTCCTCATCTGTCTCTACCCACACTGTATGTCCTGCCATGCAATTGCCTACAACCTCCACCGACAGGGATGATGCTACAGTAATGGATGTACCAGCAGGTCTTTCCTCACAATGTGACATCATCCCAGTAGCTGAAGATTTACGCAGTCAGATTACGTTGCCGCAGCTGCTGCAGCGAAAGAAAAAATATAGTCCCAACCATCCAAGCACAGCGTCTAAATGCCAGCTTAGCAAAATTACTCGCATTGCAGCTGCTGCCTTTCCAGCTGGTGGACTCTGCTCCCTTCCGTGAATTTGCTGAATGCGCTGTACCACAGTGGCAGGTTCCAAAACGCCATTATGTTTCACGCAAGGCCATTCCAGCACTATACCAGCACGTGGAAGACAATGTTATCCAGTCATTGGGAAAGGCAGTCAGCAGCAAGGTGCATGTCACTTTAGACACGTGGTCCAGCAAGCATGGACAGGGTCATTACATTTCCTTCACGGCACACTGGGTAACTCTGATTGCAGCTGGGAGGGATCCAAGATGGGGCTCTGTGCTGGAGCTTGTTCATCCACCACGCCTCCAGAAAGCTGCTTGTATGAGGTCTGTCTGCTCCACCACCACCACCTCTTCCTCCTCCGTCGTCTCTGGCAAAGTGGCAGTTAAACCCACGCCTGACAGGGTCTACGCAATGGCTCAAGCAAAAAGATGCCATACTGTGCTTGAGCTGGTTTGTTTAGGGGACAGGAGCCACACCAGGTCAGAAATTTTGTCAGCTCTGCAGGGGCAGGTGCAGAGATGGTTAACACCACGCCAGCTTGAGCTGGGAATGATTGTCTGCGATAATGGCAGCAACCTTCTCTCCGCCCTACGCAAGGGTAAATTGACGCATGTACCATGCCTAGCACACGTCCTAAATCTGGTGGTACAGCGTTTCCTATCCAAGTACCCAGGGCTGCCAGAGCTTCTCATCCAGGCCAGAAAAGTCTGCAGCCACTTCAGACGGTCATTCCCAGCAAGCGTTCGCCTGGCAGAAATTCAAAGAGAATTCCACCTTCCCACAAACCGTCTGATCTGTGACATGCCCACCAGGTGGAATTCGACATTAGCAATGCTGCAGCGTCTGCACAAGCAGCAGAGGGCCATCAACGAGTACCTGTGTGAGTATGGCTCAAGGACAGGTTCAGGTCAACTTGTTTTCTTTTCCCCCCTGCAGTGGCTGATGATCAAGGATGCATGCACTGTACTGTCACCATTTGGAGGAGGCAACGAGGATGGTGAGCAGGGACAGTGCATGCATCAGTGACACAATTCCTTTAGTGTTCCTGCTGGAGCACACTCTGCAGGGAATTATAGATGTGGTTCTAGAGGCAGAGCAGCGGGAGGAAGAGGAGGCCTTCCCTAGCTCTCAAGGCCCCAGTCTTTCCGCAGACAGCATTCCAGCGGGTCCTACTCAGATCAGACAGGAGGAGGATGAGGAGGAGGACTATTTAAGTAGTGGGGGCATTGAAGGTGGGGATTCCTCAAGGCAGGGTTTTGTGTGCCCAGAAACAGAAGGACTTATGCGTGGTTGGGAGGAGGAAGTGCACGAAACGGTCATCCTCATTGACCAGGAAGACTCGGCAGCTAATGCCACCTCCAACCTACGCTGCATGGGCTCCCTAATGATGCAAAGCCTGCTAAAGGACCCCAGGCTTCGTGCTATCAAGGAGAGGGATCATTACTGGTTGGCAACCCTTCTTGATCCACGATACAAGGGGAAAGTTGCAGAGCTCATCCTGCCTGCACAGAGGGAGCACAGGATGACAAAACTTGAGGACGCTCTAAAGCGAAACTTGTGTAACAACTTTCCAGGCACTGTTAGATTACCAAGTGCTGACACACGTGCTTCTGAGGCTGCAGGTGATCAGAGGAATAGCGGTGAAGGCCAGGGCCGCTTGACTGATGCATTTTTAAATTTTTTTTTAGTCCTCGCCGCCGAGGGACGTCAATTGTAGGCACCCATTGCCAGCTTCTTCACCATATGGTGCAGGACTACCTAGGGGCAAGGGCAGACCTGGATACCTTTCCAGCAGATGATCCACTGGCTTACTGGGTGTTGAGATTGGATCACTGGCCAGAACTTAGCCAATATGCTATGCAGCTACTAGGTTGCCCTTCATCTAGCATGCTTTCTGAAAGGACGTTCAGTGCCGCTGGAGGTTTTGTCAAAGACAAAAGAGTGCGTCTGTCCACCGACTCTGTAGACCGGCTGACATTTATAAGAATGAATCAGTCCTGGATCAGCAGCTATCAATCCCCTGATGCTGAAGTAATGGAATAGATAGGGGATGTCCTCTTCTGCATTCACAAAACCTCCAGCACTGAACTCTTCCACAATACCACAAAAGGGTTACGGTGTGAAGGCACTTGCTGCCATGAAAGGCACAATATCTGGCTGCACTGACGCCCAAAAAACTTTTCAATATAGGACCACATGGTCCACCCCTGCACTCTTCCACAATACCACAGAGGGGTTACTGTATGATGATACTTGATGGCCTGGCATTAAAGGCACAATATCTGGGTGCACTGCCATTATCAGATTCATATCCTCAGAGGGGTTACGGTGTGACGGCACTGTTGCCAACGCTAAAAGCCCAATTTTAAAGCACCTATTGTTACTTTCATCCAAAGCCTGCATAAGTTTCACAATAATTTAGCCAAAAAAAAACACTAAACTTTTTCTGCGCGTCCTAAAATGTCTTTTCATACAGGCTGCCGCCCCAAGCAGTGGTTTATGGATAGATTAAAGGAAAAGCATTTACCGTCCTATGAAACGTCATTTTTTTTTGTTTTTAAGTGTTTCTATACATCCTAGAAATCCACCACTTCACGGGCAGGTTATGGGGACCTCCTAGGCACTATATTTGAAGGAATTTTTTGTTTTTATTTTTAACCCATATTTCATGGAAAACTCACTGTCCCTTTTTAAAAAATTTTTTTTTTTAACTTTTTGTCCTTGTTTCCTGTCCCCCAGGGCACTACCCGGAACCCCATACACATTTTATGGCAAATATGTAGCATATATACCCTCTTGGAGGGCACTCTAAAAAACCGAGTTTTCAGCCCCATTGACTTGCATGGGGGTTCGGGTTCGGTCCCGAACAAATGGGAAGTTCGGGTTCGGGCTCGAACCGAACTCGGAGTGTTCGGCTCATCCCTACTCTAGAGCAGCAGATTCTGAGGATTCTGCGAGATGCAGGGAAGTGGGCTCTGAGGATTCTGCAGGATGCAGGGCAGCAGGCTCAGGATTCTTGCAGCAGATGGGGTCTTACAGCAGAAGGGGATCTGCAGCAGAGGAGGTCTTGCAACAGAGAGATCCTTGTAGCAGAGAGGTCCTGGAAGCAGAGGTAACTGTACATGGGGTTATGCTGAAGACAGGATACAATAAAGGTCCAGGCAGGTAACTTAGAACTGGAGGCAGCTTCCTACTAGTGAGGAGATCACTAGTTTAATGCAGAAGCATTTTGGGATAGGTGTGGTCCTCTTTTGTAGAGAAGAAATTAGCAGGCATTAGCAAGCACCTGGTTACTGGTTCAGCAAGGCTTTTCAGGAGATTCACTGTTAGTCTTATGGCGCCGGCGGCTAGGGACATGACAGACTCTGTGCCAACGGATCTGCTCCCCGCTTGCCGAATCTCCGCAACTGGAACAAATCGATCGTCGCAGCCTCCTATCGCGGGTTCCTGCCGGAACCAGCTTGTCCTCCAAATCTCACAGCGCTGGGTATGTAGGTCACAGCACGATTTCTGTCCCGATCTCCAGCACCAGTAAGACAGCGTCTGCACTCTGGCCTGGTTGCGATCCCTGACAACTCCAATGTGCATCCTCCACCTTTCATGGCTCCCCTCACTCTCTTCACGCCAAACACCAAGGCTGCTGATGTATATCCTCCACCTTGTATCACCCACTTCCTGTCCTCAGGGTGCTGGGAGATGGAGTCCGCTTTGTCCAGCATAGTCCACAATGTCTCCACTCTATCTCCCTCTAGTTGCAGCAATAATTCAATGCACCAGAATACAGTTTTTAAAGCAGTGCTACACTCTCCCCCCCTAAACTCTTGTGTCCCCAAGGGAGTTTAACAGATACATATTAGATACATTCAGGCTCAGCAGTAAACATATAATGGGTCAGATACACATCCTCAATTTGACTCCTGTCCCTAGCTACCTCAGCCAGCATAACAGACACTTTGGGCAGCCTTCGCACAGTGGTGATAGCTTCTTCAGTGCTATGTCCCGGTGAATCATAGGTAAGTCTCTGAGGGGGCTGGATCAATCGTTTGGACTCAGATTCAGTCATCGCCTCTTCGGGTAGAAGTGCCACATTTAGTACTGGCTCAATTCTCTCATCTACAGTTGGAGCAGACACTTCTTCCGAGTATGAGCCTTCCAGTGAAGGCATAGAGCTGTAATCTATGGACACATCTTCTGGAACTACAGGAACTTCCGATGTCTCAGGTACTTCAAATCTGAATTCAGGAGCATCAGGCCTCAGGTTACTTAAACACTGTTCAGAAACTGGAATGACTTCTTCAGGCTCAGGCGGGCACACCCAGTCCGGACAAAAACTTCCTTCTTCGCTGTTCTCCTCACTTTCTTCAACAGCCCGTGACTGTTGAGATCGCGTAACAGGAGCCGAACGAGGAACAGGCAGATTCAGCAAAGAAAGTTCATATCCAACTGGTATCCTTACAGCTTCTCTCAAAGGTAACAGATGATTCCGGTGCCAGTTCTTTAGAGGCCCTGCATTTCCGTCCGGCCGGATTTTGTAAACTGGCAGACCAGGCAGTTGCTTGCAGACAATGTAAACTTGAATACTCTGTCAGCCAGCTTGTGCCTTGCAGAAACACCTAAGTTTTTCAACAAAACTCTATCACCGGGTTGGAAGTCCTGTACCCGAACTCTCAAATCGTAATTTTGCTCGTTTCTCTGTTCTCTACCTTCTGAGGTCGAACAGGCCTGTTCAAATGCAGAAGCCAAATTTTTCCGGAGTCTGTCCACATAATTCTTGTGAGAAGTGACAGATGTCTGGTCAAGAGATAGGCCAAAGGCTAGGTCTACTGGCAGCCAGGGCTTCTCTTCCAAACAAGATGGTAAGGTGAATATCCAGTAACATCACTCTCAGTACTGTTATACGCGTGCACCAGCGTAGCTATGTGGCGACTCCAATTCTGCTTCTCTCTGTTTGACAGTGTCCCCAGTAACTGACAACACCAGACACACGAGAGCTCTGCGGGAAATGATACCACGTCAGGGCACCGGTGAACTAGTGAAGCCGGGTTTTAAACCCGGCGGGTCCGCATCATAACGCCAGGCTCCGCCCCCCGGCGTCCCACGTGAGCGCACCCGGTGGCGTTATATTTCGGCGCCTGGCCAGCGAGCAGCGAGGAAGCTGCTGCCAGGCGCCCCAGAACAGAGCCATCCGTGACAGAACCCCCCCCTCAATGGGCGGCCACTGGACGACCCCCAGGGGCACGGGGGTGCGCCAAATAGAAGGCCTTCACCAACCGAGGGGCATGGACCTCCGCAGCCGGAATCCAAGAACGATCCTCCGGACCGTAACCCACCCAGTCGACCAAGTACTGTAAGGACCCCCTAGACATCCTGGCATCCAGAATGGCCTTAACCTCGAACTCCTCCTCGCCCTCCACAGAGACAGGAGGAGGTGGAGCACGGGCCTTGGTGTACCGGTTACATAATAACGGTTTCAAAAGGCTCACGTGGAACACATTGTGTATCCTGATATGGGGGGCAATGCCAAAGCATAGGAGACTGGGTTGAGTCGCCGCAGAATCCTATAGGGACCGATATATCTAGGTGCCAACTTCATGGAGGGCACTAAGAGCTTGATGTTCTGGGAAGAAAGCCAAACCCTGTCCCCAACCTGATACACAGGTGCTTGCCTTCTATGTCTGTCCGCCTTAATTTTCTGGATAACACTGCTTTTCTCTAGTGCCTTTTTAACTCTCTCCCAAGTCTCCCTCAAGGACGCAAATGTTCATCTAAAGCAGGTATTGTGGTATCCGGAAACGTAGCAGGGAGTACGGAGGATCGAACCCATAAACAGTGAAAAAAGGGAATGTCCTGTGGATTCACTTACTGCACTGTTCAAGGCATACTCTGCCCATGGTAGCAGATCTGACCAGTTATCTTGTTGTTCTGATATAAAACATCTGAGATACTTCTCTATGTTTTGATTGGCGCGTTCTGCTGCTCCGTTAGTCTGGGTGATAGGCCGAAGAGAAGGATAAGTCTATCCCCACATTCTTACAGAACCCTTTCCAGAATCTGGAGACAAATTGGGTACCCCTATCGGAGACAATCCCAAGAGGAATACCATGTATGCGGACCACGTTGTTTATGAAAATAGGCACCAGTTCGGCTGCCGAAGGTAGTTTACGAAGAGGAACATAGTGACCCATCTTGGAGAACCGATCTATGATAGTAAGTATTACTGTATTCCCTCTTGAATCAGGTAATTCCACTATGAAATCTATTGCCAAATGCGACCATGGTCGTTCTGGGATCGGCAGAGGCTGGAGTAGACCAATGGGTGCTGTTTTGGGATTTTTATGTCTTGTGCATACCTCGCACACGGCTATGTAATCTTTTACATCTCGGCGCAACGTGGGCCACCAGAAGACCTTACTGATGCTGGCCACCGTTTTGGTAATCCCCATATGCCCAGAGGTTTTATTATCATGATAAACGTTTAGTAATTCTACCTTTCACTTTCAGGTACGAAGAGTTTCGCGGGGGGTTTCCCCTCAGGAGCTGACCTGAACTGTTTGCAGCCTTTTCATCAAGGGAGACGAGACGTTAATCGTGGTAGCGGCTATAATCCTTTCTTGGGGTACAATGGGATGCTGATCTTGGATGTTATTTTCATAGGACTCATGCTGTCTTGATAAAGCGTCTGCTTTAACGTTTCTGGACCCAGGTCTATAGGTTAATACATAATTAAAGCTTGAAAGAAACAATGACCACCTCGCTTGTCTGGAATTTAACCGTTTGGCATCTCCAATGTATGTGAGATTTTTATGATCAGTAATTATAATGATGGGGTCTTTAGACCCTTCCAGCAGGTATCTCCCTTCTGCCAAGGCCGATATGACCGCTAATAACTCTCTGTTTCCTATATCATAGTTTCTCTCTGCCGTGGAGAGTTTCCGGGAATAGAAGCCGCATGGATGCAAGGGTTTGTCGGGTGCCTCCCTTTGTGACAATACTGCACCAAGACCTATTTCGGAGGCGTCAACTTCCACTTGGAACGGCAGAGCCGGATCTGGATGTCTGAGAACAGGGGCAGTAGTAAACGCTTGTTTGAGTGCCTCAAAGGCTTGACTGGCTTGGGGTGTCCATTTCTGAGCACCCACCCCTTTCTTTGTCATAGCCGTGAGGGGAGATACCAAAACTGAAAAGTCTTTAATGAACCTCCTATAATAGTTAGTGAATCCTAGAAACCTCTGGATGGCTTTCAGCCCTTGGGGTAGAGGCCAGTCTAGGATTGCTGTAAGTTTCTTAGGATCCATCTGGAAACCTTCGGGAGTTATTATGTAGCCAAGGAAATGTACTGTTCTTATGTCAAATAAACATTTCTCTAGTTTACAATACAACCCAGCCTCCAATAGTTTTTTCAGTACTTGTCTCACGTGAACATGATGGGTTACAATATCAGGAGAGTATATCAGGATATCATCCAGATATACTATAACAAACACTTGCAGGAATTCCCGTAAGGTATCGTTTATGAGGTCTTGAAAAATGGCTGGCGCGTTGCATAAAACAAAGGGCATCACTAGATACTCGTAATGTCCACTTCGTGTATTAAAAGCCGTCTTCCATTCATGGCCCTCCTTAATCCTTACTAGGTTGTAGGCTCCGCGTAAATCGAGTTTCGTATAAACATTGCCCCCTTTAGTCGATCGAATAATTCGGTGATGAGAGGTATGGGATATGCGTTCCTTATGGTTATCCTGTTCAAGCCTCTATAATCTATGCAAGGCCGCAGATCTCCCTCTTTTTTGGAGACAAAAAAGAAACCCGCTCCTGCAGGAGAGGAGGAGCGTCTGATGAATCCTCGGTCTAGATTCTCCCTTATGTATTCCTCCATAATGTTGTTTTCTTTTTGGGACAAGGGGTAGACATGTCCCCTAGGAGGCATAGTACCGGGGAGTAAGTTTATAGCACAGTCGTACGGGCGGTGTGGCGGTAGGACCTCAGTCCTGGACTTAGAGAAGACCTCCTTTAAATCCAGATAATGGTCAGGAACTTCTGTGGATAAAGGAGGGGCTGTGGACCCTGCAGATCTGCACAGCGGTGCTTCCTTACCCCCTTGTTGCTGGGTCTGAGTTGCGGGAATGGAGGGCCACCATCTGCCATCTGCTGTGAGAGTTGCAGCGCAGGGAGCTAATGGAGCCCGGCACCGGGATGACTCGGTCTGGCTGACGAGGGGAGACCTGGAGGACCTGCTGGCTGAGTTCCGGGAGGCTTGGCGCGCTGAATTCCGAGAGGCTGGTTGGCGAAGTGCATTGGCCAGTCCGGATGGTTGCCTGCGGAGACCCGACGGACCCGATGGATTTACTCCCTCCTCAGCTGATCCTACTGCTATGGTGTCTCAGCGTCCCCCGGCAATGTTACCTGTTCTAATTGCTGATGATCAACCTATCTGTGCCTTGGTGGGACCTCCTGGCTGCCGGCCCTCTCTGGAGACTTCGGAGCTGCGTGGAGAATGCGGACTGGTCCAGGTGTCGTTTCTCGTTGCCCCGAGGTGTGCCTGGAGATGTCGCAGTCGGCCCCGGTGCTGCTGCTTACAGCGGCGGCACTGCTTGGTTTTCACCAGCCTTTTTCTGTGGAGGAGCTGAGGGTGTATGTGATCCATGTTCAGGACGCTGTTGTGTGGGGTGCTTCCCGGGGCCTAATCGCTTTGGGGACGTACGGCCTCCTGGGTCTACCTGCTGTGGCCCCGACCCCCCTGTTGGACACGGGATGAGGAGACCCTCTAACCTCTTCCTGCCCACACTTCTGTTGCTGACCCTTATCTTCTCGTGATGACCCCTTCATGCAGACATTCCCCCTAATCCCCCCCTCAGCTGAGCGTTTATATATCTGTGTATATATATATTATATATATATATATACATAATTTTTTTTTTATGAGATCCCCCATCCACAGATTCAATATGTTCCTACTACTTGATGAGACCCCCCACTCGGGGATGACTTTGAAGACACTAACGTTTCTTCTACGTATACAGCTGACTTTTTCTTTTTTCATATGGATTTAAGCTGATTATATGCTGACATCTTTTTCATGCGGACTTTTTAGTACACCCCCCATCCTGATGAATACCCCCTAATACTCTGAGACCCCTTTTTTTTTTTTTTTTTGAGGACATTTCTGTCTATTCTTGTGTTCCTACCCTTTTCATTTTTGTTTCCCCCCCCTTTTTATGTACTCCTGAACGATTTTGTGGTCCTGCTTACAGACTTTGTAGGTTCATGTTGTTCGTCTGTTGGAGCACTGGGACTCCCCATCCCCCCTTTTTTTTTTTTTTTGTGTGTGGGACATTAGGAGGTAGCCTGGGAGAGCCGCTAGGGTGGCTACCTAGGCTCTGTACACCCTTTTGGCCCCAGGTCTCCTGGCCACGCGGCCCCTTCCATGGCCTCGGTTCCCTTTGGGTTGCTGGGGTGAGCCAGGAATGCCACAATATGTTTGGCAGTCCCTCACTACCCTTTTTATCCCCTTTTTTTTTTTTTTTTTTTTTGGTTTTGTTTGTTTCCTGGTGCCCCATCAGCGAACTCCATCACTCTCTTTTGTTTTTGCAGGATGACCCTCCTGACGAGTTTCTACACCCCTCCACAATTTTTCGATTTTCTGTAGTTTCCTATGTGGACCCCCCCCCCTTATGTTTTCTGTGCTTTCTTTGGGAGTATCTCATTTGGCCCTGTGAGGCCACCTGACTGGTCGGTCTGTGACCTTTTGTTTATTGCAAAATAAAAATTTTGAAATACAAAAAAAAAAAGGAGGGGCTGTGGCAACATTGAGGCTACCGATTAAGTCGACCTTGCCCAGACAATGCGACTGACAATGAGGGCTCCAGTTTTTTATGTCTCTTTGGACCCAATCATTAACCGGGTTGTGTTTTACCAACCACGGAAACCCAAGCACGACAGGACATGAAGGGGATTCAATGATCTGGAAACATATTTTTTCATGGTGCAATACTCCTGTTTCCATACAGACAAAAACAGTGTCATGGGTAATATGAGGACAGGACAGAGGGTTTCCATCTATGGCTTCTACCATTAAAGGCCTCTCTTTGAGAACCAGAGGTATGAGGCATTTTGCAGCAAAATGTTTGTCCATAAAATTACCTGAGGCCCCAGAATCCAAGAAGGCCTCGGTCTTAAGGTGAACCCTGTCCCATGTTAATGAGATTGGTACCAGAATCCTGGATTTTTTTTTTTCGTTATTCACAAAGGAGGCATAAAGAGACCCTATAACCTGGGTATTGGCTGGTCTTTGGTTCGATCTGCCACTCTCACCCCTACCACCCTAGGTCTCTGAGGACATTGAAGGCGGAAATGGTCTGCCCCTGCACAATAGAAGCAGAGCCCCTTTTCCCTTCTGTGAGCTCTCTCTGCTTCTGATATATACCAGTTTTTCCTATCTGCATAGGCTCTGCAATTGGTATATCTGTTTTCACATTTTCCTGGGCACCTGGTGTACCGGTATTTCTGGATGAAGGAGGTAGGGGAGGCAAGAGCCTTCTAGGTCTATCTCTGGGATGTCTCCTTTCCCTAATTTGATCATCCATGGCAATACAAAAATCGATCAGGTGATCCAGAGTCTCTGGCAATTTTAAAGGAGCTAATTCGAACATAAAAGCCTCGTTCAGACCTTCCGTAAAGGCTAAGGTTAGGACGTCGTTCGGCCAGAGAACCTCTGAAGTCAGGGTTTTAAAATCTATCGCGTAGTCAGAGACCCTCCTATTACCTTGTTTTATGTGGAACAAAGATCTACCCGCATTAGTAGCCCTTCTAGAGGGATCAAAGGTACGTTTGAGCTCTGAGGTAAAACCCTCATAGTCGTAAATGATGGGCTTCTTGTTTTCCCACAAGGGTGTAGCCCATAATAAAGCTTTCTCTGTCAAATGATTGATCAGATATCCTACTTTAGCTTTATCCGACATACAGGACCCTGGGTTATTCTCGAACAAGATCTCAAGTTGGGTCAAAAAACCTCGGCATAAACTTGGTGTACCATCATAACGTAATGGTGCCTTCATACTAAGCCTATTTCTTTCGGGAGAGGCTGAGCTGACAATAGGCACTACTGGGTCCGGAGGGCTTGTGGTTCCTCCACTGGACCGATTTAACAGGGTTTGAAGAGCAAGAGCAAACTGGTCCATCCTATGGTCCTGCTCTTCTTGTCTGGCGGCGATACGTGCCAACTGATTAGAGAGGTCTGCGGGATCCATTGGCCCTGACGTAATGTCACGTATCCCCCTGAATACCAGAATAGTGGTCCCTATACGTAGACCGATCTCTAACCTTCCGATCCTTGAATGGTCGGCACAACTAGACAGATAATTAACCAGACAATATACAAAAAAGGGTAAACACCAGACAGATGTACAGAATAGAGTATTCGTTCTCCCTAGGACTCCAGAAACAGAAAAGGTAGTCTGCTGTATATATATGGTAACACACAGACTACCACAGGAGCCAAGGCTGTTTAGGAGCAGAGGCGTAACGGAGTAGTTGCCAACGCTAATGATCATATACAATGAGGTTCGTTTGTCAATGCCAAGAGTAATACACAAGGGTGGTTCGTTTGCCAATGCCAGGAGTCATACACAAGGGTGATTCGTTTGCCAATGCCAGGAGTCATACACAGGGGTGATTCGTTTGCCAATGCCAGGAGTCATACACAAGGGTGATTCGTTTGCCAATGCCAGGAGT
Organism: Leptobrachium leishanense; assembly: GCA_009667805.1. Classification (NCBI taxonomy): domain Eukaryota; kingdom Metazoa; phylum Chordata; class Amphibia; order Anura; family Megophryidae; genus Leptobrachium; species Leptobrachium leishanense. The sequence continues at coordinate 57,671,511 of CM019072.1, forward strand.
CATACACAGGGGTGATTCGTTTGCCAATGCCAGGAGTCATACACAGGGGTGATTCGTTTGCCAATGCCAGGAGTCATACACAAGGGTGATTCGTTTGCCAATGCCAGGAGTCATACACAGGGGTGGTTCGTTTGCCAAAGCCAAGGCTCATATACAGAGGATCAATAAATTGGTTGGAAGCAGAAAGTCAGTAACTGACAACACCAGACACACGAGAGCTCTGCGGGAAATGATACCACGTCAGGGCACCGGTGAACTAGTGAAGCCGGGTTTTAAACCCGGCGGGTCCGCGTCATAACGCCAGGCTCCGCCCCCCGGCGTCCCACGTGAGCGCACCCGGTGGCGTTATATTTCGGCGCCTGGCCAGCGAGCAGCGAGGAAGCTGCTGCCAGGCGCCCCAGAACAGAGCCATCCGTGACAGTCTTCCTCTGAATACACCTCAAACACGAATGGCAATAACTTTCAACTTCAGATCTCATACAAGGCCAGTAGAATCAGTCTCGCACCAGTTTAAATGTTCTCTCTGCACCCAAATGTCCATGGTCATCGTGCAATGCTCTCAACACACCTTCTCTGTGCTTGGCTGGGAGGAACAACTGTTGCGTTTCTTCAGCATTGTTCGAGGGGCCCCTTCAGTAGACCAACCCATCCAGCATCTTCAGCCGCTCCCATTCCTTGCAGACCAATCGGGCTCCTTCGGGGGAATTAGTCAGTAGAAATCCCCTTTGACCTGCATTCATAGCTTTCATTGTCAAGGCGATCAGAGTATCTTCAGCCTGATCTGCTCTCAGGTCCTGTTTCGAGAGAGTAGGTAGGCTTTCACTCCTCAGCTGTGTAGGATTACAATAAAGCTCTGGAACGCCCACAGCCATAACTCCTATAGCTTCTGCTTCAACTGCTCCCTTGACCCGGTGCTCTGCCCCCTGACATAAGGCTTGTACCCCATCTGGAGTCAGCTGAGTCCATTCTGTAGTGTAGGGCCTTCTTGACAAAGCATCTGCATCGCGATTATTCACTCCAGGGCGATACTTAAGGCTGAACCGAAACCCTGACAGCGGCCAACCATCGATGTCCCATTGCATCCAGTTTTGCAGTAGTAAGGACGTACGTAAGAGGATTGTTGTCAGTCTTTATCACACCAGCTGGGTGGAGTAGAGGTAACATCACTGCTATGCGTGGAGAGAGCCTGTGGAGTCATGGGTTCAATCCTGACGAGCACCTCTCCAGTAAGTGTCCTTGGGCAAGACACCCAACGGTACATACTTGCCAATCAGGACATACTTGAAAACGAGAGAAATCTCAATGTATCCTTCCTGGTAAAATCCTTTCTAAAAAAAATTAAAAAAAAAATTCAGCCCCATACAGATAATCTTTCAGCTTGTCTACTACTGCCCACTTCAAGGCTAAGAACTCTAATTTGTGGGTAGGATAGTTATTCTCTGAAGGCTTCGGCTTACATACGCTACAGACCTCAGCAAACCATCATATTCTTGATATAAGACTCCCCCTAGACCTTCTCTGCTGGCATCCACATGCAATTCGTACCGCTTATGAGGATCAGCATAAGCCAGGACAGGAGCTCGAGTCAGACTCTTTCAGCCTCATAAAGGCACTTTCACATTGATTAGTCCCCTCTTCTTGAATGGATTCTCCAGCCTTCCTAGGCCCTTGAACCGACGAACTTCGATTAGAGGCCTTGGAGTCTTCTCCCACTTCTTTTCGCAGGAGCTTATTCAAAGGTTGAGCTATCTTAGCAAATCCCCTACGAATCTTCGGTAGTATGAGCAGAATCCCAGGAAGGATCTAAGTTCGGTAATATTCCGGGGTCTAGGCCAGGAAGCTACGGCTTCCAACTTTCGAGGATCCATCGAAACGCCTTCTGCCGAAACAACATGTCCCAGGTACGTAACTGAAGGTAAACAAAACTGAAACTTCTCCAGGGACAGTTTCAACCCTTCTTCATGGAGCCGCTTCAAGACCTTCTCCAACCATTGCTCATGTTCTTCCAAAGTCTTCCCGAACACAATAAGATCATTAGATATACCAACACCACTATCAGGTTCATATCTCCAACTGTCTTCTCCATTAACCATTGGAACATGGCGGGAGCCCCTGTGAGGCATTCTGTTGAACTCAAAGAACCCTAGTGGGCAGATGAACGCAGTCTTTTCTTTGTCTTCAGGAGCCACTTCGCAGGTCTACTACACTAAACCATTTTGCTCCAGACAAACCCTGTAAGGCATCTTCTATCCGAGGAGTAGCATATTGATTAGAAATGGTCCTCTGATTTAGCGTGCGATAGTCTATACATAAACGGATAGAACCATTCTTCTTTCAAACCATCACTATGGGAGAGGCATAAGGACTCCTGGACTCTTGAATCACCATAGTCCTCTGCAGTTCATTCAGCTGTTCTCGTAGATCATCCAAATCTCAAAGCGGAACTCGTCTTGACCTTTCTCGAAACTGCTTATCCTCTTGTAGTTGACTGCAATGTTCAGTACTCTTAGCACATCCCACGTCGAACTCAGGGGTCAAGTCCTGGGAAAAAAAGTGAGGGAACTCACCCACGAATTCCACAACCCCTATTACCTAAAGAAAAAATATATATATCACGAGTATAGCAGTGAGTGGTGATACCATTTTTATTGGGTTAACATTACATTTAAAAGACAAGCTTTCAAGAGTGTAAACTGGAAACTATACTGATCAGTGAAAGGTATCATTACGTACAGGTATACACGTGATTTTGGCAACTGGACTAACGCGTTATATATATATATATATATATATTAGATATCCAGGCACAGACCCCCCCAGAATTATATAAACAGGCACTGGGCCCCCAGAATAATATGCACAGCACTGGACCCCCAGAATAATATACACAGCGCTGAGCCCCCAGAATAATATACACAGCACTGAGCCCCAAGAATAATATGCACAGCACTGAGCCCCCAGAATAATATACACAGCACTGAACCCCAAGAATAATATGCACAGCACTGGTTATATGGATATATTTTCCCCAGTTCACATGGATATAATTGCCCCCAGCTCATATGGGTATATATTGCCCCCAGGTCTCATGGATAATGCCCCAGGTCTCATGGATAATGCCCCCCCAGCTCTCATGGATAGTGCCCCCAGGGTCTCATGGATAGTGCCCCCAGGTCTCATGGATATTGCCCCCAGGTCTCATGGATAGTGCCCCCAGGTCTCATGGATACTGTCCCCAGGTCTCATGGATACTGTCCCCAGGTCTCATGGATACTGTCCCCAGGTCTCATGGATAGTGCCCCCAGGTCTCATGGATAGTGCCCCCAGGTCTCATGGATAGTGCCCCCAGGTCTCATGGATAGTGCCCCCAGGTCTCATGGATAATGCCCCCCAGCTCTCATGGATATTATTTTTTTTTTTTATATTTAAAGTTTTTATTATGCAAGAATGATACACAAACTGGTAAGATAGGCCTCGCAGGGCCAAATAGGCATCAAATACACATAAATCATAAGGGGGGGGGGTCTCATAGGGAAACATCAAATTCTCGAATAGCAGAGGGGGAAGTGGGGAACACAGTCAGAATAAGCCCCAGCCGTGGGACTATAGCAAAAAAGGCTGCAGTGTCCCTAAAAAAGGGGGGAGTCTCAGAAACGGAAATAATAAAAGCATCCAAAGACAGCAAAAGATCAGCAAAATCACCCCAATTAGGGGGGTCTCATCCAAAATGTGTGGCCAAAAAGAAAAAGCAAAGTCTCAGCGTAGTGGGGGGTTATAAGGGTAAAACAAGAACGGGCGGCATACAGGCAATGCGACCCCCAGCTGGCCACAGCGCCCGACAGCCGCTCAAGCATCATCCCCGGAGAAGCTTTCTGGGCCTTCTGAAGCCTGCGCCGTTCCGCGATATCCACCGCCAAGTCCTTTGGGCAAAATCACCTGGTACTTGAAACGATCATCAGGTATGACCCTCATCGACCAGGTCGCATCCGGGGCCTCCCCTCCCGGGGTTCCATCCAGCTTGTCATACCGCCGGCGAACCACTCCAAGGCCGCAGATCAGCAGGCATCCCTCGACCTCCACATCAGGGCAAGAGCAACCTCTTCCCTCCCGCCGCTGAGGGCGCACATCAGACGCCTCCATTCTGCGCGCACCCCCGCCAAATCCGCCGCCGGGTCAGCAGTCGCGTTCAGAGGATGGGGGCCCTCCATCCTCCAAGCCCGCGCCCGCCAGTCCTTCGGGCAGAGCCGTTACACAGGGGGAGGAAAAGGAAGCGATAGATATTCCACAGCGGAGCGAGGTAAGGTAACAGGCCTCAAAATGGCCGCCGGGTCAGTTCTCCCCTCGGGAAGCAAGGCCCCAAACTCCGCTGGGCCCTGGAGGGGGGACCCCGCGGCTCCAGGGCACTCCACCCGATGGCCAGCCGCGCAGGGACCCCCCCAAGGGGGCTATTCAAGCAGGGATTCATGTCAGAAATCTCCTCTGACAGCCGCTGGAGCTGGAGCTCAGCACAGACACGTCTGTTCCCCCGCGCGGCCAGCCACGCCCCCTCATGGATATTATTGCCGCCAGCTCACCTCTGCCGCACATTGCCGGCGGCCGCGTGCTTCGCGGTTGGAACGGCCGCTGACAGGAAGTGCTGAGTACTTGGGGCACTGTAGGAGGAAGTGGACCTCATCTTCCAGGGCCTCCTGGTCACAATGCTGGCACAGTCTATTCTCCCTGGGCTTGTAGGTCTGTCTATGCCGCCCTGATTCAATTTCCAGGCTGTGGGCGCTCAGTCTGTACTAAGGGAATCACTCTTTCAGTCCTGGTAAGTCAGAATTTGGCACGGATCTGGACCCTCTCGGCCTTTCAGTTCTGGCTTGAAAATTTGAGCGTTTTTTTTGACCGTTGGGCACCTAGTTGGCTCCCTCACCAGGGCCCTTTGGTGTTTCCCGCCTGTGAGGTAGATTGCAACTCTTTTTTTTCTTCAGGCCTTCGGTTTTTGCACTGTGCTCTGAAATGACCCATTTCTCAACAACTGAAACATCTCTTCTTTGAAAATGGAGGCACACTTGCTCGTGGTAATTCGTTTGAAGGACCCTGGCCAGAGGCCACAGCAACTCCTGTTGTCCGCATATCGGTGAGGAATTTCTGCATATTGGTCTGTGTCTCTTCCACCTTCAAAATTACCCGGCACAGGTCCGTGTGCGCCTGTTCCAGTTCAGCTTTAGCTTCTTGCACCTTCTTAACAGTCTTTTGTATCTCACTATATGCCAGAATAGTTGACTCTTTTGCAGCACTCTCTGTTGTTATAGGAACAACCAGCTGCTCTTGTCTGTCAACTTCGGACCCATAGGCATCCTGCGAATCATCTTCAGTCGGCGAATATTCGTTATGTCTCACGGGTTGTGCGTAAGCTCTTTCTCCTCTTAAGGATTTTTCATCCAGCAGAGCCTCTTCCTCTCTAACAGCTCGAATCAGTTCCAGGTATTTCAATTCTCGGTTACCTTCTCTGGTTTTGAGCTGTACCATCACAGGATCTAGAGGTTGAGCGCCCCTCAATATCTGCTGCATTCTGATTTGATCTATTGTGGCAGGTTCGGCCCCTTTCTTAAGAAGTATCTGGCGCAGAATCTTATCCAGGTGCCTCATATATTCAGTCATTTTCTCACCCTTTCGCTGGTAGGTGTGTTCGTACTGGTACATGAGCTCAGCAGCCTTTTCTGTTCACCCAAAAACTTCCTGTAATATATTTAGGTAATCTAAAGCAGTACAGTCTTGCTTACTCAACTTCAGGTTTCTGACAGCCTCTGATGCAGTTCCCTTCAAGCTCTCTGTAATTCTCTGTTTCTTCTGTGTTGCAGGGACGTCCCACTTGTCTAGAGCCTGCATCGCCTGTTCTACCCATTCCTCGAAGGTTTCTTCTCCCGCCGGAGTTGGTACATTTCCTGAAAAATTCCTCAACCGTCGGTAACCAGAATTAGTGTGAGGAGGGTTGGTTCTTTGACATTTAGCCAGCAAGTCTCCGATAGCCATGATAAACTCAGGCCCGATCGTGGCTAGCGGGCCGGGCGCAGGAACGTTCGCAGGATTGCCAGGTGGCACACTTGGCTGAATCAGTTGAACATCCACATCATCGGTCAGCTTTACACTCGCGCCCTGAAAATACACTGGAACACCCTTTCTCCACTCAAAAGGAACATATGTGTGAGAAGTCTCTGGGTTCGCTTTAATGTCCAGAATTAACCCCCGATGATCCCCCGATGGTGTCAACGCAGCAACGGCCCAGCGAATCTGGTCTTCGGCCCAAGTGTCTGCGGCAATGTCCATAACTACACTTAACCCTATCTGGCTACTGTGCTCCTCACACCATTTGGCAGCAGTGTCTGGATCCATATAACCTTTTAATTGCAGTATCTAAGAGACTGAGATCCCGGACGAGCCCCCATGTGTAGCGCTCATCCCCGGAGGAGCCGCTGAATAAACCTCGGTCTCGCCACGCTAGGAATTACTATACACCAGCACTGTTGTGGATTTTCTATTTTATATATTTTACTGATCTCAATAAAGCAGCATATGTACACATATAAGGTAATTTGAGTGACAGGAATTCGTAACACGGAAAAAACACGCAGCGGAAAGGAAAGGGTTAACCCCCTCAGTTCTGGAGAGTAAGTCCCGTGAAATAGCTCAAAAATATGTGGGTGTGTGTTGTCTAAGGTACCCGGTGTCATGGAGCTGATGTAACGCTCCATGCTTCAAACCCCAAGAGACTTTATGTTCATTTATATCGTGTGGTTTTAAATATATTTTACATCGTTTGGTTTTAGTTTAATTTAGTTTAGTGTAAAATGGCACAGCTTTGGTTTTAAAAATACTTATATTCCTGTAGGTAAATGTATTTTTGTGTATACAGTAAACAAGCTTTACTGCTGTGTAATTTATGCACCAGGGTTTTCCCATTATCTAGCTGCATGTTTATTCAAGGGATCTCTGATAGTGTGTTTAATCTGATGTGTTAGAACAATGGATATACAAATGTTGTGTGAGCTGAAAGGCTAAAGAATGTAAAGAATGTTATTATTAAATAACTGACTTAATGTAATTAGTATGGGTATGCAAATTATGACTGTTGGACTTCAGCATAAATGGTGGCGTTTTGTTCATTAAAAAGTCAGAAAAACTCTCAGAGCTCAGAGAGAGAGGATCCTGTTTTAAAGCATACAGCCTTTATTACAAACTGTCTTTATTACAAACTACGCTACACTCCACACTCACCCTCAGAAGGCAGAGAGCGGCCTTCTGGAGATTCCTAACGGCTCCAGGGCAGAGGAACAGAAGCAGGCAGGTCAAGCCGCTCGAGGCGCTGAGGACAGCGCTCCCAGTAGCCGGGCTGACCGCAACGAAGGGGTGTCTGGAGAGCCAGGACAGACGGAAGGGAACGGTTCCTTCACACCCGGGTACTGTGATCGACTGGCCAGTGAACAAAAAAAGCAATCTTCGACTAGTCACCATTGGGGCCCTGTGAATTGAAGCAATAACAAGCATGCGTTTCTGTTTCGGAACTGTGGGCCTGGAGGCCTCTCACCCATCCGTCGAACGAAACTGTCCAGCACTCAATGCCTTGACCAAAGGATCTTTCTCCACTGTATACTGGGACTCTGTGCCAACGGATCTGCTCCCCGCTTGCCGAATCTCCACAACTGGAACAATCAATCCGCTGCCTGCACTCCCTTTCGATCGTCGCGGCCTCCTAATGCGGGGTCCTGCCGGAACCAGCTTGTCCTCCAAATCTCTCAGTGCTGGGTATGTAGGTCACAGCACGATTTCTGTCCCGATCTCCAGCACCAGTAAGACAGCGTCTGCACTCCTGCCTGGTTGCGATCCCTGACAGCTCCAACGTGCGTCCTCCACCTTTCATGGCTCCCCTCACTCTCTGCGTGCTCAAACACAGAGGCTGCTGATGTATATCCTCCACCTTGCACCACCCACTTCCTGTCCTCACGCAAAGGGTGCTGGGAGATGGAGTCCACTTTGTCCAGCATAGTCCACAATGTCTCCACTCTATCTCCCTCTAGTGGCAGCAATAATTCAATGCACCAGAATACAGTTCTTAAAGCAGCACTACATATGGTTATATAAAACGACATCAGCATATATGATCTTAAGAACACTCCAGGGAAACACACAGCCAGGATCCATTTACACACTGATCTCCCTGAAGCAAGCATCTTAAGAACACTCCAGGTATCCAGTTTTCAACATGATATCCACCAGCACACTCCACAATATGCTATCCTCGCAATTGTATTTTGTATGTGCATTTAATTTTTGGCTGATTTTATCTTCTAAAAATCCTGCTTTTTTCTTTTTTTTTTATAATTCTTTATTTTCCATTTTTCAAAGACAAAAAGGGCATCTTATCACAAAACCACAATTTTAGAGATTGCTACTGGTTAGCCCTGAGGAGCCCCTGCCAAAAGACTGCAGGGGGGGGGGGACCCCGAAGAGGGGGTAAAAGAAGAAATAAGAAAAAGATCAAAGAAACACAAACATGGAGGAAAAAGAGAGAGGAAGAGACCTCATAGGGAGGAGGGGGATGGGGATAGGGTGCCGCCCCAAAGGAGTACATAACCCAGGTATCATAACCCGCCTGAAAAACAAGCAGTCCAGCTCTTAACCCACATCAAACTCCAGCCAGGGGTCCCAAATCTTACTATGTTGGGGCATGGTATCATGTACAAGAGCCGATAAACGATCCATGTCCATATTATCTCTAATCCGAAGGTACACCTGCGCCAAAATCCTGCTTTTTTCGATAGAATTTTAACCTGTGCCCCCCTGTCCCCCTCCCCCTGTTCCCCTCCCCCCATTTCAAAGGCCTCTGATGCCTAACACTTACCTGAACTCATTTCCTCGTCACACAGGGAAACATACAGCCAGGATCCATTCACACACTCAGCAGTCCCACCCTCCCTCCCCATCCACCCTACCACCTAGGACGGCCTCTATTTTCATGCATCCTTTCCAGCTGTCTACACTTCTTTCTCTAATTACTCTTACTAATCCCAGGCTTCTAATTCCCAGGCAACCATCAATTACTCTCACCTTGCAGTCCTCCTGTTTACAACCCCAACCCTTCTAGATTGTGAGTTCCTACAGGAATAGGGCCCTCATCTCCTCCTGTACTGTTTGTCAAATGTTGTTCAATGTATTGTAACCCTGTCTATACTGTGCGTATTGTACAGCGCTGCGGAAAATGCTGGCGCTTTATAAATAAAGAATAATAATAATAATAATTAGTGGCCTTGTACCTTTTATGACTATCAGGGTTATTCAAAGAGAATCAAAACGTCACTGTACGTTCGGTGACTTTTCGTTCCCTGCACTTCGGGGCGATTCGGCGATCCTATTTCGCTGACCCTGCATTGTATTCAGCAAGCAGTGCAGGGCCCCCGTAGTGCAGGGAAAACCCACCGAACACTCGCCACAAACCCGCTGAACACTCACCGGAACCCGCAGAAAACAGCTGGATTAACCACACCGAACACGCCAGAGAAACCCGACTAGCCGCCGATCACAGCGCAGAGCAGCCACTGGAAAAAGCCAACACACAGACAAACGAGGTGGGAGAAAAAAAAAAACCGTATGCTTGAAAGTTTGAAATTTGAAACACTGTTTGAAAAAAACTACCAAACGAAAATGTCTGGAATTTACACATAGGATCCAATGAATGATAATAAAAGGTCTGTTACAGAAAAAAAACATTTTAAAAAAAACGCAAAAAAGTTTGCAAAATAAATTCCAAAAAATGCCTAAATAAAAAAATGCCTAAATACTGCAGAATAAAATGATAAACGGCTTCTTAGATAATGAGTTAAAAGTAGAATATTTAACATTCGAAGCCTATGGGATTCTCTTGAATAAACCTGTTGAATGAAACCACCAAACGGCAGGGCATTTTGCAACTTTTCTCAGCTGTTCGGTGTCCTCTGAATAGACGAAGCATTGCTTCTCTACGGGGGATTTCACTGCCCTCGAACAGGCACCGTATGTGCAGGCAATACATCACAATTTGACGAATTGCCTGCTCTCTGAATAGCCGAATGGCCCCAAAATGTCCCCTTTCGCTGAATTTCAGTGTCTGGTTACATTTCGGGGCCAGATCGACTCTCTTTGAATAACCCTGTATGTGATTTGTTCCTATTGCAATTGTTTACTTGTGTTATTTATGAACATCAAAAATTAAATCTGGACATCTAACATTTGATTTTCTGACATTGCATATTGTGTATATCTATGTTTTAACCCTTTCGCTGCTGAGGCTTTTCCCGCCCCTATGCTGAGGTCATTTTTACCTGTTTTGCGCATCATGTTTAAACGTGTTTTTGAAGGCTTATTTTAGTATATGACCCAGACATATTATATATCGTTCTTCCGCCAGACTCGGTAGATTCATAATATGTCATTATTATATATTATTACGTTATGTCATGTCTGTATATTATAACGAAAAATGCAATAAAATATGTATTTTCAATAATTTACAATGTGTAAAGTGTTTTTTTTCCACATTTTAACATGCGAGCAATTGCGGTTATATTTTGTATGGGTGCGCTTGTTAAAAAAATTAGAGATGGGGTCTCGTTACATTTTTTTTTTTTTGGGGAAAATGACACTATTTTTAACAAACGCACCGCATACAAAATCGTTAGTGCAGCATCATTGTTCACATTATAATTGAAATGGGAACAATATTGCTGCATTAACAAACCAAAAAAAATAAAAAGTGTTTTTAATTTTTTTTTTTTTAATTTTTTTTTTATTTTTATTTTTCATTTATTTTTTTTACAAAATTTTTCACTGTAGTGTTTGGTATCGTTGGAACGGCCATGCTCTGGCCGATCCAACAATACCAAAATTTAACCCCTAGCTGCCACGGATCGGGAGATAGGGAGTTCATTGGAACTCCCTATCTCCACAGTTGGTGGCAGTTAGGGGTTAACGCTAGGACTGGCGTCATCGGGCTATGCACGATGACGCCAGTCCTCTGGGGGAGTTCCCGGAGGCTTGGCCGACATCCAAGATGTCGGCCAGCTCCGGGAAAGGATCGCGAACCGGCACTTTTCAGCGCCGATTCGCGATCCAGCTCCCCAGGGGTTAATGCCAGGCATCATTTGGAAGGGCCGGCTGTGCCCTTCCAAATGATGCCTGGGTTAACCCCCTGTGCGCCGCCGATCGGGAGGGAGAGAGGTCCGAAGGACCTCCCCCCCCCCCCCCCCCCTCCCTTTCAGGCGCCTCCTCCGCACATGCGGGGGGGGCGCCTGAATTAGGTGTCATCGCGCCCCCGCGATGACACCTAATTCTGGCGGCTGCTGGTCCGGATGCGCGGCTGACATCCAGGATGTCAGCCCGCACCGGAGGGGCCAGCGATCGGCCGGAACCCGGCCGAACGCTGACCCCGATGGGAGGACGCGCTCAGCGCGTCCTCCGCATACCAGCGGGACTGCTGAGGACGCGCTGAGCGCGTCCTCAGCAGCGAAGTGGTTAATGTTACGAATAAAATGTTTTGAGTCTTTTTTTTGGTGTACTTATTACTTCCACTCATGCCAGACATCCGGATTTTGGCTGTGCAGTCCCTGTGGTACTACCTCTGTCTCTTTACTCTGCCCTCTAATATTAATATGCTTTACCCCCTCCCTGAAAACCCATCTATTAAGAGACAGTGAAAGGTCCAGCACCTAATCAACTGTGAAAAGTCACTCTAAATTTTATTTCATTACCATAATCAAAGCAATGAGTCGACCTAGGTGTTAGGCTTTTTGTAACAAAATCCGCTACTCAGCAGGAGTAGATTCGCCATTAACTCCATCTTTGCCTTGGAGCACTGGGAGGTAGCATGCCAACCGAGGTGTCTGCCCTGGATGTAGTGAAGGCAGCTGCTCAGAATCAGCCAATCTGCTGAATGGAGCCTGTAATGCCGCTATTAAGAGGGCATCAATCCGCTGCTTGTCTCTGCCTGGATCCAAGAATACCGAGGCTCTGTGAGAATAGCCCTGTATCCCCCCCCCCAATCACTTAGTCGAGACAAAAGTGTAGGTTGAAGGAAAATCGGAGTGTATTTATAATGGGAACATACAGTGCTTATATACATTGACAAGATCTTGATAACCCAGCTGGCCATTGTTCTTAACCCAGCCCCTCCAGACATCCCGGCGCCAGCTCTGCCACCACTTCCCGCCCGAGTCCCTTTGTATATCCAACATGGGCTCTTCTTAGCGCTGCGGGTCTGTAGGGGTTAATTCTGCTGGAGCAGCAACACTTTCTGGGTTCTGCTGGCTAGCTCTGGTCCCCTGGTTACTCTTGCCAAAAGAGCACCCTGATCCAGGAACGGGGGGCCGAGCGGCAGTGATTACAAACAGCCCAGCAGCGGATGAGGTGTATTCGCCTTAGAGCTCCATAGCTGTAGCCGCTCTGTTTTGGGATCGTCGGATGGATGGGTTCCCAATGGCGCTTCCTCTTAAAACTCACCCCTCCCTGGAGACCTAATGTCCAAAAAGCGCCCTGGTGGGGGCAAAGGGGGCTCCAGGGCAGGCGGTTGAACAGGAGTAGGGTTTTGGCAGCTTGCCAGCATTATTTGCAATCTCCTGGGGAGCCTCCTGCCTTACACAATATGAGACAAGCCGGGGTACACTTTGCAGGAACACTAAGAACATATTTTGTTTGTACAATTGGCATTGGTACAAGCTGGACACCAAGGGGAACGAGTTATTAATCAGCACAGGAGATATACAGACAAATTGCAGCCGGGCAGTTTCAGTGACTGATACATTGTGGCAAGCATGTACTCCGTGCTTACTAGCAGGATCGTGCAGGGGGAAAACATGATTAATTAGAAGTCTAGCAACAGTTTTACACTAAATCTAACAAGGGAATTAGTTCCTATAAATGGTAAATGAAATAACAAAATAAGAATGAAATTTAAACTAAATAAATCCTGTGGCAGCCGATCCGTCACACTTTTATCAAGGCATACCACCTGGTTTGTCAGGAAAATGGGCACCTACGTGGGAGAAGCCATCATGACACCATGTTATCTAAAAGCATAATTTGCCAGGAAATCCTTATACGAACTGTGGAATGAAAAGGCTCCAGATTTGAGTCAAGACAAAATTATTGAAAGGAATGTCTATGTGCACATTCCAAAGAAAAGCATACAAAATTGGATGCTTGTGCACAAGAAGATGTATTTGTGGGTTATAGGGAGTCCAAAAAAAGGATACAGGATTCTACACCAAGACAAAATAATATAAAACTCAACAGAAGTATAATTTTTGGTGAAACCTCTTCTTGTTCCCAGTTACTTGAACTGACGCAAACTATTTTGAGGGAGTTTCCACAACAATATACTAGAACATTGAGAAACAAGGGGGGTGTTTGTGAGGGTCCTGAGAACGAGCAACAGCACAATGGCCTGCTCTACGGTGGGTGCCCGCTCAGGTCTCACAAACAAGGTTTTAGCTTGATTGTGCCATTACAGGGATGAATTTTCCATATGCAAATCAGCCTGCTCTCACCCAGAAAGGGTGGCCAGTGCTGATTGCCAAGGACGTCATCCCTGCACGAGAGGTGCAGCAACCCCCGACGATCGTTTTGGCCTTATTGGGCCTCCTATACTAGAGCATGAAGTCAAGGAACATTGTGACACAGAAATCGAAATAAACGCAGACAATCCTAGTGCAGAAAAAGAAGAAACTGAGACATAAGTGATTTCGGCCAGGAAATCCACCGGAAGCATAGTTGACTGCAGTACTAAACTGGAATTGACCTCAGCGACAGGGTTTTATTATCTAGGAACCAACATACAGCATTAGGAGGATGACAGCTTTCTGTTGAACTGGAGATCTGAATTTTATGCTGCTCTTTAGTAATTTTTCATGTCTATAGCCAAAGAAGCAAGCACTACGGTCGTCAGCTCTAAAGTCGGAAGGGGCGTGGAGAATATAGAGAAGGGAAGCTGGGAGGGGGAAACCAGCATGAAGAGAGGACATGGAAAAGGGAGGGGAAAAATGTTCATGGAGTGGGGACATGGAAAAGAGAGGGGAGAATGCACAGAAAATATATATATGTGGGGGCACTTGCCCCCAGGCACTCTATGACCTTGCTATGCCACTGGCTCCAATATGCTCAAAATCATATAAATAAGCCACAGACGTTTTGGAATACTGTTCTGTGGAGCGATGAAACAAAACTGAGCTTTTCAGCCCTGTGGATCAGCAGTATATCTGATAGAAGAAGAATGAAGCATTCATTGAAAACATTACTCAGCCTGCAGTTAAGCGTGATGCGACTCAGTGATGCTCTGGGGCTGCTTAGCACCCTCTAGTACTAGAACCCTGCAGGGTGTGGAAGGCAAGATGGATATAATTGAAGTGTCAGGAAATCCTAGGAAAAAATGTCATACTCTCTGTGAGGAAACTGAAGCTTGGGCATCAGTGGACCTTCCAACAGGACAATGAATACCTCAAATTCCACCAAGACAGCATAAATAAATTCCGGAAACCCACGTATTAAATCAAAAAGTGGATTTATTCCAGCACCAACAAGGACAGGATGACATTTCGTCTGCTCACATTCCACCAAGGCGTCATTGCAGAAGAAGTCCTGGAGGTTCTACAGTTCCCATCACAGTCACCTGACTTGAACTCCATAGAAAATCTCTGGCGGGATTTGAAGAAGGCATTTGCAGCATGCAGAACTAGCAGGGTTATTCAGAGAGAGGTGAAAAGCAGGAGAATGGAAAATTCTAGGTCAAAATAGCCGACCCGATTTGGAAAGTGAGATAAATGTGCGAATTTTTCTGGTTTGGCTATTTTGACCTAGAATTTTCCATTCTCCAATCATTCTCCTGCTTTTCACCTCTCTCTGAATAACCCTGTAGGTGTATTACTGAACTGGAGGCTATTGCTCATAATGAATGGGCTATGATTCCTAATGACAGCTGCCAGAAGCTGGTGTCTGGCTTTGTACCTTGCTTGTAGCAAGTCATAACAACAAAAAGTACTAAAGATCGTTGCCTTGAAGGGGATGAATACTTTTGAAACTGCAGAGATCATTAAAAGTCGCATTTTCAGATGTATTTGGGGAAACTACTTGAAGCATTGTGTTGAGCTGTTTCAATTCTTTTTTTTTTTTGAGAAAGGATTTTACCAGGAAGGATACATTGAGATTTCTCTCGTTTTCAAGTATGTCCTGGGTGGCGAGTATGTACCGTTAGGTGTCTTGCCAAGGACACTTACTGGAGAGGTTGCTCGCTGGGATTGAACCCATGACTCCACAGGCTCTCTCCACGCAGAGCAGTGATATTACCTCTACTCCACATTGCATACAGCTGAAATCTCTTACATTTTGTCAATAAATCAGATTTTTAATGAGGCTGAATAATTTTGATTACAACTGTATATACAGTATCTCACAGAAGGGAGTACACCCCTCACATTTTTGTAAATATTTTAGTATATCTTTTCATTAATCCTACTGTTCATATTTTATGCTTGCATCTATCTATCTATTAATATTTTGGCTGTTTGTTTCTTTGTTTGTTTTCTTGATAAATGTATGCTCTGCTTTGTTAAACCCATGCTATCATATGGCCGCCCCTCCCCCTCATCATGTCGTAAAAATACTTGCCCTATACAGCCCACAAGCTCTGATTCTGCAACCTCTTTCTTCAACAGCCTTGCAACAAGCTCACATCACCCTCTGCCACAGCGCTTGCTTCTGGACTCTGCTGTCCCACCCAGTGCTGGTCTGAAATTTGTAGCTTACTTTCCAGCTGCTTCCACTTTGCAAATCACCCTAATTAACCCAAGGTTCTAGGACTTCCCATGATATGTTAATCTGTATATGTGTGTTTTGTTTTCAAAAGTTTGCATTTTATTACTTTGTATTTCTGTAACAACTGTAACCACTCAAAGTTCTTGAACCCAGGACATACTTGAAAACGAGAGAAATCTCAATGTATCCTTCCTGGTAAAATCCTTTGCAAATAAATAAATTTGACAACACTGAAGAAATGACACTTTGCTACAATGTAAAGTAGTTTGCTAATAGCTGTGTGTTGGGTTATTTTGAGGGGACAGCAAATTTACACTGTTATACAAGCTGTACACTCACTACTTTACATTGTAGCAAAGTGTCATTTCTTCAGTATTTTCACATGAAAAGATATACTAAAATATTTACAAAAAAGAGAGGGGTAATCACTTCTGTGAAATACTGTGTGTGAGTTAACGCTTTTCAACGTACAGTAACTATTTATATGTGATCCTAATATATAACCCATTATTAAAACATTCATCCAAATTGTACCATATCTCTTCCAATAGTTTTCCTGTCATAGAAAGGATTTTTTTAAAGTCTGATTATACCCCATTTACATTAGGTTATAATGCAAGTTTTCATTTTTGCCTCCACTATGGGGTGATAGATACCGTACTTACATCTGCCACTACTTCTAAACTTCCCCCTAACTGTGCGGCTCTACAGCATGGAGTCACAGGAGTAAATATTGAAAGTATATAGCTGCCGTGCCAAGTATATAGCTGCCAATGTCTCTAACCCACTTGTACATATATAATGTTGACACTTGGCAAGTGCCAAAGAATATGTAATGTGATGTTCAGAAATGACTCCAGTGACTGTACATTTCCATATTTTAACATACTCCATCCTTTTTCTCGCTTTTCCCTCTCACCTCCCACACTCACTGGTTGAATGAAATCCTTTTATTTCATTATTAGTCATTTTGGTTTTCATGTTAACTCTTACTGCCAGACTAAGGTAAACTCCTCCTAGTGAGCTCAGCAAAGTAGAATCCAAGCACTATATTAAACAGATGGATCATACATGGATCGATCTGTCTATGTAGTAGGCAAACCAATTTTTCTTCATTACATTAGAGGAATCTTATTATTATTATTGAAATAATTTAACAATTATAATATTTTACATTTCTTTTTATAGATTAATACATTTTAATGTTGAAAGCAGGGTGGAAGGACAGCTGACCAGCAGCGGAGTGGGTAGACTGGACTCCAACTGGAAGAGGGTCTGTGACTTGCGTCATTTGGACTTGGGGTAAATGGACCTGGAGATGGATTTGGGAGGTGCAGTCCAGATGTTCTGTGTCACTTCCTTGCCCTCTCTTTTGTGCACGTAATCTGAGTTATGCATGAATTATGTTATTGTCTATTGTTAAGGTCCATGTGTATCTGCTGCATATCTGAGGAGTTGTTAATCTGCCTTGTCAGGCAAAAACTGTCCCATTATCTGATTCCTGTTACAATGGTTTATATAATTACTGTGTGGTCACTAATTGTTAATGTGTTCAGGCATTCAGCCTGTGATTACATACCTCCATATTGTTTCATGTCTAGGCATGTCTGGTTCACTTGAGGCTGGGGGCGCCAGGGTGTAATTCTCCATTGTCTCTAGCCACTCCTGGAACTGTGTATATATTCAATAAAGGTCTTCAGTCTGTCTGTTCCATTCTAACCCTGAAAGACCCCAGATCTACAGCCTCGTCTTATTTTTGGGATATGCTACCAGGCTCTATTTAGGTCCCGGTCCTTAAGCTTCATCTGAGGACTGGAAGAAGGCACAGGAGTCTGCCTGGGTAGATCATGGGGGTGTCCTGCAAGGAAGCGGCATTGACAGATGTGAACCTGTCAAGATACAGAGATCTGTCACATGGGCATACCCTCTGACAGTGGGGCTGATAGTAATATGTAACTCACACACAAGTTGTCAGGGTTCCCGTTGGTGAATAGGGAGACCCCAAGTGGATAACGCTATAGCAGGTAATAGTGGTATCAGAGGGGCAAACCAGAGACATAGGCAATATAACAAGCAATGGTCAGGGAAGGTGGCAATAAGGTCAGGGTCACGGTTCTGGGTTGTTCTCTTGCTACTGATGAAGCGCCTGGTAAGGCGCGAAACATGTATAGCTGCTTGCCCCTATGTTTTTATTGTTTTAATGTTTACCTATATATGAGAAATAAAAGCCTTTCTCTTCAAAGCCAAAAGAAAGAAAAAATATTTCTCTTATCTGTTGCTCGAGTATCTACCAATTTGGGAGACGACTAGTACCAGGAGATTCATCCACCTGGAGACACGGGCAATCAAGTTGGCCCATTAACATTGAGAGGCGACCATATGAGAGCTGGAAGCTCTCGTAAACCGTGAGTGCCCACTTGCCTGTTAAAATATGTTATGATTGTCACATTAACAATATCACACTATGAAATATTTTTTTCCCTCTTTCTGAGGTATATACAAGATAATACGTGCATTCCCTTACTGAAAAAGTCTAAGGAGACTAAAAGGAAAAGAACACATTGTTTCTGTTGTAAGGAAATATTCTTTCTTTTTTTCTTTTTTGTTTTTCCATTTATACATTGTATTGTTTCTGTCCACGGAGGAGCGCTGCCTATTTGTGTGTACTTTATTTAATATATCCATGTGAGCTGGTCTGGGGCAATATATCCATGTGAGCTGGTCTGGGGCAATATATCCATGTGAGCTGGTCTGGGGCAATATATCCATATGAGCTGGGGCAATATATCCATGTGAGCTGGGGGCAAATATATCCATATGAGCTGGGGCAAATATATCCATGTAAGCTGGGGCAAATAAATCCATGTGAGCTGGCCTGGGGCAATATATCCATGTGAGCTGGGGGTAAGTGTCTAGCAAAATTAGTTCTGGGGGCAAGTGTCTGGCTGTAATTAGTTCTGGGGGCAAGTGTCTGGTTATAATTAGTTCTGGGGCACGTTTCTAGTTATAATTAGTTCTGGAGGCAAGTGCAGCCCTCCGCTAATCTCCGCTTCCACAAAGTGGCCCCCGAGCCAAAACAAATGCCCACCCCTGGTTTAATCTATACATCCATTTTTTTATTTAACTATCCTTCATAGATTTCTATACATTTCCTTCAGGGGTCAAGTCCTGCAGTAACGCATGGGAACGCAGATCCCTGACTATTTTAGCTGGAAGAACTTAGTTCCCTTATGGCTGATTTACTGGGAAGCTGCAATACCTTTCTATATACAGTGGCAAGAAAAAGTATGTGAACCCTTTGGGATTACGTGGAGTTTTGCATGAATTAGTCATAAAATGTGCTCTGATCTTCATCTAAGTCACAACAATTTGAAAAACACAGTCTGCTTAAAATAATACAACACAAACATTATATGTTTTCATGTTTTTATTGAACAGAACATGTAAACATTCACAGTGCAGGGTGGAAAAAGTATGTGAACCTTTGGACTTAATAACTGGTTGACCCTCCTTTGGCAGCAATAACCTCAACCAAACGTTTCCTGTAGTTGCAGATCAGACCTGCACAACGATCTGGAGTAATTTTGGACCACTCCTCTTCACAAAACTGTTTCAGTGTAGCAATATTCTTGGGATGTCTGGTGTGAATCGCTCTCTTAAAGTCATGCAACAGCATTTCAATCAGGTTGAGGTCAGGACTCTGACTGGGCCACTCCAGAAGGCACATTTTGTTTTGTTGAAGCCATTCTTTTGTTGAATTACTTGTATGCTTTGGGTCATTGTCCTGTTGCATCACCCATCCTCTGATGAGCTTCGGTTGGCGGACAGATGATCTTACATTTTCCTGCAAAATGTCTTGGAAAAATGAATTCCAGAGTTTATCATCAATGACAACAATCCGTCCAGGCCCTGAGGCAGGAAAGCAGCCCCAAACCATGATGCTCCCTCCGCCATGTTTTACAGTGGGGATGAGGTTTTGATGTTGGTGTGCTGTGCCTTTTTTACTCCACACATAGTGTTGTGTGTTTTTCCCAAACAACTCAATTTTGGTTTCATCTGTCCACAGAATATTTTGCCAGTAGTGCTGTGGAACATCCAGGTGCTCTTTTGCAAACTTCAAACGTGCTGCAATATTCTTTTAGGACAGCAATGGCTTCCTCTGTGGTGTCCTCCCATGTACTCCATTCTTGTTTAACCCTTTAATGCCGTAGGACGTTCCATGATGTCCTGGCGGCGGGCGGGCTTTGAAGACGCGTGGCGTGCAGGTACGCCCCGCTGTCTTCAATGGGGCCGCCTTGGCCCCTCCCCGCAGCCTGCGTGCGCTGACTCGTGGTGCGCGTCATTGGCTGCACAGGGACGGCCTGAAATCAAGCCGTCCCCTGCAGCCAATGACGCGCACTGCACGCCGGCTGCGGGGAGGGCCCAAAATTAGTGCTGCGCGATGGCACCTGTCGGCGAGGCGTACCTGTACGCCTCACCGGCAAATTAAAACCCCTTAAGGGCGCCACCCCTGTGTCCTTAAGGGGTTAATGTTTTCCTTATTGTAGATGTGTCAACAAAAATGTTAGCATGTGCCAGAGATTTCTGTAAGTCTTTAGCTGACACTCTAGGATTCTTCTTTACCTCATTAAGCATTCTGCGCTGTGCTCTTGCAGTCATCTTTACAGGACGACCACGCCTAGGGAGAGTAGCAACAGTGCTGAACTTTCTCCATTTGTAGACAGTCTGTCTTACTGTGGACACATGAACATCAAGGCTTTTGGAGATACTTTTGTAACCCTTTCCAGCTTCATGCAAGTCAACAATTCTTGATCGTAGGTCTTCTGAGAGCTCTTTTCTGCGAGGCATGGTTCACATCAGGCAGTGCTTCTTGAAACCAGTAAACCCAAAACTGGTGTGTGTTTTTAAATGGCAGAACAGCTTTCAGAAACACATCCAATAACATCACACTGATTGGACTCAAGGTTGGCTCACTCCTGGCTCCAATTAGCTCTTGGAGAAGTCATTAGGCTAGGGGTTCACATACTTTTTCCACCCTGCACTGTGAATGTTTACATGTTCTGTTCAATAAACACATGAAAACATATAATGTTTGTGTTGTATTATTTTAAGCAGACTGTGTTTTTCAATTTAGACCAGAATGTACAGAAATATTGGTTTAAATATGCGTCTCTACCATAGACTGAATAATGTTTCTGTAGCCATGTACCTGCAAAATGTATTAATACATGGAGAAGAAAATGACAAATGTCAGAATCAATTCCAACATCATGGGGTCAACAATATCCATCATTTAGATTACTTAATCAAATATGGAAATTGCAACATCATTTCTAAAAGTACTGCTACAAATCATTCAGAGATAGAATTATAACAATAGGTGTTTGAGAAAAGTAATCCTTTTATCCTGATCCTTTTATCCTTACTGTTGTGGCAGTTAAGCATGAATATTAAGCGCAGTGGGTTGTTACATCAGTCATTTAATTTAACTACAGCAGTAATTTATAAACTGAATCTTAAGAATGGCTCAAAAAATCCCGCATGGAAATTAATTATAGTTTTATGGATTACAAAGATAAAGTCATGTTTGCACATACTATATTTTTATTGCAAGCTCATTTGCTCTAAGAATATATTGTGTAAGCCAGAAATAGCGTATGTATTAATGAATATCTGAAAGAACACGTAAAACGAAACTTGCAGCTTGCATAAATATTCATTTCACACCCCAATCATACTGTTTAAGTATTCAATTTTACAAAAATAAGAATAACAGAACCGTTTAAGTATTAATATGTTTTAATTAAGTTTTGACAAAAAAATGGTAGCAGAAATAGTGATCGTAAGAAATATTGTTTTTTGGTTTTTTATTTGCGAGTATGAATAATGCACAGTTGCAATTCCTTGTATTTATAGCGTGTATATTTTCTTTTGTCAACACGCAAAGGAAAACAATGAAGATAGCATGTTTTTAATTGAAATCATGGGAGGATATGGTTCAGAGGGTAGACATATGTAAAACTCAATTAGTAACATCGTTATTTAATTTAAATAAAGGTAAAACGTTTCATAAATAAGCAAAACCCGACAGTTGTCAAATGGGACATGCAGTTAAATAAACCTGTAAGGCCGAAGTCAGACGAGTGTCTGTGGAGAGTGGAAGGAACGTCCATGAGAGTGGACGTTTTTACCAATCGACGCCAGTCAGTGCGCTCAACGCTGCAAGGCTCGATCCTCCTATGAAGGATCGCGCTTTGCAGTCCCGTCAACGCACGTCTAGCATTTGATGGGGATGCTTTGTGCAGGGACGCTTGTAGCGCGCATATTTCATGTGCGTGCTACAGTGCGTGATCAGCCCCATTGCAACGTCACAATGCTGCGACGGACGGCGGTAGGCACGTCAGTATGCGTGCACCTAGTGCGCTCGTCCGACACCAGCCTAAGCTACAGACAAAGTAGGTGGGGGTTGTAGAATTAAATCGGAGTGTGCACACGTGCAATCAAGTTAATTTAACCAAAAGCTATGGAAGCCTTGGTAGACTGTCCAGCAGGAGTTAATTGTTATCTAAACTGAATTGTTTGTTTAAAGGGTCTATTTTCTATGACTCGTTCTTTGCAAAGCACCTAATAAAATTATAAATGTTTAATACTGTTAAGTTTTTTATTGTATTATGTTCCGTCATCAAATAAATAAAAATTTAATAACATTAAATATAAATAAATAATTACTTACATTTATAAATAATATTTTTTATCTTCAGCTCAAGAAATTCTTGCCCGAAAATATATTGAAAGCAAACGTTTTTTATGATCTTAGTTGGGTATCACTGAATTGATGCAAATCTTGTATGGTATTAGAATGGTGATTCTGGTGATTGCATTCATTAATATGAATTAAAGTCTGATCAACCCTACTTGTATAGGATGAGAAATATTGCATTTACAGCTCAGAGTGCTCAATTTCTGATATTATACAGGGTGGAGGTAAACCGCTAAAAACACCTTTATTGTATATCTGTGTATTCAAGGGTTAATTTTTTGTTTAAAATATTTTTATTTTGTTTTCACACATGGGATCCTCTTCCAAGGTTGTTGTAAACTTAACAGAGACATTATCATCTATGGAGTTGTTAAGTTTACAACAGCTCTGGTTACGTTTACACCAACCTTGGAATAGGACCCATGGTCGGTGACAGCAGGCCGTACAATCACTTGTACCATATACTTGAATGTTTTTTTTTGCATCCCAAGGCACATCTGCCAATCTTTTGGCAATTTTTGTGGTAGAGACGTAAGTCTTGTGAAAGTCCATTTGTAGATTCCAGAACAATGAATTTTATATGTGGCTGGATCATGGAAAAGTTGAGGTCCTCCAATTCCCTGAGTTGTTCAACCTTTTGAAACCACTCTCAGATGGTGGGCAGGTGGCAAGGATTTACCTGGAAATTGAATGTAAAAATAGCAAATGCGTATAGTTAGCGCTATTACACTCATTAATGCAGCTTTAATAGGTGAGATAAACAAGCCCTTATTTCAATTCAATGAATATGACATAATACAGAAAAATTTCAATCCTATACAGTGCTCAAAACACGTAACAGTGAGCCACGGATACCACGTTACGTGCAATTCGTGAAACACTCTGACATGTGATATAATCAAAGTGATCAGCTGTTATTAGTATTTACACACATACAGAATAATATACAGGGTGTCCATAAAGTCGCTTTACAATTTCAAACATTTATTACAAAGGCAAATGAAAAACAGATTAGTGAAAATTATTACAAAATGAGACGTATACTGTATATGTAAGTTTTTTTGCCTCATTTAATACACCTCTATATGGGCTCCATTAGTTGCACGAAGCACATCAAGACGGTACTCTATTTCTTGCCATGTTCGCTGTAGCATAACCTCATCAATGGGGGCAATGGCATCAGTGATCCTCTGCTTTAGATTAGGAATGTCCGGTACCTTTGTTCAATACACGATATCTACAGGATAACCTGCACATACATTTATATGGTATATCTTTTTCTTCTTATCAGGGTTATTGGAAGAGTATCGAAAAGTGACCGCACGTTCGGTGACATTTTGTTCTCTTCAATTCGGTGCGATTTGGCGATCCCATTTCGGCGACCCTGCGGTGTATTCAGCAAGCACCACAGGGCCGCCGTAATGCAGGGAAAAGCCGCCACAAACCCATCGAACACTCACCGCAAAATCCGGCGAACACACACCGAAACCTGCAAAAACATCTGGATTAACCCTGCCGAACACGACGGGGAGAAACCCGAGCAGGAGCCAATCACAGCGCAGAGCAACCGCTGGAAAAAGCCAACACCGCAGACGAATGGAGTGAAAAAAAAACGTATGCTTGAATGTTTGAAAAGTGAAACGCTGTTTGCAAAGAAACTACGGAACGAAAGTATCCGAAATTTACATATGCGGTCCAATGAATGATAATAAAAAGGGCTGCTACAGAAAAAAGAAAAAACAATTTAATAAACCTGAAATAAATTGTCGCAAAAAATCCTGAAAAAAGCCTAAAAGATCCTAAAAAATCTATAAATTAAGAGACTTTTTACTGAAGAATATTATAATCAACTGTTTATTAGATATTGAATTAAAACGGGAATATTTTTAACATTGAAGCCTATGGGATTCGCCTGAATAAACCTGTCGAATTAAACCACCGAACAGCTGGGCAATTCGGCAACTTTTCACTGCTGGTTTTTGTTCTCTGAATAGACGAAGCATTGCGTCTCTATGGGGATTCACTGCCCTCGAACAGGCACCGAACAGGAACCATATGTGCAGGCAATTCGCCAACATTTGTCGAACTGCCTGCTCTCGGAATAGCTGAATGGCCAGGAAAGGTAACCATGCGCTGAATTTCACTGTTCGGTTACCTTTCGGCCACAATTCGGATCTCTTTGAATAACTCTGTATATATTTCAGACAAAATTCCAAAACCTTTGCACAATAGAGCAAGCATGATTTTTTATTTTGGAAATTTGGTGTGCCTGGAATCCTTTTTACTACAATTAGTGTTTTTGCCATTCTCTGTTTGTCATTGTCTACAAGTGTACATTTTTTTCTGTATCTTCATGTGTGTATTTCCTCGTGTCTGCAAATGTGTATATGTCAATGTCTGCGTGTTTGTTTGTAAGTGATATTCTTTGTGCATTCGTCAGTGTCTGTATGTGTCTGTCAGCGTCTGTTTGCGTTAGTATGTCAGAATCTGCATGTTAGAGTATCAGTATCTGTGTATGTTTTGTCAATGTGTGTTTGTTCGCTAAAAAAGGAGCGGGCTGGTGATACTGGGTAAGTTTTCATCCAAGATCAATATTAATTGGAATCCAAATAAAAAAACATCTTGGCTCCAACACGGCCTTTTTCAAGCATGCCTTGCGACAGTCAACGGAAGCTATTTGGATCTCTGGGGAATTAGGATCAGAGACTCCATTTACAGTGCTCCCCAATGCACTGTGCAGTGACAAAGGGGTGTAGTACCCTGAAATGTCTGTACTTTACATGTCTCTCCAGTATATCACTAGTCACACTGGAGGAGCACAATTAAAGCAGTGCTGATTGTTGTTGTATGGTTTATTATTAAGTATTTGATGATAGTACTTGTATAAATCAGAGTAATGTCTCTGTGATCAATCCTAGCTAAGCTCCCGAGGAGACTGTTAGTTCCAGCTGCTGCTAGCGCTAGGTACAATGCAAAGAGAAGAAACAAAGAGAAAGAAAATTTGGAAAAGATTCCTTAAAGCTGTTAATACGTCATGATCCCCTATAATTAAAAATTAGCCGTTAAACTATGAAAGAAGCACTGACAGTGCACAGCAGGAGCAGGAGTCAGAGTAAGGACATAATTTGTAAATAAGTACATGAGTTTAGGTCAGTAGGGAGACATCCATAGACGATTCTTTAAAACAATAGAGTTAGTAAATATATAATAGATATACACAAAGACTATACCTGTTTTAAGTTTTAACCTGCTGAATTTGTTTAGTCAATTTAAGACTGAAAACCACTACAATGCCCTTTAGGCCGGGGTCACACAAGTGTAGAAGGAACGTCCGTGAGAATGGAAATTCTTTCCTCTTGGACGCCCGTATGGCCACCTCGCTGAGTGCACATTAATGCGCTCAGTCCTACACAGCACAAGCCTCCTATGGAGGATCACGCTTTGTAGATCCGTCCAATGTCCATTGTAGTGTTTCAATTGGAAGGATTTCACCATGCCCGTTGTAACGTGCGATACCATTACGCACATTACACCGTGTAGCCCTCACAGTCGAGCTGTCATAACGCTACAACGGGCGCTGGGTGGTGGAGTCACTACGGACGCACTCATTGCCCTCATGTGACCACGGCCTTAACGAGCAATATGACAGAGTGAGTTGATGTGTGACAACCACACAGAAAAACTTAAAGATTGATATAAAGATATACAGGGTTATTCTTCTGGTTGACACCTTGGCATTAGACTATATAATGGTCACCCTGAAGGAAGACATGCTGGTTAGGTGAGGGGTCTCATAATTTACAAAACCTCCCTGTAATATAGACTGTATAAATAGATTTAAATTACATTTAATGGGAGTTGCCTGATAATATACATTTATAATTCATTTAAATAAAACTTACTAAGGTTCAGCGGCAGCAGCAGAAGCAGACAACCAGACCCAAGATTATGTCAAGTCCAATAAAAATATAATGTACAATCAGAGTTGAGAAAGCAAGGAGATACATGCCGTTGTGGCAATCTCTTGGATCTGAATTGTATATTCTGAATACCCACACGCTCCCTGCAAAGTACAAAACATATCAGTGTTACACATATTTCATCAAATTGATCTATTTAAGAAAAACAGCATTAACCCCTTCACTCCCCAAATTGTCTTCATTCGATTTTGCATTGTAATACATTGAAAAGCAATCATTAGCATAACAAAACAGCATTTTTGTATTTTTTTAAAGCAAGATTAGAATGCCCCCTGTGGAGAAATCCACTGGTTTAAGGCTAGGGTCAGACGAACGCATTTTTCACGTTGTCCGTGAAAAAGTGCGTTCGAACGAATGGACGTATTTTTTCACGGAATACGCGATAGCGGTCATACGATGTGCATCTTCGTACGTGATTTTGGACGGAACATCAATAAAACCCTTCTGCGTCTGGACGTTATGTTGGCCGGACGTGTGCAGCGTCTGACGTCTCCCAATCACGCAAACACGCCACTATGCGGCCGCAGCGCACTCTGTACGTCAGTAGTAGCGGTTTGACGTTCTGGAAAAAAAAATGCGTTCATTGGCCACTTGCGTTGCATGGACGAACTTTCGTGCGGCCGTTCGTCGTATGTTCCCCGGCATTGGACGTCATTTGCTGCTAGCACGGCCGTGATTTTGTGCGGCTAAACGCACGTGAAAAATGCGTTCGTCTGACCCTAGCCTAAGGCTACCGGCACACAAGCATTTGTCAGAGAGGATGGAACGTCCGTGAGAGTGGTCGTTCCTTCCACTCTGTGCGCTCAGCGCTACAATACTCCATCCTCCTATGGAGGATCGCGCTTTGTAGCCCCGTCAGTGTCCGTCAAGCTTTTTGACGGGGAGGGCTTTTTCACATCCGGTGGTTGGCCCGCCCTGTCAAAACGACACAGACGCAGGGAAGTGCAGACACACGCAAGCACTCAGTGTGCTCGAGTGCCAGTACCCTAACTCTCTTCATTTCACCCTATCTTACTGTAAACAAGCTTCAAGGAGCAGCTCTCACACCTATTATAATTTCAGAAACTTTGAAGCAGCATTACAAAAGCCGAATACAGGAGGAGCTCTAGGCTCACTCACTGCCGCACAGGTTTGTAATTATTGGTTGTAATTATTGAAAATGCCTTTAGTACAGATATAAGGTAATCCCTTCACTACCGAGATCGAGATATCTCGATCTGCTGAACTCCTGATCTACAGCCCAAAAGCAGATGAAATGAATTTTCTGCAAACAAATTTTGTTTGCTTTTGGGCTGCAGAAGGTGCCCCCAAAGTTTTAGCTCTGGGGCATAATGCCCAAGGAGCTAAAATTGTAAAATCAGCTGCTGAATGTTTTGCAATATCTGGCTTTCAGAAGCTGTCAGCAGCCAATGAAGGCAGGAAAAAAATAGACCTACAGCTCAAACCTCTGTAAGTCAGTTTGGCCAGTAGATGGTGCCATCTACTGGCCAAATAGATTATTTACAGTTATAGCTATTTATTACTGTAAATTAATTAAAAATGATCGGCTATTTTGACCTAGAATTTTCCATTCTCCAGTCATTCTCCTGCTTTTCACCTCTCTCTGAATTACGCTGATAGTTTTCTTTTCCTGAGGAGTATCTGTGGCAGCATTATAATTTCCAACCCTTTAAGTATATACGTAGGTTCAGAAAATAATAACCAAGAAAAGTAAACTTCAGCGAAGAAGTTTCAGAGAACTTCATCTAGTACCATGGGAATAATTATTATCGCGACAGAATCACCCACCTTCAAAAAAATGTACATAAAAATAAACCGTATACTTATATTTCCCCTGTGAGTAAGGAACTTGACCATCTTGAATTAAAAGATATACAAAAATTTATTTGAGTGCTGGTATGTGTACGCAAATATTTATTTTGTAGAATGTTACAATACGTGTAACTTCAAGTATTTTTGTATTATGTAGTTGTGCAGGAAATCTGAGAATCTGAACTAAACTCCAAAACTCGAAGGGCTGAATCAGCCCTCTGAATCCCTGTTGGTGTGGTAAGGCCCCTCAATTCACTGTGATCACTCAATTTACATTGAGAGAGTGAGGGGAGGACATGCTGAGGTCTGGATAACAGCTATTTCCATGAATGACCAGATTTATTCAGCCAGTTCTGAATTAATCAAATCCGTTGGATCGAAGGAAGTGTGCAAGATTTGGTATTGCCTAGGGCCCCTGAGAGTTGTTAGTCCACCCCTGATATAATTTGTAGGATTCATGGGTAAATTATGAATCTGAGAAACCAGAATGTAACAATCGATTTTGATCTAAGTGGTGAAATTTCATGAAGCTGAAAGTGATGTCTGTATCCAATGAGGGGATTTGATAACTCTGTACAAAGTCTTTGCTTGAATAGGTTGACCCACAACTATCTTTAGAAATATAGTACCTAACCATAGTACCAATATCCATACTGAAACTCATGTCTGTAAGTCGAAGCTTGTGTTTATATGAAAAAATATATATACAGTATATATATCATGTCTACAGTGGGAAACCAGTGACAGTCAGAGTGTAACGAGTGCCTATCTACACAATTTAATGTTTTGGGAATGATGATCCAGTAACACTACATATGTGTGATTTTAGAATATGTGCATGAATATGAAACGTTTTAAGTGAAGAATTGAGTATTTGCTAAAAAATAATTATCTTGACAGTATTACACAGTTATTACAGTCGGGTCCTGATGAGCTGGTTCCTTGGTCCATTCCAAAAATGTCTGTACTGTACTTGAGCATGCTATAGTTACATGTTAATGAATTATTATAGTAGCAGGTCTGTCTGTCAAGTGAGGATACTTTACACAACTTTAACACCATGGTCCATTTTTCTAAAATATTCTGTGGATAGTATGTGGCAATAATTGATGTCTAGTTATCCCCTGCAAGAAAGGTGTTTTATGGCACAGGTCATAAAGCGAACTATATATGCAGGGCTGCCATCAGAAATCTTGGGGCCCATTACTGAACCAGTGGTCGGGGCCCCACTTCTCTCAGCTGACTATTTCAGTAAACTAATTAAATATAAATATGTTGCTGCTTCTTCTTGACCTTATTTTACAGGGAGTGGTCTAAATCCCTGGTGGTCCCTCAAGGGGATAAAATGTGTTTCCTGGTGGAAGAATGTTTGTTCTTCACCTCTATCTGATGCAAGCTATACTAATTGTTCCCTCAGTGAGGAATCAGAGTGCTCAAACCCTCCCCAGATGCCGTGTCCCACCAAGAAATGTATTGGCATCTTGGTGGGCCCCTGGAGCCACTGGGCCCCTGAACATGTCATGGGCTGTCACCCCCTGATGGCTGCCCTGTATAAATGTCTATTAAATAATGTCTGGTGATGAAAATTCAAAATATCAAGCTTCAGATTTGAAACAATATGTTGTTAATATTTTGCTCTTACCTGCAATGTACCATGCAAAGAGAAACAGCACAATAAGGGCAAGCAATATTTTTCTTATGGTAGGATACCAGAATTCCAGAGGTAGCAAAATCCAATATGACAAGCTGAATGCTCCAGCAACAATCAAAAAGATTGGGATGTTAGGCTCCGCCGCACAATCATTTTTATGTATGGCACCTAGAGACAAAACAGATTGTACAGTGTTAATCTGCAGATGTTATAAATAGGGATGAGCTGTTCCGTTCGATATGTTCGGAGTTCGATTCGAACATCGCCCGTTCGGATGTTCGCGAACTCTGAACATTTCCGTGTGTTTGCCGCATGTTCGCCTACAATGCATCACAATGGACCACAATGCACTTTTTCCACTGGCCTGAAGCTTGTAATTGGCTACAGCCTGCACCTGACCACAGTTTAGGTGCAAGACAGGTGCAAGGCTATGCCAATCATGGCTCAGAGTCCTGATTGGGCAAATTATGCCCAATCATGGGCTCACAGAGCTAAGTCCCGCAGCACACTATATAAGGCTTTCAACCCATCCCAGCCAGCACGTGTTTTTCTGCAGGAGTGAGAGGAGATTGTTCTGTCAGTGTGTCTTCTCACTGCCAGTGACAGCTATTGGGGGGTCTCACTTGTTGCAGATATCTGGGAATTGGTGGAAAGTGTGTCTTCTCAGTCAGTGACAGCAGCAATTTGGGGGGCTCACTTGTTGCAGATATCTGGGAATTGGTGGAAAGTGTGTCTTCTCAGTCAGTGACAGCAGCAATTTGGGGGGCTCACTTATTGCAGATATCTGGGAATTGGTGGTGGAAAGTGTGCCTTCTCAGTCAGTAACAGCAGCAATTTGGGGGGCTCACTTGTTGCAGATATCTGGGAATTGGTGGAAACGTAACTGAATAGATCGGGGATCTCTTCTGCATTCCCAAAACCTCTCCCACTGCACTCTTCCACAATACCACAGAGGGGTTACTTACGGTGTGAAGGCACTTGCTGCCACCAAAGGCACAATATTTGGGTGCACTGACGCCTATATCACCAGATTCATATCATTTTAATATTGGACCGCAGGGTCCAACCCGGCACTCTTCCACAATACCACAGAGGGGTTACTTACGGTGTGAAGGCACTTGCTGCCACCAAAGGCACAATATTTGGGTGCACTGCCACTGACGCCTATATTACCAGATTCATATATTTTTAATATTGGACCGCAGGGTCCAACCCTGCACTCTTCCACAATACCACAGAGGGGTTACGGTGTGACAGC
This sequence comes from Leptobrachium leishanense, assembly GCA_009667805.1. NCBI lineage: Eukaryota > Metazoa > Chordata > Amphibia > Anura > Megophryidae > Leptobrachium > Leptobrachium leishanense. The sequence continues at coordinate 57,702,791 of CM019072.1, forward strand.
ACTGTTGCCGACACTAAAGGCCCAATTTTAAAGCACCTATTGTTACTTTCATCCAAAGCCTGCATAAATTTCACCATAATTTAGCCAAAAAATTACTAAACTTGTTCTGCGCGTCCTAAAATGTCTCCTCTTTTCATACAGACTGCCGCCCCAAGCAGTTGTTTATGGATAGATTATAGAAATAGCATTTACCATCATTTGAAATGTCATTTTTTGGTTTTTACATATTTCTATACATCCGAAAAATCTGCCACTTCACAGGCAGGTTTTGGGGACCTCCTAGGCACGATATCTGAAGGAATTTTTAGTTTTTCTTTTTAACCCTTATTTCATGGAAAATACATTGTTCCTTTAAAAACGTTTTTTTAAAACTTTTTTCCTTGTTTCCTGTCCCCCAGGGCACTACCCGGACCCTCATACACCTTTTATGGCAAATATCTAGCATATATGCCCTCTTGGACGGCACTCTAAAAAACAAACGTTTGAGTCCCATTGACTTGCATTTGATTCGAACTATGTTCGCACGCGAACGCAAACTTTGGGTATTGTTCGGGTTCGACGGCGAACCGAACTTGAGCGAGTTCGGCCCATCCCTAGTAAGGACAACTGTGTAATTGGATTGTAACCAGGGCAGGTCAAGAATTTCTGGAAAGACGTAGATGAAATATCAGAAAATTATGGCTAAAGTTCCCCACTCTTAATGTTTTTGGAGAAGACTGTTTTATGTGTGGACCCGTAAAGGAAAGAGACTGAGGATCTGAAGATATTTTGATTGTGTATTATATATAGAGGAGAGCAGAAGAAGAGGGAAGAAGTTCAGCAACATGTAATTGGAGGGTTCGTAGTTGGGTCATATTTGCTGTTGTCCTTGCTATGTTTTCTTTTTATGATTTCTGGGTGCTAGGTATAAATATACCAACTATTTTGTCTCCAAGTTGAAAGTGGCCAGAGTCTATATGCTGGCATTAGGCTCCCACCTAAAGAAGCTTGCTATGATGTTGGCAGGGGGGCTTAGAACCAGGGATCAAGTCGAGCAGGAACACTTGGGAATGCAGTTCCTCCACTATTTTTCATAGGGAACAAAGTTCCCTTTTGGCCCACACACTGAAAAGCTATATTAGGTTCCAATCATATGTTTCCTTAGGCTAAGGTCAGACGAAAGCATTTTTAACGTGCGTTTAACCGCACGAAATCACGGCCGTGCTAGCAGCAAATGACGTCCAATGCCGGGTAACATACGAAGAACGGCTGCACGAAAGTTCGTCCCCGCAACGCAAGTGGCAAACGAACGCATTTTTTCTAGAACGTCAAACCGCTACTACTGACGTACAGAGTGCGCTGCGTCCGCATAGCGGCGTGTTTGCGTGATTGGGAGACGTCAGACGCTGCTAATGTCCGGCCAACATAACGTCCAGATGCAAAAAGGGTTTTATTGATGATCCGTACAACATCACGGACGAAAATGCGCATCGTATGACCGCTATCGCGTATTCCGTGAAAAAATACGTCCATTCGTTCGAACGCACTTTTTCACGGACAACGCGAAAAATGCGTTAGTCTGACCCTAGCCTAAACCCTTTCCTGCCGCAGTACGTTCTATGCCGTCCATGCAGTGTTGAGCCTTGAAGACACAGGGCGTTCAGGTACGTCCCGCTGTCTTCAATGGGCTGCCTCGTCCCCTCCCTGCAACCAGCGCACAGCGCATCATTGGCTACAGAGAGAGAACTCAGGATGCACCCTGCAGCTAATGATGAGTGCTGCACGTCGGCCACGTTTGAAGGGCCAAATTAGAGGCGCCTGGCGGCGAAGGCGTACCTGTATTCCTCGTCGTCATTAATCCTCGCCCAATGGGCAACACCCAGCCATCATAAAGGGGTTAATATGTCACCATAAATATTTGATAGTTATTGCAATTATCAAAATTATTCCCTGAAAGCCAACTTAATAGTATATTTATACATCATAATCAAATTTGAATGTGCCGTAATAAGTTAAGTACAGCATGTCAACGTATGATTGTGGAGCAGAAATCTTGAAAGGTTCCACTTGTATTTTTTAGGAATAGACTCTGCATAAAACAATAATGGGAATTTAACACCACCAAGTGATTTTCCAAAAAAACAGTAAGGAACCAGTGTTTTTTCTTGTAAAAAAAATCACTTTAATTAATTAATGTGTACACATTTGCCTGAAGAATAGTTGGATTAGGGAATGAAATTGATATTATGTGTTTTATGTAATAACTTGCACACAACAAATGTCATTTTCATCAGTTTTACTTACCTATAACAATCATAACAATGCCAGTCACAGTCCATATTAAGCCTGCAATCACTTGAACAGCTAATAAAACACAATGAATATTAAATGATAAATACAGTTGTTACTATAACAAATTAATTGTATTACAACAGATAATAAAGTGTTCTCATTTTATATATGAAAGAAGGGGTCAAGTCGAGCAGGAACGCAGTTACTCCACTATTTGTGCATGGGGAACTGAGTTCCCATTGGTCCCACATTCTAACATGTTTCCCTGTTAAGTCACAATAAATACATGATTTATTATATATTATTTCCCTGGAACCCAGCCTGTACATATAAATGTATATTTATATCAAATTTGAGTGCATGTGGTTGGTTAATTGCAAAATGGCAAACATTAATTGGTGTGCAGAAATCTCAGTGAGTTCCCACACTTCAGAGAGAACGAAATGTCACTGACATTCCAGTGCTCTCCCGTTCTCCGCCTTTCAGCGAGTCCGATTTGTCGACCCTGTGGTGAATTCAGCATTCACCGCAGGGTCCCCGAAGTGCAGGGAACAAGTAGCAAAATGCATCCAAAAATCTGCCGCAAAACCACCGAACTCATCCGAAAAACTGCCGAAAAAACACTGAATCGATCCAAAAACCCATCAAATCAATTTGAAAAAAACACCAAATCGATCCAAAAAAAGGCAACGACCATCCTAACAGAGCACCGACCAGCTGCCGGAAAAAGCAGATAAACCGACAAAGAGGTGAACAGAAAAAAAATCTGCAGCTTTTAAAGGTTGTTTGAAAAAAACGACTGAATTAAAATGCCTGGAAATAATAATATATACAGTCCTATGAATAATAATAAAAAAGATTTGTTACAGAAGAAAAAAAAGTCATTTTAAAAAATAATATCGAAAAAAAAGTTTGCCGAAAAAATCCTAATAAATAAATAAATAATGAGACTTTTTGCTGCAAGTGAAAAGAATAGGTGATTGAATAAATATTTAATAAAACTGGGGAATATTTTTTACATTGAAAACTATGGGATTCACCTGATTAAACCTGTCGAATGGAACCACCGAAAATTAGGAGATTTCACTGAAATTTCGGTGCTGTTCGATGTTCTCTGAATAGATTAACCATTACTTCTCTAAGGGGAATTTCACTGCTGCTGAAGATCACCGTATTTCGCTGGCAATTTGCCAATCTTTGATGAACTGACAGCTTTTTAAATTGCCGAATGGCTCTGAAATTGCACCGTACGGGAAAGGTTTGGTGCAATTTCGGAGCCAATTCAACTCTCTGTGAATAACGACTTTATTATTTTAGGACTTGAGCCCTGCATGCAACTCAGTTTAAGAGATATCATTATGATAAAAAAGTAATAGTATATAATACAGAGTTCAAACAAGCAAGAACTGAAATATTTAGTCATGTACTTATATAATGTTAATATAGAAATTACTTGATCCATTTTTTTACACTGATGTGCTGAAATGATGACAACAGAGAAAGAACAATACTTACTAAAACTACACAACACACTGCATTTGGTCCATCCTGAAAAAATCAAAAGGCCAAGTAATGTAAAATGTTTTGCTTTTCATGGTAAGTTATATTTAAAAGTATTTATTTTGTTTGCTTGGGAATTAATAAAAAGGAATAAAAACATTTCCTAGCAGCTATTAAACTCTTTATTATGATACTCGATCTGTCTTTGGTGGAGGGCTGAATGGAAACTCAATCAGGGGACCCATATCTGAAACAAATTGTTTGGGGGGTGGGTGGGTGTTGGACAAAGAGCCAGCGCTCACTAGTACAATTTGTATTTCTCAAGGACTTGAGATCGAAGTGCATCTCTATGAACCTTCTGGGGACGTTTAAAATTTTAAATACCCATGGGAGCCTGCTTCCTACTGCCTAATATGTAAGTTAACCCTTTCGCTGCTGAGGCTTTTCACACCTCTGTGCTGAGGTCATTTTTACCGTTTTTTTCTCATCATGTTTAAACGTGTTTTGAAGGCTTATTTTAGTATATGACCCAGACATATTATATATCGTTCTTTCCGTCAGACTCGGTAGATTCATAATATGTCATTATTATATGTATACGTCATGACCTGTCTGTATATTATAAAAAAAAATGCAATAAAATATGTATTTTCAATAATTTACAATGTGTAAAGTGTTTTTTTTTTCACATTTTAACATGCGAGCAATTGCGGTTATATTTTGTATGGGGTGCGCTTGTTAAAAAAATTAGAGATGGGGTCTCGTCACATTTTTTTTTGGGGAAAATTACACGATTTTTAACAAACGCACCGCATACAAAATTCGTTAGTGCAGCATCATTGTTCACATTATAATTGAAATGGGAACAATATTGCTGCATTAACGAACCAAAAAAAAGAAATTTTTTTTTTTTTTTTTTTTTTTTTTTATAATTTTTTTTTAAATATATTTTTATTTTTAATTTTTATTTTCTTTTAAAAACTTTTTTCACAGTAGTGTTTGGTATCGTTGGAACGGCCATGCTCTGGCCGATCCAACCATACCAAACTTTAACCCCTAGCTGCCACAGATCGGGAGATAGGGAGTGCCAATGAACTCCCTATCTCCACCGTTGGTGGCAGTTAGGGGTTAACTCTAGGACTGGCGTCATCGTGCTATGCAGGGGGAGTTCCCGGAAGCTTGGCCGAAGGACCTCCCACCCTCCCTTTCAGGCGCCTCCTCCGCACATGCGGGGGGGGCGCCTGAATTAGGTGTCATTGCGCTGCCGCGATGACACCTAATTTCATCGGCGGCGGTTCCGGATGCTGGGCTGACATTGAGGATGTCAGCCCGCACCGGGGGGGCCAGCGATTGGCCGGAACCCGGCCAAATGCTGGCCCCAAAGTGAGGACGCGCTCAGCGCGTCCTCAGCACACCAGGAGCCATGTGGAGGACGCGCTGAGCGCGTCCTCCACATGGAAGTGGTTAAGCTTCTGTGTTTTAAGCCCCATTTTATCTCAATAATTGTATTTGCATGCTTTATTATATTCTGTATTTATTTATTTATTTATTTATTTTATTTATAAAGGATTTTACCAGGAAGGATACATTGAGATTTCTCTCGTTTTCAACTATGTCCTGGGTTCGAGAACATTGAATGGTTACAGAAATACAAAATAGTAAAATGCAAGATATTAACACAAGACCAAATATACAGATTAACAGAAAAATAAATATGGAGGAAATAAAGTCATTATGTTACATGTTTACAGGTGCATTTCGTATTGAGGTATGCTAATAGGGAAGTCTTAAGGGACTTTAGACTTTAGTATGTCTTGTTCCTGTGATATTGGCACTGTGTCATGTTTTATTTTTGTCTTTTTGCTTTGTAACCCAGTACTGTCTTTTCTCTAGATGATTCACGTTCTCATAGCTTGATTTTAGCGCTAACATAGAATTTAACCTTTGGTAGATATATTAGCTGTATATGGTTAGGCTCCATGATTGGGGTGATATACAGTTACTGGGGGTTTCAAAAGTGCCCGATTACTTTCATGGTTGCAGCGTATAGTTGGAAGGGTGTGCACGGTTTTGGGGGGCTACGTTGCCATAACTTGAGTGGAGTAAGAGTTATAAAGTCCAGAGGCTTGGAGCTGTTAAGTAACCCCTTGTACACTCTCCCTCTGCATGTGACAACTGAGTAGATAGCGGGTGGTCCTCACAGCCACAATAGGAGTCAAAGTTGCTATCATTTTTATTCTTATCTAACTTTTCATATGTATTTCTTAAAAATGCTCTTCCTCGTCTACACACCTATAGCATATTCGATACTGTCTACATTAGATGGGGGATACAATATAAGATCTAAAACACATTATCCCTGTGTTATTTTGAAAGAACTAAGTATTAGTAAATGAAAATGTAACATAAGTGTATTTTTTATAATATGCAGGGATTATAAACAGATAAGACGTCCTTACCTGTCTGAATACCTTCTCTAGTAAACAGCGGCATTTTGGATCTCTGTCAGTAAAAAAAATGGTTTAAATTATAATTTAAGACTATCTAGCACAGGAAGGCAAGTGTAAAGTGAAGATTAAAAAAAAATAAAGGAAGTCTCCTACACTCTTAACCCCTTCACTGCTGAGGCATTTCACGCCTGTGTGCTGAGCTCATTTTTACCGCTTTTGCTCATCATGTTTAAACGCGATTTGAAGCCACATTTTATTATATGGCCCAGACATAATATATATCGTTCTCTCCGGCAGACTCCGCAGATTCATAATATATCATTTTTAGATGTATACGTCATGTCCTGCCTGTATATTATGACAAAAAAAATTGAATTTTTAATCATCTGCAGCGTGTAAAGTGTTTTTTTTCACGTTTTATCACATGAGCATTTGCGGTTACATTTTCTATGGGGGGCACTTGTACAAAAATTAGAAATGGGGACTTGTTACATTTTTTGGGGGGAATTACGTGATTTTTAGCAAACGCACCCCATAGAAAAAAATCATTAGTGCAGCATCATTGTTCAAATTATAATTGAAATGTGAACAATATTGCTGCATTAATCAAAACAACACACAAAAGAAACATGTTTTTTTTTTTAAATTTATTATTATTTTTTTTTTATTTTATTTTTACTTTGTACCTGTTCATGTTGGGTATCATTTGAAAGGCCAGGCTCAGACCTTTGACACCCTCCATGACCCCCTAGCTGCCATGGTTCTGGAGATATCGGGGTTCAAAGGAACCCCCTATCTCCACCAGAGGATTTCCTTGGGAAATCCCTGGGCAGCTAGGGGTTCCCCGGCTATCTGGCGTCGTCACGCTATGCGTGATGACGTCGGGCAGCGAAGGGGACCCAGGGGTGGAGCCGCCATCCAAGATGGCTGCCCCCACCGGAGCTAGGCCACACCTCAGCGTTGCAAGGCGCTGAAGTGCGACCCGGCGCTTGAGGGGTTAAAGACAGGCACCGCTTAAAAGGGGAGACTCTCCCCTTTTAAGGCTAGGGTCAGACGAAAGCATTTTTCCCCGCGAACGTGAAAAAGTATGTCCGAACGCATTGACGTATTTTTTCACGGAATGCGCAAAAACGGTCAGACGACGAGCATTTTCGGGCGTGATTTTGTACGGATCGTCAATAAAACTCTTTTTGCGTCTGGACGTTATGTTGGCTGGACATTAGCAGTGTCTGACATCTCCTAATCACGCACACACGCCGCTATGCCGCAGCTGCGCACTCAGTACGTCAGTACTAGCGGTTCAGCGTTCTCAGAAAAATGCGTTCAAATTCCACTTTTGTGCGCCGTACATCGTATATTGGCCGTCATTGCCCGTCATCTGCTGCTAGTGCGGCCGTAATTATGTGCGCCAGAACGCATGTTAAAAGTGCGCTGGTCTGACCCCAGCCTAAGCGGTGCCTGGCTTTTGGTGCTGCTCCTTACCGATCGGGAGGGAGAGGGATCTGAATGGATCCCCCCTCTCTTCAAGGCTATCTACCGGCATTGCCGGGGGGTCACCTGGAAATGACGTCATAGCGCATGGCACGATGACGTCATTTACGTCGGGAGGAGCTTGACCTCAGCGTCTGAGGACGCTGAAGTCAGAACGCAACAGGACCCCGGACAGAGAGGTAAGTATCCCCACCAGGGGTCCCGCACAGCTGATGACGAGGTCCCACACGTTCTCAGCAGTGAAAGGGTTAATAGGATCGGCGTTCTGTGAATAGAAGACACGATTGTCTTCTATGGGACAATTTTGATGCCTCAAAATTGCAGCGTTTGTACCGTATTTTGCTTTCAATTCGTCTGTGTTTGGCAAATTGCCAGCATTGTGAATAGACAAATTGGCCCGAAATTGCACCAAACGGCGAAATTCACCATTCGGTGCAATTCTGGCCAATTTTGAGAATAGATAATATCCACTATGTTGGTGGATTCTGAAACCCATAAATAAAATGTTACATTTGCAATAAACTAAATTCCCTTGTACTGTTCCTATATTAGACCATATGAAATAAATTCGATATTGGGGCACCAGTAGGTGCTTTTGGATATTGAGTGTACTTGATCATGGTAGCGAACAGGTTAATTGGTGTTAAGTGGATTGATAATGTTTGACTTGGGAAATTTTGTGTATGGTAGCACTTTGATTCTTTTTGCCATTTAAAGTAGCAGAAAATATAGCACCAATGTTTTGGTAATTTCTATACATCAGTAGCACCCAACCCTGTCCCATAATTCCCCTGGGACAAATTTTAAGGATTCCCTTGGGGAATTGCAGCCTGAATCCTGCAATCACTGAGCAGTAAATCACATCACCTGTGCTGTGCTTTGTTCAGATACCTGGCAAACCTGATCTGCTAGGGTTATTCGAGGACATGCATGTTATGCACAATCTAATGGCTGGTTTATACTATAAATATGTAAATTATTCCATCTAGTAATGAAAGCCACTACTGTCATTTCTATGCTGTCCTCTAAGACTTGCTTCATTAGTTTTTCAATGTTCAGTTAACCCTTTCACTGCTGAGGCTTTTCACACCTCTGTGCTGAAGTCATTTTTACTGGTTTCGCTCATAATGTTTAACCGCGTTTTGAAGCCTTATATATATGACCCAGACATATTATATATCGTTCTTTCCGGCAGACTCGGCAGATTCATAATATGTCATTATTATATGTATACGTCATGTCCTGTCTGTATATTATAACAGAAAATGCAATAAAATTTGAATTTTCAATAATTTACCCTGTGTAATGTGTTTTTTTTCACATTTTAACATGCGAGCATTTGCGGTTATATTTTCTATGGGGTGCGCTTGTTAAAAAAATTAGAAATGGGGACTCGTTACATTTTTTTGGGGGAAAATTTTGCTATTTTTAACAAACGCACCGCATACAAAAATCGTTAGTGCAGCAGCATTGTTCACATTATAATTGAAATGGGAACAATATTGCTGCATTAAAAAAAAAAGAACATGCTCTGGCCGATCCAACGATATCAAACATTAACCCCTAGCTGCCACAGATCAGGAGATAGGGGGTTCATTGGAACCCCCTATCTCCACCATTGCTGGCAGCTAGGGGTTAACTCCAGGACTGGCGTCATCGTGCTATGCACGATGACGCCAGTCCTCAGGGGGAGTTCCTGGAGGCTTGACCGACATCCAAGATGGTGGCCAGCTCCGGGAGAGGATCACGATCCAGCGCTTTTCAGCGCCAAATCATGATCCGGCTCCCCAGGGGTTAATGTCAGCCACCGTTTGGAAGGGCAGGCTCTCCGATTTTCTTGAGTATTGGACAATTACACACTTGAGCACTTTTTTCGTATATTGGACTCTGCTTTTGGAGTTAACTCCATGCACGTGCACTTTTAATAATGATGATATTATAAATTGACATCAAGCACTGTTGCACTTTCTTTCAGCATTACTGATATAAGTTTTTGCATGTTCACTTATTAACTAACCTGGATGCGCCGTATGGTGCCTGTCTTAACCCTGTGGCCCCGGCGATCGGGAGGGAGAGAGGTCCTTCCCCCCTCCCTTTCTGGCACCTCCTTCGCACACGCGGGGGGGGGTCCTGAATTAGATGTCATCGCACCGCCGCGATAGCATCTAATGGCCCTGCCGGGGTACCGGAGTGCTGGACTGACATCCAAGATGTCATCCCGCACCGGGGGGCGCAGCAATCGGCCGGAATCCCGGCCGATTGCGGCCTCCTGTGCATGGACGCGCTCAGCGCGTCCATAGCACAGGAGAACCACTTGGCTGGACGCACTCAGCGCGTCCATAGCAGCCAAGTGGTTAAGTTGCTTGTGAATCACTTTTGCTGAATTTACGTTTTTTTCTGACTCCAACTAGTAAACCGAAAGCAATGTAATGGAAAGTCAGTTGCACAAAAGGAAAACAACATTATTTATTTCCTACATGTTATATTAATATTAATTTAAAGGAACACTCTAGCCACCATGACCATTTAAAGTGATGGCAGAATGTCACAAAACTAAAATCCAAAAGGTGACAGGAGATGCTGCCCTATGAAACTTCTGCCACGTTTTGGATTTTAGTTTTGGGACATGCTGTCATTTGTCGACACTGCAATAGCGTCGATTTGTGCCGGTATTTGCAAAACAACAAATCCCTATTACTTAGGCTGCAGTCAGACGAGCGCACTTAGCATGTACGTCTGAACACACTGTTTGCTGTCCGTCGTAGCTTTTCAAAGGAGTCAATGAAGTACAATTCACGAAGCACATGCGCACTTTTTCACACACAGACAACGCATGCCGCAACGGACGCCATGGAGGCATCAACGTGAAAAAGGTACAACGGACGTAGACACACCCTGCATACAGCTTTTTTTTTTCTCAATGTCAGTCATATCTAACGGATACCATGTTAACCACAATCTCATCTGTTATAAAGTGCATCCGTTTCAACAGACGCCCTGTGCGCAAGTGCACTCGTCTGACCGCAGCCTAACATGAATCACCCCTCAAGTGCTCATCACAATAATTGTGATAACTTGTCATTAACCACTAACTTTAGGATGCACATTGTCCAAATGAAACAAAATTGGCAAGTAATTGGAAAACAAATAGTGAACTTATTGGATCAGTATAGACATTTTGTTTCAAAGGCAACGGCCTGTGCTGGACTTCACCCTCCCAAATTGGACACGTGGCAGCTATGGGACATTCATAAAGTCTATAAAGCATGTGGACTGTGATCACCTAAACACTGCAGATGGGTCCCAGTTTCTTGAACTGTCTTTCCAGCATTGTCTGGCTGCTGTCGATTGCATATGGGAACTGCTAGATCCTGGATGTTGATTATGCCCTTACCTCCCCCCCCCCCCACACACACACATAATTTCTTCCCTTTTGTTTTTCTGGTGTGTATGTCTTAAAACTCTGAATAAAAACATTTTTACATTTTTTTTTAGCTTTTCATTGCGTATAATATGTTGACTTTTTGCATATTTAAATAATTACTCAAATTAATGTAAATGTCTAAAAGAGAACATTGTGTAAACGTAAGGTCTAATGGGTGTATGTATCTAACAGAAAAATGGCTAAAATAAAGATTGAATATTTTGTTTGACCTAAGGGTTTAATAAGCTAAACAATGAAAGGGTTAAAGTATTATTTTCATTGAATAGTTAAAAAATACTATTTCATTTTCAAAGACAGAGCTTGATGCAGGATCATCACCACAATGATCTACGTTCTATATTTTCACAAATGACAAGATGTTAAGCACTTAATTTAGTACAATATTATTACGTTTGTGTTACTATCAAACCTATATAAAACTTTAAATTCTGCCATCAAATGCACCGATAAATATCACGCTATAGTGTTAAATTGCACTCAGAACAACAGTTTAGTTGAAGAATACTAAGACATACATTCGAAGGATTATCTTTGAAGAAATAAACCTTTGTTATGCAATTAAGCACAGGATTTCCTATTTAAAATCTCAGACGATAATAGCATTAATAAGTAACTTATTTAGGTACCTACATCTTTAGTATCTAATGCTTGGCTATTGGTTTACTCTAATATCCAATATTTAATCTAACAAAAAATAAGACTTTTACCTTTTAGTTTTTCAGATTATGTAGTTCTCCAGAATAACACAGTGCGGAGGTTTAGACTGAGACTTTATATGAACATACACATTGTGACTCCATTAGTATAGTGAGGTGTGGTCATGTTTTGGTATGCCAACTAGCACACAGCCCATTATGAAAATATAAATTCCACATACTTCATCCATGGTTAATAATAATTATATATTTTGTTTAGGTGTTCATGTGGTTAGGAGCCAGTGAGGGCCACGAGTCTCTGCCTTCTCTCAACAAAGTAACATGTATTGAAAAAAGAAAAGGATTTAACCTATATTTAACCCCTCCACTACCAAGAGATTTAAAAAAAAAAATTATCACAACTTTTATTTTAAATGTGAGATTCAACGTTAACAATTAAATACGGGTAAAATAGAAATTCTGCACAGAGATTGTTGTTCTGAGATAGTTAAGAAATTAAAATAATGTAAATTCACTCATTTTTAAGTTTTCTTGCTGTCGTTTATCCATTACAAAAGCATTATTGGAATAAAAGATTCTGAACTCTAGATGGTGTCTGTCACTGAACCCGTGCTCAGAGACTGTGGACTGTACTAAAACCTCGCTCCTCTGCTATTCCCCTCATTTAAGCTACTGGTCTGTTTATGTTTTTGTAGCGCTCACCCCCGGAGGAGCCACTGAATAAACCTCGGGATAGTCTCACCACACTAGGAAATAATTATACACTAGCACTGTTGTGGATTTTTCTATATTATATTCTTTACTGATCCTAATAAAGCAGCATATAATATGCATATACGGTATTTGAGTAACAAGAATTCATAATGTGGGGAAAACACGCGGCGGTAAAAGAAACCGGTTAACCCCCTCAGTTCTGTAGTGTAAGTCCCATGAAAATAGCTCAAAAATATATATGTGTGTTGTCTAGGGTACCCGGGTACTGTGTTCAACTGGCCAGTGAATGAAACAAAAACAGTCTTCGACTAGTCACCGTTGGGGCCCTTAAAAAAACAATAAACAAGTGCGCAATGTTCTGTGTTTTCACCAGGCCGAAGCCTTCTCACCGATCCGGTGTAACCGCTTGTCCTGGACCGATGAATGCTGAAGAAAGGGATCTCTTTCAAGAGGATCTGTCCTCGCTGCCACTTGGAACTCGATGCTGTTAACGCCTGCACTCCAGATCTGGTTCTCCTCCGCCAGAACACAAACACATAGGCCGCCAGCACTCCTCTCCAGTTTGCAGCCTCTCCTCATACGATGTCCCTCTTCTCCCAAACCGCACTTTGTCAAGAACAGTTCAGCAATTACACAGCAAGCCAATGGATGCCGCCGTCTCTCTGCGCTCCAGCTCTGCCAGGATCCCAGAAGTGTCACCTGCGACTGTTCTCTCTCTCACTGCTCGCTCTGTACTCTCAATGCTCAGGGAACAGCACGATCTTTAACATGACTGTAGCAACTTCCACACTCCGGCCTGGTTTCAAACACTAACAGCCCCAGCGTGCGTCCTACGTCTCTCGTGGCTCTGCTCACACTGCCCATGCCTTGCACGAGACTGTTGATCTCCTTCCTCCTCTTTGTACCACCCACTTCCTGTCCTCATGCAAAGGGTGATGGGAGATGGAGTCCGTTTTGTCCAGCATAGTCCACAATGTCTCCCTCTGGTGGCAGCAATAGTTCAATGCACCAGAATACAGTTTTAAAGCAGCGCTACACTCTCCCCCCTAAACTCTTGGGTCCCTCCAAGGAGTGTAACAGATACATAACATTGCAATATTTACATTAATGAATACATTCAGGCTCAGAAGCAGACATATAATGGGTCAGATATACATCTTCAAGCTGACTCATTTCCCTAACTACCTCAGCTAGCGTAGCATACACTTCGGGCAGCCTTCGCACAGTCGGAACAGCTTTCTTTGTGCAGGGTTACGATATAGTTCAGGGACACCCGCAGCCATAACTCTCTTTCCCTCTATTCCAACCACTCCTTTGGTTCTTTTCAGTTCAACTAGGCCTCTCGATGAAGCTCGTCTTGACCTTTCTAGAGAAGGCTTATCATCCTGTAGACGAATGCAGTGTTTAGTGCTCTTAGCGCATCCCACGTCAAACTCATACTTGGAGAATGAATTTTCCGACTTGAGTATTGGAGACTGAACCCGCTTCTTCCGCTTAAACGAGATAGGAGCATTTTTAGGGTAGAACCGTTCAGCTGGAATCGCTTTATTCACTCCCCCCCAGATCGGTAGCGGAGAGGGGCCTAACAGAAGCTACTCGCCCGATTGACATCCGTACCTTCAAATTTACTGAAGAGTCAGACACATTATATACGTTGACGGAAACTCTTCCACGTGTCCGTTTCAAAACTCTTGCAGAGATTATTTCAGGGACTTCTCTGGATTGTATAACCTTCTCTGTCCCTTCCGGTTTCCTCAGCCACCTCACTTCTGCAGGGGCTCTCTGTTCTTCGACCATTCGTTGACATACCGGCCGTAACATCGAGTGTGCCTTCTTGGGAGCAGGACTCTCTTCCTTCACCCGCGGGGTTAGAAAACATCTCACTAAATCAGTGTTCGTCCCCACTATCATAGAACTTCGATTAGCTCCCAAGGGACGAGGACACACAATGGCCAACGTGTCACATACTCCCGGTTGTCCAACGGTCGCTTAACTAAATTCCAGCTTCACCTGTAGATATCCATAATAGAGAAACCTCTCAGTCCCCATACCCCAGATTTTGAGATCCTTCAACCTCTTCAGGGGTATATGCTTCAAATGTTTCTGATAGAAGTCTCGGTAAATCAGAGTTACTTGAGCACCTGAATCTAGAAGAGCCTTTGTGTAGACCCCTCCCACTTGAACTGGGATGATGGACAAAGGACCTATCAACTCAGGGAACTTCTCTGCAGTAGTACAAGATGGGGACCCAGTTTGCTCTCTCAACCGGGGTCCTCCGAAATTGTCCTCTTGCGAGACAGGCGACTGCTCCTTCAAGGCCTTCAGGAGTTCTTTGACCGATCTCTTTATGGGCCTCCTTTTTAGGCACTGAGCCCTGAAATGACCGATTTCCCCACAGCCAAAACATCTTTTCCTCGAGCGTGTGGGCACATTTTCTTCTTGCGGCTCATTTGAAAGCCCCCTGTTAGAAACCACGGCCACTCTTGTCATTCGTATATCTGCTAGAAACTTCCGTCCTCTTCGCGGTTTGGGTGGGCTGGGGCAGTCACGTCGATAGTGGCCAACCCCCCACAGTTGTAGCAGATCACCGAACCAGAGGGTTCTCCAGCAGGAACATTCTGCACTGCCTCTCCCTCCTCAGGTATGGCAATCCTAGCAGACAGCAACGTCATCAACTCCATCATTTTCGACATCTGAGTTTTCAAAGCCATCACTTCGGTCTGTTTGTCCGCTACACCAAGAGTTCCTACTTCTGTGGTGAAAACTGCATGTGAAGCATTAGCAATCTTTTTAGCCTTAATTAAAGCCTCTTCTTCTCGGATAGCTTTGACCAGTTTGGAATCGCTCAGTGTCTTGCTCTGGTATCTAGTCTGAAATTTCAACATTATGGGATCCAGTGGGAGTGCTCCTTTGCAAATTTGATCCATCAAAGCTTTGCTTGCATGACTCGGCTCCATGCCTCCTTTAGAATAACCTTATGAATGATTTTATCCAGCCGCCAGACATAGGTGGACAATTCTTCTCCTTCCTTTTGATAGGTGTGAGAGAACCTGTGGAGAAGCTCGGCACAATCCTCCACTCCTCCAAAAATTTCCTGTAAAGCTTCTAGATACTCAGCAGCAGGGCAGTCTGGCTTGTCTGTTTTTAGATTTCTGATGACATCTGAAGCAGGAGCTCTTAAGCTCTCGATCAACCTTTGTCTCTTCACGGTGTCAGCAACTTCCCATTCTTCTACAGCTTGCACTGCCTGATCTATCCAAGTGTCAAAGTCCTCTTCTCCAGCTGGCACAGGGACCTTACCGGAACAGAACCCCAACTTGCCATATCCATAATTGGCAGACGCGGCTGAGTTTTGGGCCAACATTTCCACCAGCTTTCCCATAGTGGTAAAGAATGTAGCAGGAGGGAACCCTGTAGTTGGGGTAGGGGTAGCATCGGGTATCTCGTCTCCTGACATTGTTGGCCTAGTCACGGAACATTCACGGGATCACCACGTGGCGTACTTGGCTGGACCAGTCGAACTTCCACATCGTCGGTCAGCTTCACACTCGCGCCCTGAAAACACACTGGAACACCCTTTCTCCACTCAAAAAGAACATATGTGTGAGTAGTCTCTAGGTTCACTTTAACGTCCACTATGAATCCCTGCTGGTCAGGTGCCAACACTGCCACGGCCCGGCAGATCTGTTCTTCTGCCCAGGCGCCTGCAGGAATGTCCATTACTACACTCAACCCTAACTGGCCATTTTGTGCTTTACACCACTCTGCTGCTTCTTCTGGATCCATATTAACCCCTTAATTGCAGTATACTCAGACTGTAATCCCAGACGAGCCCCCACGTGTAGCGCTCACCCCCGGAGGAGCCGCTGAATAAACCTCGAGATAGTCTCACCGCACTAGGAAATAACTATACACCAGCCCTGTTGTGGATTTTTCTATATTATATTCTTTACTGATCCCAATAAAGCAGCATATAATATGCATATACGGTATTTGAGTAACAAGAATTCGTAACCCAGGAAAAACACGAAACCGGTTAACCCCCCTCAGTTCTGGAGTGTAAGTCCCGTGAAAATAGCTCAAAAATATATATGTGTGTTGTCTAGGGCAGTGCTCCCCAACCTTTCTATTGCCGCGGACCGGTAAACGTTTGATAATTTTTCCGTGGCCCGCTTGTTTTGATTTAATAATTTTAATTTAATTGTATTTAAACATGCCTTTAAAATAAAATACAGCTACACCAAAAAATTAATATAAAGTGATTTATTTTATTTAACTCACTAGAATGCCAAATCAATGAGAACCCTGAGCTTGTTTCTTTGCAATGAGACGGTTCCATCTGGGGGTAATAGCAGACAATGACACCCGAAGTGTGTTGCTTATATCCAGTTTATTACGATGTTTTGTTTTGGTTGCTGTTACTGCAGAAAACCCCGCTTCACACAGATAGGTTGTCGGAAATGGCAATAGGGATTTAAGTGCTGTGGTGGCAATCTCAGGGTATTCCGCCATGACTTTAATCCAGAACACCAGTAGAGTTGTTGTCTCGAACATAGTTTTAAGGCCACCGTCATTTGCAATCTCCAGCAGTTGCTCTTCTTCTTGCATAGACATTTGCCCCAGCTCATGGATTTGCCCAAGCTCATGGATTTGCCCCCAGCTCATGGATTTGCCCCCAGCTCACTCGTGGATTTGCCCCAGCTCACTCATGGATTTGCCCCCAGCTCATGAATTTGCCCCAGCTCACACATGGATTTGCCCCAGCTCACACATGGATATTGCCCCAGCTCATGGATTTGCCCCCAGCTCATGGATTTGCCCCCAGCTCACTCATGGATTTGCCCCCAGCTCATGGATTTGCCCCAGTTCACTCATGGATTTGCCCCAGTTCACTCATGGATTTGCCCCAGCTCATGGATTTGCCCCAGCTCACTCATGGATTTGCCCCCAGCTCATGGATTTGCCCCAGCTCACTCATGGATTTGCCCCCAGCTCATGGATTTGCCCCAGCTCACTCATGGATTTGCCCCCAGCTCATGGATTTGCCCCAGCTCATGGATTTGCCCCCAGCTCATGTATTTGCCCCCAGCTCACTCATGGATTTGCCCCCAGCTCATGGATTTGCCCCAGTTCACTCATGGATTTGCCCCAGTTCACTCATGGATTTGCCCCAGCTCACTCATGGATTTGCCCCCAGCTCATGGATTTGCCCCAGCTCACTCATGGATTTGCCCCCAGCTCATGGATTTGCCCCAGCTCACTCATGGATTTGCCCCCAGCTCATGGATTTGCCCCAGCTCACTCATGGATTTGCCCCCAGCTCATGGATTTGCCCCAGCTCATGGATTTGCCCCCAGGTCACACATGGATTTGCCCCCAGGTCATGGATTTGCCCCAGCTCTCACCTGGATTGTTGCCCCAGCTCCGGCAGGGGGTTGAGGGACCCAGATGCCGGGTAGCGCGGGAGTGCCTGCCCGGTCTTGAACAGTCCGTCCTGTGAAGTGGATGCGGCTGTGTGCGTGCGCAGCCGGTCACGCGGTCCGGCCAGTCAGGTGGTACAGAGACTCAGTACCACCTGATTAGCCGGACCACGTGACCGGCTGCGCACGCACACAGCCGCATCCACTTCACGGGACGAACTGTTCAAGACCGGGCAGGCACTCCCGCGCTGCCCGGCATCTGGGTCCCTCAACCCCCGGGCCAGTTTTAGGGGCGCGAATGCGCCCCTAACAAAACTGCGCCCGGGGCCACGGCCCCCCCAGCCCCCCCCACGCTACGCCACTGGGCGAGAGGAAACAGAGCTTCTCCCGCCCATGCCAGGCATGGGCGGGAGAAGCTCTGTTTCCTCTCGCCTTCCCTCGGGCGGCCTCGGGCGGTAGTTCCTCGGGCGGCCCGGTACCGTTTGATCCACGGACCGGTACCGGTCCGCGGCCCGGGGGTTGGGGAACACTGGTCTAGGGTACCCGGGTACTGTGTCCAACTGGCCAGTGAATGAAACAAAAATAATCTTCGACTAGTCACCGTTGGGGCCCTTAAATAAACAATAAACAAGTGCGCAATGTTCTGCGTTTTCACCAGGCCGAAGCCTTCTCACCCATCCGGTGTAACCGCTTGTCCTGGACCGATGAACACTGAAGAAAGGGATCTCTCTCGAGAGGATTTGTCCTCGCTGCCACTTGGAACTCGATGCTGTTAACGCCTGCACTCCAGATCTGGTTCTCCTCCGCCAGAACACGAACACATAGGCTGCCAGCACTCCTCTCCAGTTTGCAGCCGCTCCTCACGCAATGTCCCTCTTCTCCCAAACCACACTTTGTCAAGAACAGTTCAGCAATTACACAGCCAGCCGATGCACACTCTCTCTCTGATCACTGCAGCAATGGATGCCGCCATCTCTCTGTGCTCCAACTCTGCCGGGATCCCAGAAGTGTCACCTGTGACTGTTCTCTCTCTCACTGCTCGCTCTGTACTCTCAACGCTCAGGGAACAGCATGATCTTTAACACGACTGTAGCAACCGCCACACTCCGGCCTGGTTTCAAACCCTAACAGTCCCAGCGTGTGTCCTACGTCTCTCGTGGCTCTGCTCACACTGCCCATGCTTGCACTTCCTCCTCTTTGTACCACCCACTTCCTGTCCTCATGCAAAGGGTGATGGGAGATGGAGTCCGTTTTGTCCAGCATAGTCCACAATGTCTCCCTCTGGTGGCAGCAATAGTTCAATGCACCAGAATACAGTTTTAAAGCAGCGCTACATTTTAATGTTAAAAGTGGTGTTTTTGTGACTTTTCCCCCCATCAGAATATAATCCAAATGCCTTTTAGCCTATCCCTCATGTTCCCTGTACTCCCGGACACCAGGGGATGCCTGGGTTTGAAACCATGAGCTGGGTTTGAAACCCCAGCCAATCACCATCCAAGGAGCTAGACGGGCCAACCAATCTCATTCAAGGACTGCACAGCATTCACTTTAATGGAAACATCTGCAGAAACTTTAAACCCTGGTGCCATGAAAAACATTTGCTCCAGCAGGGTGTTCTTTTGGGGGTTAGGGTCTCCCTCATGGGAGCTGCAGTTGGGGTGATTTTCAGGAGGGAGCTCCATTGGGAACACGAGTTTCTGAGCCTTTCTCGGCCCCAGGGGCTCAGGCAGCAGCGACCATGCGGCACCACCTGGGTAAGTTCCACATGCTGCCACTCTAGCCCCTGACTGCGGATCTGAGCACTTTTTGGACTGTGACCCCATAGGGGCCAGAACTATCAAATGGTACCCCTGGTTTGCTGCTGCTCACCTAAATCCCCCTCCAAACAAGGACCCTTGCTCTGTATGACTGCAGTTACAGTTATTTGTAAAGTGCCACCAAGTTTCGTAGCGCTGTACAATGGGAGAGACAGAATAACCAATATACATACAAGTTAAACACATAGAGCAGTAGGATAGAGGACCCTGCTCAAGAGCTTACACTCTGAGATGACCTGATGGAGAGCAGGTGAATGGCGGTGCTGGGATGTCTGGCTGGGCTGGGATGTTAACTGTTCTTATCTGGTTCTGTACCAAATAAAATGAGGCCTGCTGAAATGGACAGTGAGTCTGCTTAATCCAATATGACCAGTGCCGTCTGCTTTATTGGGAGAAATTAAGAACTGACATTGATTTAGCGCTGCTTGCTGATGGGAGAATCCGGCAACTGGCAGAGGAGAACGAACCACGACGGCCGTGGGAAAATATTACTCGTTACAGTGTCCTTTATCATACCCAGTGTCACACAAGGTCTGCGTTATCAGCATACGGGTAGAAATGGCCTTTTTGTCAAATACTGTAATTGTGATAAAGATAAATAATAAAAATGTTCAGTTTTCCTGCTTATAGGGATTTGTAGTGATCATAATGAGATTATTAGCAATGCAGCTTCCAAAAAATACCAGCACGATATAAAAATATTATCTGTGTGTGGCATAATGCCTGTGTATGTAAATTACAGTAACACAATGTATCTTTACTATACAGGGATTTTCAGTCATTTAAGCCCCTGACTCTTATTTCTTTACAGCAGTGAGTGACCCCACAGCTCCCCCTGTATTCTGCCAAATCCCTAGCTGCTATAATACAACAGTAATCTGTTTGAACTTTTTGTAGCAGTGAGGTTTAGGGCTGCTATATTCTTTTATCTCTCTGCAGGGTGCTTGGAGATAAATAAGACAGTGGAATTTGTTTCTCCACAGGGGGCACACTAATTCTGCTTTTAAAAAGTGTGAAAATTGGGTTTTGATATGCTTATGTGTGCTTTTCAAAGTATTACAATGCAAAATGAAATAACCCCTTCACTTCCAAAGTCAAATTAAGAGTAACATCAAATTTATTAAGTGGTAACATTGATAAACTTTATCATTCTCTTATTAAGAAAGACCAAACACAGGAATATATTTTCTGACAACACAAGTGGTTTTGGTTTTTTGAAGCAAGAAATGGCGCTGTCAGTTATTTTGGCTAAGGACCTAGGTGTCGTGCCTGAGTTGACAGGAGATATGATGCCTGGGTGTAGGCTGGGACCCTTGCTTCAGTGGCTGCGGTGTTGGCTTCAGTCATAGCAACACTGAAGAGACAGCGGCATCCTTTTACATCCTGCACTTTTCCCCTTGGCCATGGTATAAAACAATAGATATGGACAGCTGTGTTAAATGGAACAAATTATTTCAAAAAACACAGAAATACTGGTACTGCAAGCACAGAGTGTCCAGATTTATAAACCGGGGTACAGATTCTGAAGAATGTAGCACCATCCAGATAAACAGGCTGGGGACAGAAGACAATGTAGTCTGATAGCAAATTGAGTTCAGGGACAGAAAAAAGTTGTGTAATCTGATATCAAACCAAATCCAAGGACAGAATAAAGAGCAAATGTCCAATCAGCAAACTGGGTCAAAATCATAATACACAGTATATAAAGTTATGAGTAAAATCAAATGTCACAGTAACTGGCTCCTGGGAGCAGCATTGTAAAAGTGGACCCAAAGTCTGGTGTAGGGTTTTTTTTATACGTGTTTTGTTGTACGTTAATTGAACCAATAATCTTTTTTTTTATTTTACAACTTCAAATGGAGTTTTGTGAGTTTTGGTAGCCCCTTGCTTGAAGTGGCTACCAAATGAAGGGAACAAAATATAAATTGTCACTCACATTTGTATAAAAGAACTGCTAATATGGATCATTCAACTACTGAAAGTGAATAATAATACAGCTCAGTTTTGCTGTCTGTCTACTGTACCAAACGTGCATGAATATTTGGCAGCTTATGCATGTGGTTTGTTTTCAAATAGTAGTTGTAGAATTCTGAATATTTGCATATCCCTCCTTTTCTCAGAAACAGTGACAGTAATTACAGAATTAAAATGGGCGTAGCTTATTCATATGAATCTAGTGCTACCTTTATAAATAGATTAAAGGATATCCTATTAAACTTAAAGTATGTGAAAAATTAATTAGCCAAGGATGATAAATAGTCACGAGGAGT
The DNA here is from genome assembly GCA_009667805.1 of Leptobrachium leishanense. Taxonomy (NCBI): domain Eukaryota; kingdom Metazoa; phylum Chordata; class Amphibia; order Anura; family Megophryidae; genus Leptobrachium; species Leptobrachium leishanense. The sequence goes on from CM019072.1 coordinate 57,724,825, forward strand.
CCATAGTGAATTAAATAATAGAATGGTGTAGAAAGTCAAGTAGAAACAAATCCATGGAGGATGATTAAATAAACCAAAGGAGGAAAGGGTGGAGATTTTAAATTGAAAAAAAACAGAGATATAAAAGGTAATGGAGAGTAAGTTGTAACATAGCAATGAGAAAAAAAAAAAGCAATACAAGAGCTCATACCTGCTGGGTGGAGTAGAGGTAACATCACTGCTCTATGACTGTGGAGACCGTGGAGACACAGGCTTAAGTCCCAGCAAGAGCACCAGTCCGCACACTGATTTCTGTCCGCAACGTTACTGCGTGAGCATTTGTGCGTGTCCATTTAACACGCGTTATTGCTCGACTGATTAAAAAATACGCGAGGATTGTAATTCCAGCGTTGATTTCCGCGCATCAACGTTTAACGCTTGCCGCACAAATTCACGCGTTGCGCCTGCGTTTTTGCGTGAAGACTGTAATTTGGCCCTAAAACTACAAATGAGTATTTATGCAATCTTAAAACACTGTAATTAAATGGTTTGCGTGCGTAAGATGTGAATTGGAAAATTGACATAAAAGTTCAAAAAATTTCAATTATATTTGCAGCTTGGGTACTTTGGCATTGAATTTTAAATTGTCTGTCCAGTGACATATCAATGTTTTATAGCACTCCAACTGATCAAAGCAGCACAACTAGAGATACTCCTCCATTGAAAGGACCCTGTCCTAGTTATGGCTTGAGAGTGGTTTCAGGTGGTCAAAAATCTGGCTCAATCGGACTGTTACCATGCATAACCAATGTATTTTTATTGGATCACTGAAATCTAACCGATTACTAATCAGGAGATATAATTGGTTTCTAGATATGTTTTAAAAGTTTAGTGTCTTTAATGATCAATGATTTTGTCCTTATTGACCTCCCAATGCCTCTCTACCTGCAATATACTCCATCCTCTCCCAACTTCCAGTGACTAGGACCAAAACATTCATTGACATCTCTTTTTTTGTACCCTAATTGACCACTATAATGTTACTGATGTAGACCTGTTGTTATCCTCTTCCTCTGATCAAGGCCAGCTTGATAAGTAGACTTGGGTCATAGTGACCCAGGAAGCAAATTGTCCAGTGATCTTGAGGCAGCCGTCACATTGCCCATTTTTAGAGACAGCTGCCACCTCATGCTGTTGACAGGGAGCAGAGGCAGCTGGTACTAAAGTAAACTTCTGCTCTGCTCACACCCAGGCTGGGTCCGAGCCATCCCCTGCACAGGCTCTGTGAGAGTTGAGTCAGGAGTGAGCTGGGCAGAGTCAGGGGTCCTATGATATGACTAGGACTGGGGGCAACCAATTGGGAGATAGACAGTGTCCTGGCTCAGTTTTGTTTCCATGTCCTTTATTGTCTTCTGTCTCACTGAAGATTAATTTGACAGCATGATCATTTCCATAGATTACCTTCAGCTGTAGCTTTTTGTTTGAAGACCAAAGAAACCCATTTACGAAATAATTCAAAATTTCCTGGCAATCTCTAGTTTGAGAGATATCAGGTCTTGAGAAGGATAATTTAAAGTTACAGTATTTAGAGTTACTTTTCCAGTATAATTTATATTTAGTGACTGCCATAGCACTGGTGTTAAAAGCATATGACACTTGTAAAATTAATCCTTCAGAAATAGGACTGACCAAGATTTTGACCATATGAAATCATGCAAACCCAGCCAAGGTATTCACTTGGGGTTTTCTTATACTTGGCAATGCAGCTAAATAGAAATATGGATCCATTACTGTATTGGAACGTGACAGTTCTATGAAATTCTATAAGATAATGCAATTTGTGTTTGGAAAGTACAGTTAAAATATTTAAAGCCATGCAGCATCAGAAGCATCACATTCAAGGCTTCTGAGGTGTGATATTCTTACCCTTGGTACACAATGTGTATGTCTGAGAGAGACTATTTGACTGGGACTGGCTAAAATATATAAATTGAATTCCCTCCAATTTCTGATCTCTCTGAGGCTCTAGAAAAAGGTATAGATATGCTGTGGATACGCTATAGTGTTTATTTACTTTTTGACAATTTTTTTACTTGTGACTCCATTTACTCCCCATAAAATCTTAATTACCGTATATACTTGCGTATAAGCCGAGGTTTTTGACTCGATTTTGTGTCAAAAAAACGCGATTCGGCTTATACGTGAGTCAACAGCGTGAGCCCGTCCGTGTTGAAGGGGATGCGGCTGCGTGCAGGCGCAGCTGGTCACGTGGTCTGGCTAATCAGGTGGTACTGAGTCTCTGTACCACCTGACTGGCCGGACCGCGTGACCTGCGCACGCACGCAGCCGCATCCCCTTCAACACGGACGGACTCACGCTGTTCAGGACCGGGCAGGCACTCCCGCTGCCCGGCATCTGGGCCCCCTCAACCCCTGCTGGATCCAGAGCTGGGGCAAGTATCCATGTGAGAGCTGGCTGCCGCTGGGGCAATATCCAGGTGAGAGCTGGGGCAAATCCATGAGCTGGGGCAAATCCATGTGTGAGCTGGGGCATATCCATGTGTGAGCTGGGGCAATATCCATGAGCTGGGGCAATATCCATGAGCTGGGGCAATATCCATGTGTGAGCTGGGGCAATATCCATGAGCTGGGGCAATATCCATGTGTGAGCTGGGGCAATATCCATGAGCTGGGGCAATATCCATGTGTGAGCTGGGGCAATATCCATGTGAGAGCAAGGGCAATATCCAGTTTTTTACAGTTTACTGTTTTTATTTGAAATAAATATTGAAAAACATTTAACCTACTGATGCCTCATTGGTATTTTTTTTTTGGTATCTATTTTTATTTTTGAAATTTACCAGTGGCTGCTGCATTTCCCACTTAGGCTTATACGCGAGTCAATAAGTTTTCACAGGTTTTTTGGGAAAAAGTAGGGGGGTCGGCTTATACACGGGTCGGCTTATACCCGAGTATATACAGTATTAATACTTCTGCCTATACCTACCAGAAATACCACATTCTTGTTTTCAATTCTGCGTTGAGTTCATAAAATGACCGCAAACTGCAATTTTTGCCCTTGAAACCAATGACAGGCCCAGGTGTATGTCTAGAGTGGCAAGGTACGTATATATCTGAATGCAGCAGTGTAGTTGATCTTGTTCATATATTTCAGCCCTGACGCTATCCACTTAACCTGAGCATGTCATTTTCCCATCCTGACGTTCTATACTATGCCCCTCCATTCACTGTCGCTAGCCCACTGCCCCATCTGTTACCTCTGCATATCATTATTCTATCTATTTAACCTACCAACCCACTAACTTTCAACCACTCGACCACTTATTGTTTGGCAGTAGTAGTTCTCTACTTCCTTCTGCAGTGCCAAATACCCCTGCACCCACTCACCCATAACAATTCTATTAGTAAGCCAATGCCTAGCTCTACTAGGACAGATTAGGTCCTCTGATAATGAAATCAACTTAATAACCCCATGGTCCAGAGTGCAGCAAACTGGAGTGTATTAGACCAGACCTGGAAACTCATAGGAAGCAAACACCATATTATGGTAAACTGCTTCATGCTCAGTAAGCACCCATAAGGCAACTGCTACAATCTGTCTCTCCCAGTAACCTTTGCCAGTGTTTCTCACATTCTGTGCACTGTTCTGTTGTTGCCTCCTACATTCAGTGGCTGTGTCTGCTGTCCCTTAGCTGCCTTTACCATCCAGCAGCTACTTCACTTGCCAGTGCAAAACTTCCAATGGCGACTAGACGAGTGGAAATTTTGACCAATGTTTATATCATTTAGCTTTGTTACATCTTTTGTTTTTAATTTCAAATTAAATAAAGTCATGGATTCAATAGTTTGAATGGTAAGTTTATTGAGGAACATCCATGGAGGCATTATAAACAAATTGCTTGCACAGAACTGGACAATGCACACTTATACAAGGTGTAAAATACTATATACATAATTAAGCTCTATAACTGTTGCTGGCGTCAAGATGAATCAATTCTCCTCTGAAATTATGATTCAGATAAAAGATGTCTTAACAATTTTCTGTGAAAAAAGTTTTTGAAAAATCATATTATAGTCAAATGTATGAACCAAGTCATAAATAATGAAAGTCTAAACATGTAGGACCGTATTCCAAGGTTGGTGTGTAATTTAACCAGAGCTTACTAGAACTATTATATTATAGGACTATATTGTATAGTTGTCAATAAGCTAACTATAGGAATCGTTAAACTAACTACAGGAAACTTATTATGGGAGACATTAATTGTAACCTTCGCGTGGAAGAGTAGCCTATTCCAAAGTAGCCTGCGCTTTACACAGGAGACGGTATTTCACTGCGATATACCGATTCCTAAAGGCTAGTTTTAAATGATTTTGCAAATGCACTTCATCTGGGGCCAGGCGCCAACAGAGCACATGCCCCGGAATGCATTAGTAAAATGGAGATGGTAAGGAAAATCTGCAGTCGCAGAATTTGCTGCTTACCATCTGCATTTTACTGTCAACAATGGAATAGGGCCTTTAGTCTATGGAGTTGCTCAGTTTACATTAGCACTGGTTAAGTTTACACCATCCATGGAATAGGATCCGCAGCAGCCTCTGCCCAGTTTTTAATTGCAAAATAAGGACATTCTACTTTTTCAGTAGAGTGTCCCTTTAATTACATTATACTTGCATATTAATAATTACTTACAATATATTGTAAACCTACATTAAAATAATGAATTTGTAATTCATAATAATGTTCTTAATGTTATTTGGGCTACAATCTAAAATTTGTTGATCAACTCTAAGACCGTAAAGGTTCAGGGAATAGCCATAAACAAACATATGCTTTGTAAACAGTGAGACAGGAGTTTAATCAGAGCTAACATGGGGGGTGTGGAAGCTATATTTCCAGGTCCATGTCCCCAAAAAAGGTCAAGTGAAAAGGTAAATATTATGGAATCGAATGCTTCAAACTCAGAGAGAGAACGCAGAAAGGTTCAAAGTAAGTTGACTAAAGCCATAATAGTTTTGGGAAAAGTGGGCCAAAAGTCATTTGAGGTGGGATGCGTGGAATAAATACACATTGAAGTGGGAGGAGAGGCAGAAGACACAATGTTTGGGGGGGGGGACTAGGATAAGAATGATACATGAGGCATAAGTATATTGGGGGATAAAAGTCCTACCAACTCTTTTGCTCCAAGCCTTTAAAGTATTTAAATCAAGTTGAGTTTAACAGCGGTTTTGTTAAGCGTGTGAGCGCATTCGAGGACTGAAGCATTCCGGGGCTTTTATGTATTTATGTACTGGATTGTATTTATGTACTCAGCTAATGCCTCTGGTATGGTCAAATTACAATGAGATGGAAGGTACATGTGGTTTTTAAATCTATTTAAACTACTACAGGAACTGAAGTGCTATAAAAAGGAGATTCAACTCGAAACAGAATTCTGAGATCTGCAAAATTTGAATTGATTAGACACTTATAGCAGATACTCAACTCTTTAGCTCACTGACAATGTGTTATGCATCCATCCATGGAGCCCATTGGAGGGCCAATATGATGGTATGTCTCTGGCTTGACTCTGGCAGCCCCTTTCCTGCATTGATCACACTATGTTCCAGACTAGGTTTAGCTTCAGCCTTGTATATCATCCAGGCTACTGTAGAATCCAACCTGGGTGTTCTGACTGCTACAGGGAGTCTCAGGTGTACCCTATCCCACCTGATGAGGCCTCCTCAAAAGCAGGTAACGCCCTTCCTTCCATGCTTCAACATTGAAATCTAACAGTGTTGTGTGACCTGTCTGCCAGCAACCAGTGTTTTGCGATTCCTGCCTTGATACCCACTGTGAACTTGTCATGATACCCACCATTGTTCTTGCCCTGCTACCCACCTTTGCCTCCAAGCATTCCTGTCCTGTGCTCCCGGTCTGCTGTTTGGATTTCATTTGCGTCAACCTCTTGCCACAGATAAAGACTACCCTCTCTGCCAGTCACCTGCCTCTACCTATTGCCACGGATAAAAACTACCGTCTCTGCCAGCCAACTGCCTTGACCTCTTGCCACGGATAAAGACTACCCTATTACCATGGATAAAGACTACCCTCTGTGCCTCGACCTCTTGCCACGGATAAAGATTACCCTCTCTGCTAGCTGCCTATCATGACCTATTGCCACAGAAAAAACCTATGTTGTCTGTCAGTCTCCTGCCTCGCCCCTTTATTTTAAGTCTTGTCTTTGCCTATCCACACCTGTTTCCTATGTTGCATTGCCCACTATCCTTAGTCTTGCTAGTTGTTCTCTTATTCAGCTGTCTTTCTGTGTAGCCCCTGTTGTATTTAGTCTGCCAGTGTCATCACCCCTTCCTGTCTTCCCCCTCTATCCCGTGTCTTGTACCTCGGTTCAGTCCTATTCCTGTCCTGTCCTGTCCAGTCCAGCCACCTCTATATTTAACCCCGTGTTGCCTTTTACCTTACCTCTGTAGTATTCTGTCAATAAACTTTTATTGCTTTGCCCTGAAACCTGTTGGGCCCCTGTCTCCTGTATTGCTGCATATTGGACTCGTATCTGTTAACCCCACACACTCCCAACAACAATGGGTTTTTTTGTAATGCACAAGTAATCTAGTTACAGCTTATGTTAGTGGTTGTGTGAATTTGAATATTAACCTCTTGTGGGAAACTGTGTTGAAGGCTTTGGCAAAAGTAAACCACACCCACTGCGACCCCCTAATCAATACTTCCTCATAGAATGCAATTAAGTTAGTCTAACATGACCGGTGTTTCATAAATCCATGCAGCTTTCTGCTAAATTACATTAACCACTTCGCTGCGGCGGACGCGCTCAGCGCGTCCAACCGCATGTCACGTTCCATGCGGTGGACGCGCTGAGCGCGTCCTGCCTTTGGGGTCAGCGTTCGGCCGGGTTCCGGCCGATCGCTGGCCCCCCCGGTGCGGGCTGACATCCTCGATGTCAGCCCAGCATCCGGAACCGCCGCCGGGCTAATTAGGTGTCATCGCATGTGCGGAGGAGGCGCCTGAAAGGGAGGGGGAGGAGGTCCTTCGGACCTCTCTCCCTCCCGATCGGCGGCATTGCGGGGGTTAACCCAGGCACCATTTGGAAGGGCACAGCCTGCCCTTCCAAATGGTACCTGGCATTAACCCCTGGGGAGCCGGATCACGAATCGGCGCTGAAAAACGCCGGTTCGTGATCCTTTCCCGGAGCTGGCCGACATCTTGGATGTCGGCCAAGCCTCCGGGAACTCCCCCTGAGGACTGGCGTCATCGTGCATAGCACGATGACGCCAGTCCTGGAGTTAACCCCTAGCTGCCACCAATGGTGGAGATAGGGGGTTCCAATGAACTCCCTATCTCCCGATCCGTGGCCGCTAGGGGTTAAAGTTTGGTATTGTTGGATCGGCCAGAACATGCCCGTTCCAACGATACCAAACACGAAAGTGAAAAAGTTTGTAAAAAAAAAAAAATTTTAAATAAAAGTAAAAAAATATTTAAAAAAAAATTATAAAAAAAAAATAAACAATTTTTTTTCTTTTTTTTGGTTTGTTAATGCAGCAATATTGTTCCCATTTCAATTATAATGTGAACAATGATGCTGCACTAACGATTTTTGCGTTTGTTAAAAATCGTGTAATTTTCCCCAAAAAAAATGTAACGAGACCCCATCTCTAATTTTTTTAACAAGTGCACCCCATACAAAATATAACTGCAATTGCTCGCATGTTAAAATGTGAAAAAAAACACTTTACACATTGTAAATTATTGAAAAATCATATTTTATTGCATTTTTTGTTATAATATACAGACAGGTCATGACGTATACGTATAATAATGACATATTATGAATCTGCCGAGTCTGACGGAAAGAACGATATCTAATATGTCTGGGTCATATACTAAAATAAGCCTTCAAAACACGTTTAAACATGATGAGCAAAACCAGTAAAAATGACCTCAGCACAGAGGCAGGAAAAGCCTCAGCAGCGAAAGGGTTAATCCTCCCAACAAATCCCTGAATTGATGAAAAATAAGCAGTCAAAATTTCTGCCTTTTCTTTTTGATGTATCACCATATCAATCCACATAAATAGACCAGGGAACAACCATAGTGCACAAAATGTTAAGCATATATATATATAGAGAGAGCATGATCATATATACATATGACACTCATGTGGTAAGGAGTCTGTGTGTCATTGGCTTAATGTAAACAGCACAGATTTAATTGGAACAGGGTTACTCATTCTACAACAGTTGGCTCCACAATCACCCATGTGATGGCAGAACAAATATATATGTACAGTATATTAAATAGCACCATAAAACATCCAAAATTATATAGAATTAAATACCGAGATGCATTTCACCCACGTGTAACGGATTCCTACATTGTCATGACAAAGTGTTAAATACTTGCTAAGGGCACACCTTTGTATGTGGCACAGACACTTACTGATTGTTTTGTAAAGTAGAATTATACCTTCTAATCCTCACCTCGCTCTTCTTATTCAATAGTCTCTCAGCCCTATCTCCCAGCTACTATAGCTTCTGACATTTGCAAAATTCTTTGGTCAAATCACATGGATTACTGAATGCACCTTTAGATGTCCTAAATCTCCAAAGATAGTTTATGGAGCCTTGATCCCACCTTATTGCACAACAAAAATGTTCAACAGAAACTCCGAAAGGACTTTGAAAACAACCTTATATACCTATGGATATATCTTGTGTGGGTAGCACACTAGACATTTATTCTAGGGTGCAGGCTTCAAACAACAGTAGTTACACAATTTAGAGCAGCACTCCCGTCATGCAAGACCAGACAGGTGCCACCACAGTTCATGGAGTGACCATCTCCAAGATATCCATAGAATGAAAGAAGAAATAGTTTGGGCACTCAACCTTCTCTTTCAGACAGGTTCTTTATTTAACACAACTACAACACAGCATCGGTTACGTAAAAAAGCATTTGTCAAGCTCTTGAAATGCTCTTTGCTACAGTGTGTCTGTGCTGTAGTTGTGTTGTCTAGTAAACCTGTCTGAAAAAAGAGGTTGAGTGTCCTGTCCAGTTCTTATTTCATTCAAAAAACAAAGTAGCAAAACAAGAGGACAAAGTAGCAAAACAAGAGGACATAGTCTTAGATTAGAGGGGCAAAGGTTTAAAAGTAACATCAGAAGCATTATTTTACTGAGCGGGTGGTGGATACATGGAACAGCCTTCCAGTTGAAGTGGTAGAGGCCAAAACAGTGATTGAATTTAAGCAAGCATGGGATAGGCATAAGGCTATCCTAAACAAAAGATAAATCCAGGTAAAGTATCCATGTAATTGGACAGACTAGATGGGCCGAAAGGTTCTTATCTGCCGACATTTTCTATGTTTCTGTGTTTAAATAAACTTCAGCAATTTTCATAACAATTTTCATAAAACTGTAACAGAGCTCAGTACCGGGATCTGAGTATCTCCGGCACTTAATAGAGGCACATCTGAAAAATTCATTTTGTTTCATTTGAAAATAATTTAGTCCGAAACAGAATTTGTTCGAATACTGATTTATTTTCGCATTTTGATTCAATTCGAATTGAGATCACTAAAAAAAAAAAAAAAAACAATAAATAAAATCCTGCCCAATTACTGTTAGATTAGGGTTAAACATGAGGGTTAAACAAATAATAGTGCAACACTGTGAAATCTGTGATAAATGTGAATCTGACAAAATAGTTTCAGGGTCTCTGGGTGAATGTGCAGAATCTCAGGGTGAATGTTCATAGTCTCAGGGTCTCTGGGTGAATGTGCAGAATCTCAGGGTCTCAGGGTGAATGTTCATAGCCTCAGGGTCTCTGGGTGAATGTGCAGAATCTCAGGGTCTCAGGGTGAATGTTCATAGCCTCAGGGTCTCTGGGTGAATGTGCAGAATCTCAGGGTCTCAGGGTGAATGTTCATAGTCTCAGGGTCTCTGGGTGAATGTGCGGAATCTCAGCGTCTCAGGGTGAATGTTCATAGTTTCAGGGTCTCTGGGTGAATGTGCAGAATCTCAGCGTCTCAGGGTGAATGTTCATAGTCTCAGGGTCTCTGGGTGAATGTGCGGAATCTCAGCGTCTCAGGGTGAATGTTCATAGTCTCAGGGTCTCTGGGTGAATGTTCATAGCCTCAGGGTCTCTGGGTGAATGTGCGGAATCTCAGCGTCTCAGGGTGAATGTTCATAGTCTCAGGGTCTCTGGGTGAATGTGCGGAATCTCAGCGTCTCAGGGTGAATGTTCATAGTCTCAGGGTCTCTGGGTGAATGTGCAGAATCTCAGGGTCTCAGGTTGAATGTTCATAGCCTCAGGGTCTCTGGGTGAATGTGCGGAATCTCAGGGTCTCAGGGTGAATGTTCATAGTCTCAGGGTCTCTGGGTGAATGTGCGGAATCTCAGCGTCTCAGGGTGAATGTTCATAGTCTCAGGGTCTCTGGGTGAATGTGCGGAATCTCAGGGTCTCAGGTTGAATGTTCATAGCCTCAGGGTCTCTGGGTGAATGTGCGGAATCTCAGGGTCTCAGGGTGAATGTTCATAGCCTCAGGGTCTCTGGGTGAATGTGCAGAATCTCAGCGTCTCAGGGTGAATGTTCATAGTCTCAGGGTCTCTGGGTGAATGTGCGGAATCTCAGGGTCTCAGGGTGAATGTTCATAGTCTCAGGGTCTCTGGGTGAATGTGCAGAATCTCAGCGTCTCAGGGTGAATGTTCATAGTCTCAGGGTCTCTGGGTGAATGTGCAGAATCTCAGGGTCTCAGGGTGAATGTTCATAGCCTCAGGGTCTCTGGGTGAATGTGCGGAATCTCAGGGTCTCAGGGTGAATGTTCATAGCCTCAGGGTCTCTGGGTGAATGTGCGGAATCTCAGCGTCTCAGGTTGAATGTTCATAGTCTCAGGGTCTCTGGGTGAATGTTCATAGTCTCAGGGTCTCTGGGTGAATGTGCAGAATCTCAGGGTCTCAGGTTGAATGTTCATAGTCTCAGGGTCTCTGGGTGAATGTTCATAGTCTCAGGGTAAATATGCAGAAGCTCAGGTTCTCAGGGTGAATGTTCATAGCCTCAGGGTCTCTGGGTGAATGTTCATAGTCTCAGGGTAAATATGCAGAAGCTCAGGTTCTCAGGGTGAATATTCATAGTCTCAGGGTCTCTGGGTGAATGTTCAGAGTCTCTCTGAAACAAACTAAATCCATATATAACAAATCGCTTCCGATCGGTTTGTTATATAATGAATTGACCTTGTCCCCAAAGCCTGGAATCAACCCCAAATAAAACACTCGGGCCCTATCACGTCCCTTCAGCTAAACCGTTCGCTAATTTGCCCTTAGCATCCCCATTTTACCTGTAGATTACAGGGCAGGCGCGGAGTCCAGCAGACTGCCCTGTAGCAGCCGCTAGGGTCCAGAATGCTCGGGATGACGCTTTAGCCATAGGTCTCCATGGAGGCTTCCATGGCAGGATCTCGTCTCTTGCGAGATCCTACACGTCGGCGGAGTGATCGTGGGGGGAGACTGGGAACTTTTTCCCCCAGTCTCACTTTACTCGCTTTGGCCAGAAGAGGCGGATTGGGCCGCTGTTCTCGTTGCAGGATGATAGGTGAGTATTTGATTTTTGGGGGGATATACAGCTTGCGCTAACTTTTTTCGTTAGCAACATCTGTGAGTAACTAGTGTTCAGACTTTGTGATCCTAACACTAGTCACTCTCTGCTTACACTTTGTGCTCCCCATGTTAAGTATAGGCTAAAAAGCGCTAATAACGATTTGCTCTGTCTATATAAAAAATAAAGAAAAAAGGAACAACAAACATAAGTAATAAAAAATAATACAAATTGAGCAAAATACATTTAAAAAAGAGAAAAAAAGGAGGGAAAGGGAAAAATCAGATAAAAAAAAAAAGAAGAGGAAAATAAACAGAGTTATACTAATAATTCCAGATGTGTATAATCCTGTTGGATGCACAGCTGAAGTGTGCTGGAGATCTATTTGTTCTCCTTGTCCTTTGCTGTATGGAAATAGAATTTTAGTGCCACGTATTGCATTGCTGTTTTATTTAAAAGTGGGTTTGTGGTTGCAAAACCACTTAACACTATAGCATTTGGAAACCAGTATTTTTCGATTGTGGCTGCAGGCATGAAAATGGGAATCTGCTCATTATTCAGTCAGCTTGGATTAGCATGGGAGCTGCTAACATTTACAAATGGGTCTATAAAACGTCTATCATAAATGTTAATTGCTGGAGTGGAAGCAGGGCCCCAATTATTCAAGCATATACTTATTCCCAATTATTTACAATAGATACATCAAAACGCCAAGCGTGGCATTAATAAACATGCTGCTCAGCCGGTTTGGCAGACATTGAGCTAAGCTCAACAGGAACTGCCAGATGCATGTTGTACAGTATTCAGCTTTCAGGGCTGCTGAAGTTATGGGCCTGTCACAACCTGTAAAATTCAGGTAAGGGTAAATAAAACGAGTGTCTGGATGAAGCAGATAGTCAAGGAGAAAAGGAAAAACCTTTTGGAATTGGGTAATGGGTGCATGGAGAGAGAAATACCATCAGGGTAAAGAAAAATTATAGAAAAAAGAACAAAGGAGAATGTGAGCGTAGAGATAAGGTGAAAAACATCGAGAGTTGAATTAGGTCTAAAAATAATGGAGGGTGGGATAGCGTGGTACGGGATTGGAGGGATGAGAAGATGACATGAAGTTTATCATGAGGAGGAGCATAAAAAAATAAATCATGGGAGGGAATACAGGATGACATGGTGAGTGGGGTCGGGCTGTGGAATGACAAAGCGTGTGAGAATCATATAATATAAGTTGACTTCATATATGGAATTATGAAATGTCTGTTGATGGTAGAAAAGTGATTCTGACTGAGTAGAGGACATTTGAGGCGGAGTCAGGGCATTTTGTTTGTGGGGTTTAGGGCGGCACAAGTGAGTTTTGGGTCATCATATTTACGCTCCATGTGCTTTTGGAATCATGTTTGAGTAGCAGGCACGTGAGTAGAATTGGAATGTGGAATAACATAGAAAAGGACTCACCTTGACTTCTGAGGAGCACAAAAAAGTCACCAGTATTACTGAGAATATAGCTAGGTATGCATATTGGAAGATTATGATACCAAAGGAGAAATTATAGATGATACTGTCACACAGTATAGGGTGTCGCAGGAAGTATATAGGGAAGATCCACGCGCTACCTGAAAAACATGGCAGGAGACATGCTGAAACACATTATTGTCAGATCTGTTTCTGCATTTCTAAGTGTAAGTGTCCAGAAGGTAAGTAAAGAAGGTATCATTTTAAAGTAAATTTTACAACAAACATTAGTACAAAATCATGAAACATTTTCATTATATGGTGTTTGTTAGATTTGTACATTCCAAATAATGAATCAAAGAAATGCCACATTGACTACTGAAGGAAAAATCTTCTTTCTCCAAATATAGTTAGAAGAAATCAAAGAAAAGCAGTCGGTTCTTGCTGTTTAATGGTCTTGACTTATTCACCTCACCAGTTTCACACAAGGAAAGATCATTGACAAAAGACTATCAAATGCCACAACATGTATTAACAAATGCCTTACTGACACTAATCAGAGTATGGTGAAATAATCCTGCTTTTGGATTTATAGATTCTACTGTTCTGCCTTTTATACCATTAACCACTTCACTACCAAGTGATTTTCTAAATACAACATTGTGAGGAACCAATAGTTTTGGGGAAATCGTGTTTAATTAACATGATAACATTAGAGTAAGAATGATTTGGGAATATTCCCAATGTATTTCTTACTGTAATCTATTTTCTGGTCAAGTGGAGTTACTACGCTTCTGAGCTTCATGTTGGATTGGCTGGAAAGACATCATTTAAACATGTTCCCAGCTGATACTAAAAAGTGTTAGCATCTCGGGCAGTGAAGGTAGCGAAGGGGTTATTTGGCCATTAGTCGTATGACAGAATCAACATTTACAGGGTTATTCAAAAAGAATCGAAAAGTCACCGTACGTTCAGTGACTTTTCGTTCGCTTCAATTCGGCGCGATTTGGCGCTCCTATTTCGGCGACCCTGAGATGTATTCAGCAAGCAATTCGGCCACAATTCAGATCTCTTTGAATAACCCTGTAACTCTCTGTCCTCTAAACATAAATGAATTGGATTTTACCCAAGTATTGGACAGGAGATGCAACCCACACCAATGGGCAGATCCCCTTGTACATCATGCCTTTTTTCCTTCCATCATTTTGATGCCATGAAAGAACGACACAGCGGTCAAAAAGTCATTAATTATGCGTTTCCAGGATACTCAATAGTCTCGTCGAACCAGTACATATAAAATAGAAAATACTACTCTGAGACGTTGGTCTTAAGTGATTATGCATTAGGAAAAAATGGGTACAAATAGTTCCCAGTGCCCTTGGCCCCCTGGTTACTTCGTCTCACATTCTGTCACTGAGTTCCAGTTGTGGAATTGTTTTGGGTCTAGAGACAAATATGGCAGCAAAGCTTGGCTGTAGGAATCATGGAGAAGTGGGTAGTAGGCTTAAGAGTATAATACGGAAATGAGCAGTGAGTGCTACTCTGTAATCTTTTAAGACAAATCCCAATTTCTTAAAAACAACCTCAAGAGTTATTTATTGAAACCAAATGAAACCACCATCGCTTTTTTAATCATTAAATTAATTTTCCATAAAATTTATACTTACCAGTAATTAACCAGAAGAAAATAAAAAGAAGCAGCAATCCCTCTATGACTCTGGATATCTGGTTGGACAAATATTGTAATGGGAGTAGAACAATTGCTGCTAAATAGCATCCACCAGCCACTATTAAATAGACAGGTATTCGAGGTTGAATCAAACACTTATCAAAGTATTTAACACCTGTATAAAAATAAATATGTAGTCAAGTTTAGTTTGTTTCTCATAATTTTGTAACTTGTACAAATATATACAATATTACCACTTACATAATAGTATAATAATGTCCAAAATAATAGTTTAATGAATATCTATAATACAATGTTAGTGATTACTTAAGCAGTGTTTCCCAACCCTGTCCAAGGACCCACTAACAGGCCACATTTTAAGGAATAACTTGTGGAAATGCAAACTGAATCCTGCAATCACTGAGCAGCAAATTATATCACCTGGCTTGTTAGGGGTACTTGAGGACAGGTTTGGGAAACACTGACTTAATGTATATCTGCTGTGATAGTGAAACAGTTGCATTCCAAGTGATGCAGTAGCATCTTATATTTTTTGTGGGCATTGCAAACAATTATTACACAATAGACATGTACAATTATTTTTGTAATGAATAGTTTCTCCTCTGAATTTTTGCTTATTCGGAGATTCGGACCAATCTGAAAATCCGAATAAAAGAAGAAACGAAAAATAACTAAAATCCGACAATCCGAATAGACGAAAGATTGAAAATACGTAAGAGGAATACTCAATGAAATGAAAATATGAAAAATCAAATAGACGAAAGAATGAGAATCCGAATCGGCAGTGGAACGAAAAGATTAAAAATAACGAATGCATTATATTTCTTTCGGATTCATTCAGATCCATTAGATTTTTCGGTTGGGCCGTGTCATTGTCTATCTCTGGCGAATCAGCTTGTTCTTTTTGTGTCGGAGTTAGACTGCAGTCCAGGGAAGAGTGTTGTTTTTGACTTTTCTTTAGTTGGACGTGTGAGACTGAGAGTAACTGGTAGAAGTAATGGTCAAGCTCTCTGATTGGCTGCACTGACAGGAAAGTTTGTGTGCGGTGCATTGTGCAGCAATTAATAAAATAAGTTTGTTCCTAAATCCCCAGTTTAAAGAACACAATACATATGATTAAATAAAAACAGTTTTGTAAATTTCAATGTGTAGTAACACCAGACTGACTAAAACCAGTTTATTTAGAGATATGTACAACTAATGTATCTTAAATAACGAATGAACCCAAAATATCGAAAGAATCCGAAATATCGAAAGTACCCGAAATAACGAATGAACCCAAAAATATCAAAAGAATCTGAAATATCGAAAGAACCCAAAATAACAAATGAACCCTAAATAACGATGAATCCTCAATCCGAAAAAAACAAACGTATCCGAAAAATGCAAAGACATATACAAATGACCCGAAAACACGAATAAAATGTTCTTACGAATGAGACATTTCAAACGAAAACTAATGATCCGAAGTAACGCATGATCCAAAAATAACGAATGATCCAAAAAACAAACGAAAATCCAAAAGCAAAAAATGTAACTTAACGAATGAAAACATAACGAAACAAACATTTTCGACGTGCACATGGCTATTATTTTTGCTTTGCTTTCCAGAATATGCTTGAAAATTAAGTACTAAAGCCTTACCCAAAAATACTCAAACTAGATCAATACTTTAAAGGGATACTTTTTAGTATCAGAGCTGGAAGAACAAGTATGTGACACATTATGGGTTGAAAATGGTTTAGAATTACATTTGCTTCTTAAAATATATAACCCAATACGTACCTATGGTGATCATCACAATGCTTATGCCAGTCCATAGCAGTAAACTGAAGAATTGAATTCCTGGAACTCAGAAAAGGAATGTTGTGTCTTTAAGCAGGTGAGCATTTGACAAAAAAGAATTATTAATTCATTCTCTGGACTTGGAGAGACATATAAAAATAAAAACCATACATTATTTCTGTAACAACTGAAACAATTCAGTGTTCTTGAACCCAGGACATACTTGAAAATGAGAGAAATCTCAATGTATCCTTCCTGGTAAAATACTTTATATATAAATATGTGCACTAGCATGGCATTTCAGCAGAACATGGCCATGAATATTTCGGTATGACGTGTTGTCAAATTTTTCAATTGAAATAACATTATCAAACTGGAAAGTGGATACAATAATGAAAAAAATAATTTATTACCGCTAACAGGATACCGTTATGCAAGGCTTGTATGCCAATTACATTCATTGGGTGGGGTGGTGGGGTGGTTGGCACTATTTTTTTTTGTAAATATTAGTTTTTTGCTCCGCATGTCTGGCAGGAGCCGTAGCAAAATGAAAGGCATAGCTTCAACATTCAAAAATTAAAGGAAGGCAGTGAAGCAGGTCTGAAATCAATCTGAATCTCATAGGTTCCTATTATTACAACATCAATCAACAGTAAACCGTATGCATTTCTAGAGTGTTAGCACAAAAAGGAAGGAGATTGGGGTTTACGGAGATCAACTAGTTTACTTGTGCATTACCAACAAAAGCGCATTATAAAACACATGCTACAGATTTTTTCTTTGTTTATAGTAATTGCATATAATAAACAAAATATTATGAATATGCCGAGTCTGCTGATTACAAGGATATACAATGTGTCTGGGTCTATAATAAAAGGTGACTTCAAATTTCGTTTAAACGTGATGGGCAAAAATGGTAAAAATGAGCTCAGCACACAGAAGTGAAATGGCTCAGCAGTGAAGGGGTTAAAGGCGGAGTGTGGGGATCACATTGGGGACTATTGTTCAAATGTTTCTCTTGAAGGGACATGGGGAGCTGTGATATGAAGCCATGTGCTCGTGTCATGGTATCAGATTGTTTTCTATTCAATTACACAGATACTGGGCTACACTTGATATACTGTACAACATTCTTGGCTGGTTCTATATACAATGATATTAAAATCTATATAGTGTTCCAATTCTCAAGCTAATGCCAAAATGTTATTATTTTATTTTGATAAAAAGGGTAACATTTATCGTGGGATATGCTCTGCCTTTATATGGAAGAGAAAGAGTACCCATGTCAAAGTAGCAGATGTTCCTTCTGATACGGTGACACAGTCACAGCTATGTACAATTTAGGGTGTGCACAAGTAATACATTTATTACTTACAAACTGTAAATGATTCCGTAATGTTACTTTTTATGGTTTTCATCAAGAATCTGATAAAAATACCCTAAGAAACATACATGGGGACCTAAAATGTTGAACACATGAGCAATTCACTGAGCAGGTGCATCCTTCTCCACATGCCTATGGATAGAGTACAGTGCATTCCACTCATTCCACTTGAGGTCATAGTTGACAAAAGGCTCATAGAACTACATTGAGTCATTGCACGTGAGACGTTGCAGGTATCTCATTATTTTGGCTAGGGATTAGTTCCAGATAAAACATACACACATTCTAGAGATGTGCAGGTGGTTCTCAGCTCAAATTCCAAGTTGTTTACTATTATAGTACACAATACTCATGGAGATTATGCTTAATTACAGTGACCTGTGTGCCAATGGAATTTGTCATTAACATTTGCTCTTTCTTTTAAAACTAAAAGTCCTCACTTACAGGGTTATTCAAAGAGATCCGAATTGTTGGCGAACGGTAACCGAACAGTGAAATTCAGCATACGGTTACCTTTCCTGGCCATTCGGCTATTCAGAGAGCAGGCAATTCGCCAAATCCTGGCGAATTGCCTGCACATATGGTGCCTGTTCGTTGCCTGTTCGAGGGCAGTGAAATCCCCATAGAGAAGCAATGCTACGTCTATTCAGAAAACAAAAACCAGCAGTGAAAAGTTGCCGAATTTCCCTGCTGTTCGTTGGTTTCATTCGACAGGTTTATTCAGGTGAATCCCATGGGCTTCAATGTTAAAAATATTCCCGTTTTAATCTAATATCTAATAAACCGTTGATTATAATATTCTGCAGTAAAAAGTCTCTTTATGTATAGATTTTTTTAGGATCTTTATCGCATTTTTCAGGATTCTTTTGCAAAAATTTTCCTTTCTTTTTTAAAATCGGCTTTTTGAGTTCGCGCAGGTTCACCCACGGTAGACGTATACGCGCGTTTGTTGCGCTGACATTGTAATACGGCGTTCAGCGCAAAGGATTTTGCCCCACGCATAATGCATTTTTGCACAGGCGCAAACCTATGCGTGAAGATTTTAATAGGGCCCACTGTGTCTGCCTGGATCCAAGTGTGAAATGTTGCCCCCCTCAAGAAAAAAACATGCAGCATGTATGAGCGTATCACAGAGCTTCACAGCAATAAAACTCACACTCATTCACAAGGCACATTACTTTGAGATTTATTGTTTTGGAGCTCTGTCATACAGTAATGTGCAGTACATGAGCGTATCAGAGTGTCACAGCAATAATCTCACAGGAAGGTGCAGTGTGTATGATGAGTATCACAGAGCTCCACATATCCTGCCACATAGTCACACATCCGCATACCCACACATCCACCTGTGTGGTCACATATCCACACACACACACACACACACACACACAGTTACACATCCACAGACACAGGCACACATCCACACACACATCTACATTCTTACCCACACATCCCCTGAACAGGGCTAGCTGAGGCCCAGGCGGCGAACCTGGTCAAAGCCCCTGCGGCTGCTCCATGCCTTGGCCTTTGACAGGGTGGCAAAATGGCCCCACGGACAGGCTGGACCTGGGTAGGAGAGTTTAAAGATACTCCCTACTACAGTATATTCATAAATGATCTGCCTAATGTCTGCAAAGCCTCAACTGTACACATGTACGCAGACGACACCTTAATCTATACCAGCAAACCAAATCTCCCACAGCTGGAGGCCGTGCTGCAAGAACAATTCACAGAGGTAGAAAAGTGGATCTATAGATAACCTTTTCTAAATACTCACAAAACTGTTACGATGCTCTATAGAACAGCACCTAAACTATACAAATTACAAACAGGACAAAATCAAATGACACGCTGACCACAGTCACTTCGCTCAAATATCTAGGTTAGACCCAAATCTATCCTTTGGCCCCCATATCGAAAACTCTCATCTAAACTTTACCCCAAACTAGGTGCCCTGTACAGAAACAAATCCTGCCTGAGTCCAGCGGTAAAAAAGCAGATTGTACAACAAATGCTTATGCCGGATATTGAGTACGGAGATGTAGTGTATGCAGCAGCCCCTAAACACACCTTCAGAAATTTACTACATTGTATAACTCATTCTGTCGCTTTGTGCTACAATGTAACTGCATGACCCACCATTGTGACATGTTAAAAGTGCTAAACTGGCCAACGCTAGAATCTAGATGCAACCTTCACCTTTCCAACTTGGGGTTAAGTAACCTGTTTGCGTTTGGTACCTTGCGCTTTTCAGCGTGAGGTTACTGTACATTGCACTCCCTATACTTAACATGGGGATCATGGGGAGCACAAAGTGTTAATCAGCGTTAGGATTACAAAGTCCTAATGCTGATTAACGTCCGGCTGTGGTTAGAAAAAAGTTAACCACAGCCTGGACTTGGTGCTAACAGATTCCGCTGGTGCAGAATCCGTTAGCACCAGCAAAAAAAATTAATAAATAGCCAGATACTCACCTCCTATCCCGCGGCGAGGACCGCGGCTCCATCCACCTACTCTGTCGCTGGGAACCAAGGGAGAGAGTGTGGGGAAAAGTCCCCCAGTCTCTCCCTGCAGATCACTTCACCGACCTGCCGGATCTCGGGAGGCGAGATCCGGCAGGTCACGTGACCGGCAGGGGGAAACTCAATGGAGTCCTATGAACTCCTTCGAGTGGATGCTCGTGGCAGCACTTAGCGCTGCTGTCAGCATCCCGGGGCGTAGCGCCCACTAACAATGCAGGCAGCTTTCTAAGCGCCTGCATTATAATCTCACGTTAAAACAGGGGCGGTAGGGAGAAAACTGCAGGTTGCTGTTTTTTCTCCCTAGCACCCCCGTTTTAACATGAGGATTGTAATGTGGCCCTTGGTGTTTAAGAGCTTTTCTGGAAAGCTACCACCCTACCTGAATAGACTGCTACCCCCAGCAGTTCCCTCATTCTATAACCTCCGATCCAGGACCAGCACCTTACTTGCAATATCACAATACAAAAAGAAAGTGGCTCGTTCCTCATTATATTACAGAACACCACAATTATGGAATAACCTCCCAGACGCCATAAAATCTTCCCCCAGTCTAAAGTCACTTAAGAGATCTCTATTAACATACTTCGATACAGATTGCACCTGTAAACATGTAACATAGAAAATAAATATGTTTGAGCCCAGTGTGCGGGGATGCACCGTTGGTATCTTGGTGTTTGACTGTTTAACCCCTTTCAGTGCTGGTTAGGTATGAGGGCAGCACTTTTCAGGCATAGCATACACGCAGGTAATGTTTATTTGCACATACAGGTACTGATCCCTGACACGTTAAAAGAGCTAAACTGGCCGTCGCTGGAATCTAGACGCACTCTTCATCTTTCCAACCTGGTGTTTAAGGCTGGGGTCAGATGAGCGCAGTGTTAACGTCCGTGTTACCGCACATAAGTACGTCCGTGATAGCATACAATTGTGTTAAATGGAGCCCCACACACGAAGTACGTCCGCACAGAAGTGCGGAGGCTGACGGACGCTGCAAACGGACGCAGGTTAGGCAAGAACGTAATACTGCTAGAACGGACGTGCGGAGTGCGCTATGTCCGCAACGTCCGCATAGCTTTCTGTGTGAGTGATGGAACATGGTCAGACGGACTGCATTTATACGTCCAGCATTTTTGACGGACAGAATGTTTTTTCATTGTAATTTATTTTCCCTGCTACATCAGTCAAAAAATACATCAGTGAAAAACACGGACTGTGTGGCCACTACCTTGTCGTCAGTCAGAAAGTACGTCCGTACTGCACGGACGCACAGTCCGTACAAAATGCGCTCATCTGACCCTAGCCTTAGAGCTTTTGTGAGAAGCTACCACCCTACCTGAATAGGCTGCTTCACCCAGCAGTTCCCTCATTCTATAACCTCCGATCCAGGACTAGCACCTCACTTGCAATACCACAATACAAAAAGAAAGTGGCTCGATCCTCATTTTCCTACAGAGCACCACAATTATGGAATAACCTCCCAGACGCCATCAAATCTTTCACCAGTCTAAAGTCCCTTAAGAGCTCCCTATTAACATACCTCGATACGGAATGCACCTGTAAACATGTAACATAGTGACTATCAGGGTAATTCAAAGAGATCCGAATTGCTTGAGAAAGGTAACCGAATGCTGAAAATCAGCGTTCGGTTACCTTTCTTGGCCATTCGGCTATCCAGAGAGCAGGCAATTCGCCAAATCCTGGCGAATTGCCTGCACATACGGTGCCTGTTCGGTGCCTGTTCGAGGGCAGTGAAATCCCCATGGAGAAGCAATGCTTTGGCTATTCAGAGAACACAAACCAGCAGGGAAAGGTTCCCAAAATGCTCTGCCATTCGGTGTTTTAATTCGGCAAGTTTATTCAGGAGAATCCTATAGGCTTCAATGTTAAAAATATTCCCGTTTTAATTCAATATCTAATAAACCGTTCATTATAAAATTCTGCAGTAAAGAGTCTCTTTATTTATCGATTTTTTATGATATTTTAAGCATTTTTCTGGATTTTTTTTTTTTAAAAGTCCAATTTTTTTTTTTAAAGTTTACTTATTTTTTCTGTAACAGCCCTTTTTATTATCATTCCCTGGACCTCATATGTAAATTTCAGATGTTTTCGCTCAGTAGTTTCTTTGCAAACAGAGTTTCACTTTTCAAACATTCATGCAAACTGTTTTGCTAATTTATTCACTGCCTCTTCTGCGGTCTCGGGTTTTTCCGGCGGCTGCGATCGGCTCCTGCTCGGGTTTTTCCGTGGTTTTCGGCAGGTTAATCCAGATGTTTTTGCAGGTTTTCGGTGTGCTTTCGCCGGGTTTGGCGGTTGGTTTTTGTGAGGTATGCGGCAGCTTTTCCCTGCAATTTGGGGACCCTGTGGTGCTTGCTGAATACACCGCAGTGTCACCGAAATGGGATCGGCAAAAGGAACCGAATTGAAGAGAACGAAAAGTCACCGAACGTGCGGTGACTTTTCGAATCTCTTTGAATTACCCTGTATATTACATATTTATTTTCTGTTAATCTGTATATTTGTGT
This sequence comes from Leptobrachium leishanense, assembly GCA_009667805.1. NCBI lineage: Eukaryota > Metazoa > Chordata > Amphibia > Anura > Megophryidae > Leptobrachium > Leptobrachium leishanense. The sequence goes on from CM019072.1 coordinate 57,747,781, forward strand.
TGTTTTTAATATTTAGCATTTATTACTTTGTATTGCTGTAACAAGCCAACTGTAACAATTCAATGTTCTTGAACCCAGGACATACTTGAAAAGAGAGAAATATCAATGTATCCTTCCTGGTAAAATACTTTATAAATAAATATAAAGCACCTTTATGGTTTTAACGATCTCTCTTCTCTCTATATTTGAATGATAAATATGGTAGGTATAGATCTAATTAGGGTATAACTTCTATTATTATAGCTATTTTTGCATAGAGATTAGGGATGAGCTGTTTGGTTCAATCAGTTCGGAGTTCGACTCGAACATTGGCAGTTCGAAAGTTTGCAAACTTCGAACTTTTTGGCGTGTTCGGTTCGAGTTCGAAAAAAGAAAACATTTTGAAATAAGTATAAAATATGCTTAAAAAATACAAAAAAATCTAGAAATAAACAGAATCTTTACTGCAGAATATTATAAGCAATGGTTTATTAGAGATTGAATTAAAAAACTACCTAATGTCTAGGTGCAAAGATTCTCACCTCTAAATGACCTGTGCTCTCAAACGGCGTAAACAACAGGTGTTTAATTCGTGTTTGGAAATAACATGTGCTTCTAATTAGTCTGGTCTCATGAATTTGATACATTGCCTGAAGACTGGGTGTGGCCTGCACATGTATGAACAAACACTGTGCTTGTTCTGAATTCTAAGAAGTGTTCATTTCTACTATATGATCCTCTGATATGCTGTTTAACCTCTTCAGGACCAGGGCTCTGCAAAGCCAATCATTAATGATGTAGATGTTACGTCATTTGTCATCAAGGGCTTAATAAAATCTTTATCACACTCCTTAGATTTAAACGTAATATTCCAGTATTTGTATGTCATGTACCTCTCCCGAAGGGCCTATGTGAGCATACAATTATTATTGTGTTAGAAATGTCTATCATAAAGCGTACAAGCTGAGTCCCTAGAGTCTCTGACTATCCATTGTCATATATACCTTGCTTAATACATTTAATACATTCCCTCATCTAACAGGATAGTAGCCAGTCCCTGGGCATTTTAACCCCTTAAGGGTGGCTAGGTGTCGTGTGTGGGTCTCTGATGGCGATGTTTCTATACATCCTACAAATCCGCCACTTCATGGGCAGGTTATGGGGACCTCCTAGGCACGATATTTGAACGAATTTTTCATTTTTATTTTTAACCCTTATTTTATGGAAAACTCACTGTTCCTTTAAAAACGTCTTTTTTTAAATGTTTTGTCCTTGTTTCCTGTCCGGGCACTACCCGGTCCCCCATACACCTTTTATGGCAAATATATTGCATATATGCCCTCTTGGAGGGCACTCTAAAAATCGAACTATTGAGTCCCATTGACTTGCATTGAGTTCGGTTCGAGTTTGAGCTCAAACTTTTGAAATTGTTCGTGTTCGAATGTGAACCGAACACGGGGGTGTTCGGCTCATCCCTAATAGAGATAATTAAATGTTTTACCAGAGTTATTTGGGTTTTTGCTTCTATCTTTTTTCATCCTTTAATAGTAAAAAGACAAACAACAAACTTTGTTATCTCAGAGTTCAGCGATTCTCTTATCAAAATACATCTTTCTTTTGGTCATTAGAGGGATCTGTTTCATTGTATTCATATTGTTGGGATTATTCATTAAGATACAGATTTTCGATAAATCAGTTTATATTTTTAAACCAATAAACATATTTTTTGGATATATTTAAGTCATTTCCCAATCACAATAACACTTATTAATCCCTTCACTTCCAAATTCTTTCCCATAAATCCACTATCAGGATCTAGCACATTTTTAGAAATAAACTTGTATTATATAATACACATACACATTGAAATAATGCTTAATATACAGATACAAATATCTAAACGCCAGTGCCAAATGTACACATTCTTTGACCTGCATGTGGTGCCATCTGCTGGCCAAATAGCAAAATAATATCTTCATAATACAGCTTGTGTTTATTTTTTCTTGCAGAAAAAATCAATCCAAGCCATTTAAAATGTTTTGGTACCTTTGGGGCTTACCAAATGGGGCTTAAATGTCTCGGGCACATCCTGGAGGGCATTTGCAAATTAGTTATTTTTGTAAAAAGAAATTTCTTTGCATTACTCCAGTATTAGCCAACATTGGGCTATATTACATTCTGCATGCAAAAATCCTCGCGCAAAGCGAAAATCTTTGCGCCAAGCGTTAAAGTTTTGCGCACGCAAATCAAAGCTGGAATTCCAATCCTCGTGCTTCTTTTCATCCGCCAATCAATAACATGCGCAAACAGGACGCGCCCAAATGCTCGCACAGTACCGTTGTGCGCAAAAATCAGTGTGCGTACTGTTTTTATGTCACGATTTAGCCAATCAGAATTAAGAACCACACCTGTCTAACATTAAAAAATTGCGCCTGCCACAGTCAATCTGAACACATATGCTGCAGCAATATACATGCACACACAACTTCTCCATTTTATTGTTTGGGTATGAGTAGAATGTGTAACTATACTTTGCTGCATTTTTTTTTTGGGCTGGTGTATTTGGGTTTCGGTCAGGTTGTTCAGATTTGCCATTAACACCATCTTTTTCAATTGCTAAAATTATACGCGCAAAGGCTATGCGGTAACTACCGCAAAATAGATTGTAATTCCATCCTCGTACCAGCACACATTTGCATTTGCGCTCACAATGTTAAGTATAGGACGCGCGATGTATAGTAAGCTCGCGCAGGGTTAGCACAGGTTCACCCGCGGTAGACGATTGCGCGCGGTTGTTGTGCTGACTATGTAATATGGGATTTGGCGCAAATGGTTTTACCCCACGCGTTAATTGTTTTTGCACCGCAAAGATTGTAATTTAGCCCATAGAGTATGCTCGATATATGAGCACCAGCAAGTGCCTTGCAGATTGAGTATACTCAATCTTGGTGTTGAAGGAGTGGAAAGAAATAACAATTGCTTTTTGACAGAACTGGTCTATTTAACTACGAGTTAATAGATTAGGATATAAATGCCTTATATCTTCATTTAACTGAATTCCTAGGATAAAACTGTAAAATATTGACAGTTGTGTCTGTCAGAGACAGGCTTGATTGACAATGGAAACATTAAATTCTCATTACGTTGCACACTCATTGCAGTATATATGTAAACACAACACACTGGTTTGAAGCTTGACGGGATTAAACAACGATCATAGAATGGTTATATGTCTTTTTTCCTGGCAGTTTGCTTTCTGATTTGTGTTTTTAAAACAGAAAATCACAGTATTTCTTTGGACGATTTCCTAGGACTTAGAAGCAGCTGGTTGAGGGTATGTTGGAGCCAGAAGACTTAATCACAGTGGTATTCTGCAGACAAAAAGGAACGTGGAATGGGTATATTCTTCAAAACAATTTCTGAAATCCACTCAATTCTGAAAAACACAGTAAGAAAGTAGCTGGATCTTTTACTATTCCCTACACTATAAGGTTAAATGCTCTGGTCCGTCTGTATCACGTGGAGTTAAAATAACTATTGGCTTCACAGATTTTCTATAGATGCCCTTTGGTCGTGGCTCTCTATCTCTGTTTATGTGAATAAAATAAATGTGATTGGGTATCAGGGTAGGTTACGTCTGGGTTTTACAGTAATCGATGCAAAGAAATGGCAGGTGCAGAAAAAAGGTTACTAGCGGAAGAGATGGCGATCAAATACCAGTGCTTCTTTTGTAAACATCCTGCCCTTCAACATGTTTACCAGTGATTGCATTTGAGCATTTGTTTATTTCTAACAGCCTGTTATTTTCTTTAATTTCCATTTGTCCTCCTTCTACTGAGGGCGGCTGGCGGCTGTTGTGTGATGCTTTTGCCTGCTTGCTATGCTTTACTACGGACTGTTAATAAAGTGGAACTGATCACTAGGGATAGGTCCAGCAGGAATTTGACGTCCTATGTGTTCTATTTATTTATTTTTTCAATATTAAGCAGCGTCAACACTAATGTCATGAACTGAGTCAGTTTGCAAAATTCTATTTCGTAATTGATTCATCAGTAGTTATTTATTTATTTATTAAGCATTTTACCAGGAAGGATACATTGAGATTTCTCTCGTTTTCGAGTATGTTCTGGGCTCAAGAACATTGAATTGTTACAGTTGTTACAGAAATACTAAGTAATAAAATGTAAGATATTAAAAAAAACACAAATACACAGGTTAACACAGAAAATAAATATGTAGGAAATATTCACTATGTTACATGTTTACAGGTGGATTCTGTATCGATGTATGTTAATAGAGATCTCTTATGTGACTTTAGACTGGGGGAAGATTTGATGGTGTCTGGGAGGTTATTCCATAATTGTGGTGCTCTGTAGGAAGATGAGGATCGAGACACTTTCTTTTTGTATTGTGGTATTGCAAGTAAGGTGCAGTTATGAATTTATAAAGGTTAAGAGAGCTGCATTTTCATACATTACATATTAATAAAGCTATCATTATAAATATGCACATGAAAGGAAGCAGAAATTTTTATGCTGTATATATAAGTTGTAGTATAGCAACCACTCGGGATCCTTGGTTACAACCAAACAACACGGTCCTCTAGGGAAGAAACAGCTGCAGACTTGAAGCTTGTGCAAATGGGAGCTCTTTTATTCCAGCACAAAGGAGCAAACACCACACTTGGCTTTGGAATCACTATTGCAGGTGATTCAGCAAAAAAAACTACAAAAGAGAACCTAACTCGAATGAGAGTACTAACTATACAGCCACACTCCTAACGATCTCGGAAACCATAATCTCATGAACAAAAGGGGGAAAAAAACCATCTCTTTAGAAGAGTTACTGCTCCCCGTCCTGCTCTGAGCAGTCTGATGAAAACACTTCTACTCTGGAGTCAGCAGAATTGGACTGTACCTGTGGCTTTAATTGATTAATTGGCAACAAGTGTGTGAGAGGGTAGAGACAATTTATTTATTTATTTATAAAGGATTTTACCAGGAAGGATACATTGAGATTTCTCTCGTTTTCAAGTATGTCCTGGATTCTGGGTCCTATATACCTTCTCTCAATTTCTCTCCCAGACATCCTGTTCCCAACCCATGCCCCCCATCACAAAGTAAATCTGTAGTGATTATTTGCAAATTCTGATCACTAGACTCATGCACTTAAGGTTCACTTGTACTACCCAGGTACAGTTTGGGTACGATATTCCATCAGGAGGTGGATATCGCATTGATCTTCAAAGGTACACTACCACTTCCATAAGCTGAAATTAGATTACTTGTGCATTACAAATAAAACCACACTATAAAACACATACTGCGGTTTTCCCCTTTTATTCTGAAGTAATTGCATGTAAAAAGGATCAATTCCATTTTGTGTATTTTCCCCATGATGCAACATTTATCAAAATCTTATGGTGAGTTTTACTTTGTGCCTGTGCTTTATCTTATTACAGTATTTAACAGTTAATGAGGAGGAGGAGGAGGGGAATGTTTAGATAAGGCTATTGTCCTATCTCCGCTACTCGAGAAAAAAGCTGACAGCTGAATGATATGACAGGAGCTTAAAATACTTTTAATCTACCCCCTGGTGATGTCTTTTGCATACAGTTAGCTCCATATAGATTTGGACACAGACACAATTTTCATACTTTTGGCTCTGTATGCCACCAGAATAAAATTAAAATGATACAATCCAAATGAGTTTGAAGTGCAGACTTTCAGCTTTAATTCAAGGGGTTGAACATAAATATCAAGTACAAATTTTAGGAACTGCAAACATTTTTATACACCCCCCCTCATTTTCAGGGACTCAAATGTAATTGAACAAATGAATATAATTCTAAATAAAATGTTCATTTTTAATATTTTGTTGAGAATCCCTTACTGGCAATGACTGCCTGACGTCTGAAACCCATGGACATTACCGAAGACTTGGTTTCCTCCTTCTTGATGTTTTTCCAGGCTCTAACTGCAGCTGTCTTCAGCTGTTCTTTGTCTGTGGGTCTGACTGCCTTTAGTTTTGCCTTCAGCAAGTGAAATTTATGACCAGTTGGGTAGAGATCAGGTGATTGACACGGACCTTGCAGAAATATTCAGCTTCTTTTTCTTCAAAAACTCCTGGGTTGCTTTTGCAGTGTGTTTTGGATCACTGTCCATCTGTACTGTGAAGCGCCGTCCAATCAACTTTGCTGCATTTGGCTGAATCTGGGCTGACAGTATATCGCTAAACATTGCAGAATTCATCCGGCTGCTTCTGTCTTCTGTCACATCATCAATAAACACCAATGACCCAGTGCCACTAGAAGCCATGCATGCCCATGCCATTACACTGACTCCAACGTGTTTTACAGATGACGTTGTGTGCTTTGGATCATGAGCTGTTAAAAGCCTTCTCCACAATTTTTCTTCCCATCAACTCAAGCTCAAGGAAATATAAAAAGAAGCACAGGATGATCCATGCCTGTACTTCATCTGCTTTGACATGATACCTGGCAACCCTGTTCTTGAAATGCCCTTATCCAGTCCTGGTTTCTGGTTATGCAGCCTGAAGAAAGGTGCTTCCTCATCTAGTCCTGCTTACTCTAGACCTTGGGCACGATTACAATCTTCACGCTAAACCAGGGACGCTAAGGAGAAAAACCTGAGCCTGCAGGTTTCTCCTTAGTGTCCCCGCTTTAGCGTGATATTACGGTGCAGGCGCTAATGCAGCAGCCTGCACCGTAACCTGGCGCTAAGCCTCCCTGGAGTCCATAGGACTCAATTGAGGCTAACGCTGTCAGTCACATGACCTGCAGGATCTTGCCTCGGATCTGGAAGGTCATTGTAGTGATCTACAGAGTGAGACTGGGGGACTTTTTTCCCCCAGTCTCTCACTGCTCCCGGCGGCAAGAAGAGGCGGATGGAGCCGCCATTCTCACCGCGGGACGGGAGTTGAGCATTTGAATCTTTCAAGGGTTTTTAGCTGGTGCTAACAGATTCCGCAGAAGCGGGATTCGTTAACCAAAGCTTGGAGCTGGTGCTAACTTTTCAGTTAACAGCAGCTTGGCGTAATTAACGTTAGGACTTTGTAATCCTAATGCTAATTAACACTTTGCACTCCTTATGCTTAACATGGGAGCGCAAAGTACAGTAAGCACATGGTGAAAAGCGCAAGATCCGAATCGCTAACGGATTTTCTAACCCGCTAGCATTCGGATTGTAATATGGTCCGCCCGCGCTAGGGCAACCATAGCTAACATTAACGCTCACACAGGTGAGCACTAACGTTAGTGTCAGGAATGTTTTATGGCCCCTCATATATAAGAGGGTCACCCCCCCTACAGAATTGCCTTGACATACCACTTCATGGCATATGTGGACATTATACTTCATGCCTGTTTGTTGTCTTGCTGTTTTGATAGTGTTCCTGTGCTCCCCATTGTGATTCCTTGTCATCCCAATTCATTTGCCTTGTTTGTATCTTGCAACTGCCTTCTGTGTATCATCTACCAGAGAATAAATCACGTAACTATCCACCACACCCCACCCGTTGTGCCGCATGTCTCTTGTGCCTGCCTGCCAGTGCCAACCCCAGTACCAGGAGTGAGAAAGTGATGAGCGTACGTCATTATTACTTGAGAAAGGTCCTGTGTCAGGACCAAAACATTGCAGCTTTCTTACTATTCCAAGGTAACTTCCGCTGCCACTCTGCTTGTGTGCCTTCTTATACTTTGCATAGAATGCTTAAAAGTAGCAGCAGCAGCCAATGAATAACTAGCAATTCTGAGTCACTCATTCTGTGTGCAGCCAGAAAGAAAAATGACCAACTCCAAATTCCTGTCTGTTATCAGGAACCCAGACCCTAAAATCCAATGCTTACTGATATGAAAAAATAATATCAGTGAAACATATTTTGACATTTATCATATGCATCCTACGTTTTTCAGATGGATTCATGACAAAACATTTGAAAATGGAAATTTAGGAATGAATATAGAACATTATGTCAGGTTTTGAGAAGTGCTCGGCAATGTCTGTTGCCAACTTGATATTTTTTTGGCAGACATTTATAAGATTTTTTCTCTAGCATAATATATTACACACAACTAGATTTTTTAAAAATTTCCTAAAAAGCGTAAAGGAACTTTGGCATGTAAATTATATAGGCTCAGCAAAGCATTTCTTGATTTATCCTTTGATAAGTGAATGAGACAATTTAAGTTCCTTATTCTCAGTCCCATGTCCCATATTAAAGGTGGAATTGGCCGTGCTAAAATTTGTAACCATCTTGGTGTAGCCAAAACATATATCCTTTCAGCATTACTCATATTTAACCATACAGCCTGAAATGCGTCATCAATTTGGTCCAACAAAATCCTCATTTGCCACTGACGCTCATCTTCTCTGGTGAATATTATGAGCCCGTTGTACCGGCGTACACATTAGCCCTGTACTACCAAGTGGTTTTCCAAAATAACTGTTAGGAACCAGTGTTTTTTTGGAAAAATTATTTTAATTTATTATATAGTAAGAAATATTTGGGAATATTCCCATTGTATTTCTTACTGTAATAACCTATTTGGCAGGCAGATGTCCCCATCTACCGGCCAAATGGAGTTCCTGCAGTCAGAACTGCAGCTCATGGCTGACATCAGGCTATCATGAATCACGCCATTGCTGCCGTGGCAAGAAGGCCAAAGGCAGGTACTGCACCTTCCTGACTGTGCCTGGGCAGCATCCTTCCCGCAATGCCACTTTCAGGCAGATTCAAGCCGTGCACTCTCACCAGGTGCTCACCATAATGAGGCCTGTGGTTCCCTTCATGGTGCAATGCTCCATCGTCTGACTTACCTGGTAGCCCTTCACCTGCTCTCTTCCTATGCTCCTTCCCTTTCATTTGGATTACCCGTGTATCGAACATTGCTTAGACTCTTACTATGTTTGCCAGCTGCCTGCCATGACCTATTGCATGGACTTTACTATGATTATTGCCTGCCGCTGCTTCTACATCTCCAGTGCCCCCTGCATCCACATCTCCAGTGCCCCTGTGTCTACATCTCCAGCGTCCCCTGCGTCCATGGGCGTCCGCTAATTTTTTTCCGGGGGGGGGGATTTTAGTGGCATCCATATTCTGCCGTTTTGAGAATGTCATGAAGGGGACAGTCATAAAATAAAGCGGCAAGTTTAATAGAAGAATAAAGGTGTACGTGTCTGATTTGAGTGTTGCATTTTCTAGTCTGTTTTTTTTAAGGCCATCTCTGTATACACAGAGCCATGACCCCCCCCCCCCCAGATACTGGCACACACCAGGCTCCCCACTCCAAATATATATATATATATATATATATTATATATATATACACACACATATACACACACAGCAGCTCCCCTTCACACACACACACATATATATATTTTATATATTATACATATATTTATACACACTCACCTTCCCTGCATACACACACATATCTCCTCTCCTCAACCCTCTTTTAGATTGTAAACTCTGGAGCAGGGTCCCCTCTCCTCTTAGATTGTAAACTCTGTAAACTCTCATAAATAAAGGCACTGGCATCAAGCTTAATTAACCCCTTATGGACCAAGGGTCTTTAAAGTCAATGCATTTGTGACGTAACAGTTACGTCATTGGTCCTTAAGGGGTTAAAAGGTATTTATTTGACAATCATTACCTTTTTCCCTGTGGCGCATAGGAGCAGCTGCATCTCAGCCCTGCCTCTCCCAGCATGCAAAGTGAGTGAGAGCACATGGTGGATTGGAGGTGGAGTGGGGATGTGACACTGGTGCAGCCTAGTGGAGAGCCCAGGAACTGCAGCGTGCAGTGAATAAATTATCATAATTTAAGCCTGTTGATCCAGGGGGGGGGGCAAGTGCCCCCCCTGCCCTATGATGTGGACGTCCATGCCTGCGTCCACGTCTCCAGTGCCCATTGCTTCCTGTCTCGTGTCTTATGTAAGTCTCCTGCTTTGTTTTCCCCAGTATCTCCATGTGTCTTGTTCCCCCCTACAATACCTCCTCAGTCAACTCCATTCCTGCCCCGTCCATCACCTTCCATACTGCTCTTATGTGCTCCAGAAGGTTAACCCAAACAAAATAATTTTGCAACAAACAAATTTCATTTGCTTTTTCCCTGCTCAGCTGCAGATCGAGATAACTCGATAACAGGCAGCTGATGTTTTCTTCAAAGACCTGAGTTATCTCGATCTCGGAGTGAAGGGGTTAATAGTGGAGAATGGGGAAGTGAAAGTTCCTTTTTCTGGCATAACACAGTAAAGAAGGTGTGATACAGAACACCTCTTTCATTATGAGTTTTTCTGTAAGAGGTAGGGATGTTCAGCTAAATAAATGATGATACATCTAATGAAGATAATTCTTGTCAGACAATATAAAGTTCTTTTCACCTTTGTCATTTCACATTACTTTAATAAGGTAATAACGGATGAGCTGCCAAACCACAGGGGATAATTGCCTCATTAATTTGATTATTAGTTGTTCTTTCTGCATTAATTGTCCTATTGCTGCTCAGCCAGTAACAGGGAGCCACAAACGATGAAAGCTGGCACAAGCATGAAACATTAGTAGCGCCCTATTACTGACTGCTACACACAAATCATCATGTTAGCAGCTCGAATATTAGGGGTCCACTAAGTGATACCTTTAGTAGACATGTGTGATTCGATTCCGATCAAATCATAATTCGGCTGAATAAATGGCATTTCAGCAATTCGGATTGATCTGGATTGCCAGTATCTGAACCAATTTGCTCTCCAAATTAAAAAATTCCGAATTGATTTGATTATATTCAGATCTGGTTGATTTTAATCGGATATATTCAGTTAATTCGTAATGTTCCACAGTTTTATTGATGCCTGTGTCATTATGTGTGTCATTGTTTGGAGCATAGTCCCCATTCTGTGTATCATTTTTGAAGCATATGTCCCATTCTGTGCATCACTGTTCCAGCACATGCTTCATTCTGCATGTCATTCCAGAGTCATTCGCGCATCATTCTTTAGGTTTTTATATTTTACTTCATAGCAGTTCCGAATATTGGAAATGGCTGAATATATGGGACCATTCTGATATTACGAATTAGTCTGATCCTTTACGCTCCTATGAGCAGGGCCCCCTACACCTCTTGTTTCCATCTTATGTCCATTTATATGTATTTCGTTCCCTTTGGTTATTGTAAAGCGCTGCGGAAACTGTTGGCGCTATATAAATGACAATAATAATAATAATAATCCAAAATATCCGAATAGGCTTGTTTCAAAATATATTCAGAAATAATTCGAACTGAACAACCCTTTTTGCCTGTGCACATGTCTAACAGGCAGCAGCACTGCTACTGATATCCTCTCATGGAGTCCTAGGCAGTGGCAACTCCAGGAACAATATTTATTTAGGGGGGCACATAAGATACCACAGTCAAAACTGGGGGGGGGGCACTAAAGTGCAGGGAATGAGAAAGTTTTTTGGAATTTCAGTGCTCTTTGAATACCTCTGGGAGTATTTTTTTCGTTTCTTATTGTGTTGCCATCCCTTACTAATTGCCTCCTCTAGACGCCCTCTGTTGGACATTCCTTGGTTCTGCAGATGTGCTGTACTCCTTTCTGTCATGACAGAGATATCCAAAATCTCCTTTAATTTGTCAAACAGTAGTCGTGGTTCTAAACGGAATTCTAAGTGCAGTTTGCAATTGAACTACAAAAGATTAATTTAAAGTACACTGTCAATACAACAAGCAAAAACACATTCAAGCAATCCGGAGATACTACATACCCAGACTGTAAGAGAGGTAAACTGCGCACTTTAAAACAAAATAAATCAGAGATTATCTGAAAAACACCAGTACAATCACCACTTTTGTAGCCTCTTGCTGCTATAAAAGAATTGGAATTCTTGTGTATGTAGTTACTTGTTAAGTAAAAAAATTGTGAAACAGCATAATGCTGCAGCATTGTGTCCCGCTTTCAAATGCGACCACTTATAATATTTACTTATAAACCCTCTTGCTTGATAATGTGTTATTTTCCCATGTTGTTAAAATCACGATTACCTTTAACGTTATAAAAAGCTCTGTATCACTTTTTGTGTTTTGAATAGCATTTGTTTTGGTACAGTATCCATGTTTGTTTATGGAAATCAAGCCATTGGCCAGCATTTGAATTTCCTAAAGAGGAGCGCTTTGGTGACTCTATTCTTGTGTTTGTAACCAATATTTTTTTCCATGTGGATGTATTTGAATACATGGTAAATAATACTTAAATTTAAATAAACAGATATGAGTGATCGCCTGCAGAAAAATGTATATGTAATTTCTTCGCTGAACACCTTTTTAGTGGACTTTCTATTGAACCAAAGGAAGTATATACATAAATATAAGGTACTACTTAAATTTAAATCCAGCCATTCATATCATTACGATTGACTTCTGCAATCAGAATTAACCCTTCACTACCATGGCAGAGTTAACAAGATCGTCAAAAACACCATCCGTTGTCAGAGAGTGAATCACTATCTAGAAGTATTCTGGAAGAATGCCAATTAATGTCATAGCCTCAGATACATTACTGAGCTTGACCAGCAGAAGGAGCCCTATGCTGGTCAAACAGTACATACAGTCTCTAAATGCACTGTTTTGATATTATCCCATAATGGTCTGGACATTTATTCTTTGATCCGGCACACAGGGCAAGATAGCATCGTCCTCTAGGGAAAATCACACCACAGTCTCTTTCTCAATTGCACAGTTTATTCAGCAATATTCAGCAAACAAAAAATAACAGAAAATAAAACCTGGCCCGCCCAAGCTCTAACTAACACAAATATGTTCCTCTCTATTTTTTGAGAAAACTGACGGAAATGAAAACCTTTGCCTTCAAGCTGTCAGCCTCAGAGCTTTACCATGCTCTCTCGGTGTCTCTCTCATTTTCTTCTCTCTGCTTCCTTCCACCCAGGAAACATTTAAGGGCCTGATAATAAACAGGTGGGGGAAACTTTGCAGCCAGGATCCTTTTAAAAAACACACATTGCCCTCCTGGGCTCAGACATCCCAACCCTCCCCCACAATCACAGGGGGATTATAAACGCTGTCGCAAATCATTCCCTTCACCTTGTCACAATTCCTTTCAAAGAATTGCAGGCCATCAACATCTGAGGGACCAGAGTTTGACATCCAAGCCATAAGCTGCAGAGAAACAATATTATGCACTCACCTCCACTAAAAGATAACGCCATTGCAGAAAGCCTGGGGAAAAAACCCACAAATAAATTCTATTATCAATAGCTAGAAACAGCGCAGCTTGCTCTAAACCAGTATGGACCATGGTATGTCATAGGGAAAAATATGCTATTAATATTCTGTTGATGTACCACAACCTTAAACATATCCCTGAGGAGGTCACTATACACTTCTAGTTTTGACAGTTGTAAAGACATGACTGGTGTATTATCTGTATCATCAAAAGCAGAATGGACGCACAATCTGATATGAATTTTTTCAGAAATCCTCATTCATCTGATGCTCAGGGGACCAGAGAAGGCCAGACCTGAAGTGTGGTGAAAAAGAACAGGAAGCTGGCACCCTGACATTCTTGTCATTTTTATTATTGTCATCCTTTATACAATTTCTGCAGTGCTTTACAATAAAGAATAACAAAATAAAATTAAAAAACATAAACTTAAAGATCAGAGAAAAGACATGTAAAGCAGGGGTCAGCAACCTTAGTCCCACATATGTATTGAAATTACAACTCCCATGATGCTCATTAGGTAGACAGAGTCTAATGGGAAATGTAATTTCCCAACATCTGGAGGCCCAAGGTTGCTGATCCCTGGTGTAGAGGATCCTGCTCAGTTGAGCATCAACTTAGGGTATTACAACAAGCTAATCTATTGAAGCAAATGTATTTTGTGCATTAAACATGTGTTTTCATTTTGAGGAAATGTGGTGGGATCAGCGCTTCCTTCAACTCGTGTCCCCTTTTTCAAACCAGTCTCATCTGCTGTATTTTAGGGATGTGCGTTTCGGGTTTCGGAATTTCGTAATTTTCACGAAATTTCCCGATTCGTGTTTTCGGATCCGGCCGATTTTCCGAAAATTTTTAGATCCGAAAATGGCAGATCCGAAAAGTTTTCTGAGCCGAAACAAAATATTTTCGAATGTACTTGAAATGTGTCAAATCGAAATTTATTGCTTTGAAACGAGAACAGACGTTCCGAAAAAATGAAAATTTCCGAAAATAAGAAAAGTCGATTCAAAAAACGAGCTAAGTGACACGAAAATACGAAAAATGCTCGATATTCCGAAACCATTTACAATTCCGAAAAACGAAAATTTCCGAAAATTCGAAAAGTCGATTCAAAAAACGAGCTAAGTGACACGAAAATACAAAAAATGTACACGAAAAACGAGTCGAGCCGAACCGAATCGAAACAGAAATCGGTCGAAACGAGCCGAATCGAAAAGTTTAAAAATCCGAAAAATCGAATCGAACCGAAAAAAAAATAAAAAAATAAAAAAAAAAAAAATCGGTGCACAAGCCTACTGTATTTCCATTCGTACCTCAAATAAAGCATAGGGGAAATATAATATAATATAATATATTAAACACCTACTGAGGAAGCGAGATTGTCGCATAACGCATTTAGGTGTCATTTTGTTACATTTTATTCATTTTTATTAATAAATAATCTTTGATTTTATCCAACCCCGATCCTTATTTGTGGAGCAGAGAAGGAGATCGAATGCTGAAGGGAGACCCGGTACTCCCGATACTGCCGCCGGCCGCAAGAACATCTGATGTCTGACTGAGACCCCTGGAAATGTGAGTGTACCCATTCCTTTTCAATACAATATATATCCATCTTAATATACTATGCTATGGTACCCCTATGCTTTGAGGTACGCATGGAAATACAGCAGATGAGACTGGTTTGAAAAAGGGGACACGAGTTGAAGGAAGCGCTGATCCCACCACATTCCCTCTACTTGAACTTTTACTTTGGTGGGTTAGGATATACCACCCGGTGGATGAGAAAAGCTGCTGATTCACTAAAACTGTGACCATTTGCTGCTTTGTGAACGTTGTCATTCCAACACACACAGGGTTATTCAAAGAGAATCAAAAAGATACCGTTCGTTCGGTGACTTTTCGTTCTCCTCAATTCGGGTCGATTTGCCGATCCCATTTTGGCAACCCTGCGGTATATTCAGCAAGCACCACAGGGTCCCCAAATTGCAGGGAAAAGGCACTGCAAACCAGCTGAAAACTCACCGCAAAACACGGCAAAGGCACACCGAAAACCCGCAAAAACATCTGGATTAACCCCGCCGAACACGAGGGAGAAACCTGAATAGGAGCCGATCACAGTACAGAGCAGCCGCCGGAAAAAGCCGACTCCGCAGACGAATGGAGTGAGAAAAAAAAACAGTTTGCTTGAATGTTTGAAAAGTGAAACGCTGTTTGCAAAGAAACTACTGAGCGAAAATGTCTGGAAATTGACATATAAGATCCAATGAATGATAATAAAAAGGTCTGTTACAGAAAAAAGAAAAGTTAAAAAAATTATTGGAAAAAAGTTTTTTGAAAAAGAATCCCGAAAAATGCTTAAAAGATCCTAAAAAATCTATAAATAAAGAGACTCTTTACTGCAGAATATTATAATCAATAGTTTATTAGATATCGGATATTGGATTAAAAGGGGAATATTTTTAACATTGAAGCCTATAGGATTCGCCTGAATAAATCTGCCGCACAAAGCCACCGAATGGCAGAGCAATTCGGCAACTTTTCACTGCTGGTTTTTGTTCTCTGAATAAATGTACAGACGAGAAGACCAAGGAGCGGTTCCTTGGTCAGCAATCACTTATCTCAGAGTGCAACTTGAGATAACACTCCCTGGATAGGACTAAACCTGTAAATATGGCAGAAACAAAATAATATATTTTCCAGTGAACTGACCCAACCAGGTCCGTCACTGATTACCCGGGAGCGGCAATAAACAAATGGCACAAATGACTTTAGTCACAAAGAGACACTCCCAAATACCAACTAAAAACAACATACAAACAACAGCATTGTGAGGAGAGATTAGAGATATATAGTAATTAACACAGCGGCTATTATTGCAATAAGAGTGTGGTTCCACCAAAGTACAGGTGGGTAAAGGTAACGAGCAGCCTCGAAAAATAGGCTATATTGCCTGGGAACAAAATCCCCAAAAAATTGGTGCACGACCAAAATACAAAGCTGCTAGGAGGTATATGCTCAACAAGTTACCGTCTCTCACATTTACTACTAGCCCTAATGCTTATCATCAGATTCTACTCTTACCCTCACTTATGCATTCACAAGACATACAGCATTAAAACCAAAAGATTTACACACTCAGCTCGACATATGTTTCGCCGGTAACAACCGGCTTCATCTGGAGCGAAAATTGAATAGCTTGTTATGGGTGTTCACCTCCCTCCTTAAAAGATGTTAGGTCTACTTGAATTAACTAATGAAAAAATCGAATCAAAAATTAGGTGTATCCAACGTGTCCTGAAGTACTTGCAGCTGGTGTCCACAACAATGGGCTATAGAAAGTTATCTAGGTATAATCGTAGTGCACGATCACATGTCCTTATTAAGCCAATAGATGAACGGGGGTGATGTTATGTGAATAAACAGAAAATAGACTGCTGAGCGTTAATGTTTATATCGGTATTGTTTGTAACATTCATACCCCATAAAACAACACACACTAAATGTAACATTGGTGCGAAATGGGGATAGTAACGATCAATTCAGTGAGATGCGAGAGATGTAAACGATACTTCCTTGTCACAACAGAGCAAATAAAACAACGTGGTGCAAGGTCTTATGTTGTTGCCAATAGGTTGCAATATGACCAATCCAATGAATGGACTACCACGTGATATAATTCCACCTATGAAATGCTTAGTTTATCAGAAAATTCTACAATGACCAGCATACTGAGGATCATGAATAGAGATGATAGTCTTAGTGTTTTTAAAGAGTGAGCCGGCGCAGAATAAAGACTAGTTCTTCTACTTAATTAGTTTTGTGTGCCCACAAAGCATAAAATTCGTGCCCATCGCGTGATAAACAGCAATAATGATCGCAAAAAAATCTTAACCTCACACTCGTAACTGAAATACCGCAATACCGAAGAGACCATGTATGGTTAGGATAAGATTGGTGAATGACACCTAGGTCTCACCTACACCATTAATATTGAGATGGACCGTCTTTGGTTTTAGGTACGTGGTATTCTGGTCCAGTATTATGACTATGACGTAACACAGCGTATTTGGTCAGTTGCCATCAATGTGATATTCAATGCGTCTTTTCTTTTTTACTAACATCGTTTTCCCATTGTTGCTCATAACATATACGGTGGTCCATTTAATTGATTGGCCATATTTTACCCAGTAGTCAACCGTGTCGAAATCTTTTTTATCTTTCAGGCAGCATTTGCATTTCATTGGTCTAAACAGCACATGTGACAGTTTATGCACTCTATCGGCCATATTCTATCTGATGATCATTTGGGTGGAAACCCATATCCATCTTGCTATTCTGCGAGTATAGTAGCGTTACATACTTAAAGACATTCACCGATCTTATCCTAACCATACATGGTCTCTTCGGTATTGCGGTATTTCAGTTACGAGTGTGAGGTTAAGATTTTTTTGCGATCATTATTGCTGTTTATCACGCGATGGGCACGAATTTTATGCTTTGTGGGCACACAAAACTAATTAAGTAGAAGAACTAGTCTTTATTCTGCGCCGGCTCACTCTTTAAAAACACTAAGACTATCATCTCTATTCATGATCCTCGGTATGCTGGTCATTGTAGAATTTTCTGATAAACTAAGCATTTCATAGGTGGAATTATACCACGTGGTAGTCCATTCATTGGATTGGTCATATTGCAACCTATTGGCAACAACAACACCTACGTTGTTTTATTTGCTCTGTTGTGACAAGGAAGTATTGTTTACATCTCTCGCATCTCACTGAATTGATCGTTACTATCCCCATTTCGCACCAATGTTACATTTAGTGTGTGTTGTTTTATGGGGTATGAACGTTACAAACAATACCGATATAAACATTAACGCTCAGCAGTCTATTTTCTGTTTATACACATAACATCACCCCCGTTCATCTATTGGCTTAATAAGGACATGTGATCGTGCACTACGATTATACCTAGATAACTTTCTATAGCCCATTGCTGTGGACACCAGCTGCAAGTACTTCAGGACACGTTGGATACACCTAATTTTTGATTCGATTTTTTCATTGGTTAATTCAAGTAGACCTAACGTCTTTTAAGGAGGGAGGTGAACACCCATAACAAGCTATTCAATTTTCGCTCCAGATGAAGCCGGTTGTTACCGGCGAAACATATGTCGAGCTGAGTGTGTAAATCTTTTGGTTTTAATGCTGTATGTCTTGTGAATGCATAAGTGAGGGTAAGAGTAGAATCTGATAAGCTTTAGGGCTAGTAGTAAATGTGAGAGACGGTAACTTGTTGAACATATACCTCCTAGCAGCTTTGTATTTTGGTCGTGCAACAATTTTTGGGGATTTTGTTCCCAGGCAATATAGCCTATTTTTCGAGGCTGCTCGTTACCTTTACCCACCTGTACTTTGGCGGAACCACACTCTTGCAATAATAGCCGCTGTGTTAATTACTATATATCTCTAATCTCTCCTCACAATGCTGTTGTTTGTATGTTGTTTTTAGTTGGTATTTGGGAGTGTCTCTTTTGTGACTAATTAAAGGAATTTGTGCCATTTGTTTTTTGCCGCTCCCGGATAATCAGTGACGGACCTGGTTGGGTCAGTTCACTGGAAAATATATTATTTTATATTTATTCTCTGAATAGACAAAGCTATGGGGGTTTCACTGCCCTCGAACAGACACCGAACAGGCACTGTATGTGCAGGCAATTCGCCATCATTTGACAAACTGCCTGCTCTCTGGATAGCCGAATGGCCAAGAAGGGTAACCGAACGCTGATTTTCGGCAGCCATTCGGATCTCTTTGAATAACCCTGACAGACTGTCACTATATTTTTGATGATTGCAATTCGAGATTGATATTGCTGTAATTCTAATTTCGTTGTAAATAGTATTTATTGGTTTGTTTAAAAAAACACCCCTAGGTGGCGCCAAAAGATACAGAATTTCACCATCATGTGTTTTGATTTTACATATTAATTTTTGTTTCAATGAGAATTGTCATATCTAATCAGTTATGCTATATTGTATCAAATCAAATCAGTGATCATTAGTGTGAATGACAGTGAATTGCTCATAAATCTCAGCAAAATGCTTGAAAGAGACTAAATTACTCAGCATTGCCATCAAAGATTATTTTTTATGACGGAATGAGGCAGTATTGTGGCTAAAGTATGCTGCATCACAGCCACATTTATTTTCATGGGAAAAACAATGGATGTTATGTATGCATAGGCAGAGAATCCTAAGAACATGATAACACCAACTGCCTAGCAACAGGGCTGGTAAGAATGTTTTATTTACACTTTCCATTCCACAAATTACTCTTAAAGCTCAGACCTCCTTCCATGACAATATATTACAATCCTGTGATCCCACGCCACCCTAATTATGAACATAGTTACATAGACTGAAAAAAAAGACGTGCGTCCATTGAGTTCAGCCTTTCTCACATCACCTACTGCTGTTGATCCAAAAGAACGCAAAAACCCAGTCTGTAGCGCTCACCAATATGAAACATACTGGGAAAAAAATCCTTCTTGACCCCAGAATGGCGTCAGATTTCTCCTTGGATCAAGAAGCTTTTACCCACAAATTAAATATTATAACCCTTAATTTTCTGATTTTGCAGGAAGTCATCCAGTCATTGTTTAAATGTCTGTACAGACTCTGACCCAACACCTCAACAGGCACAGAATTCCCCAGCTTTTTCATTGTAAAATAACCCTTCCTATGCTTTAGTCCGAATTTCCTTTCGTCCAGTCTAAATGGGCGACCTCGTGTCCTGTGTATAGTCCTATTAATGAATAGGTTTCCAGACAATGGTTTATAATGGCCCAGTATACATTTATATAAGGTTATCAGATCCCCTCTAAGGCTAGGGTCAGACGAAAGCATTTTTCCCCGCGAACGTGAAAAAGTGCGTCTGAGCGCATTGACGTATTTTTTCACGGAATGCGCAAAAACGGTCAGACGACACGCATTTTCGGCCGTGATTTTGTACGGATCGTCAATAAAACTCTTTTTGCGTCTGGACGTTATGTAGGCCGGACATTAGCAGCGTCTGACATCTCCTAATCTCGCACACACGCCGCTATGCCGCAGCTGCGCACTCAGTACGTTAGTACTAGCGGTTCAGCGTTCTCAGAAAAATGCGTTCAAATTCCACTTGCGTTGCACGGCCGTTTGTGCGGCCGTACATCGTATATTGGCCGTCATTGCCAGACATCTGCTACTAGTGCGGCCGTAATTATGTGCGCCAGAACGCACGTTAAAAGTGCGCTGGTCTGACCCCAGCCTAAGGCGCCGTTTCTCTAAACTTAACAGGTTTAAGCTTGTTAGTCTTTCCTCATAACTTAAATCTTCCATTCCCCTTATTAATTTAGTTGCCCATTTCTGCACTTTTGCTAGCGACATAATAGCCTTTCTTAAAACAGGTGCCCGATATTGCGCAGTATATTCAAGATCCAAACTCATTTATCTGCTGCCCGGCCCCTTATTGACTGAGGTTTTTGTTTCCATTTTCCTTGTGTTGATGTCTGAGGCCACTCTACTGATTTCACGATAATTATCTGCTTTTTAGTGGACTCATAAGTATTATATACGGTATGTTGCCTTGGATGTTGTGACTCTCTTTATCCTTTCCAGTCATTATTTACAGAACATCAACTCACTTAATAATCATGAAATGGTGGTATATGCCCCAACATCGCTACATTTTAAAGTTTTAAGAGTAAAATGCATAATTATTTTCAGTTTACCAATTAACCCTCTGCTTATCTGCATCAAATAACTCTTCTATCCCATTCTGTTAACTCATAACCTCTCCATAAAGATTTTCCCCGACCCATAGCTGTAGACTGATAAAAAACATCTCCTTGTGCTTACCTGCTGTTGTATAAATGCAGTGATCAAGAATTAATTTATCCATGCAGTTTTATCTACTTATCTAAATTTTCCTCCCCTCCTCCTCCTTATAGCCTGGAGAAAGAGTATACCGGATTTAGGATCCGTATAAACATAATAAAGAGGGGGGAGGTTGGAGAGCAAACGCAGTGTATTCAAATAGAATAATTTCATTGTAAATAATAGGAGAATGTTGTGCCAGGTTTGTTTCAAACTCCAAAGATAAAAAGATATAAGGGTCTATGCAAAGAAAGGTGAAACTCAGCAGAATGACTGGAGCAGTGAAAATTCTAGGTCAATATAGCCAAACCAGAAAAATTCTCCCATTTATCTCACTTTCCAAATCGGCTATTTGGTCTAGATTGTTCTCTTCTCCTGCCAATTCTCCTAGTTTTCACCTCGCTCTGAATAACCCTGATAGTTGCAGTATTCACTCTATTACTATATAAATCAGCACAGCTTAAATTAATGCAATATAGTCCTTTGGTTAATATATATTGTGACGGTAGTCACATAAGAATTGGGGTACATGGACCTGAAGCTGCTTTTGGGATTGTGGGTTTTGGTGGGCCTGATATTTCATATTGTTCCCCAAGCGTCTCCTATGTTAAGGTCCCCCTGTACGTACAATTGTAAGAGCAACGTTTGCTTTGACCGTGCCGTATCCCCTGTTGTCTTTTTATTATCCCATGATATATTTATTATATAGTGTCTTGTGGTATATGCTATACAGTTCCCCTATTTGTAATGTGTGCTTAAAGGGATATGCATGTCTAGAAATATTTTTTTTAAATTGACATTTATACACTTTTATACCTATAGACAAACTAGAATAAATCAATAAAAGTTTTAAAAATGTGTAAAAATTTTTTATTTTCTTGCTTTAAAATCTGTCATTTCATCTTCTCCGGCGACGCCCCTCAGCTAGGGGTGTTTCTTCAGCTCCTACTTCCAGAATATTCCCCGCCTCCTCCCCACCAACTACCCCACCCATCAAAGCTTCACATAAACTACATCTTGCCCACAGCTCCATGCACAGCACTACTTCACATACTCAGCTATTACCCTCACCTATTGTGTCACCCCTCTCCTCCTAGATTGTGAACTCTTGGGCAAGGTCCTCTCCTACTGCTCTTGTACAGACATTTGTTATTCTGCCTCTTCCACTGTACAGAGCTTGCTATATAAATACCTGTAACTGTATGAACTAATACAAGCTGTACAGCTCAGGACCTCAGACTGGGGAAACCGAGGAACTGAGTATTAGCATCTCTGCAACTGTGAAAGTAAATCACACTCATGCTCTCTCACACACTCACCCACTAACTCGCTCACACACTCACCTGCTGACTCTCTCACACACTCATGTTTTCTCACACACAGACTCCCTCACTCACTGACCTGCTCACTTGCGCTCATGGTTTACATACTCACTGTCTCACTCAAACTCCCTTACACGGTCACCCACTCTCACACTCTTTCTTGTGCTGTCTCTTGTGCGTGGATCTCTCTCACTCGGCGCACTTTGGCACCCTTAATTCACCAAACGTACAATGCATTCAACATTCACTGCAGTCAGGGCCGGATTAACATAGGGGCTGATGGAGCAGCAGCTCCAGGCCCATGCCCCAGAATAGGCCCACAGAAAGGATAACTATAAGGGTTATTCAAAAAGAATCGAAAAGTCACTGCACGTTTGGTGACTTTTTGTTCTCTTCAATTCGGTGCGATTTGGCGATCCTATTTCGGCATCCCTGCAATGTATTCAGCAAGCACCACATGGCCGTCGTAGTGCAGGGAAAAGCCGCTGCAAACCCGACGAACACCCACCACAAAACCCGGCGAACGCTCACCGAAACCCGCAAAAACATCTGGATCGACCCCACCTAACACGCCGGAGAAACCCAACTAGCCGGTGATCACAGCACAGAGCAGTCGCCGGACAATCCCGTCATGCAGATGAATGAAGTGAAAAAAAAACAGTACGCTTAAGGCTAATGTCAGACGAACGCAGTCAGAGCACACTCTGCGTGCATACACAACGGACAGACGTACTCATGGAAGATACTGTAGACACCACACGGTCCTTTTTTGTTGACGGACGTATAAATAAAAAGGGAATTATGGGAAAAAAATTATATGAAAAATGCTAAAAATTTGAAAAGGATATGAAAAGCCATTTTGTGCGTCAAGGTGCTGGACGTTGCAAATGCGCTGCGTCTGACATCTCATCACTCACACAGAACACTATGCGGACGTGGTGCACTCTGCACGTCTGTCTAGCGGTTTTAAGTTCTTGCCTAACTTGCGTTCGTCTGACGCCGGCCTGAAAGTTTGAAATTTGAAACGCTGTTTGCAAAAAAACTACTGAACGAAAATGTCTGGAATTTACATATAAGATCCAATGAATGATAATAAAAAGGGCTGTTACAGAGAAAAGAAAAGACGATTTAAAAA
Source organism: Leptobrachium leishanense (assembly GCA_009667805.1). Lineage (NCBI taxonomy): Eukaryota > Metazoa > Chordata > Amphibia > Anura > Megophryidae > Leptobrachium > Leptobrachium leishanense. Next base: position 57,771,394 of record CM019072.1, read on the forward strand.
ACAAAACAGGAAAAACGTTTTGCCAAAAAAGTTAAAAAAATCTATAAATGAGACTTTTTACTGCAGAATATAAATATAATATTAAATGGTTTATTAGATATTGAATGAAAACGGGAATATTTTTAACATTGTAGACTATGGGATTCGCCTGAATAAATCTGTCGAATGAAACTACCGAACAGCAGGGCAATTCGCCAACTTTTCCCTGCTGGTTTTTGTTCTCTGAATAGACGAAGCATTGCCCTCGAACAGGCACCAAACAGGCACCGTATGTGCAGGCAATTCGCCAACATTTAGCGAACTGCCTGCTCTCTGAATAGCCGAATGGCCAGGAAAGGTAGCCGTACGCTGAATTTCACTGAAAAATAAATATTTATATATTTTCTTTTTAACAGCAATATTTTTCATTTTTCAATTATAAAGCTGCACTAGCTCACCATCACATTTCTTATGTCACCATCCTGTGTGGAGATGATGGCCCAATCCGTTGTTACGAATTGTTACATGAAAAACCTAAACCGCCACACTGCAGCAGTGAGGTGTCATTGGACAGGGCAGAGTCTGGCTTTTGCATTGATATCAAACATGGCTATGTAAAATCTAAAAGCAAAGAAAACAAAAAAAAAAAATGTCATTTTTAGTTTAGTTCTCATTTGCCACGCTGGGAGCAAGTTCAATGTTTGATACATACAGGATTTTTCAGAGAGCGTGAAAAGCAGGAGAATGACTGGAGAATGAAAAATTCTAGGTCAAAATAGCCAAACCAGAAAAATTCTCCCTTTCATCTCACTTTCCAAATCGGCTATTTTGATCTAGAATTTTTCATTCTCCAGTCACTCTCCGGCTTTTCACGCTCTCTGAATAACCCTGTAAAACAGTAAGTCATCTATAACATAAAGCAGTAAGGCTTGGCGTGTCCATCGCCAAGCCTGTACTGCGCATGCACGCAACCAGCGCAACCTGGCTGCGGCACATCCAACCGCCGCGGCGGTTACAAGATGCGCACGCAGCAGCCGGATAGACGCTGCGCGCGCATCCTGTAGAGCCAGATGCGCTCGCAGCCAACAGCTGTGAGCTGGGGCAAATATACCCATGTGAGCTGGGGGCAATTATACCCAGGTGAGATGGCAATTATACCCATGTGAGCTGGTGGCAAATATACCCATGTGAGCTGGGGGCAATTATAACCATGTGAGATGGGGCAAATATACCCATGTGAGATGGGGCAATTTATACCCATGTGAGCTGGGGGCAAATATACCCATGTGAGCTGGGGCAATATATATATCCATGTGAGCTGCTTCACTTAACAATAGACTGCCCTCTGGGCAGGCTTTCCACCTAGTATTATTCATAAAACACCATCCTCCAAAACACAAGGAAAATATTATTTTTTTTGTTAAAATTGTATATTTTCTGCAGTAACAGGTTCCCATTTCACATATTTTAACAAGAATTTCCCATAGCATATATAACCACAAAGGTTTGTATGATAAAATGGGGAAAAAAATAATTTTACACTTGGTTTGCTGATATAGATTACAGTGTCGTCTGCGTACATGTGTACAGTTGAGGCTTTGCAGACATTGGGCAGATCATTTATGAATATCGTGAATAGAAGGGGGCCAAGTATTGAGCCTTGGGGTACACCGCATGTGACTGGGAGGGGGAGGGAGGAGCTTTCAAAAATGGACACATATTGCGACCGATCAGATACATATGATTGAAACCAGGTGTAACGTTGGGAGCTTCCAGCCCTACCTGTGTGCTTGAGGGCAGCATGTCTGATGCTGCTCGCTGACCAATGCCCGGTTTAAATGGAGACAGGCAGGGAGGTGGTTGCATGAGGCGTGGCTTGAGTGGGGGGCGTGGCCTGGGGAAGGTCTTTAAAAACCCTCAGTGTATTCTCAGCAGTTGCCAGATCGTGGTTATCCATACCTGAGCTCCTTGTACCTGACTGATATATTGAATTAACCCGTTATTGACCTCTGCTTGTTTCTGACTATTCTGCCTTCTGTTGCCCTAGACCATTTTCTTGTACTACGCCACTGCTCTGATATCGACCCGGCTATTCCATTTGACCATTCTGAACTCTGTATTCCTGATTCTGGCTCGGCTGACTACTCCCCGTGTTGTTAACCCTTTCTGTCTAGCTAGTTTACCTGGCCAATTCTAAGGACCAGACAGTTAGAGATCTTTCACGGCTACTCTGTTGGTAGCTTCTGGGCTCTGTGGAGTGTGGGGTGTTAAGTACTGCATGGTGGGATCTGGGAACCGTGACACCAGGTTAGCGTGCCATCACCAATACCGGAGTTTTTAAGTTTTTGTAATAGGATGTCATGGTCTACTGTGTCAAAGGCCTTGGCAAAATCAAGGAAGATGGCTCCAGTTAGGTTTCCTTGTTCCATGCCAGCTTGGATATCATTACAAACTTTTAAAAGGGCAGTTCTAGTTGAATGATTTGGACGAAAGCCTGATTGATCTGGGGTTAAATAGTTCCGATACTGATAATAATCACGTAATTGAGTGTAGACACATTTTTCCAGAATTTTTGACATTACAGGGAGCAGTGATATCGGGCGGTAGTTGGATACCAAAGTATTGTTTCAACTTTTATGGATAGGTACCACCCTTCCAGTCTTCCAGAGTTTGGGTATGTATCCAGTCGCCAGTGATTCATTGATTAGGGTTGCGACAGGTTTTGCAATTGCTGGCGCACTGATTTTCACCAGCATTGCTGGGATTTGATCATGTCCAGACTGGTATTTCATTTTTTGGTTACGGAGAATTTTAGTGATGACACTGACAGGCACTGGTCTAAAACTGAATTTCTCTGTGTTACAGGGTCTTTGCACAGTTGGTGGGGCCTGACCTGTGTGTGGCCTTTCTGATTGTGTGTCATTTCCTAGCTTAGCAATCAGGGTGGTGGCGCATCCAACAAAATAATTATTAAAAGCATTTGCTACATCTAGGGGGTATTGTATAGGGATGAACTGTTTGGGTTCGGACGGTTTGGGGTTCGACCCGAACTTAGCCTGTTCGAGCAGATCACGAACCCCGAACATTTCCGGGTGTTCGCCGCATGTTCGACCACAATGGACCACAATGCATTTTCCCACTGGCTGAAGCTCCTAATTGGCTACAGCCTTGCACCTGACCACAGGCCTGGTGCAAGACTGGTTGAACACTATGCCAATCACCGCTCAGAGTCCTGATTGGGCAAATTTTGCCCAATCATGGGCTCACAGAGCTAAGTCCCGCAGCACACTATATAAGGTTTCAACGCAGCGCTTCTGCACGCATTTCAGAGGAGATTTCAAAGAAGATAGTTGTGTGTGTTGTTACTGCCGGTCTGCCACACTACTGGGGGGGTCTGGGGGTCTCATTTCGACCAAATATCAGGGAATTTAGGTGATGTGTGTCTTGTCACTGTGCCAGCAAGTTTTTTTGGGGTTTACAACTTTATTTAAAACATTTGTGAATTGAGGTGATTTTCTGGGTCTTGTCACTGTGCCAGCAAGTCTTTTTGGGTCTCATTTATACCAAATATCATTGAATTTAGGTGATGTGTGTCTTGTCACTGTGCCAGCAAGTTTTTTTGGGGTTTACAACTTTATTTAAAACATTTGTGAATTGAGGTGATTTTCTGGGTCTTGTCACTGTGCCAGCAAATCTTTTTGGGGCTCACTAATTTCTTTAAAACACTTGTGAATTAAGGTGATCTGTGTCTCGTCATACAAAAAGTACCACGCTGCATTTTGGGGCTCACTAATTTCTTTAAAACACTTGGGAATTAAGGTGATCTTCTGTGTCTCGTCACACAGCCAGCAATTGTTTTTGGGGCTCACTAATTTCTTTAAAACACTTGGGAATTAAGGTGATCTGTGTCTCGTCATACAAAAAGTACCACGCTGTATTTTGGGGCTCACTAATTTCTTTAAAACACTTGGGAATTAAGGTGATCTGTGTCTCGTCATACAAAAAGTACCACGCTGTATTTTGGGGCTCACTAATTTCTTTAAAACACTTGGGAATTAAGGTGATCTGTGTCTCGTCATACAAAAAGTACCACGCTGTATTTTGGGGCTCACTAATTTCTTTAAAACATTTGTGAATTAAGGTGATCTGTGTCTTGTCACACAAACAGTACCACGCATTATTTTGGGGCTCACTAATTTCTTTAAAACATTTGTGAATTGAGGTGATCTGTCTCTTGTCACTGGCTGCCAGCCATCAGTGTGTCTCACTGAGTTATACAAGAGTTATTTAAATCTTTATACCAGAGTTAAATCAGAGTTCTGTATATATTAATCTATATATCACTCACCATGTCTGAAAGAACAAAAAGGACTGGCAGACGCTCCCAGACACAGATAAGAGGGCAAGCAGCCCCTGTGTCGGGAGGCTGTGCCTCTGGTCGTGGTGGACGTGGTGCATCCTCTACAGGGGCACGCTTGTCCTTTCTAACTGGTGCTGGCCGTCTTAAGCAGCAGCAGCAACATACAGAGGACTTGGTGGATTGGCTAAACAGGCCATCCTCATCCTCCAAGTCCTCTGCCAGCCAGGCTTCTAGTGCTTTACAGTCCACCTCAGCTGCCAAAGCATCTAATGCAGCCTCCATGTCCACAGCTACTCCTGCCGTAGCCTCGCTATCACACACGGGCGGAGGAGTCAGCTGAATTGTTTGACTACAATGAGAGTGACATGCTGCTTGAGGATGCGCAGCAAGTACAGTGCTCTGATTCAATCTCTGAGGTTGAGCAAGGGAGTATAATCAACCTAGAGGAAGGGGGTGCCAGTGATGACACACAAATAACTGGCACTCATGTTGCCCCAGCAGCTGCAGCATACTGCCAAGTTGGCTCCAGTGACGAGGAGATAGGGGGTGAAGATGACATTGATGATGATGAGGTCACTGACTCCACCTGGGTGCCAGATCGAACTGAGGAATCAAATGAGGAGGAGGGGGAGGAGGAGGCACAGCAAACACGAGGCACAACATCCTCTGTGACCAACCGTAGCACTAGCCAGTCCAAGGCATCACATGTCAGAGCTGCTCCGGTGCAGAGCGCTGTTGTCTCAAAGAACACATGCAGGAACTCTGCTGTCTGGGAGTTCTTTAAGAAATGTGCAGCAGACCCCACCGTTGCTATTTGTAATCTATGTCAGAGGAGGCTGAAGCGTGGGATAAACACCGGACACTTGGGTACCACGTGCTTGAGGCGACATATGAACAAGTGCCACACATCCCGTTGGGGCAAAACTTTGCGTTGGTCCTCCTCCTCCTCATCTGTCTCTACCCACACTGTATGTCCTGCCATGCAATTGCGTACAACCTCCACCGACAGGGATGATGCTACAGTAATGGATGTACCAGCAGGTCCTTCCTCACAATGTGACATCATCCCAGTAGCGGAATATTTACGCAGTCAGATTACCTTGCCGCAGCTGCTGCAGCGTAAGAAAAAATATAGTCCCAACCATCCCCAAGCACAGCGTCTAAATGCCAGTTTAGCAAAATTACTCGCATTGCAGCTGCTGCCTTTCCAGCTGGTGGACTCTGCTCCCTTCCGTGAGTTTTCTGAATGCGCTGTACCACAGTGGCAGGTTCCAAAACGCCATTACTTTTCACGCAAGGCCATTCCAGCACTATACCAGCACGTGGAAGACAATGTTATCCAGTCATTGGGAAAGGCAGTCAGCAGTAAGGTGCATGTCACTTTAGACACGTGGTCCAATCTTATTGATTTTTTTGATTGGGTAACAAAAATAATAGACACAGGTGGTGCAGTAGACATTGCTTATTTAGATTTCAGTAAGGCTTTTGATACTGTTCCGCATAGAAGGCTTATCAATAAATTGCAATCTTTGAGCTTGGATTCCAATATTGTTGAATGGATTAGGCAGTGGCTGAGTGACAGGCAACAGAGGGTTGTGGTAAATGGAGTTTATTCGGCGCAAAGTCTTGTTACCAGTGGGGTACCTCAGGGGTCAGTACTTGGACCCATTCTATTTAATATTTTTATTAGTGATATTGCAGAAGGTATTAATGGAAAAGTATGTCTTTTTGCTGATGACACAAAGATTTGCAACAGGGTTGACGTTCCTGGAGGGATCAGCCAAATGACAAATGATTTAGGTAAACTAAAAAAATGGTCGGAGCTGTGGCAATTGAGTTTTAACGTGGATAAGTGCAAGATAATGCACCTGGGACGTAAAAACCCACGGGCTGAATATAGAATATTTGATACAGTCCTAACCTCAGCATCTGAGGAAAGGGATTTAGGGGTTATTATTGCAGAGGATCTAAAGGTAAGTAGTCAATGTAATAGAGCAGCAGGAAATGCTAGCAGAATGCTTGGTTGTGTAGGGAGAGGTATTAGCAGTAGGAAAAGGGAAGTGCTCATGCCACTGTACAGAGCACTGGTGAGACCTCACTTGGAGTACTGTGTGCAGTACTGGAGACCGTATCTCCAGAAGGATATAGACATCTTAGAGAGAGTTCAGAGAAGGGCTACTAAAATGGTGTACGGCTTGAAGGAGAAAAGTTACCAGGAAAGGCTTAATGATCTTAACATGTACAGCTTGGAAAAAGACGAGACAGAGGAGATATGATAGAAACATTTAAATACGTAAAGGGAATCCACAAGGTAGAGGAAGGGAGTATATTTAAAAGGAAACAAAGTAGCAAAACAAGAGGACATAGTCTTAGATTAGAGGGGCAAAGGTTTAAAAGTAACATCAGAAAGCATTATTTTACTGAGAGGGTGGTGGATACATGGAACAGTCTTCCAGTTGAAGTGGTAGAAGCCAAAACAGTAATTGAATTTAAGCAGGCATGGGATAGGCATAAGGCTATCCTAAACAAAAGATAAATCCAGGTAAAGTATCCATGTAATTGGGCAGACTAGATGGGCCGAAAGGTTCTTATCTGCCGACATTTTTCTATGTTTCTATGTTTCTATGTTACATGTCCTTCACGGCACACTGGGTAACTCTGATTGCAGCTGGGAGGGATCCAAGACGGGGCATTGTGCTGGAGCTTGTTCATCCACCACGCCTCCAGAAAGCTGCTTCTATGAGGTCTGTCTGCTCCACCACCACCACCTCTTCCTCCTCCTCCTCTGTCTCTGTCTCTGGCGAAGTGGCAGTTAAACCCACGCCTGACAGGGTCTACGCAATGGCTCAAGCAAAAAGATGCCATACTGTGCTTGAGCTGGTTTGTTTAGGGGAAAGGAGCCACACCGGGTCAGAAATTTTGTCAGCTCTGCAGGGGCAGGTGCAGAGATGGTTTACACCACGCCAGCTTGAGCTGGGAATGATCGTCTGCGATATTGGCAGCAACCTTCTCTCCGCCCTACGCAAGGGTAAATTGACGCATGTACCATGCCTAGCACACGTCCTAAATATGGTGGTACAGCGTTTCCTAACCAAGTACCCAGGGCTGCCAGAGCTTCTCATCCAGGCCAGAAAAGTCTGCAGCCACTTCAGACGGTCATTACCAGCAAGCGTTCGCCTGGCAGAAATTCAAAGAGAATTCCACCTTCCCACAAACCGTCTGATCTGTGACATGCCCAACAGGTGGAACTCGACATTAGCAATGCTGCAGCGTCTGCACAAGCAGCAGAGGGCCATCAACGAGTACCTGTGTGAGTATGGCACAAGGACAGGTTCAGGTCAACTTGGTTTCCCCCCCCCGCAGTGGCTGATGATCAAGGATGCATGCACTGTACTGTCACCATTTGAGGAGGCAACGAGGATGGTGAGCAGGGACAGTGCATGCATCAGTGACACAATTCCTTTAGTGTTCCTGCTGGAGCACACTCTGCGGGGAATTATAGATGTGGTTCTAGAGGCAGAGCAGCAGTAGGAAGAGGAGGCATTCCCTAGCTCTCAAGGCCCCAGTCTTTCCGCAGACAGCATTCCAGCGGGTCAGACAGGAGGAGGATGAGGAGGAGGAGGACTATTTAAGTAGTGGGGGCATTGAAGGTGGGGATTCCTCAAGGGAGGGTTTTGTGTGCCCAGAAACAGAAGGGCTTGTGCGTGGCTGGGAGGAGGAAGTGTACGATACAGTCATCCTCATTGACCAGGAAGACTCGTCAGCAAATGCCACCTCCAACCTACGCTGCATGGGCTCCCTAATGATGCAAAGCCTGCTATAGGACCCCAGGATTCATGCTATCAAGGAGAGGGATCATTACTGGTTGGCAAGCCTTCTTGAACCACTATACAAGGGGAAAGTTGCAGAGCTCATCCTGCCCGCACAGAGGGAGCACAGGATGAAAAAACCTGAGGATGCTCTAAAGCGACACTTGTGTAACACCTTGCCAGGCACTGGTAGATTACCAAGTGCTGACACACGTGCTTCTGAGGCTGCAGGTGATCAGAGGAATAGCAGCGAAGGCCAGGGCCGCTTGACTGATGCATTTTTAAAAAATTTTAGTCCTCGACGCCCAGGGACGTCAAATGTAGGCACCCATTGCCAACGTCTTCACCATATGGTGCAGGACTACCTAGGGGCAAGGGCAGACCTGGATACCTTTCCAGCAGATGATCCACTGGCTTACTGGGTGTTGAGATTGGATCACTGGCCAGAACTTAGCCAATATGCTATGCAGCCCTTCATCTAGCGTGCTTTCTGAAAGGATGTTTAGTGCCGCTGGAGGTTTTGTCACAGACAAAAGAGTGCGTCTGTCCACCGACTCTGTAGACCGGCTGACATTTATAAAAATGAATCAGTCCTGGATCAGCAGCTATCAATCCCCTGATGCCGAAGTAACAGAATAGATCGGGTATGTCTTCTGCATGCACAAAACCTCCAGCACTGAACTCTTCCACAATACCACAAAAGGGTTACGGTGTAAATGCACTTGCTGCCATGAAAGGCACAATATTTGGCTGCACTGACACCTGTGCCAGATTTATATCATTTTAATGTTTTGAACAGCAGAGTCCAACCCTGCACTCTTCCCCAATACCACAGAGGGGTTACTGTATGATGATACTTGCTGGCCTGGCACCAAAGGCACAATATTTGGGTGCACTGACGCCCATTACCAGATCAAAAACTTTTCAATATAGGACCACATGGTCCACCCCTGCACTCTTCCACAATACTACAGAGGGGTTACTGTATGATGATACTTGCTGGCCTGGCATTAAAGGCACAATATCTGGGTGCACTGACGCCCATTACCAGATCAAAAACTTTTCAATATAGGACCACATGGTCCACCCCTGCACTCTTCCACCATACCACAGAGGGGTTACTGTATGATGACACTTGCTGGCCTGGCAGTCTTGCACCAAAGGCAGAATATCTGGGTGCACTGACGCCCATTCCCAGTTTCATATCTTTTTAATATAGGACCGCATGGTCCACCCCTGCACTCTTCCACAATACCACAGAGGGGTTACTGTATGATAGTACTTGCATGTCTGGCACTAAAGGCACAATATCTGGGTGCACTGCCATTGACGCCTGTATCAGATTCATATCCTCAGAGGGGTTACTGTGTGACGGCACTGTTGCCGACGCTAAAGGCCCAATTTTAAAGCACCTATTGTCAGTAGTGTATTTTGGCCTAGGCCTAGGGCGGCACTTTCCAGGGGGGGTGGCGGCCCGCACTTTTTTTTTGTTGCCGACGCTAAAAGCCCAATTTTAAAGCACCTATTGTTACTTTCATCCAAAGCCTGCATAAGTTTCACAATAATTTAGCCCAAAAAAACACTAAACTTTTTCTGCGCGTCCTAAAATGTCTTTTCATACAGGCTGCCGCCCCAAGCAGTTGTTTATGGATAGATTAAAGGAAAAGCATTTACCGTCATATGAAACGTCATTTTTTTGTTTTTAAGTGTTTCTATACATCCTAGAAATCCGCCACTTCACGGGCAGGTTATGGGGACCTCCTAGGCACGATATTTGAAGGAATTTTTCGTTTTTATTTTTAACCCTTCGTTCATGGAAAACTCACTGTCCCATTAAAAACTTTTTTTTTAAAACTTTTTGTCCTTGTTTCCTGTCCCCCAGGGCACTACCCGGACCCCCATACACCTTTTATGGCAAATATGTAGCATATATGCCAAATGGGATGTTCGGGTTCGGGCTCGAACCGAACTCGGGGAGTGTTCGGCTCATCCCTAGTGTTGTACAGTTTGGTTGTTTACTTTGACAGCAGCCGGTTGGGAGTGGATGGGGGGTGCTTGTATGTTACTTATGATTTTCCAAAAAATTTTAGGGTTTGATAGGTTATTGTTTAAATTGTCATTGAAGTATTGGGCTTTAGCCATTTTTGTTTGTTTTGTGCATGCATTCCGGCATTTTTGGTATTCACAGTGATCATTCATGGAACCAGTACTCTTGAAATTTGACCACAGGGAGTCTCTAAACTGGTACTTTTGCGTGAGGTCAGCTGTAACCCAGGGGAGATGGGCCCCATTTACTCGCACTTTACGCAGCGGGGTATGGGTATTCCAGACTTTCAGGAGCTCGGATTGAAAGTATTCAATTGCACAGTCTAGGTATGGGATTAGGTTTAGTCTGTACCATGGGAGCTGTTTGAGATCATTTAGGAAGGATTCAAGATTAAATTTCTTGAAAGACCTGGTGATTATTACCTTTGGTGGACATTTTGTGGCCCTTATTTTGCGCAAAAACAGTACACTAGGCAGTGATTCCTGAAACTGTTAGCGAGAACGTCTGCCTCCTGTATTCGATCAGGACATGAGGAGAGAATTCAGTCAAGCAAGGTGTGGATAGGGCTTTTCATATTAATGCGAATGGGAAGGAGATTAATTGTGTTAGCTCCAAAGCCTGAAACAGTGAGCAGTGTTTAATGTTGATTGGCTGAATCCTAAAAACAATAAAGTCGCCGAGGACCAGCAGTTCACTTTTTTGGTTTTGAGCTACTAATTTACTAAGGATTTGGGTTATGTCAGAAAGGGAGTGCACTGGGGAACTCGGTAGGCTGTAGAATCCAGCAACAATAATTGTTTTACTGAACAGGATCTCAATAATTTGCTAATATTTGTGAATTGACAGCTTTTTGTACAGCCGAATATCCACAAAATTACACCATATGGGGAAATTAGCCATTCGGTGCAATTCGATGCTCTCTGAATAACCCCTTTTATAGTGCAGTATATCTGTGATGGCAATTAACCCCGTCACACCCAAAGTGGAGTTATCTCAATTTTGCATTTTAATACATTGAAAAGCACTCATTACCATCAATAGACAATTTTCATATCTTTTAAAAGCCAGATTAATGTGTCTCCTATGGAGAAACTAATTTAGCCGTTTTATCTCTACCTAGTCACCCTGCGGAGAGATAAAACAAGCTGCATATAGCAGCCCCAAAGCTCACTGTAACAAAATGCTCAAACACATTACTTTTGCATTGCAACAGCCAGGAAGAGGTTAGACTACAGGGGGAGCTCAGGGATCACTCACTGCTGTACAGGGATAAGATTCAGGCAGTTATAATGATTGAAAAACCTTGTACAGTAAAGATACAATGTGTTACTGTAATTTCAATACACAGGCATTATGCCACATACAGAAAAGCAAAAAGTGAATAGAGGCAGAAATATTGCAGCTTCATTAGCTGGCTTATGCCACTTGTGCTGGTTTCAAATTACAGACATACAATAAACATATAACTTTTATTAGATAATTCTAAAATCATGAGTATATAGACAGACAATTCTATGTTTGAACTCGAACTCAATGCAAGTCAATGGGACTCAAAATTTGATTTTTAGAGTGCCCTCCAAGAGGGCATAAAAGCTAGATATTTGCCATAAAAGGTGTATGGGGGTCCGGGTAGTGCCCTGGGGGACAGGAAACAAGGACAAAAAGTAAAAAAAAAACGTTTTTAAAGGCACAGTGAGTTTTCCATGAAATAAGGGTTAAAAATTAAAATGAAAAATTCCTTCAAATAGCGTGCCTAGGAGGTCCCAATAACCTGCCCGTGAAGTGGCGGATTTCTAGGATGTATAGAAATATGTAAAAAACAAAAAATGACATTTCAAATGACGGTAAATGGTTTTCCTTTAATCTATCCATAAACAACTGCTTGGGGCGGCAGTCTGTATGAAAAGAGGAGACGTTTTCGAACACGCAGAAAAAGTTTAGTGATTTTTTGGCTAAATTGTGGTGAAACTTATGCAGGCTTTGGATGAAAGTAACAATAGGCAGTGGTGTATTTAGGTTTTGTGCTACCCTAGGCCTGACTAAACTCGTGCACCTCCTAATTTAAATTTGAGGCACCCCTTCCTGTCAAGGGCACACCTTTCCTGGTTAATCCCCACCCTTCCTCTTTAAGCTCCACCTTTTCCTCTTAGAGCTCCGCCTTTTCATTAAAAGTGGATACCAACTGCCTACTTGTATATTTTGTATACCATTTCAAATGTATCTATTGAGATAAATAAAATTATGAAATGTTTAAATTCAAGCATTTTTACAAAGAACAGCCATGCATGTCAAGTATACTGGATCACAGCCGCTCTAATTGGTTGAACAATAAAATCCACAGAAATGTGCACTGCATATGAGAGTATCACAGAGCAGCACAGCAATAAAACCCACAGAAATGGGCACTGTGTATGAGCATATCAGAACTGCACAGCAATAAAACTCACAGTAATATGCAGTGTGTATCACAGAATCCACAGCAATAAAACTCCCAGCAATGCAATGTGCAGTGTATATGATTGTATCAGAATCTACAGCAATGAAACTCCCAGAAATGCAATGTGCGGTGTGTATGATTGTATCCAGGGGTCAAGTCCTAGGAAAAAAAGTGAGGGAACTCACTCAAGATTTTCATTAACCCCACCACCTGCAAATAAATTCATGAGAGATATCTATCTAACCATCTGATAGATATATATATATATTATAATCAGGCAAGGAGCACTCACGGACTTAGAAAAAATAAAACAAAAATATTTATTGGGAAATCATTAAAAGAAACCGACGTTTCGGCTCAAACGAGAGCCTTTATCAAGGAAAAGAACAATAACAATAACCCATACTTTTATAGTTGTAAGATAGTAGTTACTCACCAACCCTGTATCGCGCAGCCTCTGACCGTGTCAACCCGAACCCGGAAGTGACACGTCAATGCCGGCTCTGCGAGCGCTGGAAAGCGTAAGCTGTTATTACAACGTGAAACATATTGGATCAAGACCTTAAGGACATTGGCCCCTCATGGACTCAATGAATATATCTCTTACACATCATTTTTGTATAATCGCTAAAAAACTCAGCAGCTGCTGAGGTATTGAACGGGCCTCAGGCTGTGGTTAACTTTTTGTTAACCAGAGCCGGACGTTAATCAGCATTAGGACTTTGTAATCCAGCGCTGATTAACAGTTTGCGCTCCCCATGTTAAGTATAGGGAGCACAAAGTACAGTAACCTCGTGCTGAAAAGTGCAAGATACCAAACGCTAACGGGTTACTTAACCCGTTAGCGTTTGGATTGTAATGTGGAATGCCCGTGTTAGGGCCAAAAAAAGCTAACGATAACATTAACATTGTAATAAGTATTCATAAATAAGATTCCAAACACTTGCCACACATACAGAGGGTTGGCACACGGTGCCCAGGCACTCCAGTTTAGGTGTATGGAATCATTGTGCCCTGCTGGGGACTGCACCTCCTGTGGTGTTAAGGCAGTGATTGATTGCAGGAGTCTGATGGGAGTTGCAGTGTAGGGCAGATGAGAGGACACTTTCTGACTCCTGTAGGTTTGGATTTCTGTAGCCCCCTCTCCATCCATGGTGGGCTGCAGCATGAGTGACACTTTGGTAAAGCTGAGGTGTCCTCCCTGCACAGGATTGGAGAGGGGAGGGCACCTCTCTGTGTCACCTCTGAGATGCCATATGACTGGGACAATGCTTGCAGGAGAGCCAGCATTTTAAAGGCACCCCCAGACTCTGCAGGATGGACCAGGCCTGTCCCTCTTACCTCTGAGCTGCCACTTTGTAATCCATAACCCCAACGTTCCTCACCCAGGACTTCACTGGATCCATCCCAGCTCCCAGGTCTTTGGGAAGAGGAGGACCTGCTCTGAGACAAAGTGTCCTGCACCCCCATCATTGAAAGCTTTCAGGTAAGCTTTAGGGAGGGAGGTCCCAGTGCGCTCCTCATGCAGCCTCCTTCACATGATCCCCAGAGACAGTGCAGGACGACCTGGGATCTGTTAACCTACACTCCTCACTTTCGGAGCCAGCACCAGCACTCAGCATGAATGAGCCCCCCCCTCCCTGGACGGACCCGCAGCTCCTCTCATTCTACAGCTGCTTCTACATGTGATCCTGTGCGAGGACAAGGGTCTGTTCTACTCACGGATACCTTTCTCCCCTGTACCGATGCCTGTGGTGAGATGGCGTCCAATAGCAGCACATATGAGAGTGAAAGGGGTGTGGTCCTCCTGTAAAATGTCGCGCTGTTTGACCTCACACAGCCAGCGCACGTGTTATGTGCCTGCGGCTGGCAGCTGGGCACGTCACTCACTTCACTCGTCTTCCGGCTCCACCTACTGACCACACGCAGAGGTGCAGCTGCGTGAGTGTCAGCCGGGAGCGGCCGCCATCTAGGAGAGCGGCATCAGCAAGCACTTTAACACTTTGTGGCCTATCGGAAACTACGTTCCTGCATCGTTCCTGCTGTGGGAAAAGTGCGGGAACGCCGTTCCCTTGCGTTCCCGCTGGACTCGAGCCCTGATTGTATCAGAATCCACAGCAATGAAACTCCCAGCAATGCAATGTGCGGTGTGTGTGTCAGCGTATCAGAATTCACAGCAATAAAACTCACAGCAATGCAATGTGTGGTGTGTATGAGTGCATCAGAATCCACTGCAATAAGACTCCCGCCCTCCGCCACTCCCCTAAGTACACCACTGCTCTGTGATAAGCTCACACACAAGTTTGGCGAACTGCCAGCAAGTACGGTGCTGTTTGAAGGCATTGCAAATCCCCATAGAGAAGTAATGGTTAATCTATTCAGAGAACACCAAACAGCAAAGAAATGGGAGTGATATGCCCTGATGTTCGGTGGTTTCAATCAGCAGGTTTATTCAGGCGAACCCCATAGGTTTCAATGTTAAAATTATTTCCCGTTTTTATGCAATATCTAATAAACCATTTATTATTTTAATCTGCAGTAAAAAGTCTTTATTGATTTTTTTTAGTACCTTTTAGTAATTTTTCATCAAAATTTCCCCCCCTTTTTTTAATAGCGTTTTTTCTTTTTTCTGTGACAGAACTTTTTATTATCAATCATAGGATCTTATATGTAAATTCCAGACATTTTCGTTTAGTAGTTCTTTTGAAAACAGCAGGCCACGGGTTTGCGGTGGCAGCTTTCAGTGGCTGACCCCATGCACTTTGGGGACCCTGTGGTGAATAGTGAATTCACTGCAGGGTGGAGAAATTTTATTCCCCGAAGTGCAGGGAACTACAGAACACCTAAATGTTGGCGTCATTTCGGTGCTCTGTGAGTAACCCATTTAGTGGTGAGGTTTTTTGCTGCCTCCTGGAAAGTGAAAGCCTAGGCCTTGCCTACCAGGACATACTTGAAAATTAGTGAAATCTCAATGTATCCTTCCTGGCAAAATACTTTGCAAAAGTAAAAAAAATATATATATATTTTTTTGGGGTGGGGCCACCAGTGCGGGCCTCCGCCCCCCCCCCTGGAAAGTGCCGCCCTAGGCCTAGGCCAAAATACACTACTGACAATAGGTGCTTTAAAATTGGGCCTTTAGCGTCGGCAACAGTGCCGTCACACAGTAACCCCTCTGAGGATATGAATCTGATACAGGCATCAGTGGCAGTGCACCCAAATATTGTGCCTTTGGTGCCAGGCCAGCAAGTACCATCATACAGTAACCCCTCTGTAGTATTGTGGAAGAATGCAGGGGTGGACCTTGCGGTCCTATATTAAAAAGATATGAATCTGGTAAAGGCGTCAGTGCACCCAGATATTGTGCTTTTGGTGCCAGACTGCCAGGCCAGCAAGTATCATCATACAGTAACCCTTCTGTAGTATTTTGGAAGAGTGCAGGGGTGTACCTTGTGGTCCTATATTAAAAAGATATGAATCTGGTAATGGGCGTCAGTGCACCCAGATATTGTGCCTTTGGTGCCAGACTGCCAGGCCAGCAAGTACCATCATACAGTAACCCCTCTGTAGTATTGTGGAAGAGTGCAGGGTTGGACCCTGCGGTTCAAAAAAATTTAAAATGATATAAATCTGGCACAGGCGTCAGTGCAGCCAAATATTGTGCCTTTCATGGCAGCAAGTGCATTCACACCGTAACCCTTTTGTGGTATTGTGGAAGAGTGCAGGGTTGGACCCTGCGGTTCAAATAATTAAAATGATATAAATCTGGCACAGGCGTCAGTGCAGCCAAATATTGTGCCTTTCATGGCAGCAAGTGCATTCACACCGTAACCCTTTTGTGGTATTGTGGAAGAGTTCAGTGCTGGAGGTTTTGTGAATGCAGAAGACATCCCCGATCTATTCCGTTACGTCAGCATCAGAGGATTGATAACTGCTGAACCAGGACTGATTCATTTTTATAAATGTCAGCCGGTCTACAGAGTCGGTGGACAGACGCACTCTTTTGTCTGTGACAAAACCTCCAGCGGCACTAAACATCCTTTCAGAAAGCACGCTAGATGAAGGGCAACCTAGTAGCTGCATAGCATATTGGCTAAATTCTGGCCAGTGATCCAATCTCAACACCCAGTAAGCCAGTGGATCATCTGCTGGAAAGGTATCCAGGTCTGCCCTTGCCCCTAGGTAGTCCTGCACCATATGGTGAAGACGCTGGCAATGGGTGCCTACATTTGACGTCCCTGGGCGTCGTGGATTAAAAAAATGTAAAAATGCCTTAGTCAAGCGGCCCTGGCCTTCATTACTATTCCTCTGATAATCCGCAGCCTCAGAAGCACGTGTGTCATCACTTGGTAACCTAACAGTGCCTGGAAAGGTGTTACACAAGTGTCGCTTTAGAGCTTCCTCAAGTTGTTTCATCCTGTGCTCTCTCTGTGAGGGCAGGATGAGCTCTGCAACTTTACCCTTGTATCGTGGATCAAGAAGGGTTGCCAACCAGTAATGATCCCTCTCCTTGATAGCACGAATCCTGGGGTCCTTTAGCAGGCTTTGCATTATAAGGGAGCCCATGCAGCGTAGGTTGGAGGTGGCATTAGCTTCCGAGTCTTCCTGGTCAATGAGGATGACCCCATCGTGCACTTCCTCCTCCCAGCCACGCACTAGCCCTTGTGTTTCTGGGCACACGAAACCCGCCCTTGAGGAATCCCCACCTTCCATGCCCCCACTACTTAAATATTCCTCCTCCTCCTCATCCTCCTCCTGTCTGATCTGAGTAGGACCTGCTGGAATGCTGTCTGCGGAAAGACTGGGGCCTTCAGAGCTAGGGAAGGCCTCCTCTTTCTCCCACTGCTCTGCCTCTAGAGCCACATCTATAATTCCCGCAGAGTGTGCTTCAGCAGGAACACTAAAAGAATTGTGTCACTGATACATGCACTGTCCCTGCTCACCATCCTCATTACCTCCTCAAATGGTGACAGTACAGTGCATGCATCCTTGATCATCAGCCACTGCGGGGGGGGGGGGAAACAAGTTGACCTGAACCTGTCCTTGTGCCATACTCACACAGGTACTCGTTGATGGCCCTCTGCTGCTTGTGCAGATGCTGCAGCATTGCTAATGTTGAGTTCCACCTGGTGGGCATGTCACAGATCAGACGGTTTGTGGGAAGGTGGAATTCTCTTTGAATTTCTGCCAGGCGAACGTTTGCTGGGAATGACCGTCTGAAGTGGCTGCAGACTTTTCTGGCCTGGCTGAGAAGCTCTGCCAGCCCTGGGTACTTGGTTAGGAAACGCTGTACCACTAGATTTAGGACGTGTGCTAGGCATGGTACATGCATCAATTTACCCGTGCGTAGGGCGGAGAGAAGGTTGCTGCCATTATCACAGATGATCATTCCCAGCTGAAGCTGGCGTGGTGTTATCCATCTCTGCACCTGGCCCTGCAGAGCTGACAGAATTTCTGGCCCGGTGTGGCTCCTGTCCCCTAAACAAACCAGCTCAAGCACAGTATAGCTTCTTTTTGCTTGAGCCATTGCGTAGACCCTGTCAGGCGTTGGTTTAACTGCCACTTTGCCAAAGACAGAGAAGGAGGAGGAAGAGGTGGTGGTGGAGCAGACAGACCTCATACAAGCAGCTTTCTGGAGGCGTGGTGGATGAACAAGCTCCAGCACAGAGCTCCATCTTGGATCCCTCCCAGCTGCAATCAGAGTTACCCAGTGTGCCGTGAAGGAAATGTAACGACCCTGTCCATGCTTGCTGGACCTTGTGTCTAAAGTCACATGCACCTTGCTGCTGACTGCCTTTCCCAATGACTTGATAACATTGTCTTCCACGTGCTGGTATAGTGCTGGAATGGCCTTGCGTGAAAAGTAATGGCGTTTTGGAACCTGCCACTGTGGTACAGCACATTCAGCAAATTCACGGAAAGGAGCAGAGTCCACCAGCTGGAAAGGCAGCAGCTGCAATGCGAGTAATTTTGCTAAGCTGGCATTTAGACACTGTGCTTGGGGATGGTTGGGACTATATTTTTTCTTACGCTGCAGCAGCTGGGGCAACGTAATCTGACTGCGTAAATCTTCAGCTGATGGGATGCTGTCACATTGTGAGGAAGGACCTGGTACATCCATTACTGTAGCATCATCCCTGTCAGGGGAAGTTGTAGCAGGCAATGACATGGCAGGACATACAGTGGGGGTAGAGACAGATGAGGAGGAGGAGGACCTACGCAAAGTTTTGCGCCAACGGGATGTGTGGCAGGAGGTCATATGTCGCCTCAAGCACGTGGTACCCAAGCGTCCGGTGTCTTTCCCACGCTTGAGCCTCATCTGACATAGATTACAAATAGCAACGGTGGGGTCTGCTGCACATTTCTTAAAGAACTCCCAGACAGCAGAGTTCCTGCATGTGTGCTTTGAGAAAACAGTGCTCTGCACCAGAGCAGCTCTGACATCTGATGCCTTGGACTGGCTAGTGCTACGGTTGGTCATAGAGGATGTTGTGCCTCGTGTTTGCTGTGCCTCCTCCTCCTCACTTGATTCCTCTGGTCGATCTGGCACCCAGGTGGAGTCAGTGACCTCATCATCATTGTCATCATCACCCCCTATCTCCTCGTCACTGGAGCCAACTTGGCAGTATGCTGCAGCTGCTGGGGCAACATGAGTGCCAGTTATTTGTGTGTCATCACTGGCACCTAGGCTTGTGCACCGATTTTTTTTTTCCGTTCGATTCGGTTCGATTTGTTCGGATGTTTAAACTTTTCGATTCGGCTCGTTTCGGGCGATTTCTGTTTCGATTCGGTTCGGCTCGACTCGTTTTTCGTGTACATTTTTTTTTCAGAATATCGACCATTTTTTGTATTTTCGTGTCACTTTGCTCGTTTTTTGTATCGACTTTTCGTGATTTCGGAAATTTTCGTTTTTTCGGAACGTCTGTTCTCCTCGTTTCAAAGCTGTCTAACTCTATTCGTTTTGACGTAAACTACTATGGTTTACTTTTTTATACTTTATATATTTTTTTATAATAAATTTTTGGTTTGTTTTTCGGATCCGATAATTCATTCTGTCGATACGATAATTCTGGCGATTCTATCGTGTTTTTTTTTAATTAAATAAAGATCCTTTTTTTCTTATGAATATACATTTCACAACTTTATTTAATCACATTAAAAAATGGCATGAAAGCCAAGGAACAAAAAAAAAGAACAAAACGATTTAAAAAATGCTAAACTGACCCGAATGGTCTGACTTTAAAAATAAAAACCAGAACAAAAAGTTTTTAAAACGGAAAAATAGTTGATCAAAATGATCTGAAACGAAAAAAAAAAGATTTAAAACAGACAAAAAAAAATTAACCCTTTCGCTGCTGAGGCATTTCATGGCTTCCCTTCACGCCTGTGTGCGGCACTGCGGTCTGCTGTTGAGCTAATTTTTAACAGTTTCGCTCCTCTTGTTTAAACGCGTTTTTTTGACGCCTTATTTTATAATATGACCCAGACCTGTTATATATCGTTCTTTCCAGCAGACTCGGCAGATGATTCATAATATATCATTATCATATGTATGCGTCATGTCCTGTCTGTATATTATAACAAAAAATGCAATAAAATTAGAATTTTCAATGTTTGTTTTACAAGGTGTAAAGTATTTTTTTCACATTTTAACATGCGAGTGTTTGTGGTTATATTTTATGAGTTGCGTTTGTTAAAAAAAATTGAAAAGGGGACTTGTTATATTTTTTTTGGGTGAAAATTACACTATTTTTAACAAACGCACCCCATACAAAAATCCTTAGTGCAGCATCATTGTTCACATTATAATTGAAATGGGAACAATATTGCTGCATTAACTAAACAAAACAAAAAACCTATTTATTTATTTTTATAGTTTAATTTTTTATAATTTTTAACATTGTCATGTTTGGTATTGTTGGAAAGGCCATGCTCTGGTCGATCCAAAGATGCCAAACATTAACCAACCGATAGCTGCCGCGGATCGGGAGATAGGGGGTTCCAATGAACCCCCTATCTCCACCATTGGTCGCAGTTAGGGGTTAACTCCAGAACTGACGTCATTGTGACGAGGTCTTGGGACTGTCGGCAGCTGCCGTTCCCCCACGCTGTTGTCTTCCTGCAAAGACATGACCATGTTGGCGGGCAGCGTCTTAGCGGGCAGCGGTGGGAGAGAGAGAGCTCATAGCTGGGAGGAGGTGTTGCGTGAAGCTGCAAACAGGGACAAATAAACTAGACCTGAGCCGCACTGAGGATCTTTGGGTTGTGTCGGAGAAGACTTCCCGCAGTGCTGCCATCAATATTTTTTGATAAATTCTTGGTTATACAATGAATGTGACTGTGGACAAAAATCCGTGTTGTTGTGACATCGCCTAAGCTTAACAAAACCAGGCCACGTCGGTAATCAAATCTCAAGGCAGTACAACAAGGTTGTGTTAGTGTGTGACATTTTATGGCCAGGCAGGAAGTGTAGAATGTGCACAGTCACATTCATGGCCACAAATATGTTGACAAATTTATGACAAAGGGTCCATAGAAATGTCAATACATTTATGTACATATAATTTTAACAGTGTGGAAACCAAGCAATACATATTAACTTATTAAGTAAGGAAAAGCAACGCACACAAACAGGAAAATATAGAAAAAATAGAAAATTTATTTACAACATCGGGAAGGGAAGGGAACATGCCAAGGATATGGCAAACTGCCCAACAGGGGCACAAACAACACAAACAAACATAGTGTAGTGGAAATAGACTGGAAGATGGCCACCATTGTAAGCCAGGCGACCACCATCTTGTTCAGAATATTGGTTCACTTGAGATAATTAGGCAGTTTTTAGCTGAAATTAGAAGCAGGCATACATAGAAATTTAGGAATGTGCTGAGATTGGAAGAAAAACAATCAAAGCGCTGAGAAAGGTCTCTGCTGTTTTCGACACAGAGAAAGCATACATCAAGGTCGTTGGGGCCCGCAGAAATACAAAGGAGTATAGAGATCAGACTAGGTGCCTTTTGTAACAAATGAGTGAAGACGCTAGGGAACGGGGCGCAGCCCGGAACAGTGGGAGCAACTAATTATGATTCACTGAAACTAACATGAAGTTTGCCAATTTACAGCCAAATTAATGAAATGTCTTTTGTATTAGCCAAAGGGAGGTACTAACCCACGTGGGGTGGGATAGCGTAACCGGGAGGTGGACTAATTGGGATGTACCTAATCATGTATTTTGAGGTATAAAATCTCAGGTCACTGTGAAAATCGCTGCTCATTCTTTGCAATTGAATCCTGTTTGAGCATCTGTTGTGATATCACAATAAAGTTTGCCTTTCCTGAAGAGACTCGTGTTCAGACAATCCTTGCTCGTGTCCGGTCCGGCCTCGTCTTGAGTGAACCTGCAGATTCCGGTTACATTTCGGGAGGAGGCTGGTCTTACTGCCGCTCCAGGAGGTCAGCGGCATTGCTTATATGCTCCCGCAATTCCTGGAGCAGTTCCTGGATGGCATCTATGGAGGTAACAGCCAGGCGTAGCTCGCCGATCGCCTCCCGATTTATCATCCTGACACTGGAGGACGTGTCCGGTCTGGCTTCTCCTTCTATATATCCAATAAATGAAAGAAGGAAAATACGGTAAGTAAAGCAGGTTTCTATTTTTGACTGAAAGTCTTGAAAAAATATAACAGTAGTATATACCAGTGCTGGCGGCCTCCTGAGGCTCCGACTCCTCCGACTCCTCCGACTCCTCCTCCACCACCACCGTCAGCATCTCATCCGGTGCTATATCTAAGAAATTAAAGAAATAAAAAATACAGTAAACAACAAAACTGATTTATTTTTGACCAAAAGTCGTTGCAAAATAAAACAGTATATACCAGCGCTGGCTCCTCCTCCTCCTCCACTGGGGCACTGGTGCCCGCCGGGGCAGATGCTGCCTTCTTCTTGTCTTCTGCCAAATCCAAAAAATAACACGTAAATAATGCAGACTGGAAAAAATGGTATATCTATACAATATATTGCCGAAAGTATTGCGACACCCCTCCACTACCCCACTACCAGCTTGACCCACCACTACTCCCATCTCATAGGTCTAAAGTCACAAAATATTTATTTATTTCCCCTGCACATACACATATATTACCGTTCAATTATATATTTTTTTCAGAATTAAACATTACGTTTATTCAATAAAAACTATTATTTGTGTTGTGTGCATACAAAACGCATTGTGCCGAGTGCTTTTAGTTATTTTATAGAAGGCCTCAGCCTCAGTTTCACTTTCAGTTTCTGCTAATAAAACTGGATATAGCAGAAACAACAGAAATCCGCCATTTTGTTTTGAAATTTGCATCTAAAGCGTTCAATAATGACACTGCTGCAGCAAACTTAATTGCTGCGCTGCAACAATTCAGCAGCTGCTGAGGATGTATTGAACGCGGCTCTGTTTGGATGCACTTTCAGAAGAACTACATGTCCCATCCTACCACTTAGCAGAGACGCAGAGATTTTTATTGATGCGCAGATGGGAGCCAATATTGGGCAAGCTGCGGGTCATCTCGTATGCATCACTCAATCACAACAACCTCCCCCCCAGCACACTACAGACTACACACAGTGCCAAAAGAAATCCAGCATTGTAACTTCATCTACATACATCAAATGTCACAATTTTCTCGAATACGTAAAATCACAAAAAGGAAGAGCTATGGCAAAAATGCATGTATGACGAGTCGTGAAAACGCAAAGCTATACACAATCACATTGCATGAAAAAAGGACTAGATAAATCAATGTATTTCTGTGCACATTAGCACATGCAAGCACATTATTATTATACAGGATTTATATAGCGCCAACAGTTTGCGCAGCGCTTTACAATATAACATGACACTTACTTTTGGCTATGACACGCCGGATGTGCCTCAGCTGCTCCTGCTCGCGCACCTTGAGGTCGGACCAGCATATTCGGAGCTGGTCCTTCGTCCGGTCTTTCCCAAATAATTCCGCGATGGTGGTGCGTAGCTTATCTAGGATACGGTCCTTGCGCGCGTTATTCTTTCTGCCGTAAGGGCCCTTATGGCAGTCATAATCTTTAAGATCAAAGATGCGGACCAGCTCCAGCATCTCGTCAAATGCCATGTTGCTGGCCCGCTTCTTCCTGGGTGTCTCTGGGGTGGAAGCAGATGAGGAGGTGTCTGAATGGGACTCTTTGTCTCTTCCTTCAGCCATGATAAATAATTTCTATATTTTTTGGCAATTGTCAAAACTCTCTACAAAAATGGCTCAATAAAGTTACGACATCCGCGCGCGCGCATGCGCGACCCACGGACGAATCGGATCCGACCCGATTCCGAAGGAATTATCGTATCGACAGAATTATCGGATCATTGGAAACAAAAAAAACAAGTGATACGCAATACGCATTTACAAATACAAAATTTACAGAATCAGCGATATAACCGATAATAGTTAAATATACTATGTCCAGAATTACCGAAATGGAACCGAAATCACGAATGGAACCGAAATCATGAATAGAGCGAAAATAAATTCAATTTGACACATTTCAAGTCCATTCGAAAATTCCGAAAATATTTTGTTTCGGCTCGGAAAACTTTTCGGATCTGTCGGTTTTCGGGTCCGATCCGATTCGGAAATTCGGCCGAATCCGAAAACACGAATCGGGAAATTTCGTGAAAATTACGAAATTCCGAAACCCGAAACGCACATCCCTACTGGCACCCCCTTCCTCTAGGTTGATTATACTCCCTTCCTCAACCTCAGAGATTGAATCAGAGCACTGTACTTGCTGCGCATCCTCAAGCACCATGTCACTGTCATTGTAGTCAAACAATTCAGCTGACTCCTCCGTGTGTGATAGTGAGGCTACGGCAGGAGTAGCTGTGGACATGGAGGCTGCATTAGATGCTTTGGCAGCTGAGGTGTACTGTAAACCACCAGAAGCCTGGCTGGCAGAGGACTAGGAGGATGAGGATGGCCTGGCTAGCCAATCCACCAAATCCTCTGTATGTTGCTGCTGCTTAAGATGGCCAGCACTCATGGTGAGTGATATATAGATTAAATATATACAGAACTCTGATTCAACTCTGGTATAAAGATTAAAGATTTACAGAACTCTGGTATAACTCAGTGAGACACCCTGATAGCTGGCAGCCAGTGACAAGACACAGATTACAATTCCCAGAAACCTCCTATAAATCAGTGTGACCCCCTGATGGGTGGCAGTGAGGAGACACAGATTACAAGTGTCAGAAACCTCCTATAAAATCAGTGTGACCCCCTGATGGGTGGCAGCCAGTGAGAACACACGGATTATAACAATTCCCAAATATTTTGTAGAAATTACTGACGCCCAAAATACTGCGTGGCACAAGACACAGATCACCTCAATTCCCAGATATTTTGTCGAAATTAGTGACCCCCAAAATACTGCGTGGTACTGGCTGTGTGTGACAAGACACAGATCACCTCAATTCCCAGATATTTGGTAGAAATTAGTGACCCAAAAATACTGCGTGGTACTGGCTGTGTGTGACAAGACACAGATCACCTCAATTCCCAAATGTTTTGTAGAAATTAGTGACCCACAAAATACTGCTTGGTACTGGCTGTGTGACAAGACACAGATCACCTCAATTCCCAAATATTTGGTAGAAATGAGACCCCCCAGTAGCGTGGTAGACCGGCAGTAAGAACACACAACAACAATCTCCTATGAAATCTCCTCTCAAATGTGTACAGAAGCGCTGCGTGGAAACCTTATATAGTGTACTGCGGGACTTAGCTCTGTGAGCCCATGATTGGGCAAAATTTGTGCCGTGACTGACTCCACTGTCCTTGTGACTTAATTCCTCTTATCTATATGCCACATACAGATAATATTTTTATATCGATAATCGTGCTGGTATTTTTTGGAAGCTGCATTGCTAATAATCTCATTGTGATCACTACACATTTCTATAAGCAGTGTATATGTCTGTTTTTATGTTTAGGTTCATCACATGTACAGGATCTGACACCAGTGGGGTATTTTGGCCTAGGCCAACAAGGCCTAGGCCTAGGGCGGCACTTTCCAGGGGGCAGCAAAAACCCTCACCACTAAGGCTAGGGTCAAACGAAAGCATTTTTACACGCGAACGTAAAAAAGTGCGTCCGAACGAATTGACGTATTTTTTCACGGAGTGCGCGAAAACGGTCATACGATGCGCATTTTTCGTGCGTGATTTTTTCAGATCGTCAATAAAACTCTTTTTGCGTCTGGACGTTATGTAGGCTGGACATTAGCAGTGTCTGACATCTCCTAATCACGCACACATGCCGCTATGCCGCAGCTGCGCACTCTGTACGTCCGTACTAGCGGTTCGGCGTTCTCGAAAAAATGCGTTCGTTTTCCACTTGCATTGCGCGGCCGGACTTTCGTGCGACCGTACTTCGTATATTGGCCGTCATTGCCCGTCATCTGCTGCTAGTGCGGCCGTAATTATGTGCGCCAGAACGCACGTTAAAAGTGCGCTGGTCTGACCCCAGCCTAAATGGGTTACTCACAGAGCACTGAAATGACGCCAACATGTTGGTGTTCTGTAGTTCCCTGCATTTCGGGGAATAAAATTTCCCCACCCTGCAGTGAATTCACCATTCACCGCAGGGTCCCCAAAGTGCATGGAGTCGGCCGCTGAATGCTGCCACCGCAAACCCGTGGCCTGCTGCTTTCAAAAGAACTACTGCACGAAAATGTCTGGAATTTACATATAAGATCCTATCATTGATAATAAAAAGTTCTGTTACAGAAAAAAGAAAAACCGCTATTAAAAAAAAAGGGGTGGGGAATTTTGCTGAAAAATGACAAAAGGGTACTAAAAACAAAATCAAAGACTTTTTACTGCAGATTAAAATAATAAATGGTTTATTAGATATTGCATAAAAACGGGAATATTTTTAACATTGAAACCTATGGGGTTCGCCTGAATAAACCTGCTGATTGAAACCACCGAACATCAGGGCATTTCACTGCCATTTCTCTGCTGTTTCTCTCTGCAGAGAGAGAAGATGACAGTAAATGGCAGGTAAAGGGGGGGGGGATAATCAGCAGTATATGAAGCCCTGTCTGCTTACTGCTGTTTAAAGTGGACCTTTCCTTAACCAGCACTGCAGTGATAGAAATTTGTCATTGAGCTGCCTGGCTCCTGGTGAGGCTGCGTGCGTGCAGGTCACGCGGTCCGGCCAGTCAGGTGGTACTGAGTTTACTTATTTTTTTTCTGTACCACCTGACTGGCTGAACCACGTGACACGCACGCAGCTGCCCGCCCTTTCATTAACATGGACTCTCACTCTATTCTGGACTGAACACCCACCGGAAGGGAATCAAAGCCACGGTGCACCCTCTGGCAGTGGCACCCCACTGCTGACAAGATGGCTCCACGCACAGACACAGCCGCGATCCTGAGTCCGTACACAGTCCCTGCTGACTCTGCACACAGCCCTACCGCAGACTGAGGCCGGTAAATATAGAATAAATAATTGCTGTGTGCTCATATTCACTCGGTTTGCTGGGAGTCTTATTGCAGTGGATTCTGATGCACTCATACACACCGCACATTGCATTGCTGGGAGTTTTATTGCTGTGGATTTTGATACACTGATACACATACCGCACATTGCATTGCTGGGAGTTTTATTGCTGTGGATTCTGTGATACACACTGCATATTACTGTGAGTTTTATTGCCCTGGAGCTCTGGGATACGCTCATACACACTGCACATTACTGTGAGTTTTATTGCTGTTCAGTTCTGATATGCTCATACACAGTGCCCATTTCTGTGGGTTTTATTGCTGTGCAGCTCTGTGATACACTCATATGCAGTGCAGGTTTCTGTGGATTTTATTGTTCAACCAATTAGAGCGGCTGTGATCCAGTATACTTGACATGCGTGGCTGTTCTTTGTAAAAATGCTTGAATTTAAACATTTCATAATTTTATTTATCGCAATAGGTACATTTGAAATGGTATACAAAATATACAAGTAGGCACTTGGTATCCACTTTTAATATAAAGGGAGGATAAGGCGGAGCTCTAAGAGGAAAAGGTGGAGCTTAAAGAGGAAGGGTGGGGATTAACCAGGAAGAGGTGTGCCCTTGACAGGAAGGGGTGTGTCAAATTTAAATTGGGGGTGCACGAGTTTAGTCAGGCCTAGGGCAGCACAAAACCTAAATACACCACTGTCTGACACAAAGGCCATCTCTGCCTGTATGCTGATAATGCAGATCCCGTGTGATATTTTGCCAGATAAGAGATGTCATCTAGAGTTCAGAATCTTTCATTCCAACAATAGTTTTGTAATGGGAAAACAAATACATGAAAAATTATAAGTGAGGGAAATTACATTATTTAATTTTTTTAACTATTTCAGAACAACAATCTATGTGCAAAATGTCTATTTTACCCTATATTTAATTGTTAACTTTTCAACTTGTGTTTCAAATAAATGTTATGATAAAAAAAAAAATCAACAAAAATCGCTTCTTAGTGAAGGGGTTAAGAAATGAATAAATGTAAAACAGGTAACTCACATGGGCCAGAGAGATCATCTCCAGCTCTGTATTTGTATGTCCTCATGCATTATTCAGGAAGCAGAGAACCCTCTTTAATGTCCTGGGAGTGCAGTCTCCAGCTTTACAGTTACAGCCTTCTTTGGCTCTCATCACAACTATCAACCTGCTGGGAAGCGCTCCCGGTGATTTAAAGAACTCATAATAAAAACTATCTGTGCTTGTAAGTAATGGCATCTCAGATCTCAGAAGACTTGGAAGGAACAGGTTGCTAGATCAGAATACAGGGGAATTTATTAAAATAACAAAACAAAAATATTGCACATAAATTTCATAAAAATGCAGAATATCTTAAAAGTCTTAAAAAGTATCCAAAACGCTTTTCACCCATTTCTGATTAAAAGAATACCCCATGGAATATATAACAACAAAAGTATTGGATGATAAAATGTGGAAAAATAAATTTACAGAGATTGAAAGTTGAATGTAGATTTAAATGTTTTTGATTTAGCATTATGATGTGACATGGCATATACCCATAGTAATCAATTACTCATTTTGAATCTCCTGAGTCTGCTGAAACATGGGATCTATAATTTCTTTGGGTCCTACAATAAAACATGACTTCAAATAATGTTTAAACATGATGATCAAAGAATTGTGAAAGGAGTGCAACACAGGGGTGATACGGCTCAGCAGCGAAGGGGCTAATCATATACATATAATGTAAACAGAACCGGTCCATGATGCTGACCATGTTCCATGACTTCTGTTCAGCAAGAGCACGTGAGGAGCTGATAGCTGATTTAGAGGGTGCAGAGGAGCAGCTGGGGCACAATGAAATACTGATAAGAGATATTCCTGGCCAAGTTGGATACAATAGGACCTACGATATGCTGCAGTCCCAAGAAATGTTCTCTCCACAGCATCGAGCCCTGCTGATTTGAAGGTGCAGGTTCCTCCACTGTTCCCCGGTATGCCAGCTCCTAGAGGTGGTGGCCTTGCCTCAGGGAAGGTGCATGGTCTGTCTGCCAAGACCCTGGACTGAGCTGGGGTTAGTTGCTGAGGTGCCTTGCAGGATCAGTAGAACTTTGATAAATAGAGGGAATGGGTCCAGACCTGAGATGGCCCATCAGCAGTACAGATGGAGTCAAGACCATTGTCTGGGAGGGCTTTCAGTGGCTGCTGCTCTGTTCCCCGGTATGCCAGCTCCTAGAGGTGGTGGCCTTGCCTCAGGGAAGGTGATCGGGCTGTCTACCAAGGCCCTGGAAGATATGCGTGACTGAGCTGGGGTTAGCTGCTGAGGTGCCTTGCCGGATCAGTGGACCTTTAGTAAATAGAGGGAATGGATCCAGACCTGAGATGGCCCATCAGCAGTACAGATGGAGTCAAGACCATGGTCTGGGAGGGCTTGCAGTGGCTGCTGCTCTGTTGCCTGTATGCTGGGGTGTCTGCCCTTTCATTGGACACTCTGAAAAGATATTTACCCCCCCCACCACCCTGATTATTTTAACCTTTATTTCATTACCCTCCATCAACTGACTGTCAGGTAAGCATTTCTATTGGTAGCTGAGATGCATTTCTCTCTTTTTGTATTTATTATGTATGCAAGTATACTTTCCACAGGTTACCAGCTAACATTTCTAGCTGTGTACTTGACACTAGGGATGTGCGTTTCGGGTTTCGGAATTTCGGAATTTTCACGAAATTTCCTGATTCGTGTTTTCGGATGCGGCCGAATTTCCGAAAATTTTTAGATCCGAAAATGGCAGATCCGAAACGAAATATTTTCGGAATTTTCGAATGGACTTGAAATGTGTCAAATCGAAATTTATTGCTTTGAAACGAGGAGAACAGACTTTCCGAAAAACGAAAATTTCCGAACTTACGAAAAGTCGATACAAAAAACGAGCTAAGTGACACGAAAATACGAAAAATGGTCGAAATTCCGAAACCATGTACAATTCCGAAAAACGAAAATTTCCGAAATCACGAAAAGTCGATACAAAAAACGAGCTAAGTGACACGAAAATACGAAAAATGGTCAATATTCGGAAAAAAAAGTACACGAAAAACGAATCGAGCCGAACCAAATCGAAACAGAAATCGGTCGAAACGAGCCGAATCGAAAAGTTTAAAACTCCGAAAAATCGAACCGAATCGAACTGAAAAAAAAATCGTTGCACAACCCTACTTGACACATGTCTCCATCAATGCAGAATAATTCTCTCGGATGGCATAAGTGGACTTAATGGCTATTTAATCTTGATTTCAGGGGTCATTTATCAGCTCACCTCTACGATTTCACCACATGACTTGTGTGTTATCTTTGATTCATCTACTGCCATTTTACACATTGCGTCATTACTTTGTATTATTGCAACAAAAAACTAAAAATTAATAAAAATATGACGTATCTACACCTTAATTACAATAGTGGTTATTACTGTGTCATTAATTTGATTCCTTTGTGTTCTCAACTCATCAACTACAATAACACTGGATAGATATTTAAATAACCTGACGTGACTTAAGACAGTGTAACGAATTGGTCAGGGCAAGGTTATGGTGAACATTTAAAACAATCAGACAATGGTTACATCAGAGTTTGAGTAGCTTGTCCAAATATTGCATTTGTTTTGTGCCATTGTATTCTTGAAACTCAGCAGGACTTGTTTGTGCCAAGAGAATATCTCTGCAAACATATTCTTTGTGGCAGTTTGTATTAATAAGTAACACATGCATAAACAGCTCATAAAAGCATACTAGGTCAAAATTTTGAAATCAGAAATGTCCACACAGATGACAGAAGTTATATATGGGCTCTTGATTGGCGATGTCCTGCAAACCCTTACATTACATAGTATGCAGAACAGAACTGTACTCTTTGCTAAGGAAATTTGGAGATGCTAGAAGATACAAAGTAAACCAGACAAGAGTGAAGTCCCTCATTTAAACAGTTTTGCATTTCAAATAAAAAAAGGTTCCGAAAGTAAAGGGTTTTCCCTAAACTTATACATCGACCATTTTTTAAATCCACACCTTAGTGATAGAATTCACTGAAACAAACATTTCTGCATTTGCATTTACTAAAAATGCAAGCTTTGATGGAAATGAGAGGGAAGTACAGTCAGGATGTTGTCACAAAGCAACAATGTTGAACTCGTTCAGGTGCAGATGACATGGATATAAATCTCATTAATTACAGTTGTGTTCAAAATTATTCAACCCCCAATGCTGTAAAGGGTTTTCGGGAATTTAGTGTACATTTGTAATTGTATTCAGAATGAAATCCTACAATGACTTTTTAAAGAACCATATGCAACTAAAATGACATCAATTGGTTTTGTAATACAGTAGTAAATGTTTCTTTTGTGAATTTGACACAATTATTCAACCCCTTAAAGACTACCACTCTGAAGAACAGAGGTTCATTCAAGTGTTTTCAATCAGGTATTGAAAACACCTGTGGATGTCATGGAGCAGCAATAAAGCATAATAAGCACCAATTAGGCAGCTTTAAAATGACTGTGATACTCAGCTCCTTCTAGACATTTACTGGTGTGGTTACAAACATGGTGAAGTCAAGAGAATGGTCCAGGAAGACAAGAGAAGAGGTGATACTCTTCACAGGAAGGGCAATGGCTATAAGAAGATTGCAAAGATGTTAAACATACCAAGAGAGACCATAGGAAGCATCATTCGCAAATTCAAGGCAAAGGGCACTGTTGAAATGCTACCTGGTCGTGGCAGAAAGAAGATGCTGACTTCGACTGCTGTGCGCTACCTGAAGCGTAGAGTGGAGTAAAATCCCCGTGTGACTGCTGAGGAACTGAGAAAAGATTTGTCAGATGTGGGTACTGAAGTTTCAGCTCAGACAATACGGCGCACACTGCGTAATGAAGGCCTCCATGCCAGAACTCCCAGGCGCACCCCCTTGCTGTCTCCAAAGAATAAGAAGAGTCGACTGCAGTATGCCAAAAGTCATGTGGACAAACCACAGAAGTTTTGGGATAGTGTTCTGTGGACTGATGAAACAAAATTAGAACTGTTTGGGCCCATGGATCAACGCTATGTTTGGAGGAGGAAGAACAAGGCCTATGAAGAAAAGAACACCTTGCCTACTGTGAAGCATGGCGGGGGGTCAATCATGCTTTGGGGCTGTTTTGCTTCTGCAGGTACAGGGAAGCTTCAGCGTGTGCAAGGTACCATGAATTCTCTTCAGTACCAGGAGATATTGGATGACAATGTGATGCAGTCCGTCACAAACCTGAGGCTTGGGAGACGTTGGACCTTTCAACAGGACAATGATCCCAAGCATACCTCCAAGTCCACTAGAGCATGGTTGCAGATTAAAGGCTGGAACATTTTGGAGTGGCCATCGCAGTCACCGGACTTAAATCCGATTGAGAACCTCTGGTGGGACTTAAAGAAAGCAGTTGCAGTGCGCAAGCCTAAGAATGTGACTGAACTCGATGCTTTTGCCCATGACGAATGGGCGAAGATACTCATAGATCGCTGCAAGACACTTGTGTCAAGCTATGCTTCACGTTTAAAAGCGGTTATAACTGTAAAAGGATGTTGTACTAAGTACTAAGATTGAATGTCACTTGGGGGTTGAATACAACTGATAATGATGTGAGCACAGAAAAGACATTTGTGGTCATTTCATTATAAATGTTATGTTATATTTGTCTGACCTACACGTGCCTCTTTGATTTAATTGTAAGCAAGATGACTGAATGATCCAAATCAATGTCAAACTGGCCAAAACACTCAATTTCAGTGGGGGTTGAATAATTTTGAACACAACTGTACCATTCCATTGCTCAACGTGACCATGTAATGTGCTTAGGAATTATTTTCTGAACTTGAGATGAATTGTTAAAGTCCAAGAGAAGTTTGTGACATTGTCTGGGATGGCTTCTGCCACTGGTCACATCTCCAAACAAAGTTGAAGGAACCCATCACTTCAGACTGTAAAAAGACCATGGCAATATTCTAAAGTTGGTGCCAATTTAAAATTGGTGCCAATTTAACCAATTTAACTGTTGTAAACTTAACAACTCCATACACTATAATGGCTCTGGTAAGTTTACAGCAGCTCTGGGTAGGTTAGCACCAACTTGAAATGGGGTCCCATATTGGGTTAGCAGCAACATTTTGGCTGTTGTTCTAGGTCTATTAAAGATTGGAGTGCTGGGTTCCTGTATCCTTTATTGGATTTCATTGGATCATGGAGAACCCATCTTACTATGAAATGGATAAACTTGAGTGCACAGCCCTTCATCTGTTTATTGAACTTTGTGGATTGATCACATCTTAAATAGATTAAACGTGACCCTCCTCAATAATTTTGAAATATTAGGAGGTATAGCAACACATCTGTGCATTATGTTGCATATGAACAGATTATGTAACAGAACAAGATTGATCACATTTTGGAATAACACAATAAAATATTGAGGTGAATAAAAGTCACCAAGACTGATAGAAAATAATTACAATTTAAGTTTAAACTACAAAAATAGAAAGAAACACAACATTCTTATTTGTAATAGAATAATTTCTGTATTAGAAATATTTACCATTATTTAAAGTCCATTAATTCTTCCCAACTCCTGATTCAGTGAACAACTGTGATTGCATAAGTTTACCCTGTTACATAATTCAACACCAAACACATCTACCATATTTGTCATCAAATTTGTTATTTTACCTTAAAATATTTTGTTTCTCCAAAGACTAACATCAGTAAGATGTAAGCATTGCACATCACTTAATGAAATCATGGTGTTTATTGTATCAAACAGTGCACATCTAATTAATAATGCATATATATATAACCTCTTAATAGAGACTGTAAGCCCAGAAGTGCAAGCATGCATAAACAAATGTCCTTCGGATAAATCAATACGCACACTGCTAAAGCGTGTTCTGTTGGCTCTGCATCAGAAATCCACATATACTTCTATTTGGTTTAAAGCATTGTATGGCCCAAAACTCTCTAATGAGTAGCATATGCTTAAGGATACATATTGTCTTTATTAAGAACACTTAATATAATTATCGTTGTAGTTTTGTATATATATCATATAGCATTAACACGAGAAAACTAAATGTATACATCTCAGTAAAAAGGTACACAAACTGAAACATGTATAACCTTAGAATATCTATTACATAATATATGTTTACGCATATCATTAGAAAAATCTTTTTTCTGAAAATCTTTAATTATTTAGGTATATTCATAGCACCTGCAGACAGTCCGATAAATAGGTATTTGTAAGTTCTGTTTCTGCCAGAAGTAAAGGAGTTTTATCATCTTCAAGGTCATCACCAGAGCAGCCGATTGGCGCCGGATCACGGACCAGCATGAAAGGGGTTAAAAAGAGGCATTGCTGGAAAGGTCACACTGTGACCTTTCCAGTGATGCCTCTTTTTTTAATTCCCTGCCGTTTGGGAGGAAGAGGGGTCCAAAGGACCCCCCTTCCTTTCTGGCACTCTCCCGGCCGTGCCGGGGGGGGGTGAAACAGAGTCAACGACCGGTGATGACGTCAGTGCGATGTCCAGTATCCTTAAAACCGGAGGTCTGACTTCAAGGACCAGAGAAGTATAGGGGGGGGGGTTGAGGACAGGGTACTTCCATGGTCCTTAAGTAGATTTTTTTCTCAGGACATACCCTGTTTGTTATTGGTCCTTATGGGGTTAATTGATAAAAGTCCCATGGGTGCCAACCCTATTGTAACAGGCTGCGCACGCCAGTGAGTATGGCCCCCCTAGTGTTAGCTAATATTAGCATATCACCAACAGCCCTGTGGCTGAAGGTTTCGTATAAAGCAAATACTAGTAACTGGAAAGGGGCAGGATCCAAGACACAAGCCTTTACAATACATAAGGTTTAGTCATCATGATGAAATATATTTAATTCTTGTCACACTTATCTATACTATAATAGAGTAAGGCTTTGGCAGTCCGTCGCCAAAGCCCTACTGCGCATGCGCGCGCAACCAGCGGCGGTTGGTTGCGCGCGCATGCAACCGCCGCGGCACGAGCCGGCTGCCGGCTCGCCGCGGCGGTTACACATGCACACAGCAGCCGGGTAGAGGCTGCGCTCGCAGCCTCTACCCGGCTGCCGCGCGCATCCAACCCCCCGAGCGGCGAAGGGAAAGTTTCCCTCCGCCGCTCGGGGGTTGGATGCGCGCGGCAGCCGGGTAGAGGCTGCGAGCGCAGCCTCTACCCGGCTGCTGTGCGCATCTAACGGGTCCCGAGCGCAGTCTGCCGCGGACGCGCAGCGGACACCTCCGCCGCTCAGGGGTAGGATGCGCGCGGCAGCCGGGTAGAGGCGCAGCCTCTACCCGGCTGCCGCGCGCATCCTACCCCCGAGCGGCGGAGGGAAAGTTCCCTCGCTTCCGCTTTGAAGGACCCAAGCCCCGGTCACGTGACCGGGGCTGGGTCCTTCGAAAACAGGAAGCGGGGAAATCTTCACTTCCCTGGCGCCGCTCGACAGGTAAGTATGAGCGCTGGGGGGGGGGGCATATCCACGAGCTGGGGGACCATATCCATGACCTGGGGGCAAATCCATGAGCTGGGCAAATCCATGAGCTGGGCAAATCCATGAGCTGGGGGCAAATCCATGTGCTGGGGCAAATCCATGAGCTGGGGGCAAATCCATGACATGGGGCAAATCCATGAGCTGGGGGCAAATCCATGAGCTGGGGGCAAATCCATGAGCTGGGGCAAATCCATGAGCTGGGGCAAATATCCACGTGCTGGGGCAGTATCCACGTGCGGGGGCAAATCCATGAGCTGGGGTAAATATCCACGTGGGGGCAGTATCCACGTGCTGGGGCAGTATCCACGTGCTGGGGCAGTATCCACGTGCTGGGGCAAATCCATGAGCTGGGGGCAAATCCATGAGCTGGGGCAAATCCATGAGCTGGGGGCAAATATCCATGTGCTGGGGCAGTATCCACGTGCGGGGCAGTATCCACGTGCTGAGGCAGTATCCACGTGCTGGGGCAAATCCATGAGCTGGGGTAAATATCCACGTGCGGGGGCAGTATCCACGAGCGGGGGCAAATCCATGAGCTGGGGTAAATATCCACGTGCTGGGGCAGTATCCACGAGCGGGGCAGTATCCACGTGCTGGGGCAAATCCATGAGCTGGGGTAAATATCCACGTGCTGGGGCAGTATCCACGAGCGGGGCAGTATCCACGTGCTGGGGCAGTATCCACGTGCTGGGGCAAATCCATGAGCTGGGGGCAAATATCCACGTGCGGGGCAGTATCCACGTGCGGGGGCAGTATCCACGTGCGGGGGCAGTATCCACGAGCTGGGGCATATCCACGAGCTGGGGCAGTATCCACGAGCTGGGGCAGTATCCACGTGCTGGGGCAATATCCACGAGCTGGGGCAGTATCCACGAGCTGGGGCAGTATATCCACGAGCTGGGGCAGTATATCCACGAGCTGGGGCAGTATATCCATGAGCTGGGGCAAATCCATGAGCTGGGGGCAATATCCACGTGCTGGGGCAGTATCCACGTGCGGGGGCAAATCCATGAGCTGGGGTAAATATCCACGTGCGGGGGCAGTATCCACGTGCTGGGGCAGTATCCACGTGCTGGGGCAGTATCCACGTGCTGGGGCAAATCCATGAGCTGGGGGCAAATCCATGAGCTGGGGCAAATCCATGAGCTGGGGGCAAATATCCATGTGCTGGGGCAGTATCCACGTGCGGGGGCAGTATCCACGTGCTGAGGCAGTATCCACGTGCTGGGGCAAATCCATGAGCTGGGGTAAATATCCACGTGCGGGGGCAGTATCCACGAGCGGGGGCAAATCCATGAGCTGGGGTAAATATCCACGTGCTGGGGCAGTATCCACGAGCGGGGGCAGTATCCACGTGCTGGGGCAAATCCATGAGCTGGGGTAAATATCCACGTGCTGGGGCAGTATCCACGAGCGGGGGCAGTATCCACGTGCTGGGGCAGTATCCACGTGCTGGGGCAAATCCATGAGCTGGGGGCAAATATCCACGTGCGGGGGCAGTATCCACGTGCGGGGGCAGTATCCACGTGCGGGGGCAGTATCCACGAGCTGGGGGGCATATCCACGAGCTGGGGCAGTATCCACGAGCTGGGGCAGTATCCACGTGCTGGGGCAATATCCACGAGCTGGGGCAGTATCCACGAGCTGGGGCAGTATATCCACGAGCTGGGGCAGTATATCCACGAGCTGGGGCAGTATATCCATGAGCTGGGGCAGTATATCCACAATAGACTGCCCTCTGGGCAGGCTTTACAACTAGTTCATAATAACTCATCTTAATTTTACCTGTATTGAAAATAAATATTATTAGGTTCGTGGCAATAGAAGAAATTTTTTAAACCAGAATAAAAAATTATAAACAAAACACAAACACACATGTTGAGAGTCGGATACTATTGAGGACAGAAATAAATTAATCGGTCTGCTGTGCAAAATGATCCTTAAGAAAGATACATTCCCAGTAGAGTTTATGTGATGTCGAATGGAAAGCTACCGACCTGATTAAAACTACTGGTTCGGAGAAATTTTGCCAACTTCCAGCCTGTTACATGAGAGATCGATGAAAATAACAAATCTTCTACCAATAAATAAAAACTAGAAGAAAATAAGAGGATGGGTTTGCAAATAGTCAAATACCCATTTCACAGACCGTTAACCACTAAAATTTCCAATCCATGTACCAGCTCAACTTTCAAGTATTCAATGCAGGCATCAACGGATAAAAATTAGAAATTGCAATTGAAAAACATATTTAACACAGGAAATTTATTTAAGGAACAGAACCGAAGGAAATACCAAATATTTTCTCAAACTTTACATGTGTTCACAGAATTTCCCCTTATGTGATAGATTAAGAGCACTAACAGTTCAACCCCTGCAAAGTAGGAATGTTTTCTCATTTATTCAACTTGTCTCACCTTACAAAAATGATAGCATAATGGAATTTATCATTTTGTGACAATTGTAACCTTATAAAAAAAGGGGAAAGACGTAAATTTAATCAGTAAACTGAATGTAGTGTGTGAATACCCCACCTGGCTGAATCCGTCTCAGGAAAGTGAACCACCGGAACATTTAGCAGGGTCACACATTGATACAGGTACTTGGCCTCAGTTGAAGGCAGGTCCAAAAGGTGGGACAACCCCCCCCCCCGCTCAAGATTTATGATGTGTACTATAAGTATTATTTAGTGTTCACTGGAGTTATTTCTAGGTAGGACTGAGTGGG
Source organism: Leptobrachium leishanense (assembly GCA_009667805.1). Taxonomy (NCBI): domain Eukaryota; kingdom Metazoa; phylum Chordata; class Amphibia; order Anura; family Megophryidae; genus Leptobrachium; species Leptobrachium leishanense. The sequence continues at coordinate 57,809,876 of CM019072.1, forward strand.
CACAAATGTGTATCACCAGTCACGTACCTTTAATGTTCTTTTCGTCTAAACCACCCCAAAAGGGATAAAAGATTTATACAGGAGGTTTAAAACATACAGATTTAGAGTTGTTCCAGATCTTATCTAGAATTATACCCACGACCATGTAGTTACTGAACCTCGAATTAGAAAAGGACACGTTTCATTCATAGTTCTAGATCATGAAACAGAGGTCTGAAATGTTTTGTGAAAGGGTTCTTGGTTATTCAAGAAGCAAATGTAGTTGTTGAGTTCCTGGTAAGGGCCAAACCTATCAAGTCTGCTACACTTTGATATATTGTCAGAACAGCCTTGATTATGTTTTATTGAAATATATAGACCTTTTTGCCCTGACCTGCAGTCATGTGAATACACTGGAGTCTGTAAACTTTGTATTAATGCCATAAGTGGGTAAATCAACGGATTCGTTTTCATTGGAACCTCGGACGCACTGCCTTAGAACTCCATTGTCAGAACTGCACAGTGTTTTATTTATTGGTTTCTACATCTTGTGGAGATTGCATCGTAGAAGGAACTTCTGTGTCTGACTGTGATGCCTACAACATAAAAGAGAAAAAGATTTTTAACACTGCAATTTTTTTTTAGGTCATTCACTGTAAAAACACACATACCAATTAGATGATCATCTACTGACTATCCATTTTCTGCAAATGCCCAGTCCTAGAACTGAATGATCAACTAAGCTACGAGACTGAACCTTGACCTCTCATTCACCAGACTTCACTTTCTACAGCAGTGTTTCTCAATCCTGTCCTCAGGACCCTCTAACATTCCAGATTTTAAGGATCACCTTGGGGGAAATGCAGACTGAATCCTGCAATCACTGAGCAGCAAATGATATCACCTGTGCTGTGCTTCAGATATCTGGCAAAAGTGTCAGCGGGTCCTGAGGACGGGTTTGGTAAACACTGCTCTAAAGTAAGGTCTTCTATAATGTATCAAAAGAAAACCCCCTCCACAACAGATATATAGGGAGTCATTCTCTATCACACAAGCCTAACTTAAAGTCAACCATAACATGAGCACTTTAAGGACTCTATTCCAAGATCGTTAAGTCAGATTCTAATGGAAAAACTGTGCGCGAGCTGATAACATTAGCATCGAACCTTTAACAATTCCAACCAAGACGTCTGTCAAGATGCTAAAGTTGGCTGTAGACATTAAAATATTTTAACAAGAAGTTAAAGAGTGCATGGAGCGGTGAAATTAATGGCTGCCGCTACTAAAAGGGGATGCAGGCACAGTTACAGCTTCAAGTATTTATAAAGCACCAACAAATTCCTTAGCGCTGCACAATGGGGGCACTGCTAATACTTAACACGTGGTTCTGCGCTTCAACTCAGGTATAAATAGGATTACCTTTTTTTGCCCTTTAATAATTGGGCAGATGTGGCAGCCAACCTCAATTTTGTTTTATTTATTTTTGCAATTTTTTGTTGATTTTACTCACATTTTGTTCCTTGCCACACGCAGCTCATTTTTCTTCCTGAAACCGGAAGTCTCTGAAGCTTTCGAACGCAATTTGCATTCCTATTCAACTTGTGTTGCATAGGAACTGCAAATTGAGCACCTCTGCGGACTTGCACACTTTACATACGCAAGTCCCGTAGCGCCTGCGCAGAGCAATGGATTGGAGCGCTGTGTGTGCATGCGCAGATCTGATCAATCGCGGCCACCCTGGGACAGCCCACTACAGCAGGTGTTGTCAGATAATGACAGATAATGACGTAAGCACACTCTCTGCATGCTGACTTCACTAGTGACCGGCAGCCAGGAAATTTTATATCCCAGCTGCTGATGATGATGGGTATGGTGGAGTACATTCCTCCACTTAACCCAGCTATTTTACCAGATCGGGGCAGGAGGGAGTGGTGTGTTAGGATGGGTAGAGTGTCCCTCTAACCATAGCCTTAACAACTGGATAGACTTCAGTGGCTCCGCAAAGTTTACATCAGGGATTTTGTGTTATGAGCCGTTAAATTTCCCTGTTTTTGCATCTAGACATTACGTTAATTCATGAACCTGGAACAGTTATACTTGTGTTTCTTAACGACTTATCCGTCCCATGGTAAGAATAGGAGACGCCAAGTACAGTAAGCAAGCGCAAGCCGTGAGATGCTAAGGTCAGAAAGTCTCAATTACCGGCAGGATGGAGTAGAGGTAACATCATTGCTCTATAACCAAGGAGACACAGGTTTGAATCCTGACAAGAGCACCTCTCCAGTAAGTGTCCTTTGCAAAACACCTAACGGGACATACTCGCCACCCAAGACATACAAAACGAGAGACATCTCAATGTATCCTTCCTGGTAAAATACTTTCTCAAGAAAAAAATATATATTTGGAATAAGGCCCTAATTGTTAAGTAATAAATGAAACTTGTAGCTTTTACAGGGACAGCATAGGAGAGAGAAAGTATACGGTCAATAAAAGCATCAAGAATGGAGTTCAAGATGAGCAAAACCCAGTCTGTCCATGTATGAAGGCATTAAATCCTTGCTATTATATTGGCTGCGGCTCATTGAAGAGCGAGCGCAGCTGTGGAGCACAATCCCGCTCGAAAACATCTCAGAGTTCAGACAGTCTACAATGACAGTCTGAATGGGCAAAATTGAAATTTCAAAGGTCAGGCCAAGGTTACAGGCATGAGTCTGGTATTAAAATCCTGACCAAAATTTCAAAACCCTGTAAATAGCCACATTGCTGTGGATACAAATCTGCCAAATCTGCACGAACAAAGAAGCTTTAGGGCATAAAATGTGTTTAATTGGCAGAAGGTTTAGAGCAGGTGAATAAGGATTTTTTTTCCTGTAAAATAATTATCTGCACATTAAATAGTTTTATTTCTGCTCCATGGGTCTTGAATGGTGAAAATAAGAAAATAAAATGTCCATCAGTAAGTATGTGCCATTAAACCCCCTCCTGTAATGCGAATAAAAGAATTGGACATTTCTGTGCTGCCAAAAAGAAAAGTGGTGATGCAGGTGTTGTGTCGATAGCATAACTAAAAGAGTTCATCTTAGCTTTTGCTATGACTATTTTTGTAGTGACATTTTACCGAGCTGGGGGATATTTTAGGGTGGGGCTTAAGGCCAGGGTCACGCGAGCACACGGACTGCGTCCGTAGTGATCCCTCCACCCAGCGCCCGTCGTAACGTTATGACAGCTTGACTGGGAGGGCAATGCGGTGTAACATGCGTAATAGTATCGCACTCGACAACAGGCGTGCTGAAATCCTCCCCATCTAAACACTACAACGGACGTCGGACGGGTCTACAGGATCCTACTAAATATACTTTCAGGTTTATTTTTTTAAGTTTTCTCTGAACTGTAGATGATATCATATATTGGCAAATAAACCTGAAAGTATATTTACAATGAAATGATAATGGGATAAAACATCAACAACAACAAAAAAAATGGGCAAAGTGGAATTGCACCAATTGCTCTGCAGAAACTGGAGCTGTTGTAGAGTGATTGAGTAAAGCAATGCAGTGGAAAAGGTTGAGTGGGCACCGTGTCTAAGGCCCGCGTCAGACGAACGCAGTGATCACATGTCACCGCACAGTTTAATGTCCGTCGTAGCATAGAATTATGATCAATAGAGACCCACACACGAAGTACGTGCGCACCGAATTGCGCACGCACAACGTACGTGGCAAACGGATGAAAGTTAGGCAAGATCATAAAACCGCTAAGACGGACGCGCAGAGTGTGCCACGTCCGCATAGCGGCCTGTGCGCGTTATGCTGCGACATCAGACGCAGCGCATTTGTGACGTCCATAAAGTTGACGCTCAGAGGTTTTTATGGTCTGGCTGACTGTACCTGTATTTTAATTATTTATTTTGATTCCCAAATTTCACTTTTTTGTTCTACATCCGTTAAAAAAAAAAGAACCGTGTGGTGTCTACAGTATCTTCCGTCAGTACGTATGTCCGTTATGCACGCACGCAGATTGCGCTCAGACTGCGTTCATCTGACATTAGCCTTATGGTGAGATGGTTGCGCTGCAGGTCTCACCGGCATGGTGGCCGCAATATTAGGCTAGGGTCAGACGAAAGCATTTTTCCCCGCGAACGTGAAAAAGTGCGTCCGAATGCATTGACGTATTTTTTCACGGAATGCGCAAAAACGGTCAGACGACGCGCATTTTCGGGCGTGATTTTGTACGGATTGTCAATAAAACTCTTTTTTCGTCTGGACGTTATGTAGGCTGGACATTAGCAGCGTCTGACATCTCCTAATCACGCAAACACGCCGCTATGCCGCAGCTGCGCACTCAGTACGTCCGTACTAGCGGTTCAGCATTCTCAGAAAAATGCGTTCAAATTCCACTTGCGTTGCACGGCCGGACTTTTGTGCGGCCGTACATCGTATATTGCCCGTCATTGCCCGTCATCTGCTGCTAGTGCGGCCGTAATTATGTGCGCCAGAACGCACGTTAAAAGTGCGCTGGTCTGATCCCAGCCTTAGACTGCGTCTGTTTTATAGACAGTGAGGATTAGGAAGCGTTAAACCAGCATCCACACCGGCCCATAGAGCCATCTCCCTGTAGTCTGTAGTCTTAATGGCCACTACATGCCTGGTAATTACTAAATGTTGCATATCAGCAAGCAGAACCACATTACAAATTGCTCTTAAAACCATTACTCTAACTAGAAAGATTGTACCAGCTATGCAATAAGTGATTATGGATCTGTAAATCGGTGCAGAAATTATATATCTAAAGACTAAAATAATAATAAAAATGTCTAAAAGTATATACATACTGATCAGCAATATATTATGGAAGCATATATAAAGAAATAGAATTAACTCTTTCGCTGCTGAGGCTTTTCACGCCTGTGTGCTGAGCTCATTTTTAACAGTTTCGCTCATCATGTTTAACCGCAGTTTGAAGGTTTATTTTATTATATGACCCAGACATATTATAGATCGTTCTTTCCGGCAGACTCGGCAGATTCATAATATATCATTATTGTATGTATACGTCATGTCCTGTCTGTATATTATAACAAAAAATGTAATAACATTTAAATTTTCAATAATTTACAACGTGTAAAGTGTTTTTTTCCACATTTTAACATGCGAGCGTTTGCGGTTATATTTTCTATGGGTTGCGCTTGTTAAAAAAATTAGAAATGGGGACTCGTTACATTTTTTTTGGGGGAAAATCACGTGATTTTTTAACAAACGCACCCCATACAAAAATCGTTAGTGCAGCATCATTGTTCACATTATAATTGAAATGGGAACAATATTGCTGCATTAACAAAACAAAAAAAAGCTATTTATTTTTTTTAAAATATTTTTTATTTACATTTTTTTGTAACTTTTAAGGTGGTCATGTTTGGTATCATTGGAAAGGCCATGCTCTGGCCGCTCCAGCGATACCAAACATTAACCCCTAGCTGCCACGGATCAGGAGATAGGGGGTTCATTGGAACCCCCCTATCTCCACCATTGGTGGCAGCTAGGGGTTAACTCTAAAACTGATGTCATCGCGCTATGCAAGATGACGCCAGTCATCAGGGGGAGATCCCGGAAGCTTGGCCTACATCCAAGATGTCGGCCAGCTCCGGGAGAGGCTCACGATCCTGCGCTTTTCGGCACCGAATCGTGATCCGACCCCCAAGGGGTTAAAGCCAGGCACCGTTTGGAAGGGCAGGCTGTGCCCTTCCAAACGATGCCTGTAAATCGGTGGCCCCTGGCAATTGGGAGGAAGAGAGGTCTGAAGGACCTCCCACTACTCCCTTTCAGGCACCTCCTCCGCTCTCGCGGGGGGGCGCCTGAAATAGATGTCATTGCGCTAGCATGACGACATCTATTGGTCCCGCTGGGGTCCCGGAGTGCTGGGCAGATAACCAAGCCCTTTGATGCTCAGCGCGTCCATCGCAGAGGGGAAGCACTTGGCAGGATGCTGAGCGTGTCCTCCGCAGCCAAGTGGTTAAAATTGAAAAAATAAAAATTGTACAGTTTTATATTATACATACTTACCAGCACGCCCACACAAAATGTGCAAATGCAAATTACTGCAACAAGAACTGCTAGAAAGACATACTCGAAGATCAAGATGCCAAAGGCAAATTTATAAGCCATATCATTGCAGGCTCTTGGGTTGTACTGGTAGATTCTGAACACCCACACACTACCTGGAAAACAAAAAAAGAAATTAAATCAGTATTAGCTTGGCAGTCACTTGTTTCATATGGCTATGTAAGAAATAGATTTTCAGGGTTTCAAGGGACCGTGAATGAAAGAATGTTGAGGGACTTGTGCAAGGTGGTCAGCAAATGTGGCCCTCCAGATGTTTAGAAACTATATCCCATAATGCTCAGCCAGTCAGTTTGACTGAGCCTCACTGGAGATGTAGTTACAAAACATCTGTCTCCCTGGGCACCGAGCAGACCCGGCGGTGGGGCTGACTTGCTTGTTTCGGGATGCAGGGTGAAGAGGTTCCACCGATTCCATTCCATACCTTATTTTATTTTTACCTCCTTTTACATTAACGCTTTCTTTTTTCTCTGCTTTTTGCGTCTTTTGCTCTGGACGTGCTTTACTCGATTTTTGTGGGATAGCTGCCTCTACATGTGCCACGTATGTTCTGTGGACTTTGCTACTTTGCCAATTTGTATGTATCTGAGCAGAAACTTACCTGATGAGATTCGTGAGAACTTTGATTCTTGAGACTTCTTCTGATGGCACTTCGATTGCATTGTAGTTATTGTTTGTACTTCGTTCCTTCTGCTGACCTTTCTTGCATGCATTTATGGTTTTCATTCTTATATGAGAGTTTCTGTGATAGCCCCGCGCAGCCACTTTCTCTTTTACTTTGCTCTTTTCAGCTGATTGTGCTGAACCCCCTCCCTTTTTATTTTGGCGATGTGGGTTGTCTCAGATGTGCCATTGTGGTGGTCACCATGGCTCTGTCTGCCATGCCCTTGAGTGCCCTGACCTCGTGACAATACCCTTCTGTGGCTTCCTATGGTCCTCTGGACTTCCGGGAGAGAGCCGGGAAAGTCACTTTGGCCCTTGCCATCCCTTCCCCTCCCCACCCCCTTTTGTTTTTGGCCCCAGCACATTTTTTTCTTTCTCCGTTCCTCCTCTCCTCCTTGTGCTTTTGAGACACGTATTTCTTTGTCTAGTTTATTATTTTCTTTGTTGCTGAGACATTGTGCGTTGGTCCTGCGTGGCCACTTTTTGTTTATTTCCTCTGGCTTATTGTACTGCTGACGTGTTTTCAAAATAAAATTTTGGAATGCAAAAATTCTTTTTTTGAAAAATCTGGAGGGCCAAGGCTGCTGACCGCTTGAATTAATTGAACACAAGTAATTAATCTTAAAACGAGTGAATCTACCCAAATAACTGTTGCTCGCTTATAGCAACTTGTACAGTCTTGTATCCGTTTCTTCCAATTTCTTACAGACTCCTGTTTTCTGATCATTTAATTCTTGCGGTCTGCTGGGAAACCACAAGTAGGAGCTGCTGAGATTTTGCCGTGTAATAACGTTCTTCACACTGTAATTTATTAACTGCATTCTCTTTCAAGTCCAGATATACTTACCCCTGTTCTGACAGGTATTTCCTTATACCATAATTCTTGTTTTACCCATAAATAAAGTAAATACATATACAATTAAACAAAATCAAAGTTTTTTCATCTGCTTGTATTGCAATTCATCTGGATTCTATTCAATGTTATGCCACTATCTGCATCTGCACTTCTATTAGGATTTTGCTACATGAACAGCTACCATTTTTATTTCAAAGGTCAGTAAATGCATATAAACAAAGCGGTTTGTGCCGCCTTCAGAGCAGAAATGTAAAATGTAATGTGTTTAGAGACGCCATCTAGTGGCCGTTTATTTTTACAGCACCGTGGTATTCAGCCTTCCCAGAATTCCTATAGGCTAAGTCATGTGCTTCCCTCACTATTACAGGGGATTGTGGGAGAGAGGCCACCATTTCCTTCACCACAGGAGCTGGAAGGAACACCTCATTACAATCTCTCCCCCTATTGAAAGCATCGTCGGTAAGGTTATGGTCTAAATTCCTCCCAGTCACCTTACAGTTTCCCTCAGCTTTAGAAGCACCTTATGTGCTGTAAATTTGTAAACCCTTATATTGCAGCCAGCTGCTTTTCATGTAGTTTTAGTCCGGCCTAGTTATAAAACCCCCACGTTTTATATGGACACATCCTGTCTTGTATTATTATCTACGTAAAACACGTATATATCCTGTATCTTTATATCGTATATTTCTGTTTTCCTATAGTTTTACCACATTCCTACAACGGGTTAATAAAACCTTCAGACTGCAAACCGGTCCCGTTCATTGACTCGTAGGAGAGGTTTACCTGCCTGTTAAGCTGCACATAGACCCCGGGGGTACGTGGAGTGGGGACAGGACAGTAAAACGACGAGCATACAAGACGCGCGATAAAGTAACCGACGCGCGGAGAAGACGCGCGAAAAGTGAAACAACGCACAGATAGGAAGCGGGTGAGAGATCGGACTGTACAGAGGCCAACTACCTGCATACGACAACCTGCAACCTTTAAACAGTCAAACCATGTCACAAAGTCAGGCGTCTTCATACAAGACAAAGGTCCCGATTGGGCTACTCTATCAAATCGTCTGTTAGCGAAGCAGCCGCCATTGCTCGCACTAAGGCCGAAGCCGCAAAAGCACGTGCCGCCTTTGCAGAGCAGGAGATGCAGCTAAAAAAAAGAGAGAGCTCTTTTGGAAATCAACCTAGAGAAGCTGGCAGTAGAGAAGGAAGCGGCAGCAGCCATAGCCGAAGCAGAGGCTCTAGAAGCAGCTACGCACCCCACCAGCAGGCATAGCGGATGCAGCAGCGTGCTCGGTCCAGGAGAGGATCACCAGGACACGCTACAACATACAGCGGAGTACGTCTATCAATACTCCAAATCAAGCAGCAATCTTCAGCCTGCACAAGAATCAATAGATGTCATCAGAGCGACAAACCAAACGCAGCAAATAAAGCAACAAACAGCCAACCCTGAAGTTCAGCGCTTCAGACAGGAGAACGCAGAGCAGAGCGACACTGCCCGTGGCGACTTCTTTGCGCAACAAGGAAATCAGCCTCCATTCCAGCGCACAGAGACGTCTTTCACACCGAAACGGTATGATGTTAACCGGCCTAAATCAGAGACTCCTCAAAGGTATTGCTACACACTCCACCCTCCTAACAATGCACTGCAGCCCTATTCTAGTAATAGCCAAGCTACTATGGACTTTGCAAAGTTCCTCTCACGGCGTGAGCTAATCACCAAAGGACTTGTAAAGTTCAACGATCACCCAGAAAGCTACAGAGCCTGGCAGTCTACCTTTCAGAACGTAATCAGAGACTTAGACCTGTCATACAGCGAAGAGTTAGATCTCCTAGTTAATTGGCTCGGAAATGAGTCCGCAGAACATGCTAAACGTATAAGAGCAATAAATATAAACTACCCAGAGACAGGCCTTAGAAGGATCTGGGAAAGACTTGAAGAGTGCTATGGCTCAATAGAGGCAATAGAAAATGCCCTGTTTAAAAGAATTGATGACTTCCCTAGAATATCTGATAAAGGTTATCAGAAACTTAGAGAACTAAGTGACCTGCTCATGGAACTGCAGGTAGCCAAAGCAGAAGGAGATTTGCCTGGACTTACTTTCCTTGACACAGCAAGAGGTGTCAACCCTATAGTCCAAAAGCTCCCCTACAACCTCCAGGAGCGGTGGGTCGCACATGGTTCCAATTACAAACAAATGCACAAGGTATCATTTCCTCCCTTTGATGTGTTTGTGGACTTTGTAAATCAACAAGCAAGAATTAGGAATGATCCCAGCTTTGATTTTATACTGTCTCATGCTGCTCCTTCCGGTTTTAGATACCATAAAACGCCAGTGATAGTCCATAAAACTAATGTTTCCTCTACAGATTCCTTCCACAGGCCATCAACCTCTCCCTACTTGGAAGATAAAGACCCTAGCCGGCAGTGTCCCCTACACAGGAAGCCACATCCTCTTCTGAAATGCAGAGGCTTCAGAGAGAAACCCATAGAGGACCGCAAGACTTTCCTCAGGGAGAACAATATCTGCTACAAGTGTTGCTCCTCAACGTCTCACTTTGCTAGAGACTGTAAGGTCAGTGTAAAATGCACAGAATGTGACAGTACAAGTCATAACGCAGCCCTACACCCTGGGCCACCTCCACGTATTTTAACTCAAGCCGACAATACCCAAGATCATAGTGAAGAAGGAATAAACACCGAAATAGGTACACCAGCAGTTACCGCACAATGTACTGAAGTCTGCAAAGGAGTCATAGGCGGTAGGTCTTCTTCAAAAATCTGTCTAGTCAAAGTGTACCCAACAGGTTGCAAGGATAAAGCTGTATGTGCCTACGCAATCCTAGATGACCAAAGTAACAAATCTCTAGCGAGATCTACCTTCTTTGACATCTTCAACATTAAAGGCCCTATCTCTCCTTACTCCTTAAAGACTTGTGCAGGTACAGTCGAGACGGCGGGGAGAAGAGCTACAGGTTTCCAAGTTGAGTCTATAGATGGCCAGACACACCTTCTGCTACCTACTGTAATCGAATGTAACCAGATTCCAGATAATAGAGCTGAGATTCCCACCCCTGATGCTGCAGTACACCACTCTCATCTAAAACGCATAGCTCACCTTATACCAGTACTAGACCCCCAAGCTCAGATAGTCCTACTCCTTGGGAGAGATATCTTACGAGTTCACAAAGTTAGAGATCAGATTAATGGCCCTCACAATGCTCCCTACACCCAAAGACTTGATTTAGGATGGGTTATTATAGGAGATGTTTGTTTGGGAAGCGTACACAAACCCACCTCAGTCAGCAACATGTTAACCAAGACTCTAGAGAACGGGCGCCCCTCCCTTTTTCAACCATGCCAAAATCGATTCCTTGTAAAAGAGCTACCACATAACACCTATCTGCCCAAATCTACCGTAGACCCTTACTGTGACAGTGACCAAGGTCACCTAGGGTCCTCAGTATTTCTCAGCACTAAAACAGATTACCAGGTAGCTACGTCCTTTGATGATAGGTTGTTCTTAGAGATCATGGAACAGGGAATAGTTAAGGATGACTCTAACAGTTGGGTCGCGCCTCTACCCTTTAAACCCCAAAGACAACGTTTGCCTAACAACAGAGAACAAGTCTAAAAGCTTTGTGTCTCTTAGGCACAGTTTTCAAAGAAAGCCAGAAATGAAAAACCACTTTTTCAGCTTCATGGAGACAATACTTGAGAACGGTCATGCAGAAGTAGCACCTACCTTAACTGACGGTGAAGAGTGCTGGTACCTACCCATATTTGGAGTATACCATCCAAAGAAACCAGGCCAGATTAGAGCAGTGTTCGACTCTAGTGCCAAACATGAGGGTGTCTCCTTAAAAACAGGGTGTCTCCCTCTAACTCTCATGCTGCCAATCACTCCCACAAATCCCATTCCCACCTTCTCTTTCTCACCCTCCTGCTGTTACTCTATTCAGGTGACATATCCCCTAACCCTGGCCCCACAACACATCCAATACTTCCCTCTCATCCTATCTCCATCGCACATAAATCACCTCCCTGCAAGCCCAGCAACCTCATTCCTATAATCCCTCAGCGCCTGTCTCTTTTCTCCTGCGCCCTCTGGAACGCTCGCTCTGTGTGCAACAAACTCACAGCCGTCCATGACCTCTTCCTTTCAAAACTCCTTCAACCTCCTAGCTTTAACTGAAACCTGGCTAACTCCCTCTGACACGGCCTCCGTTGCTGCTCTCTCACATGGCGGTCTACACTTGAGCCATACCCCCAGACCGGGTGAGAGAAATGGTGGCGGGGTCGGAATCCTGCTCTCTCCCACCTGCACCTACCAGCATCTCCCTCCTCCCCCATCCCTCTCCTTCGAGACACACTGCATCCGCCTGTTGTCTCCTCTGGCTCTCAGGGTGGCAGTCATCTACCGCCCACCGGGACCAACCTCCCAGTTCTTTGACCACTTTGCTACCTGGCTTTCTCACTTCCTGTCTTCTAATCTTCCATGCCTAATTCTCGGGGACTTCAACATTCCCATTGATGATCCTTCCGCCCCTGCTGCCTCCAAACTTCTTTCACTCACGTCCTCCCTTGGACTCACACAATCCTCCCTCCTCCCTACCCACCACGATGGTCACGCTATTGACCTTGTCTTTTCCAACCTCTGCTCCATTTCTGAGTTCAACTGTCGCCCTTTCCCCATCTCTGACCACCACCTTCTCTCTTTCAACCTATCTGGACTTCCTAAACACCCTGCTCCCCCACCCCGCACACACACTCGCAGAAATCTACATGCTGTGGACCCCCATCAATTCTCCAACCTACTTCACCACCTCCCTCATACCTCATCCTTCACCTGCCCTGATGCTGCCACTAATCACTACAACACTACTCTTATCTCTGCTCTAGACACTCTTGCTCCTCTTCGACTCTGTAAGGCCCCACGCCGCCAGCTTCAGCCCTGGCACACCCTCCAGACACGCTACCTGCAAAGATGCTCCCGCACTGCAGAGCGTGCCTGGAGGAAATCCCGCTCTGAAGCTGATTTTGTTCACTTCAAGTTTATTCTCCGGTCATACACCTCTGCCCTCCACTTGGCCAAACAATCCTTCTTCTCATCTCTTATAGCTACGCTGTCCTCCAACCGAAACGGCTCTGGTCCACCTTCAACACCCTCCTCTACCCACCTGCACCTCCCCCACAGCTGCCTTCAGCGCTCAAGACCTGGCCGACTACTTCCTCAGTAAAACTCTAACTATCAGAAGCAACATCCCAACACAAGATAGTTATCTGCCACCTCCACTCCCAGAGGTCCCCTCTGCCACCCTCTGCCGCTTCCAGCCACTGAGGAGGAAGTCAATTCCTTATTGTCCTCCTCACATCTCACCACGTGCCCGCTCGACCCCATTCCCTCACATCTAATTCCTCCCCTCTCCTCCTCCCTCACCCCTGCTCTCACACACATCTTCAACCTATCTCTCTCCACTGGCTCCTTTCCATCTGCCTTCAAACACGCGCTAGTTTCCCCTTTACTAAAGAAACCATCCCTCGATCCCAACTCTCCATCCAACTACCGCCCTGTATCCCTGCTTCCTTTCACATCAAAGCTCTTAGAAAAACTAGTCTTCAACCGCCTCTCCCTCTTCCTGTCCTCCAATTCACTACTTGACCCCTGCAATCTGGCTTCCGTCCCCTACACTCAACTGAAACTGCCCTCACCAAAGTCACCAACGACCTCCTAACTGCTAAAAAACACGGCCACTATTCTATTCTCATCCTGCTCGACCTCTCGGCTGCTTTTGACACTGTTGACCACCCCCTCCTTCTACAGACCCTCAACTCTCTGGGTCTCGGTGACACTGCACTCGCTTGGGTCGAATCCTATTTATCCAACAGGTCCTTCTGTGTGTCCTTTGCTGGTAACTCCTCCTCCTCATTGCCTCTATCTGTTGGTGTACCTCAAGGCTCTGTCCTTGGCCTCTGCTCTTTTCCTTGGTCCTTGCTCTTTTCCATCTACACCTCCTCCCTGGGCAAAATCATCAACAGCTTTGGCTTCAATTACCACCTCTACGCTGATGACACTCAGATCTACCTTCTACCCCTGATCTCTCTCCCCCTGTCCTTTCAAAAGTCAGTGACTGTTTATCTGGCATCTCCTCCTGGATGGCCTCCCACCACCTAAAGATCAACATGTCAAAGACTGAACTCCTACTTATTCCTCCCTCCAATGCCTCCCCACCTCCTGACTTCTCTATCACGGTGGAGGGTATCACCATTCCCCATCAAACCAAGTTCACTGTCTTGGAGTTACACTTGACTCTGCTCTTTCCTTCATCCCCCACATCAAGTCTCTTTCCTCCTCCTGCCGATACCAACTGCGTAATATTTACAGAATTTGGCCATTTCTTACCGCTGTCACCACAAACAACACTCATACACGCCCTGGTAATCTCCCGACTCGACTATTGCAATAATCTCTTATCTGGCCTCCCTCTGTCCCGCCTCTCCCCCCTACAATCCATCCTGAACGCCTCTGCCAGGCTAATTCACCTCACCCGCCGCTCTGTCTCTGCCACTCCCCTCTGCGAGTCCCTTCACTGGCTCCCCATCCACTGCAGAATTAAGTTCAAAATCCTTATCCTTACCTACAAAACCCTCACTAACTCAGCTCCCCACTACCTGTCCTCACTAATCACCAAATACACCCCGGCCCGCTCCCTAAGGTCAAACAGTGACCTGCGACTAGCTTCTCCCCGCATCACCTCTTCCCATGATAGACTGCAGGATTTCTCACGCGCAGCCCCCACTCTCTGGAACGCTCTCCCTCGTACTGTCAGACTTTCCCCTAACTTCTCTTCCTTCAAACGCTCCCTTAAAACGTTCCTATTTAGGGAAGCCTACACCCAACTCACTGACACAACCATCAATCACTCTCACCTTACAGTCCTCTCCTCCTGTTTCCAACCCCAACCCTCCTAGATTGTGAGTTCCTACGGGAATAGGGCCCTCATCTCCTCCTGTACTGTTTGTCAAATGTTGTTCAATGTATTGTAACCCTGTCTATACTGTGCTTATTGTACAGCGCTGCGGAATATGCTGGCGGCTTTATAAATAAAGAATAATAATAATAATAAATAATAACAATGTCTTACTGTCAGGTCCCGACCTTAATAATAGACTCATAGGAGTACTCCTCCGTTTTCGTAAAGATTCAGTTGCATTTATGGCCGACATTCAACAGATGTTTCACTGCTTCTTTGTTAAAGAAGAACACAGAAATTTCCTGAGATTCTTTTGGTTTAAAGATAACGAACCCTCCAAAGATATCAGAGTACCGTATGCGGGTACACATCTTTGGTAACAGCCCCTCTCCTGCAGTTGCTATTTATGGATTGGACTCAGACAGTCCGCTAAGGAAGGAGAAGCGAAATATGGGGCAGACGTTAGACACTTTGTAGATAAGGACTTCTATGTAGACGACTGTTTAAAATCACTGCCCACAGATGAGGCTGCTATCAGTCTCCTAAAAAGAACTCAAAGTATGCTCTCCCACTCAAACTTGAGACTTCACAAAATTGCTTCTAACAGCAAAGGGGTAATTAAAGCCTTCCCTTCCCAAGACCATTCTAATGATCTGAGAGATTTAGACCTAGGTACTGACGTCCTCCCTACTCAACGGAGCCTTGGTCTGCTTTAGGACTTAAATAGTTGCACCTTTACCTTTCAAGTCAGTCCAGACGAAAAACCATACACCAGCAGGGGTACCCTGTCCGTTATAAACAGCCTTTACGATCCCCTAGGATTTGCAGCTCCCGTCACCATTCAAGGTAAAGCAATACTCAGAGATCTTACCTGGGAGACAAAAGACTGGGATGACCCGCTCCCCACTGAGAAAAAGGGTTTGTGGATGGAGTGGAAAAACTCTCTAACAGCTTTGGCCAGAGTTCACATTGCACGTCCATATGCCCCCGTGCCCTCTTCAAAAGTTCGAACACAAAACCTCTGTGTTTTCTCAGACGCATCTGTCAAAGCAATTGCTGCAGTAGCTTATCTAAAGACTGTAGACATCGAAGAACAATGTCATATAGGATTCATCATGGGAAAAGCGAAACTTGCACCACTCTCAGAACATACAAGATTGCAACTATGCGCTGCCGTACTGGCAGTGGAACTAGCTGAACTGATCACCACAGAATTGAACATAGAGATTAAAGACGCTGAGTTCTACACAGACAGCAAAGTAGTCTTGGGTTACATCAGCAACGAATCCAGACGTTTCTATGTTTACGTCAGCAACAGGGTACATAGAATCAGAAGATCCACTTACCCAAAACAATGGCATTTCGTACCTACCGACCACAACCCCGCAGACCATGCAACCAGATCTGTTGCCGCTAACAATCTAAAAGACTCAACATGGCTTACAGGTCCTGCATTCTTACATAATTCTCAGAATATCACTTCTGACTGTCACACATTTCAACTGGTAGATATAGATACGGATGAAGAAGTCCGCCCTCAGGTGTCTACACTACACACAGTGACGTCAATCAGGATCTCTCAGATTCAACAAGTTCTCTACCTGGAGGTCACTTGTTAGGGGCATCGCTTGCTTAATTCATGTAGTTCGTTCTTCCAGGAATACTACGCCCACAGAATTAAAGGACTGTAAAGGTTGGCACCGCTGTAACAGTGCCTACAAAGCAACTGAATTGGAACAGGCAAGAAATATAATTATCCATACAGTACAACAAGAAATCTACACTAACGAAATTGACTGTATCACTAATCAGAGATCTCTTCCTAAAGACAGTGGTTTCAAGAAACTTGATCCATTCATCGATGAAGACGGCTTGCTAAGAGTAGGAGGTCGTCTTAAGGAAGCTAGCATAGACTTTTCAGAGAAGCATCCTGTATTGATCCCTGGTTGTCATCACATCTCTTCTTTGCTCGTACAACACTATCACGATCAGAAGACTCCGATGGTGGTGTCTACCGACACCAAGCGGGGAGTGAGCCGCCTTCAGAGCAGAAATGTAAAATGTAATGTGTTTAGAGACGCCATCTAGTGGCCGTTTATTTTTACAGCACGCTGGTATTCAGCCTTCCCAGAATTCCTATAGGCTAAGTCATGTGCTTCCCTCACTATTACAGGGGATTGTGGGAGAGAGGCCACCATTTCCTTCACCACAGGAGCTGGAAGGAACACCTCATTACAATCTCTCCCCCTATTGAAAGCATCGTCGGTAAGGTTATGGTCTAAATTCCTCCCAGTCACCTTACAGTTTCCCTCAGCTTTAGAAGCACCTTATGTGCTGTAAATTTGTAAACCCTTATATTGCAGCCAGCTGCTTTTCATGTAGTTTTAGTCCGGCCTAGTTATAAAAACCCCCACGTTTTATATGGACACATCCTGTCTTATATTATTATCTACGTAAAACACGTATATATTCTGTATCTTTATATCGTATATTTCTGTTTTCCTATAGTTTTACCACATTCCTACAACGGGTTAATAAAACCTTCAGACTGCAAACCGGTCCCGTTCATTGACTCGTAGGAGAGGTTTACCTGCCTGTTAAGCTGCACATAGACCCCGGGGGTACGTGGAGTGGGGACAGGACACAGTTGATGAGCTATAAATCCTCTATAAGTTACTTGATGTTGAGTTCAAACATGATTGATCTAATCTAGTAACTATAGGCTGCATATTTATATGGAAAAGTATCCCGTCACAATAACTAAAGGCTATAAAGTTCAAATAAGCGAGCAAAAACAATGTTCGTGAGGGCCCTGAGAATGGGCAACATTACAAGTGGCCTGGCATACGCTTCCAATGCAATCCGCTCTGCATGAGAGAGTTCGCAACCCTTGACGATTGTTTCGGCCTTGTAAGGCCTCCTCTGGAGGGTACAGCTGATACCGTTGTAGGCACCTGTAGCAAGGGCAGGCCACTTATGCTGTTGCCTGTTCTCAGTACTCTCAAATGGATTTTGCTCATCATATTTATTCAGGGTAATCCAGACATGGAGTCTTTGCTTGAGGTGTGTAGCTGGGTGTCATTTATACCCTTCTGATGAGGCATAAGAAGGCCTAAATTATCATTGGGGTTGTAGCATCTCATGTGGCATTTCTGTAGTGGCTGCCCTTTTTGGGTGATCATCTGATTTGCATATGGTATAGACTTCTCTGTAATGGCTCCATTGAGCAAAAAACTTTGAGACCTGAGTGGGGACCCACCATAGGACAGGCCACTTATGCTGTTGCCCATTCTCAGTACTCTCATAAACTCTGTTATGTTCCCCACTATAAAGATCAAATAGTTAATAGCATTTATTGTAGCGGGCTTAAATTTGTCACGTTCCTCCCTAACAACTAAGACACTAATCCCTCTATGCAGCACAGTTATCCTACTCTTGCAATCCTTGGAAGTGGTCGGCACAGCTACCTAGTACCAGAACCCAGAGGAGGAAATGTATACCAGAAATCAATATAGTGTTGAACCAGACAGACAGGGTAAATAATACGAATGCCCAGCAAAGGTCAACGTCAAAATAATTTACCAGAATATCAAGGATAGAAATGCCAGAGTCGGTAACGAGAATGATAGCCAGCCATATGTCAGTATCAGTCGCCAGAAGGAATGTCAGTCATAGGCCAGTATTAGTAATCAGGGTGGTAGTCAGTCATATGCCAGTATCGTTCGCCAGAAGGTATGTCAGCTGTATGCCAGAGTCGGGACCAGAATGGTTGTCAATCATATGTCAGAGTAGGTAATCAGAGTGGATCGTTACAGGGTTAGCCAAAGGGTTAATCACCAGGAGGGTAGTCAGAAAAGCAATGATCATACACAGGGTCAAATGCAATAAATGGAATATCACTGAGAGGGTGTGATGGTTTAAACTCGGTCCGTGCCACGTCATAATGCCACGCCCCGCTGGTGTGCCTGACCTGTGACTGCGAGGGGCTTCCTTATCAGTTGGCGCCTGGCCAATGAGCAGCGAGGAACGCGCTGCCGGGCGTTGGCTACTGAAGACAGCATGGGACGTAACAAAATGAATTCCTTTGTGTCCATTTTCCAGAAACTTAATAGACTAAAAGGTCCCTTGAAAAACGTCAAAGTTGCCCAGATGATCAAGCAAATGTCAACAGGTGAGCAGTCTATATGCAGCTACACCATAATGTCGGAAATTATCCCTATAGTGTAGACATTCAGCATGCACACATGCTTTTCAGAATTTTTCTCCAAGTCAAAGAAGAATAAAAAGAAGTAAATGTCAGTCTAGTACTGACGTGTATATAAACTCTCATTTATTTTTCAAGGGTATCTTTAACATGAAGTAAAAACGTAATGTTGGAGTCTATGAGGATCATGTTCAAACAATGCTATTCCCGGGCAGAACCGATGATAACGAGTCACTAATACAAGTCGGTGTTAAGTCTGAACAGCTCCCGTCAAGTGGCAAAACCATGGGACAGCTGCTATGCTGGATACCAGCTGCAAGATGTGCACACTGATCCAGGGGAAAGAAACCCGAGAATTATTTGTCCTTCAGTATCCAGTGAGAGGAGGTGGCAGATTACGCCCTCCTTTTTATCATAAAACTAGTGGTCAATATTGCAGGCACAAAATAACACCTTGCTATGGGATTATGTGAAAAGACAAGGCGTTTCTAAAGTTAATAAAATGACCATATACATGCACTAAATGCAGTGCTGCCCAGTGGGAACCAACAAGTGCAAAACCTCCAAGTAAATGAACTACAGTGAACTATAAAAGTGAAAAAAACTTTCCTATGATACACACAATGAAGCAACAGTAATAAAATAACAGTGTATATATACGTATTCGTGCAAGTGTCAATCTGTGAATTTGGTGTAGTGAAACAAAAACACTTGTATATCCAAACCGTTCAATTCATAAATTATCCTAATTACTGTAAAACAAGCTGGAGGTCTGAGGGAAAAAAATATATATATTTCATTATGGTAAACCACTCACCTATGGTGGAGACACTCTTCACTGTATGAGCCACAGTAAAGAGTGGCTCCATCATAGGTGAGTGGTTTACTTTAACTTCTATAATTTCTGGCCTTAAATTGAATTTGTTATGCGAGGAGAGCGCGGTCTCCATTTTCCTTTTGTTTTTGAGGCTCATCCGGTGGAAGAAGGGCTCTGTCACCCTTTATTTGATCAGACGCCAAAACTACCAGAGCCAGGATATTTGGGCAGCTGGAGAATGTGGGTCTGTAGCATACAGACACAGCTTTACCATTTTGGCCCTTGTCAACAACATCACTGTACCATTGTTTTTTTCCTTTTTCTCTGTGACCACCAGCTTGTTTTACAGTAACATGGACTGTAATAGACTGATTGGATATACAAGTAACGTTTGTTTTCTTGCACTACACTGCAGGTTTATATAGAAAACTATTCATGCAATCGTCACTTTTGTTTCATTACTGTTCTATCCGCTTGTGGCAGCTGGCATTCATTTTTTCTTTCAATACCTGCAGATAAGAAAACAACTTGCAGCTACCATAATATTTGGCATGCATATAAAAAGTATATGAAACACCAAAAGCTACATTAGGCAGCCATAATAGCCGAGCCGCAACAGCGGTTTGCAGATCGGCTTGAAAAGAAAAGCAGTTAATGGGTCACACATTAATGATAGTCAGTTGAGTGTAATAAAAGTTATCAATCTTCATCTAGAAATAGTAATTGGTTTGAAAAAATAAGAATCTATGTCATTCATTATTATTATACGAACCGGGATTATATTTTACAGGTGGACCTTTATTGTACTTCAAGAGACAATGATAGAAACATGACATCACACAAACTAATAAACTATAAAGATAGATCAAATCTACAAAGTGTCATTAAATCCTGGCCGTATCAGTATGTCTACAGTAACAGGGTTATTCTTTTGTAACTCGCACTTCGGGGAATCAAATTCCCTGACCCTGCGGTGAATTAAATTTTCACCGCAGGGTCCCCGAAGTATAGGGAAAAGTCGCCGAATGCATCTGAAAAACCGCCAAATCGAATGAGAAAAACCGCCGCAAAACCACCGAAAACATGAACGCGCCCGATGTTCAATTTTTTTACTTTTTTTTACATTGAAACCATTGACACCTATGGGATTCGCCTGATTAAACCTGCCAAATGAAACCAGAACATCAGGGCACTTCAATGACATTTCACTGCTGTTCGGTGTTCTCTGAATAGATTAACCATTGCTTGTCTATGGGGAGTTCACTGCCATCGAACAGCAACGTATTTCACTGGCAACTGCCTGCTTTTTGACTAGCCAAATGGCTCCAAAATTGCACCATACGGGGAAGTTTACCATTCGGTGCAATTTCGTCTCTCTTTGAAGAACCCCCTTAAATGTGGTCAAAAAAATTGAAAAGATGATGATGTCCATCTGGAGGATCTAGAAATAATCATTTTACCATTTAGAGCTAAGATCTCTGAATAGAATACCTCTTAAACCAAGCAGAACGTTCAGTCATTACATTTGATTTCTTGGCACAGCAAGGACTGACTGTAAAACCTACAAGATTTATTAGGTTTACCTGCAATGAACCAACAGAAAGAGAATAATCCTATAATGCCTTCTATTGCATATGCCGCTCTTTCAGCAACGAATTTCAATGGACTCAGAGCCAATCCCAACAAGTGAAAGACACCAGCCACGATCAGGTAGATTGGAATATTCGGTTCTGCTGGACAATTGTCCACATGCATGGAACCTGGAGAGGGAAGAGAACAGAATTAAATCCTTTGAAAAAGAAGAAGAATGGAATTGTCAGTTGTAACAAGAAATGTTTTAGATTCTTCTCTTACCAATTACAAGCATTGTAATGCTAAGTGCTGTCCACAGCAAAACAGTAAAGATCTGAAAACCTGCAAAACAAATCCAAGAAGGTAAGATATAACCCAAGCAGTGACGGCAGTGGTCAAGTTTCTAAAGTTATTAAAAAATGAAATCACAGCAAACAAATAAAGCAATTCCATTCACATAAACACAGGAAGACACAAAGAAAATAAAGGCAGGTAAAAATCAATCTGACAGCATCAGCATGTGATACACCTGCTTCAGGACATAGTGTGTGTCAGGCACATGATCCATGACCTAGGTGGCGAGAATTGCAACAAAAATAATGGATCTTTATGTTCCTTATACAAAAGCTTGAAATGGAATTCTGCAGTTGTGCAAGGCTTTGTGAAGTTTTAGTTTGTTTGAAAAATAATGAATCAATGGTCAAATAGGGTGATGCGCATTAAGTCACTTTCCTATGAACTGTATGCAACTATACTACATAAACATACAGGGTTATCCAAAGAGATTCGAAAAGTCACTGCACGTTCGGTGACTTTTCGTTCTCTTCAATTCGGTTCCTTTTGCCAATCCCATTTCGGTGACCCTGCGGTGTATTCAGCAAACACCACAGGGTCCCCGAATTGCAGGGAAAGGCTGCCGCAACCTGACGAAAACTAACCGCAAAACTCACCGAATGCACGCAGAAAACCCCCAAAAACATCTGGATTAACCTGCGAAAACCACGGAAAAAGCCCGAGCAGGAGCCAATCGCACTCAGCCGAAGCAGCTGAGACCGCAGACAGGGGAGGTGAATAAATTAGCAAAACCATTTGTATGAATCTGTGAAAATGAAACGCTGTTTGCAAAGAAACTACTGAGCGAAAATGTCTGAAATTTGCACAGGAGGTCCAGGGAATGATAATAAAAAGGGCTGTTACAGAAAAAATAAGTAAACTTAAAAAAAATGTAAAAAAATTAAGAAAAATGCTTAAAGTATC
Source organism: Leptobrachium leishanense (assembly GCA_009667805.1). Classification (NCBI taxonomy): domain Eukaryota; kingdom Metazoa; phylum Chordata; class Amphibia; order Anura; family Megophryidae; genus Leptobrachium; species Leptobrachium leishanense. The sequence continues at coordinate 57,832,314 of CM019072.1, forward strand.
CTAAAAAAATCTATAAGTAAAGAGACTTTGTGCTGCAGGATTTTATAATGAACGGTTTATTAGATATTGAATTAAAACGGGAATATTTTTAACATTGAAGCCTATGGGATTCTCCTGAATAAATTTGCCGAATTGAACCACCGAATGGCAGGGCATTAGGGGAACCTTTCACTGCTGGTTTGTGTTCTCTTAAATAGCCGAAGCATTGCTTTTCATGGGGTTTTCACTGCCTTCGAATAGGCACCGAACAGGCACCATATGTTCAGGCAGTTCGCCAGGATTTGGCGAAATGCCTGCTCTCTGGATAGCCGAATGGCCAGGAAAGGTAACCGAACGCTGATTTTCAGCGTTCGGTTACCTTTCTCAAGCAATTCGGATCTCTTTGGATAACCCTGATATACAAAGCTAGATTCCAATCCTGGTGTAAACATGATTTGGTCTTATCCTGGAGCAATGCAAACAAATGTTATTTATTGCAAACAAAATTTATTTGCATGTAGGCTCCAGAAAGAGTCCCTAAAGTTCCAGCGCATCACACAATACAGTTGGAACTTTAGGGACTCTTTCTGGAACGCATCACACAATACAGCTGGGACCTGTCTGTTTAACCATTTCACACCCAAAATAGAGTTATGTCTAAAACGCACTGTAATAAATTGTTAAGCAGTCATTAGCCTATCAAAAAGCCATTTTTCACACCAAGATCAGTGTGTCCCTATGGTGAAATGAAATCCTTTGTATTGCAGGCACTTTTTTGGCCAGCAGATGGAGACCAACTTCCTGTCAAACAGTTCATACAGTATGGAAATGTGCTGTATAGATTCCAAATGCATTGTTTCGGCTGCCTCCGTAGAAAGTAAAATGTGTAAAATATTCAACAAACACAATTTGTCTTGATCTTGGGAATACTCTGTATGCACTGGATTCGCTATTTTATTTTCCCACAGAGAAAGGTCATAAAAACTAGATTAAATAATTATTTCAAAGCCGACTTTTTCAGAAATTTGTATTATCATCTTGCATTATTTTATTTGTTTATTTAATTCCAAAGTATTTTACCAGTAAGGATACATTGAGATTTCTCTCGTTTTCAAGTATGTCCTGAGTCCTGGGTTCAAGAACATTGAAATTTTACAGTAATCACAGAAATACAAAGTAATACATGCAAGACATGCAAAACAAAAACACAAATATACAGATTAACACAGAAAATAAATATGTAAGTAAAATAGTCACTATGTTACATGTTCACAGGTGCATTCCGTATTGAGGTATGTTAATAGGGAGCTCTTGTTAAGACTGGGGTTAGATTCGATGGCGTCCGGTAGGTTATTCCATAACTGCGGTGCTTTGTAGGAAAATGAGCATCGAGACACTTTATTTTTGTATTGTGGTATTGCAAGTAAGGTGCTGGTCCTGGATCGGAGGTTATAGGATGAGGGAACTGCTAGAGGAAGCAGTCTATTCAGGTAGGGTGGTAGCTTCCCAGAAAAGCTCTTAAACACCAGGTTGGAAAGGTGAAGGGTGCGTCTAGATTCCAGCGACGGCCAGTTTAGTTCTTTTAACATGTCACAATGGTGGGTCATGTAGTTACATTGTAGCACAAAGCGACAGAATGAGTTATACAATGTAGTAAGTTTCTGAGGGTGTGTTTGTGGGGCAGCTGCATACACTACATCTCCATATTCAATAGCCGGCATAAGAATTTGTTGTACAATTTGCTTTCTTACCATGGGGCTCAGGCAGGATTTGTTTCTGTACAGGGCACCTAGTTTGGGGTAAAGTTTAGATGAGAGTTTTTCGATGTGGGGGCCAAAGGATAGATTTGGGTCTAACCACATACCTAGATATTTGAGAGATATTTGGTCAGCGTGCCATTTGATTTTGTCCTGACACGTAGATGGGGATTTTGCAATTTATGTAGTTTAGGAGCAGTTCCAAAGAGCATCGTTACTGTTTTGACAGTATTTAAAAAAAAGTTTGTTGTTAGCAGTTATGAAAGGCAAAAAGGTCACACTAAAGTATTTTTCAAATGTAGACATCCAAAAGGCGTTTACCTAGGGGGATTTCCACGCTGCCCTTTGTTCAGAAATTAAAAGAAAACAGTGGGTTTTCTACACCTTTTGTTTTCTTCTGCAGGAAGAGTGAATATTTTGTGTTAAATTACATCACAGAATGACAATGACAGCAAAACCCCTTTTACATAGATGCTACATAGTTTAGTTGAAAAAACTACATACCACGGGTTTAACCAAAAAAACGCGCTCGTCTGACCGTAGCCTAACACTTTGCGCTCCCCATGTTAAGTATAGGGAGTGCAAAGTACAGTAACCTCGCACTGAAAAGCGCAAGATTCCAAACGCAAACGGGTTACTTAACCCGTTAACGTTTGGATTGTAATATGCGGAAAGTATTTGGGCTAACGTTAATGCTCACGCCGGTGAGCGCTAACGTTAGCACCAAGTATGTAATTTGGCCCTTTGTGTTTTCCTTTGATTAGTGGCATTTTAGTGGTTAATGGGTAGGATACATGCCACACTGTTTATTATTTTTATTGTATTTCCCTGGGTTTATGGCATTTTAGGGGTCAATATGGAAGTTAGAATCTAAAGGGCCTATTCATCTTTAGACCCTTTGCCTTTTGTTTGCCACATTTCGGCAAATCCATATGGGCAAAGATATGGTGACTTCCCAGTTTAGCGAAGAGTCACCGTAATTTGCGAAAATTGGAAATCGCTGAAGCAGTTGTCGGATGTCGGCAAAAACCACTGAATAAAATATTGAATTTAAGTATCAGGTTAGTACAACAAAAAGGTATCATTACATCACATTACTGTGGGATTATGGAATCTAATTTATATATACTTAGATTGTTTCTGTGGTATGATAGAGTGGCAAAAATTATTCGTGCCCCCCAGTTTTGACTGTGATACCTTACGTGTCCCCCCCAATATATTGTTCCTAGAGTCGCCACTGCTCTTCAGTTCTTCTAGGACCTTTTGGTCATTAATCTTTAAGGCCCGGGAAAGGGGGAGGGGGGTTACAACTGTATTAAATTGGAAGGGTCAGTGAAGGGATTTTAAAGTGCACCTGTCATGGGCAAACAAGGCACATCTCCCTTTATATTAGGTCAGCATTTTTTTCCACTGGCCCGTATAATGTCGAAAACAGAGATACAGTATTTCCATTTTAAAGTCCTCCTCTCTCTCCCCGGGAAACGCTGCCTACAGAGAGCCGTCCTATGGGACAGCCTTCTGTTCGAGCAGTGTGCTGCGCTGCCTGTCCGTTAAATCCCACTTCCATAAACTGTAACTAGATTACTTGTGCACTGCAAATAAAACCACATTATAAAACACATGCTGCTGTTTTTCCCTTTAAGTAATTGCATGTAAAAAGGAAAAATAAAATTAGATATATTTTTTATCTCCTGTTTCCATTCTGTGGATATTTATCTCCTACAGTATTTAACAGTTAAAGAGGTGGAGGAGGGAATGTTAGATAAGGCAGCAGGGGGTGTATTGTGTTGACAGGGCTACTCAAGATAAGAGATGACAGCTGAATGACATGTCCCAGAGCTTAAAAAACTAATCTACCACTGGTGATGTCCATTGAATACATCCTACACAATACAATGATTTGAGTCAGTGATTGACCCATAGACGCCATTCTATGGCCATTGTCACAGGGTGAGGGGCAAGAGGTGGAAAAATACTGGAGGGAACAGTTTTCAACACAAAAGAACACAAAATTGATACACTACGGAGCTTGTTTGCGCTTTATAAATACCTGTATCATATAGAGTAACATATTTTCTTAACTAAACATACATGTGCATCGTTTTCTCATGTAAGATATCAGCAACATAAAATAAACATAATAAGGGGGCGGAGTCTGGACGTCCGCCGGAGCAGCCGCATGTAAGGAGGGCTCCCGAGGATTCGGAGTTCCCCGTGACCCCTGACAGCACCCTGCTTCTTTAGCATACCCCCTCCACCCCCACCGGATCAGTGACCATGCCGGGTAGTGTGCGGAGCGGAAAAAACCCAGACCGCAGGGAACAGAGGTGGCTCCGATTTTCCTGCGCCGCGAGGGTGCGGAGGCCCAAGATGGCGGCCCCACGAGGCGGTCGGGCCTGGTCTCGGAGGCGACGGCGGATACACGGGACACACAGCCGGCGTCTAAGGCAGATATCTCCCACCTCCTGGAACGCATGGTAGACATGCAGCGTTATTTAGCCGAGGAAATGTCCAAAATGGCGTCCGAAGTGCGGTCAGAGATAAGAGACCTGGGAGCACGCACTACAGCCCTCGAGGAGGCAGCGGAGGAGATGGTGGTGGCCCATAATGAGGTGGCACAGGAGACTGTTACTCTACAAGATAAGGTAGAAAGGCTAGAGCTGGCAGTGGAGGATCTTTCGAACAGATCCCGGAGGAACAATATTAGACTGAGGGGCCTCCCTGAGACAGTGTTGGTGCCGGAGCTGTAAGATACAGTTCTGGGCATTCTAGGACGCCTGGCGCCGGAGATTCCCCCAGCGCGGCTCCTGATCGATAGAGTGCATAGGGCACTGCGTGCCCCGAGAGGAGCTGAATCTCAGCCACGTGACGTCGTTATGAGACTTCATTATTATGCCACGAAGGAGATCCTTATGAGGAAAAGCAGGGAGGTGAACGTGACGTATGAGAACTCTACCTTAGCCCTCTACCAGGACCTGGCACCCGAAACATTACAGCGACGACGACACTGGCGCCCCATCACTTCCCACCTGATGAGTCTTAACATCAAATATGCCTGGGGCTTCCCTTTTAAATTATTGGCATTCGCAGGTGGAAAGACAGCGGTCCTGCTTCCTCACTCCGATCCGAAGAAATTCTTCTCTCGTCTTGCCTGTCCGCCGTTGGAGGGAGCCAGGAGCCTCTTTGAACCCCCGTTCCAGGCTCATTGCGTGGTCTCCAGATGGGAGAAAGTTCCTGACCGCAACCGGGAAGAGGAGAACCGTGGCCCCGATTGAACGGATGCTACATAGTCCTCTTTTGTTGCGGCTGTGGCTGCCCACGTGCCCATTATTTCCTACCTCCACGACCCTGGAGGGCCCTTTCTCCGTTTCGACTATAGCTGATGCACCCGTACATGGCAGAATTGGAGTCACGGCAGGTTGTACATGACTCGTGGAGACCCTGTCACCCGGCGGCCAGGGGTTTGGAGGGAGGTAGGGTGGGGGTGCCCACAATTTTTGGAGGTTACGGGGAGGATCCGGGGACGTCGCTTTTTGGTCCGTCCACTCTGGTTAGAACGGACGACGACTCCGGAACACTCCCTCGATTGGTCCGGCGATTCGTAAGACCGGCCTGTTTTGCTATGTTTTTTGATATGTTATCTGTGTTTTTCTTCCCCTTTTTCTTTTTCTTTTTCTCTGGCTCTTCTCAGTCTGTTCTTATTTTTCTCCTTATCTGGAGGGGATGGGCGTTCCTGGTGACACTGACATGGCGTGGGTATGAGATAAGGCCATTTCTGCGCCCGCCATGATGGCAGACCTTAAAATAATCTCCCAAAATGTCAAGGGCCTGAATTCCCTGACGAAACGCCGGTTAGTTTTAAGGGACCTGCGACGATCCGGCTGTCAAGTCGCTTTCTTGCAGGAGACACACTTTACCAGAATACGCCAGTTCAGTCTCACGGGCCGCTCATTCAACCGCTCTTTCCTGGCCTCGGCCAATACCAAACATGGTGGAGTTGCGATATTGTTACATAAAAAATGTGATTTTACTGTGCTTCACTCTGAAAGTGATGTGGAGGGTCGATATGTGCTGCTGCGGGGGACGATGGCGGGGCATACTGTGACCTTTCTTAATGTATACGCGCCGAACGTGCCGGACGCTACCTTCTGGGAGCGTCTGGAGAGTTTGGTGAAGGGCACCACTGACTCCCTGGTGGTGGTGGGGGGCGACTTAAATGCAACCCCGGTTCCAGCGATTGACAGGGGAGGTCCGACACCTAGGGCGACGCACACAGGGACACCTCAGGATAAACAACTGGCCCGCTTTCTGACGGACACACACCTGCTGGACGTATGGCGACTACAGCACCCAGGGGAGCATGACTTCACTTTCTTCTCCCACCCTCATTCCTCCCACTCGAGAATAGATCTATTCCTCCTCCCTCCTACCTCTTTGCAATGGGTAACCCGCTCGGATATCGGTAATATTAGCTGGTCGGACCACGCCCCGATCTCACTGTGGATCTCGCTGCCTGGGGGGAGGGCTCCCTGGTCGTGGCGCTTAAACTTCTCCCTGCTGCAGAAATCGGAAGTTAAAGCGGAACTATCAGCCGCGCTCGATAGATACTTTTTAGAAAATGCAACAGAAGGCATCTGTCCGGATGTCTTGTGGCTAGCTCACAAGCCGGTCATCAGGGGCCTCCTCATCCAAATAGGGAGTAGGCTCAAGCGAGAGAGGCTTCAGAGGCTCTCGGATCTGCAAGCACTGTTGGCAGATAGAGAGGCTGCACATAAGGTCTCTCGATCACAGGGGGATTATGAGGCCCTCCTGTTGGTACAACAGGAACTTAGGGCTGAGTTAACTTCGGATGCGGCCTGTTCCCTGGCTTGGTCGAAACGGTCGTTTTACGAATACTCTAATAAGGCGCATACCTTTCTGGCGAGAAAATTACGAAATCAACATAGATCGCACGCGGTAACTTCTGCCCGCACTCCTTCGGGAGAGTGCACTACAGTACCTGGGGAGGTGAACAGAATATTCACGGAATATTTTAAGCAACTGTATAACCACTCCCCGACTCACATCCCCTCCAATCGGGTTCACATGCAGAGAGTGAGAGACTACCTGTCCAACTGGAGGGGACCGGCCCTCTCGCAGGCTTGCCTGGACAGCCTGGAAGAGGAGGTGACGGAGGCTGAAGTACTCTCGGTAATCCAAGGTATGAAGCCACATAAATCGCCAGGCCCGGATGGGTTCTCGGCCTCTTATTATAAGAGCTTCTCCGCTAAACTGCTTCCCCATCTGACTAAGCTTTATAATGCATTGCTGGGGGGATCCCCGGTGGCGCCGGATTTCTTGCGCTCTGACGTGATCTTGATCCCGAAGGAGGGAAAGGACCCGGCGTTACCCCAAAGCCACCGACCCATCTCCTTACTAAATGTGGATTACAAAATTTTTATGAAATTGTTAGCTGATAGGCTGGGAGGCTTTCTCCCTTCCTTGGTTCACCCCGACCAGGTGGGCTTTATCCCCTCCAGACAAGCTTTTGAGAATACACGGCGGGCTGTGGTCCTGATGGAATGGGCGCTGGCCTCCCGGACGCCTTCTCTGCTCCTTTCCTTGGATGCGGAGAAGGCGTTCGACAGAGTGGAATGGACTTATATGTTTGAACTCTTAGAGCAGTGGGGCTTCCCGCCCCGATTCCGAGCGGCCCTGGGGACCCTGTACGCAGCTCCTCTAACTAGGATCCTCACCCCGGGAGCGAACCCAGAGACTTTCTCCATAGGAAACGGAACCAGGCAGGGTTGCCCATTGTCCCCCCCCTCCTTTTTGCCCTTTCCCTAGAACCGTTACTGGCGAATTTCTGAGCTTCACCTACAATCAGAGGACTGGGGGTCGGGGGGGAGGAATTTTTGGTCTCCGCTTATGCGGACGATGTCTTACTGACGATAGCGGATCCCCTGCACTCGGTCCCATCCCTTTTGACTGCTATTGACTCTTTCTCAGATATCTCTGGGTACAAGGTGAACTATGACAAGACGAGGGCTATGCCGCTGGGACTGTCTCGGGAGGAAATAGCCGAGCTGCGCGGTTTTACACAGGCCCCGGGATAGGGGGGGGCTGGGCATACCGAATTTATTATATTATTACTATGCTGCGCAATTAACGCAATTTGTGATGTTTCATGCCCCTTCAGGGTTGACCTGGAATCCCACCTGGCCGCCCCGGACACTCCGAACCTATATTTTTGGCTTCCCAAGGCACACAGACCTATCCTCCGCTCCACATGTTCCGCTACTATTAACTCTCTGAGGATATGGGATCTACTCCGCATCAAACACTCACTTTCCTCTGATGAGTCAGCCTTATCCCCTATATTCCGAAATCGTAGCTTTCAACCGGGACTCAACCAAAAAACATTTGCTACCTTAGAGGGTCTCGGCCTTCAGAGACTCCATCATCTATACCACAAGGGCTCGCCGCTCACCTTTCAGGACATACAGAACAGAGGCCGAGTGCGGCCCTCAGACTTCTTTCGATACCTACAAATTTCGGACTTTGCCCGGTCACCAATGGTGAAAAAAGCGGCTACGAACCCGCTTACATTTTTTGAGAATATGTGTTTTACGTATGTCCACCCACGCTCCTTGATCTCTTCTCTCTATCTCACGTTAATCTCGGGCTCCCCGGAATGGGGGCCACTCACATATACGAACCGTTGGGAGAGAGACGTGGGGGAGGAACTCCCGGGAGGGGATTGGGAGGATATATGGGAAAATGTGGCCCACTGCTCCATCAATGTAGCCCATCAAGAACAAGCCTATAAAATGCTGTTTCGCTGGTATACCCCTCCCTCACAGATGTCACATATGGGGCGGGGACTCACGGACCTTTGCTGGAGAAACTGCGGTCTGAAAGGCTCCTTCTATCACATGTGGTGGACATGCCCGTCTATTCAGCCCTTCTGGTCCCAGATACATGTTATGACACAAGAAGTATTGGGTCACCCTGTCGACAGGGAGCCCTGGTCATTCTTGCTCCACCGCTCTCAGGAGGCCATGCTTCCGCCGGAGAACAAACTCCTTCACAGAATCGCGCTGGCGGCTCGGAGAGCGGTGGCGCAGCAGTGGACAGCGCCTAGCCTCCCCTCCTTGGAGAGGGTACGAATTAACATAAGAGAAGCCATGACGATGGATAGATTGACGGCGATGGTCCATGACACCATGCACCTGTTCGACCGGGTCTGGGCCCCCTGGCTGGAATACGAGATAGGATAGGATGGATAGAAACGTCCAGTAGGGACTTCAGGGGGCTGCCCCTCAAGTGTTCGCGGTTGGGGTTGTCGGTTCCCCCCCCCCTCTCTATTTTCTCTCTTTCCCCTCTTCCTCTGTCTTTTCCAACTTCGTCTTTCCTAGTCTCTTTATTTTTATTTCCTCACTTGATTATTGTTTTTTCTCTGATTAACTCTGAAAAAGGATGCTGATAGATGTTTCTGATAGCTATCCCCGATGGGGAGTTGTTTTATTACTGTACAGGCATCTTGTTGAAAATAAAGAATTATAAAAAAAACCAAAAAAAAACATAAGGACATTTCCTTTTTGGTGGTAGTGGCCCTTTAAACTTTCTCATGTGATCCATGTGTTTTCCTTTCATGGAGTCAGACTTTATTATTTGAGGAGCCTTGTAAAAATGTCTTCATAATTAGGTCAAGTTGTATCTAATATTCCTCTATATCCGGGGTTGGATAACATCAGTTAACGTTACACAAGCCATATGAGAGAGGGTGCAAAGTTATGACAGTAAAAGTACAGATCTGAAATATCTTATTGCAAAGAAAAAGGTATTCAATGATTTGTGGAAAACCACTATCAGAAAAAGCCTTTAGGTAGGTTGGGGTTGATAACAATAGTAATTTTATTTATGAACTATGCCAAACATGAAACATATAATCAAGTATGAAATAAACATCAACATTACATTAAGAGTGTATAAGAACAGTAGATATTATCATTGTGGACTAAATTTAGGTGGCTATCATTAGTCATGGTTTGTAATACTCATCATGAATGATTGAATAAAGTGATGATTGCTCAAAAACCAAAGAATTGACTCCGTTGTATAATAGACATATACGCCTCACAAAAATGGTAATAATATATAATAACTAAGTGTAACAAGAAATTGATAATAACTAACCAATTATATGCCAGTAGCTATATACATATTATGGTCTGATCGCTCAATGATATAAGAAGTTGTAACACTTTTAGCTTGATTGAAAATGCAATCATATACAAGAATCGCTGATCAAGGCAAATATTGGTAACAAATAGATATACAATAGTCTACACCATCTTAACCAAGCTATTGCGATCTACTTGGAAAATCTTGATTAAAGCTGGCTGGCTAATTATCAACATGTAAATAGTTATTGTATTCATCAGCTGTAATATTAACTTATATATCCACACATTTATGAAAGGGATTGTTTTCCTTATAATACAGAGTCTTCTCTTATAGTAGAGCACACATATTGTCGCACAACCTCATAGTTATATATTGGTATTGAGCATGACTGTTTAAATAAATGAATAGTAATAGAGGAATCATGAGATTGCTCCATTGAATCAAGACAGCGCAATGGCAACAATCAAGTATATTTATTTATGGTAGACAATTCGCTACAGTGTGCCAATTGGAAGTGCTATACACTATGATCAAACAGCTAGACATGCAATATACTTTGTAAAAATTAGGATAACATAGTGTCACAATATGGGCATATAGTACTAAATGCCTACACATGCAGATCGTATAAGTCCGGAAAAATAGTCTGTAGCTGCTATTCTTGACCCATGCATATATATAATGGCTGTTAGTATCCAAGTCAATTATATTGATTGGTTTGCTAGAGTAGTATATACCTCAGTAGTAATTTAAATATTCACAGCCACACATATAGAGGTATGTATGATAAATGAGGAGGGCAAATCAATATCAACATATGTTGTCGCCCAACTTCACAATAGCATATATATATAATTTAAAGGTAATGGGGTTACTCAATTAGGTACCAGCAGCCCTATATCCACAAACAAGTTGTGCTGGCTGTAAGCAGACAATTTGCTACAAAGCAGCAATTAAATAATACTCTCCGCTGGTGTCAATGGTTAAAGCTGTAATGCCAGCAACCTTGTATCCACAAACCAGATGTATAAACTGTAAGCTGAACAATTTGCTACAGTGCAGCAATTACTGATTGTTATCCGCTGTTTAAAACAGGCTTGTAGCTCAATTTGTTCAGAGACCATTATATTGCAATGTGGAATTATGGTAGTGAATACTCGTAAACAAATCAGGATATAGAAAGCCACACTCCAAGTGGGAAGTTTTTAGAATTTCCTGTTGGTGAATTTCTAACGTACCTCCTATTCGACATGAAAATAATCCACATTGGGAAACTGAAAGGAGGACATTTTTAGAAGTTACCGAGGTTTTAAATAATCAGAGTGAGAAAGCAATAAGCACCAGTCCACAATGATAGATTATAGAACCAATCAAAGAAAGTGTCCGTTAAAAGAGGGTAAACACCCATCAACATTGTACTGCGCTCAACGCACGTTTCGCCACTCGCATCATGTGGCTTCGTCAGGAGCGTGAAGTTGTCCCCTCCATCAATCTAAATATATACAAACTGAAGACCCTCCGAGGTGGAGCCAATTAAGCATAGGTTGACTTCCTCCAGGTACACCTGTGTCAATTAGATGCTCAAACCTGTATTATCGCACGTGTCACATGATTCCCTCTATCCAATCGGTTTAGTGTGTACATCTCCTAAGCAACATATATACGAAATGTATCGGGCTGGTATCTTATAAATGCATATCCCGCCGGAATAACTCATCCTGCATAATAATGCAAGAGTAGATATTATAAAAGGAAAACAGTCAGTGCCACCATTATGTATATAGGAGATGCTTGCTGTCACGACCCAACTACGCGCGCTGCTGCGCAAAGACGCCGGGTTAAGCCGCGCACTATCTGTCTATCCTAGACCCAGATAATTACGCGCGCTTCTCTAACCGTCCAGGCCGCACTACCTCTCACAGCAGGCACGTAGGGCGCGATATACTGATCCCAGAATTGCAACGCAGCACAAGTCTCACTCCTGAAGCACGTACTCACTACGTCTCTCACAATCCTGGAACTCACTTTCTTATTCTATTAGTAACGCTGCCACCAGTCCTAACGGACACTACGCGCTTCGCAACAGGAGACGCAGGGCTTAGCAACCGCACTATCCTAGACTCTGACAGTGACTACGGATCTCACAATTCCTTGCCATTTCCTGACGACCGCAAAACGCAATTTCTTATATATAACCGAGCTTAAGGCAAATAGCAATACTCCCAATCTCTTAGTTAGCGTGGATTTGATCAGCCAGAGTCAAAACTTAAATAATTTTCTGTTTATTTATGATAGAATCACAGTGCTTGGTTACATAAAAAAAATCATAACTAGAATAAATCAATTACTTATACAATACACAGCAGAATATAAAGAAAAAGGTGTTAATCACAGAGCCTTACTTACGACAGAATAATCAGTAACTGGCATCGGTGCCTCCTGGGATCTGGAGATAGAGCATGGACAAATCAGTCCTCTTTAGAAGGAACCCCAAGTGATCAGCTCTGAGCCATGCTTGATTCAGAATATATATAGGGCTGCCTTTTTCTAAGTCCAGCCTCCTAGCTGGCAGAGCCTTTGCCTACAATTCCCAGAATGCCCATCTCCGGAGCATGCTCAGTGCACTTCGTCGTTAATCTTTAATTGCCTAAAGGCGTCCCTCTTCCTTCCAGACCCCCCTTAGAGATCACGGATGTGCTTCCTGTCTTTGAAGATTGGGTCCCCATCTCTTGGGGCCGACCTGGCTGCTAAGGTGTGATTTTCTATGTTAGTGTACAAAGAAATTCCCTTTTTACAGCTACGTGTTATATCCTCCCCCCAAGGGAGAAAGCTAAACATTTTGATTACATTTCAGCTGTGGACCCAGGGATAAACTTACCAAATGGCCAGACACAAATATGAATATAACTCTATATGGAGGAGAGGAGATATGTATGAACCGGCAGATAGACACATATATACAGGCAGACCCTTATATAGATAGAAATACAGGTCTAATCTGCCACACTTGCCAATTCTAGTAGCAAGCCATTTCCTTTATCCTCCAAGATGCATTTGGCTGGCAACGCAATTACGTATCACGTGACTCACGAAAGCCAGACATTATACCAATGGCGCGGGGTATATGATCGAAATAGGAGGCTTTATGAAGGTTAATGCAAAATATAGTAAGATGTATGTTGACTAAGATAGAAGGCAGAAGAGGGAGAATTAATTAGAATAGCGAAAATAGGAGTAGTAAGTCCACGTGTCTTCATAATGAGAGTTGTAAATATATAAAAATATAAAAAAGGAAGGAGAAAGGACACTGAAGTACAAGTGACAAATTATAAAAAAATTAAGTGATGAATTAATCGGTTGGACAAAAATATTATAAACCTGCTGTTTATAAGGCAAAATTAAAGACGTATCTAGTAGGGCTATAGATGTATGAATGGAGTGAAGGTAAATCCTTCGTTCAGACCTCTTGGAGACAGGGTCTTGAGTGTATAAATCCAGAAACTTTCTGGCGTAAAAACAGATCATAATTTCCTTTTCTTTGCTGGGGTTTAACTGATTCGATACCACAAAAACGCATCCTAGATGTGTCGCCTTTCTGACATTCGCGTATATGTCTGGCTACTGGTGTATCCTGACTTCAGACAGATAGAACATGTTCTCTAATTCTATGCTTAAAGGGTCGGAAGATCTTACCCACGTATTTCATGCCACACGCGCACGTTAGCATATATACTAATCCCATAGGATTACAATTGAAGGATGACTTGACCTCAAAAGATCGATTCATTACGGTCTTTGAAGGACTTCGAATTTTTCAAAATGGAAGAACAGCTCTTACATTTGCCACATGCATATGTGCCCTTAAGGTTCGTCTTCAGCCAGGTGTTATGTTGGACTTCTTTTTTTCGATAATGACTCTCGGTACCAACACGTTTCTAAGCAGGGGCGGATCCAGGGGGGGCAATGGGGCAATTGCCCCCCCCCCGAGCAGTGCAGTTACCAGGTTGATGATCTGAGCAAGCAGAGCTTCTCTGGCGGTAAAAATCACAACACTTTGCCTGCCTTCCCCTGCTCGCGTGCAGCAGTGAGAGAGGCTCCGCCCACCTACAGCCTGCTCTGTGTGTGTGAAGGAAGGAGACGAGAGACACTGCGGCCCAGCAGCCCTGAGTGATCTGGTGTCTGGTGAGTGTATGATGGCAGCCAGCTGTCACATTCCTCCCTCCCTGCAGAGCTGGGAAGTTTTAACCCAACCCCCCCATCCATGCAGAATGGAGAGTATTTAACACCATCCATGCATCAATGGGAAGATGTGACTCCATCCCCTCTCTGCAAAGCTGGGGTGATTTAACCCCCTCTGGAGAATTTAACCCTCTTTTTTTCCTTGCAGAGCTAGGGGGATTTAACCGCCTCCCCACAGAAATGGAAGGAGTTAATGCATTCCAGCTCTGAGGGATGGAGTTATCCTTCTCAATTCTCCTGTCCCTACAAAAATGAAAGTATTTAACCCCTTTACCTCCCTGCAGAGCTGGGAGGATTTAACCCCCTCCCCAATTCTCTCCTCTCTACAGAGATGGAAACTGTTCCCACTGGGCTTAGTATTTAACCCCCACCCCTCCATGCAGAACTGACAACTCTGTTCCCACTTGGCCCCTTGGGATGTAACTCCTCTCTCCAAAAAATGCAAGCATGAGAAGGGGCGACATGCATATTTTAAATATAAAATTTTAATATAATTATTTTATTAATGTTTGAATATGTAATTCCAATATATTATTTTAATATTTATCTTTATTTAGAATGATTTTTATATATAGTTAATTTTACAAATATATATATATATGAGACAAAGCTCAGCATAGCAGCACTTCTGTGTCATATATATATATATATATATATATATATATATATATTATCCACTGTGAATATCCTACACTTTCAGCCACTGCAACACCTGAACTACCATCTGTTTATTTAATTGATGATCTGTACAACACCACAGTATAGTAACACCCCATGGCATTTGTCTCCTGCTCAGTATGAGCAGACTGTCAGCTTTATAGTCAAGGTTTTAATTTATTATTAAACTTTCTTCATGATCTGTGAAGCCTGCAGTCTGCTGTACTGGATATGAGACAGAGGATTTATGCATAATATGTGAGTATCCACAGCACGTTTGGTGACGCTGCCCATCAATTACTTTCAGGGTTATTCAGAAAGCAGTGAAAAGCAGAATGACTGGAGAATGGAAAATTCTAGGTCAAAATAGCCGATTTGGAAAGTGAGATAAATGGGAGAATTTTTCTGGTTTGGCTATTTTGACCTAGAATTTTCCATTCTCCAGTCATTCTCCTGCTTTTCACCACTCTCTGAATAACCCTGTAAGTTAAATTCTCATCACTGAACACAAAAGCCTGTTCTGCATCGCTTTCCTAATGTCCCTCATTTTAGGGTCTCCTCCATATATTCAGGGTGTGTGGGTGTCTTTTTAGGGATCCTCCATATATTCAGGGTGTGCGGGTGTGTTTTTAGGGGATCCTCCATATATTCAGGGTGTGCGGGGGTGTTTTTAGGGGCTCCTCCATATATTCAGGGTGTGTGGGTGTCTTTTTAGAGGCTCCTCCATATATTCAGGGTGTGCGGGTGTGTTTTTAGGGGCTCCTACTTATAGTCAGGGTGTGCTGGTGTCTTCTTAGGGCTCCCCCATATATTCAGGGTGTGTGGGTGTCTCTTTAGGGGTTCCTTCATATATTCAGGGTGTGTGGGTGTCTTTTTAGGGGCTCCCCCATATATTCAGGGTGTGTGGGTGTCTATTTAGGGGCTCCTCCATATATTCAGGGTGTGCAGGTGTCTCTTTAGGGGCTCCCCATATATTCAGGGTGTCTGGGTGTCTTTTTAGGGATCCTCCATATATTCAGGGTGTGCGGGTGTGTTTTTTAGGGATCCTCCATATATTCAGGGTGTGCGGGGGTGTTTTTAGGGGCTCCTCCATATTCAGGGTGTGTGGGTGTCTTTAGAGCTCCTCCATATATTCAGGGTGTGCGGGTGTGTTTTTAGGGGCTCCTACTTATAGTCAGGGTGTGCTGGTGTCTTCTTAGGGCTCCCCCATATATTCAGGGTGTGTGGGTGTCTATTTAGGGGCTCCTCCATATATTCAGGGTGTGCAGGTGTCTCTTTAGGGGCTTCCCCATATATTCAGGGTGTCTGGGTGTCTCTTTAGGGGCTCCTCCATATATTCAGGGTGTGCAAAAATAACATTACAGGAGTGGCAGCAGCCAGTTCACTTAATGATTTGTTGAGCTGGTATATGCCAGCAGCGTATTTTCCCTTTCATCACGTCGGCAATGGCTGTACAGAGATTCAATATAGATAATAAAGGCATACAAGCTTGGTGATAACTGGTCCACTGGTGCAACCCTTTTATTTGTGCAATGAGCATATAGTATTGAGAAAGGAGGTCACCCTGAAATGTTTGTGTTTGCTCCATTGCAGAAATAAAAAAGGGTTGCACCAGTGGACCCTTTTTCACTGATCTCGTATGCCTGTCTTTTCTATATTGTATCCATATATTGAGGGTGTGTAGGTATTTTTAGGGGCTCCCCCACATATTCAGGGTGTGCGGGAATATAATGGATACAAAACAATTAAACTCCTAGCAATGAGTCTATTTGCTGGTTATTTCCTGGATACTCAAAATGTAAACCTGTACACTCTATGTCCAAGTCAGTGTGTGTCTCTGGTGTATAAAGCTATGTATGTGTCTTTTAAATGTGTGTCTGTATGCAGCTGTGTATGAGTTTGTACCTGGCCTCGTATTTCCCTAACGTCCCTGTTCTTGAGGGACAGTCCCAATTTTGGCCCCAAATCCCCCCTTTTTTTTTTTGTGTAATGCTCCTCATTTTAGAAACTCCTCAATATATCCAGGCAGTGTTGTGTTATTGCTGGTGGTGCTTTATTTTAAGTGACAGAGCACATGCAGTGCATTGCTGTGTGGTGTCAGTCAGGTGTCACTTGAGCCGCATGAGGACAGACCCTGTGAGACCATGTTCTAGGGAGAGTGACAAGCAAAGCCTGAGATTAGGCGCATCTCTGCCTGTCACTGCGAACCCAACACCAGCTCTTAGCCAAAACTGGTAGACTGCCCCCCCCAAAACTTGTCTCTGGATCCGCCCCTGTTTCTAAGGCTATTACAACGACGAAATGTGATTGACGCATGCTCACCAATAGTATCCTTCAGATGTGGGTCCAGTGTAAGTAGGGGCCAATATCTGTCTTGGATGGTTCTGACATCGTGCCAGCCTTCGTCGTAATTGCCAATACATTGAATAAGAGACGACTCCTTTTTGGTTTGGTCTACAAGTAGCATATCTCTTGTCAATGTGGAAGCTTTTTGGAATGTTTTCTTGAGAACTCTATTAGGGTATCCCTTTGATCTAAAAATTTTGTTTTAGATACCAGGCTCTCACCCTATATTCCTCTTCTGGTCGAGCAAATACGGCGAAGTCGCAGATATTGGCAATATGGTATTCCCAATTTAAGGGGTACCGGATGATAACTAGACCAATCAAGTAAATTATTGGTAGCTGACTTCTTTTTGAAAAGCGTTGTAGATATTTCCATATTCGCGTTAACATTTAGAGTCACATCTAGGAAGTTAATGGTAGTCTTGTGGATTTCGTGAGTGAGGCGCAGATTCAATTGGTTCGGATTAGTGAACCCGACATATAATAAAAATATAATAAAAACATCAATGTATCTGCGCCAACATGAGATACTTTCAAAATATGGATTGACCTACGGATTAAATATAACCAATTTTTCCACACCCCAAGATAGATATTGGCATAGGAAGGTGCACATGTGGTGCCCATCGTACTTCCTTGAGCTTAATGGTAAAATTTATTTTTAAAAAAAGAGTAGTTATGAGTCAAGATGAATTTCAATATATCTAAGATGAATTCAATTGTGTCTTGTGAGAAGGTCCTAGAAGATTCTAGGGTAACTGTCAGACCTTTGTCATGAGGTATTGAACTATACAATGCTTCTACATCCAAACTACATAACCACATATCTTTGGTTATTGTGTGATCTTTCACAAATTGTACAAGTTGTTTAGTATCTCTTAGATATGATGGTTGTTGCACGACCATTTTCTGTAACAATTGATCAATAAATTGGCTACAATTCTGGGTGAGATTACCCACCCCTGATACAATTGGGCGTCCCGGGGGCTGGCTGATGTCTATTTTTATGTATCTTGGGGAGAGCATAAAAAGTTGACAATCTTGGTTTCTTTCATATTTAGAAATTCAAATTCTTCACGTGATATCACCCCTGAACCTAGACCCTTTTCCAAAATATTGATCAGTTCATCCATATATCTGTCAGTTGGATCGCAGGGAAGAATGGAATATATATTGATATCATTCAACAGACACATAACCATATCTTCGTATTGTTGATTGGTCATAACCACAATATTCCCCCCTTTATCAGAGGGTTTAATGGTTAGTTCACGTGAATCTGAGTTGGTTCAAAGCGATCCTTTCATTTTGTCACGTCCTCGGCACCCGATGCCATCTGGGGGGAGCCTGGACCCCCGCCGGCATCGCGGGCCGTCCGAGGACGAGGGAAGGAGTCGCGGCGTCTGGGAGGCAGGGCGCGTATTGATGACGCACGCCTGCCTGTTGCGTCCCTGGCAACAGTTGCAGCCCGGGGTGGAGCCGGGATCCCCGGCAGCAGGGCAGGCCGGACACACACCAACCTGTTGCGTCCTTGGCAACAGTTGTCACCGGGGTGGAGCCTGGACCTCCCAAAATCAGGTGCAGGCACTGAGAGGGAGGCGGAGCGCATTCCAGTGAGGTGTGCTCACCGGGCTTAAAAAGGTGAGCGCATAGAGTCCTCGGCGTGCTGACGTGGAGTGACTTTCCCGCATCGCTGCTCTTGAATTATTCATTGGCATAGTTTGACTTATTCTGGCTTGTACGAGGACCCTGTACTGTTAACGAATCCGGCTTTCCAATTGACTCTTCTTTCGCAAAACCCCTTATTGTGTGTGTCTGTGTGTCTCCAGGTATTTGTGCTAAAGCCTAATTACAAGGCGTCTAGTGCAGTCTGTCTGTTAATACCTAATAAGTATATTTGTGCTAAAGCCTAATCACAAGACGTTCCATCCACTCTGTTTGTACCGAATAGGTACTTTGCTGAGGCCAAATCACAAGGCGTTTGAGTATACTGTCTGTGTATCTTATAGGTAATTGTATCATACCTAATCGCAAGGCAATATCTGTTTATTACTCCTGATACCAGTTATATCTGTCCAAGAGGATCCGAACGGTACCACGCTAGGGTAAGCGATATTGCTTACCATCACACATTTCTTGTAAGGTTATCAGGATCTTTGTGAATCAATGTTTGTTTGTTGAGTTTCTCGATATCCACAGACTAGTACAGAGTAGGTCTATGTTCTCATAACTTTTGATGGTTGGTGTAAAAGAGGACTTATTTTTCATGTTAGTAAGAGTAGGATTTATCTCAGAATCCTCATTTTCTTCAAGCAGATTTACTAGTGTCTCTAGGCATTCAAAATCTCTCAGACTAAATCCATGATTTTTGTCCTGTTTTTCTTTTACATAGAAACATAGAAACATAGAAAAAATGTCGGCAGATAAGAACCTTTCGGCCCATCTAGTCTGCCCAATTACATGGATACTTTACCTGGATTTATCTTTTGTTTAGGATAGCCTTATGCCTATCCCATGCTTGCTTAAATTAAATTACTGTTTTGGCCTCTACCACTTCTACTGGAAGACTGTTCTATGTATCCACCACCCGCTCAGTAAAATAATGCTTCCTGATGTTACTTTTAAACCTTTGCCCCTCTAATCTAAGACTATGTCCTCTGTTTTTGCTATTTTGTTTCCTTTTAAATATACTCCCTTCCTCTACCTTGTGGATTCCCTTTACGTATTTAAAGGTTTCTATCATATCTCCTCTGTCTCGTCTTTTTTCCAAGCTGTACATGTTAAGATCATTAAGCCTTTCTTGGTAACTTTTCTCCTTCAAGCCGTACACCATTTTAGTAGCCCTTCTCTGAACTCTCTCCAAGATGTCTATATCCTTCTGGAGATACGGTCTCCAGTACTGCACACAGTACTCCAAGTGAGGTCTCACCAGTGCTCTGTACAGTGGCATGAGCACTTCCCTTTTCCTACTGCTAATACCTCTCCCTACACAACCAAGCATTCTGCTAGCATTTCCTGCTGCTCTATTACATTGACTACTTACCCTTAGATCCTCTGAAATAATAACCCCTAAATCCCTTTCTCAGATGTTGAGGTTAGGACTGTATCAAATATTCTATATTCAGCCCTTGGGTTTTTACGTCCCAGGTGCATTATCTTGCACTTATCCACATTAAAACTCAATTGCCACAACTCCGACCATTTTTTTAGCTTACCTAAATCATTTGTCATTTGGCTGATCCCTCCAGGAACGTCAACCCTGTTGCAAATCTTTGTGTCATCAGCAAAAAAGACATACTTTTCCATTAATACCTTCTGCAATATCACTAATAAAAATATTAAAGAGAATGGGTCCAAGTACTGACCCCTGAGGTACCCCACTGGTAACAAGACCTTGCGCCGAATAAACTCCATTTACCACAACCCTCTGTTGTCTGTCACTCAGCCACTGCCTAATCCATTCAACAATATTGGAATCCAAGCTCAAAGATTGCAATTTATTGATAAGCCTTCTATGCGGAACAGTATCAAAAGCCTTACTGAAATCTAAATAAGCAATGTCTACTGCACCACCTGTGTCTATTATTTTTGTTACCCAATCAAAAAAATCAATAAGATTAGTTTGGCATGATCTCCCTGAGGTAAACCCATGTTGTTTCTGATCCTGTAATCTATGTGTTTTTAGATGTTCAACAATCCTTTCCTTTAACATGGTTTCCATTAATTTCCCTACTACTGACGTAAGACTAACTGGCCTATAGTTCCCCGATTCCTCCCTACTACCCTTCTTGTAAATAGGCACAACATTTGCTAATTTCCAGTCTTCTGGGACGACTCCTGTTAACAAGGATTGGTTAAATAAATCTGTTAACGGTTTTGCTATTACATCACTGAGCTTTTCTCGTCATATGGAATTTTCTTAAGGCAAGTTTTCTCGTGAAAAGATCAACATCTTTTACCTAATTGAAAATGTTCAGATCTGATTTAGGTACAAAAGAGAGACCCTTTTGGAGAACCATAAGTTGATTATGGGTGAGGGTCACATCTGTAAGGTTAATGACTCTAAGGTCCATATCTAAAATCTTCTTCTCTTTCTCCTTATCCCTCTTTGGCCCCTTCTTTCCCGTTGTGTTCTCAGGGGGGGGGGGCCTCGTCCTCTAAAAAAGGCGACGAGAAGGAAACTCTTCTTCTAAGAATACTTATAGGAGGATCATCAGTCTCAGTATTGTTATTTTCATGCTCTGAGGAATCGTATTCGCTAGTGGACACTTCATTTTCCATCTTATTTTTTTGGAGGGGAGGCTTCTTTGGTCTTTTGAAAACCGTTCCCTCCTTATAGTCTCGAAGATCACGTAAGAATTTATTATGTTTTCTTATTTTAATTTCTGTCTCTGCTTTTGAGTTTGAGTTGAAGTTTGGATTCAAGTTCGGCAAAGATTGTATCTTGTTTAAATTGCTGAACCTTTTCAACTTTGTCCTGGATTTTTTTATCCACTTCCTCTAAGAACATGTGTTCATATTTCTATATGATTGACATGAACTTATTAGAACACTCAACTGCCGCACTCTCCCATTCTTGTTAGGAACTCTAAGACCTCTTGGTATCATTTCTTTATTCATATATGTTTTGAGAGAGGACACCTCCCATGTAGATCTCATTTGTGATTGTAAAAGTTTAGTTAACTCGTTAAATTGCCCAGACAAAGATTCATCCACAATATTTGTATGCACGAAAGTCTGAGAACACACTCGCAGCATCTTTACCCCATACTCTATTATCTTTCATTGATGCCAGATATCCTGCCATAATGTTAGTTATTATAAACAATTATAATCTATTAGAGCGCTCTTGTGGTATTGAAAACCAAATAGTATTACAAAAAAGACAACACAATTCACTTATCCCAAGAGGGATAGTGCTAGATTGCAGAGCACCCCAACCAGTGTGGGATTAAACCCTCTTAAATAACGTATTGCAAAGAAAAAGGTATTCAAGGATTTGTGGAAAACCACTATCAGAAAAAGCCTTTAGGTAGGTTGGGGTTGACTCAACTCCATTCATACATCAATTGCCCTACCAGATACGTCTTTAATTTTGCCTTATGAACATCAGGTTTATAATATTTTTGTCCAACCGATTAATTCATCACTTAATTATTTTATAATTTGTCACTTGTACTTCAGAGTCCTTTCTCCTTCCTTTTTTATATATTTACAACTCTCATTATGAAGACACATGGACTTAATTCTCCCTTCTATCTTAGTCAACATACATCTTACTATATTTTGCATTAACCTTCATAAAGCCTCCTATTTCGATCATATACCCCGCGCCATTGCTATAATGTCTGGCTTACGTGAGTCACGTGATACGTAATTGCGTTGCCAGCCGAATGCATCTTGGAGGATAAAGGAAATGGCTTGCTATTAGAATTGGCAAGCATCTCCTATATACATAATGGTGGCACTGACGGTTTTCCTTTTTATAAAATCTACTCTTGCATTATTAAGCAGGATGAGTTATTCCGGCGGGATATGCATTTATAAGATACCAGCCCGATACATTTCATATATATGTTGCTTAGGAGATGTACACACTAAACCGATTGGATAGAGAGAAACATGTGACATGCGCGATAATACAGGTTTGAGCATCTAATTGACACAGGTGTACCTGGAGGAAGTCAACCTATGCTTAATTGGCTCCACCTCGGAGGGTCCTCAGTTTGTATATATTTAGATTGATGGAGGGGACAACTTCACGCTCCTGACGAAGCCACATGATGCGAGTGGCGAAACATGCGTTGAGCGCAGTACAATGTTGAAGGGTGTTTACCCTCTTTTAACGGACACTTTCTTTGATTGGTTCTATAATCTATCATTGTGGACTGGTGCTTATTGCTTTCTCACTCTGATTATTTAAAACCTCGGTAACTTCTAAAAATGTCCTCCTTTCAGTTTCCCAATGTGGATTATTTTCATGTCGAATAGGAGGTACGTTAGAAATTCACCAACAGGAAATTCTAAAAACTTCCCACTTGGTGTGTGGCTTTCTATATCCTGATTTGTTTACAAGTATTCACTACCATAATTCCACATTGCAATATAATGGTCTCTGAACAAATTGAGCTACAAGCCTCTTTTAAACAGCGGATAACAATCAGTAATTGCTGCACTGTAGCAAATTGTTCAGCTTACAGTTTATACATCTGGTTTGTGGATACAAGGTTGCTGGCATTACAGCTTTAACCATTGACACCAGCGGAGAGTATTATTTAATTGCTGCTTTGTAGCAAATTGTCTGCTTACAGCCAGCACAACTTGTTTGTGGATATAGGGCTGCTGGTACCTAATTGAGCAACCCCTTTACCTTTAAATTATATATATATATATATGCTATTGTGAAGTTGGGCGACAACATATGTTGATATCGATTTGCCCTCCTCATTTGCCATACATACCTCTATTTATATGTGTGGCTGTGAATATTTAAATTACTACTGAGGTATATACTACTCTAGCAAACCAATCAATATAATTGACTTGGATACTAACAGCCATTATATATATATGCATGGGTCAAGAATATCGGCTACTGACTATTTTTCCGGACTTATACGATCTGCATGTAGGCATTTAGTACTATATGCCCATATTGTGACACTATGTTATCCTAATTTTTACAAAGTTTATTGCATGTCTAGCTGTTTGATCATAGTGTATAGCACTTCCAATTGGCACACTGTAGCGAATTGTCTACCATAAATAAATATACTTGATTGTTGCCATTGCGCTGTCTTGATTCAATGGAGCAATCTCATGATTCCTCTATTACTATTCATTTATTTAAACAGTCATGCTCAATACCAATATATAACTATGAGGTTGTGCGACAATATGTGTGCTCTCCTATAAGAGAAGACTCTGTATTATAAGGAATACAATCCCTTACATAAATGTGTGGATATATAAGTTAATATTACAACTGATGAATACAATAACTATTTACATGTTGATAATTAGCCAGCCAGCTTTAATCAAGATATTCCAAGTAGATCGCAATAGCTTGGTTAAGATGGTGTAGGCTATCCTATATCTATTTGTTACCAATATTTGCCTTGATCAGCGATTCTTGTATATGATTGCATTTTCGATCAAGTTAAAAGTGTTACAACTTCTTATATCATTGAGCGATCAGACCATAATATGTATATAGCTACTGGCATATAATTGGTTAGTTATTATCAATTTCTTGTTACACTTAGTTATTATATATTATTACCATTTTTGCGAGGCATATATGTCTATTATACAACGGAGTCAATTCTTTGGTTTTTGAGCAATCATCACTTTATTCAATCATTCATGATGAGTATTACAAACCATGACTAATGATAGCCACCTAAATTTAGTCCACAATGATAATATCTACTGTTCTTATACACTCTTAATGTAATGTTGATGTTTATTTCATACTTGATTATATGTTTCATGTTTGGCATAGTTCATAAATAAAATTACTATTTTTATCAACCCCAACCTACCTAAAGGCTTTTTCTGATAGTGGTTTTCCACAAATCATTGAATACCTTTTTCTTTGCAATACGTTATTTAAGAGGGTTTAATCACACACAGGTTGGGGTGCTCTGCAATCTATCACTATCCCTCTTGGGATAAGTGAATTGTGTTGTCTTTTCTGAAACATCTTGTTGCCTGAGGACTTTGCAAACAAATGTGTTAACATTGTCTATTTTTACGAAAAGAATTTGATTTAATGTTATTCTGCAACAATGTCTGAATTACCAGACAGAATTGGCTGAAATCTACAAAATATTGTACAACTAATTTCAATCTGATTTAGAAATTTTTAGGTTCATGCCAAATAAAGAGAAGGGGGGCACAAAATTTGTTATTTTACATTACTATTTAGGGATACCTTACATGACTTATAGTACAAACTTACATTTACTGGCAACATTATAACCAATATACATTATATTAACACATTTTACACACGAGGTCTGCGGGCAGCAGGCATGGTGCTGTACAATCTAAGGCTCCTGTCAGACGAGCGCAGCGTTCACGTCCGTGATGGCGCACAAAAGTACGTCCGTGATAGCATGACATAAAGCCCATTGGAGCCCAACACACGAAGTACGTCCGCACTGAACAGTGGACGCACAACGGCCGCGGCAAACGGACGCAAGTTAGGCAAGAACGTACAACCCCTAGAACGGCCGCACAGAAGTGCGCTGCATCCGCAACGTCCACATAGCTTTGTGTGTGAGTGATGGAACGTGGGCAGACGGACTGCATTTATACGTCCAGCATTTTTGACGGACAAAATGGTTTTGCATCTTAATTTATTTTCCCTCCTACATCCGTCAAAAATAACGTCAGTGAAAAAAACGGACTGTGTGGCCACTACTGCGTCTTCCGTACTAACGTCCGTCCGTAATGCACGGACGCACAGTCCATAGAAATCACGTTCATCTGACCCTAGCCTAAAGAGTACTGGTTATCAGGTTTCATAAACCAAGCTATCTTTGTATTTCTAGATCTTGTAGATGTACCACTTTACTGTGGCAATCAAGGTGCCACTTTAAATTCACAAACAGCAGATACCTCTATGCAAACTTGTTTTGGGTGTTGTATGATACAGATCATTTAAGTGCTAATCCATCAGATTCAAATAATTCCCTTTCCAACCCATCCCCTCTGTACCAAAGCCAGGCATTCAGAGTACTTTAGATGGGTGGGTGAGGAACATTTAGGAATTTATATATAATTAGATGCACACAATGCATTCAGAACCTTTTTTTATGTTGCAGTCTTCATACAGAAATTGTTTAAATATCCCCTAATCAATACCTCATGACAAAACAATGACATCATTTTTGAAAACATTTCAAAAATTTATTAAGAAAAGACAAATATCAAAGTGAAGTAAGTATTCAGACCCTTCACTGTAAAGCTTGAAGTTTAGCTCAGATACATCTCATTTTTTAGGATAATAATGTTTGAAAGGTTTCTACACTTTTAAGTCTACATGCGGCAAATTAACAGGATCTGTGAAGGCACACACCAGTCTGTAAGGCAAAGATGTGAAACTCTAGTCGTCCCAGATGTTTCTAAACTGCGATTTTCTTGATTTTCCGACTATCTATAGCATTGTAGGGATGTGCATTTCGGGTTTCGGAATTTTCACGAAATTTCCTGATTCGTGCATTCAGATTCGGCTGATTTTCCAAAAATTTTCGGATCAGAAAACGGCAGATCCGAACAAATTGACGAGCCAAAACGAAAACTTTTCGGAGTTTTCGAATTGACTAGAAATGTGTAAAATCGAAATTCATTTTCGTTCCATTCCTGATTTCGGTTCCATTTCAGTAATTTCGGACATTGTATTTTTCGGTTATATCGCTGATTCTGTAATTTTGTATCATTCCCATCAATGTATCCTTCCTGGAAAACCAGAGAAATCTCAATGTATCCTTCCCGGGAAACCAGAGAAATCTCAATGTATCCTTGTAAAACATGAGAAATCTCAATGTATCCTTCATGTAAAACAAGAGAAATCTCAATGTATCCTTCCTGGAAAACCAGAGAAATCTCAATGTATCCTTCCTGGAAAACCAGAGAAATATCAATGTATCCTTCCCGGGAAACCTGAGAAATCTCAATGTATCCTTCTTGTAAAACCAGAGAAATATCAATGTATCCTTGTAAAACATGAGAAATCTCAATGTATCCTTCCCAGGAAACCAGAGAAATCTCAATGTATCCTTCCCAGGAAACCAGAGAAATCTCAATGTATCCTTCTTGCAAAACATGAGAAATCTCAATGGCAGAATTATCGTATCCGATAAACCATTAGTTTACGTCAAAATGAATAGACACTTTGAAACGAGGAGAAGAGACGTTCCGAAAAACACGAAAATTTCCGAAATCACCAAAAAAAGTCGATACGAAAAACGAACCGAACTGGAAATCAGCCGAAACAAAAATTTACAAAATCCAAACGATCCGGACAGAAAAAAAAAAAAAAATTGCACAAGTCTATTGCATTGAGAACAATTCTGGGAATTGTGTCAAAAAGCTATGACAGACGTAGGACGGGGCTACGAAGTGCGATCCTCCATAGGAGGATGGAGCTTTGTAGCACTGAGAGCACTAACTACGCTCAGCGAGGTGGCCACACGATCGCCAGAGTGGAAGAAACGTCCACTCTCATGGACATTCGTTCCGCACTCAAAAATGCTTGTGTGACCGCAGCCTAAGGGGATCAATACTCTACTGGTGGAAGGGCATGCTAACGTTTTCACAGGTTGGTGGGCGCAATTCTTGCCTTGCCCCGTGCGTGGACAACCCACGTTATATCACTCCTTGGAATTTGCAAAAAAGCACCTAAACAGGACTCTCATTTGGAGTGTCAAAACTGAACTTTTTGGTCTCAAGTCAAAGAGTCATGTCTGGAGGAAAACAGTCATTAACCTGTTCCCACCACAGTTTACCCCTAAAGTATCCCTTTAGAAGCCACAGCTGATCAGATCCAGACGTGTGACGAGAGAACTCAGTACTGCCCCTGCACCTTCTCAATGCCCAACTCAGCAGCAAGTTCTGTGTTTTAGTGCATAGTCTTTATAGAATGCAGTGTGCCGAAATAAAAAGAAAAAAAAATAGTTCTCAATTTTGGATAAAATGGAGTATTTCCTTAGAAAAATGCAGTAACAGGTTCTCAATTTCTGATTAAAAGGTAAATTTTTATTGAAAATGTATTTTTTGCTACAGCATTGCGATGTGACAGGACATATTTGCATAGTAATGATTTAGTCGAAGTCCATTGAAAAAAAAGAGTTCTATAATTTGTCTGGGTTCTACAATAAAACATGACTCCGAATAGTGTCTAAACACGAGGAGCAAAATTACATGGTGAAAATGAGTTCCGCATGAGAAGGGGCATGGGGACTAAATGACTCTGCAGCAAAGGGATTAACGACATTCAAGATTTTTATTCAACATAATAGAATACATAGCCAACACTAAACAAAAACCCAAGCTTTATGTTGACATTACTGTGTAGCTATCAGGGCATTAACTGGAAAAACATTGTGTTAGATTAAGCCAAAGTAGTTTTCAATGAGGAAGAAAAAAAAATCTGTATTCATATTATACACAAAATCGTTGGCAACAAACAGCATATAAAAATGTTTTTACAGGAAAGAAGTTATATCAACTTTTGAGGAGCAAGACACCTATGATCGCAAGTGCCAATCCCCAGGGAGAAATGTATTTCATATCAGCCAAACATTCCTGGGAAAGGCTTTTCATGTGTTTTTGTAGACCAAACCTGGCTTTCTTCACACATTTTTGGTTTGGTTCAAGCAGAGTTCAAAGCGATAAACTTACTAAACATACAAACTGTCAGAACTCACCTAGATACTGGCACTCCAAAAGGCGTCCTCCGCGGCTCCCCGCATCTGAGCTGCCAACCAGTCAAGCCTTTTATATGGCCGGCTGACCGGCGCACGTGTGACGGCATTGTGTGCATGTTCTGGCGCTCCAAGGACTCCAGCCAATCAGGAGAACCGGTGGCTTATTTAAACTGCCTGTTTCAATTTCCAGGTGCCCTATTGTGGTTTCAGTGTTTCTGACCCATTAGTGCTGAGATATATATATTTCTCTGACTGTCTTTCTGTGCTTGAACCAGCTATTGTATTATGATTACATGCACCTCTGGCTTCCCTTCACCCGTCTTGTCTTGTCTTATGGACCCCTAGCTTCATTATTTACAACCCTCAATTAAGTGTCATTGGACAGGTAAGAGTCTGGCCTTTCTAATGATACCAAACATGTCCATGAAATTGTAAAAAGAACCCCCCCCCCCCCTTTTGTTGTTGCGAAGCAAAGGCAATATCCATTTGTCATGTACAAAACATGATCAGAAAATGAAATAGTAAAAAAAGTCTTAACAAACCCTAGACCGCAGCCCGAATTTGATGCCCAGAATTTTGTTTGCTTCGCGGTGAAATGGAGCATCATTTTCCATAGCTAGGATTAGAAGTTAAGGTTAGAGTTAGGTTTCCATTTGTGCTGGTTTTATGGGTAGGGTTAGGTTACTATTTGTGCTTGTTTTATGGTTAACCCTAGCCCTAACATTCTGCTCCATTTTTGCTTGATTTTAAGGCGACAGATTCTGATCCTTCTTTTGATGCGAAAGCAGTAGAAAACTTTCATTTATTAAAAATGTTAATTATTATTTTGTTTCCCCAAAACAAAAACTAAAACAGTATCTTTTGCACTTTTGTTGGGGGGGTTTACTTCAGATCTGTGTCCACAGAAGTAAATCTGGCCCTGCCAGTGACACATACAGAGTAAAATATTTTCTTAAATAAACGAACAAGAGAAAAACAAAGCACATGCAAGATATCGGCAACATAAAATAAACACAATAAGTGTCATACTTACAGCCCTGGGGTCCACTAGAGGGCTAGTTATACCGCTGTGCACCCTCATCCAGGCCACTTCTTCCCACCTTCCTGCTTCTTGTCTGCCGCCACTCTGTGGTTTCCCTTGGCTACCTAGTCATGCTGCCCTTCCCTCTGGGCTCTGTCATTTAGTTTGTTTGTTGCCTAGTAGTGAGAGGTGGTTTTTGAGCTCCCAGTTTTAACTTTCTACCCTTACTCTTAGTTCCCCTTTTAGCTTAAGCCTTGTTCCTGTTCACCATTAGCACAAGCCTTATCTTTAGTTTCCCCTTTAGCTAAGCTTTGTTCCTTGTTACCCTATACAGCTTAGCCTTGTCCTCAATTCCTGTATTTAGCCCTCCCCTAGTTCCTGTTTCCTGCTGGCTTCTCCCTACTTCATTGTCTCTAGACCCTGCTACTCCAATATACATGTTCCACCGCCAGTAGCTGCAAGGTATGCTGTCCTGTCTCAAACACCTTTATTCACCTACAGTTGTGTTCAAAATTATTCAACCCCCAATGCTGTAAAGGGTTTTAGGGAATTTAGTGAACATTTGTAATTGTATTCAGAATGAAATCCTACAAGGACTTTTTAAAGAACCATATGCAACTAAAATGACATCAATTGGTTTTGTAATACAGTAGTAAATGTTTCTTTTGTGAATTCTTCATTGACACAATTATTCAACCCCTTAAAGACTACCACTCTGAAGAACAGAGGTTCATTCAAGTGTTTTCAATCAGGTATTAAAAACACCTGTGGATGTCACGGAGCAGCAATAAAGCATAATAAGCACCAATTAGGCAGCTTTAAAATGACTGTGATACTCAGCTCCTTCTAGACATTTACTGGTGTGGTTACAAACATGGTGAAGTCAAGAGAATGGTCCAGGAAGACAAGAGAAGAGGTGATTACTCTTCACAGGAAGGGCAATGGCTATAAGAAGATTGCAAAGATGTTAAACATACCAAGAGAGACCAGAGGAAGCATCATTCGCAAATTCAAGGCAAAGGGCACTGTTGAAATGCTACCTGGTCGTGGCAGAAAGAAGATGCTGACTTCGACTGCTGTGCGCTACCTGAAGCGTAGAGTGGAGAAAAGTCCCTGTGTGACTGCTGAGGAACTGAGAAAAGATTTGTCAGATGTGGGTACTGAAGTTTCAGCTCAGACAATACGGCGCACACTGCGTAATGAAGGCCTCCATGCCAGAACTCCCAGGCGCACCCCCTTGCTGTCTCCAAAGAATAAGAAGAGTCGACTGCAGTATGCCAAAAGTCATGTGGACAAAGCACAGAAGTTTTGGGATAGTGTTCTGTGGACTGATGAAACAAAATTAGAACTGTTTGGGCCCATGGATCAACGCTATGTTTGGAGGAGGAAGAACCAGGCCTATGAAGAAAAGAACACCTTGCCTACTGTGAAGCATGGCGGGGGGTCAATCATGCTTTGGGGCTGTTTTGCTTCTGCAGGTACAGGGAAGCTTCAGCGTGTGCAAGGTACTATGAATTCTCTTCAGTACCAGGAGATATTGGATGACAATGTGATGCAGTCTGTCACAAACCTGAGGCTTGGGAGACGTTGGACCTTTCAACAGGACAATGATCCCAAGCATACCTCCAAGTCCACTAGAGCATGGTTGCAGATTAAAGGCTGGAACATTTTGGAGTGGCCATCGCAGTCACCTGACTTAAATCCGATTGAGAACCTCTGGTGGGACTTAAAGAAAGCAGTTGCACTGCGCAAGCCTAAGAATGTGACTGAACTGGAGGCTTTTGCCCATGACGAATGGGCGAAGATACCCGTAGATCGCTGCAAGACACTTGTGTCAAGCTATGCTTCACGTTTAAAAGCTGTTATAACTGTAAAAGGATGTTGTACTAAGTACTAAGATTGAATGTCACTTGGGGGTTGAATAAAACTGATAATGATGTGAGCACAGAAAAGACATTTGTGGTTATTTCATTATAAATGTTATGTTATATTTGTCTGACCTACACGTGCCTCTTTGATTTAATTGTAAGCAAGATGACTGAATGATCAAAATCAATGTCAAACTGGCCAAAACACTCAATTTCAGTGGGGGTTGAATAATTTTGAACACAACTGTATATATGTAAACATCTCAGATCTCATAGTTGTAGGGTCCAGTGACTTGTATGTGCCCGCATACAGAGGGAGCTCGGTGCCCACTGGAGGAGGGCCCAGAGATCTGTTTGCCATGTTGTAAAATTTATCCTTGTGTTGCACACTGAAATCGCTATGTAGAGAGCGCAGATATCGCAAACCACATAGTGGAATGCAAACAATAGGTGCCGGAACGCAGAATCCAAAATGGCTGCGACGTGATGAGGCACGTATCACGTGACCGCGACCCTCGCGAACCCAGAAGTGGGTTGTACACATTGCACAGCAGCTCACAATGCCTCCCAAATATAAGGAGACCCCAGCAGAGCCTCAGATCCCCCTTTTTCTACCTATCTACCTGAACACTGACTGAAGAAGGCATAGATTGATGCCGAAACGCGTCTCAACCCCTGTACCTTCTCTTCCCCCTTTAACATTCTTTACTTTTTAATGCTACGGTGTGTCACGATTCCCGGATCCCACCACGCAGTCCTTAAAGCCCAACACTCCACAGAGCCAAAAACTACCAACAGGGTAGCCGTAAAGGAATCCCTAACTGTCTGGTCCTTAAAAATTGGCCAGGTATATGTATACTAGCTAGAGTTAATCAAAGACAATGTCATAATACAAAACCAGGTCAGCAACACGGGGGTAGTCAGACGAGCCAGAATCAGGAATACAGAGTATAGAATAGTCAAATGGAATAGCCGGGTCGATATCAGTGCAGAAGCGTAGTACAAGGAAATAGTCTAGGGCAACGGAAGGCAGAATAGTCAGAAAACAAGCAGAGGTCAATAACCGGTTAAATCACGAGAGAATTCAGGTACAAGGAGCTCAGGTATGGATAACCACGATCTGGCACTGCTTAGAAGGAACTGTTGGTTTTTAAAAGACCTTCACCAGACCGCGCACCCCTCTCAAGCCGCACCTCATGCAGCCACCTCCCTGCCTGTTTCAATTTAAACCGGGCGTTGGTGAGCGAGCAGCATCAGACATGCTGCCATCAAGCACACCGGAAAGGCTGGAAGCCCCCAACGTTATACTGTGGTTACGTTTGTATTATCATTAATAAAATTCTCCCTTTTTAAGTCCTGCAAGTATCCTCCTTTTTTCATATCGTGAGGCCTTGATATCCATAGTAAACCTGGGCCAACCCAGCACACACCACCAGGAGTTCCACCCAGGAGATCCACCCAAGCAAGCTGAGTGAGAGGTTAAGGTGCCCACCGTTAAGAGGCTCTACCGGCTGAACAGTTGAGCCTGGTCATTCAAGGCTCCAGAATCGGTGAGTGTGACCAACGCCTCTATTTTATTAATTTATCCATTGGCTATGTTACACTATGAGAGCGCCGCCTCTCTGTAATCTTCTCGTTTGAGGTGATCAAGGTGACATAACGAAGGGTAGTGGCCACCCTCTATCTGGCCCAAGGCGATTCAACCCAGAGCCGGGATGTATTAGGCTCTGGAAAGTGTAAGTGTGTTTTTGTCACATAAATTGCACTATTCATTTAGGTGATATTGCACTAAATATTTTCCCCTCTTCTTCCCTCCATCGGAGCATTTGGACCATGTTAGGACCAAAGGAAGAACCACTGTACAGGACACGAACCGGAAATTATTTGGATATCCACGGTTGATATTGACATTTATATAGCACTTTGCGTGCGTTCACTCACAATAAGAACATTATGCTTGGACAATTGGACTAGAGCTAGTGCACTTTTTTTGCACTTTATTGGGCTGTGTGTATCTGCGGTACAGTTTATGTACCGTATATGAAGGCACTGCAAATTGTTGCACTATATACTGCAAACACTTTATTATTGTAATTGCATTTTAGAGGCATTGTTTGTGCACTGTTTTTGAAAGCACTTTAACTCTACTTTGTACTGTATAGCTCAGTGGCGGAAGTACCAGGGTCGCAGCGGTCGCAGTTGCGACCGGGCCCTGGCATTCCGCCACTGGAGGGGGGCCCAGCGCCGCCCGCCAGATTCCGGCAAAAAGCGCCGGAATCTGGGAGCCGCGCGCTGGCCGTCCCTCTCCCTACGCGAGCGGCCGCTGACATGCAGCTTGGCCGCTCACGTGGGAGAGAAACCACCTGACCAGCGCATGAGACCTTGCGCTGATCAGGTGGTTTCCGGCGAGCGGCCAAGCTGGATGTTTCCAGCGGCCGCTCGCCAAGGAGGACAAGATGCCGGCGGAGCCTTCCCTGGGCCTGGGGCCCCCCTGAGCAGGTAAGAGCTGGGCTGGGGCAGTATATCCATGAGCTGGGGGGCAGAGCTGGGGCAATATATCCATGAGCTGGGGGGGCAGAGCTGGGGCAGTATATCCATGAGCTGGGGGCAGAGCTGGGGCAATATATCCATGAGCTGGGGGCAGAGCTGGGGCAATATATCCATGAGCTGGGGGGCAGAGCTGGGGCAATATATCCATGAGCTGGGGGGCAGAGCTGGGGCAGTATATATCCATGAGCTGGGGGGGCAGAGCTGGGGCAGTATATCCATGAGCTGGGGGGCAGAGCTGGGGCAATATATCCATGAGCTGGGGGCAGAGCTGGGGCAATATATCCATGAGCTGGGGGGGCAGAGCTGGGGCAATATATCCATGAGCTGGGGGCAGAGCTGGGGCAATATATCCATGAGCTGGGGGGCAGAGCTGGGGCAATATATCCATGAGCTGGGGGGGCAGAGCTGGGGCAATATATCCATGAGCTGGGGGGCAGAGCTGGGGCAGTATATCCATGAGCTGGGGCAGTATATCCATGTGCTGGGGCAATATATCCATGAGCTGGGGCAGTATATCCATGAGCTGGGGCAGTATATCCATGTGCTGGGGCAGTATATCCATGTGCTGGGGCAGTATATCCATGAGCTGTGGCAGTATATCCATGAGCTGGGGCAGTATATCCATGTGCTGGGGCAGTAAATCCATGAGCTGGGGAAGTATATCCATGTGTTGGGGCAGTATATCCATGAGCTGGGGCAGTAAATCCATGAGCTGGGGCAGTATATCCATGTGTTGGGGCAGTATATCCATGAGCTGGGGCAGTAAATCCATGAGCTGGGGCAGTATATCCATGAGCTGGGGCAGTATATCCATGAGCTGGGGCAGTATATCCATGAGCTGGGGCAGTATATCCATGTGCTGGGGCAGTATATCCATGAGCTGGGGCAGTAAATCCATGAGCTGGGGCAGTATATCCATGTGTTGGGGCAGTATTTCCATGAGCTGGGGGCAAAAATATCCATGTGTGAGCTGGGGCAATATATCCATGTGTGGTCTTGGGGCAATATATGTCCATGTGAGCTGGGGGCAATACTATCTTTTTTATATTGCAGAAAAAAAAAAGGTAAAAATATGGATCTTTTTGGGGGGGGGGGGTTGGGGGGGCCCTTCATGGATTCTTGCACCGGGGCCCTCAGGTTTCTAGTTACGCCACTGGTATAGCTATTTCCCTACCAGAGCTTAATTGACCACCCTCTGCTGCATACATATCTACCAATTACTCAGCGGCTGGTCTCGAAACCCCCATTGCGCCACTGGGACTCCTTTCTCTGTGTTTCTATTACTTTTTAGCATATCTGGTCGAGAGTGTGTACCATTCCCTGTTGGCTGCAAGATATAGATACATCACCGACAATACACATTAGCGCCTCCACTGCACTCTTTATTCCATATCCTGTCTCTTGTCTATAGACCTGTGGCGTCCCTAGGGGGGGTGGGGGCGGCCCGGCCTGCACACCACCCCCTAGGATGGCACCCTAAAAAGGAATATATATTTTTTTCCTTTTACAAAGTATTTTACCAGGAAGGATGCATTCAGACTTCACTAATTTTCAAGTATGTCCTGGGTAGGCAAGGCCTAGGTGCCACTTTCCAGGGGTCGGCAAAAAAAAACCACCACTAAAGGGGTTACTCACAGAGCACCGAAATGATGCCAACATTTTGGTGTTCTGTTGCTCTCTGCACTTCGGGGAATCAAATTTCTCCACCCTGCAGTGAATTCACCATTCACCGCAGGGTCCCCGAAGTGCAGGGAGTCGGCCGCCGAATGCCGCCGCTGCAAAGCAGTGGCCTGCTGTTTTAAAAAAAAACTACTGAACGAAAATGTCTGGAATTTACATAGAACGTCCTATGATTGATAATAAACAGGTCTGTTACAGAAAAAAGAAAAACTGCTATTAAAAAAAAATTGCTGAAAAAAATCTGAAAAATTACTAAAAGATACTGAAAAAAATTCAATAAATAAAAAGACTTTTTACTGCAGATTAAAATAACAAACGGTTTATTAGATATTGCATAAAAATGAGAATTTTTTTAACTTTGAAACCTATGGGGTTCATCTGAATAAACCTGCTGAATGAAACCACTGAACATCAGGGCATTTCACTGACATTTCTCTGCTGTTTGGTGTTCTCCGAATAGATTAACCATTACTTCTCTATGGGGATTTGCACTGCCTTTGAACAGCACCGTACTTGCTGGCAGGTTGCCAAATTTTGTGTGTGAGCTTATCACAGAGCTCCAGTGCCGCACTTAGGGGGAGGGGTGGGACGGAACGGGCCGCCCCAGGTACCAGAGATTATTGGGGTGTCATTAGGGGGTACTAGGAGGTGCCACTGTCACTGTGTGTCAGCTTTGAGCTGTGTTCTTAAACAACAAGCAGTTTAGCAGGGCGTTTGCATTAGGAGAAAAAAATCCCCCTCTCCTCCCTCCATAGCTCCTCCCCTGCTGTGCAGCAGCTCTAGGAGAGGGGAGGGGGATGTGATTTTTGTGCAGAGAGAGATGACAGTGAATGGCAGGTAAAGGGGGGGGTATCAGCAGAATGTGAAGCCCTGCCTGCTTACTGCTGTTTAAAGTGGACCTTTCATTAACCAGCACTGCAGTGATCAGAAATTTGTCACTGAGCTGTCTGGCTCCTGGTGAGGTCCTGCATAGAGGGGGCCAGGCTGCATTCACTGCATCACCAGGGAATAGGCAGCCCAGGGTAAACAGGGACAGGGAAGAGGGAGTCTTAAAAAATGTAAAAAAACATAGCATTTCATACCTGCAAAACACACAACCATTCTCTGCTCAGCAACTCCAATCCACAAAACCAGCCACCCAGCACACACACAACTCTCATCACACAAATCCAGCCACCCGCGCACACACACACACAACTCCCATCACACACAACCAGCCACACACAACTCCCATCACACAAAACCAGCCACCCACACACACAACTCCCATCACAAAACCAGCCACCCACACATAACTCCATCACACAAAACCTGCCACCCACAACTCCCATCACACAAAACCAGCCACCCATACAACTCCATCACACAAAACCAACGAACACACAACTCCTATCACACAAAACCAGCCACTCCAACACACACAACTCCCATCAACAAAACCAGCCACATGTGTACTTTTGTTCATAGCATGAGGATGGATATGTTGTGAGTTTGCAAAATCACTTAAAAATAACAATTATTTAAAAAGAATCTACACTCGCCTCTTATTGCACAGCACAGAGGACGCATGATCCACCATCGGCAGATTCATAATATACCATTATTATATGTATACGTCATGTCCTACCAGAATGTTATAACTAAAAATATTTTTGAAAACATTAAAAAAAAGTGCGTGTGATTTTTTTTTTTTTTACATTTTAAAGTTGGGGGGTGCCAAATATACGATCCGCCCGGGTGCCGAATGTTCTAGGTAGGTCCCTGGTCCTGCACTACAAGTTTCACCATTAGTAGCTGCAAGGTTTCCTGTTACTTGTCTACACAACTCCTGCACTACAAGTTCCATGGTCTACTACCAAGTATTGTAACTGCAAGGACTCAGACTGCGTAAGCCACTATCAGTAGCCATGCATTGTATTCACTGATATACTTATTCCTGTGTATATTCTGCTTGTTCACCCCCAGTGCTTGGGATACTATAATTCCCCTAAAGTTTGGGTCCTACCATGGCGCATGCCAGTTGCCACCCTGACAATAAGGAAATTTTTTGGTGGTAGTGGACCTTTAAATTGGATATTTATTTACCTTTTTCAAATCACTTAAATATGGCATATTTACATATATAAAAATATGTGTTACAGTAAAAACTTGAATTCAGTACATTTAAAAAATGACTAGTAAAAACTAGTTGTTTCAAAACGTGCATGGCAACTCCAATTTTAACTAGTACATTTCAGTAAATGCTAGTTTTGACAGTTTCCCCTTAGAAATATATTTATGTGACTTTACACTTGTTTAAATCATGTAAAGGATGCGTGAGCTAAACGAGGGTGAGGAACTAGCAGCCAGTGAGTGGAAAGCAAAGTTTGCCTAGAAAAGAAACTTGCTATAATGTAATAGGAGATGGCTATGACAACATTTTACTGGAGGCCGAAGAGACTAAATCTGCAATTAAAATGTTGCAACGAATGTTTCTATACAGTCATAAAAATTTATTATTGCACTTGAACTTAGAACAACACATCCTATGTTGGATCAAAATCAAAATGTTCAATTTCAACTAGTTGACTAACTTATAGTTTTGATAGTGGCATATAGCAGTAAAAACCTGTACTCGCCTCATTCCATACAGTTATAACCCATTTTCAAAACACTACATTCAGAACTACAGGTTTCTGAGTGGATGCAGGCAAAACTAGAATGACTGAAATTTACCAGGTAAACCTAAAGTCCGAATTGAGCTTTGAAAGAACTAGGTTTTACAAGTCAAAAAAACACATTTACTGGATTGAGATTATTACTGTAACATCTATAAATAACATTTGAATTACTTATTTTTTTTTGTTCGTTCAGTAATTTCTGTAGCTGACAATGCCTTGTCAATCAATTGAACAATACTCATAACCCAAACTAGGTGCCCTGTAGAGAAACAAATCCTGCCTGAGCCCCGCGGTAAGAAAGCAGATAGTACCACAAATGCTTCTGCCGGTCATTGAACACAGAGATTTAGTGTATGCAGCTGCCCCGCAAACGCACCTTCATTAACTTACTACATTGTAATACTCATTCTGCCTTTGACACTGTGCCACTGTGACATGTTAAAAGAGCTAAACTGGCCGTCCGTGGAATCCAGACGCACCCTTCACCTTTCCAATTTGGCGTTTAAAAGCTTTTCTGGGAAGCTACCACCCTACTTGAATAGACTGCTTACCCCAGCTGTTCCTTTCTCCTATAACCTCCGATCCAGGACCAGCACCTTACTTTCAATACCACAATACAAAAAGAAAGTGGCTCGATCCACATTTTCCTACAGAGCACTACAATTATGGAATAACCTCCCAGACGCCATCAAATCTTCCCCCAGTCTAAAGTCACTTAAGAGATCTCTATTAACATACCTCGATACAGAATGCACCTGTAAACATGCATGGGCGTCGTAACGTGGGGGTGGGGGGTGCAGCCCGCACCAGATGACACCCGCCTTTAGGGTGACACCGTCACCCTAAGGGCGGGTGTCTCACACTGCGCCGCATGTTCGCTTCCTGCGAGCGTCCAAAGCTTGCAGCTTCGGCGCTCGCCTGGGGGAAACACGTCACCAGCCGATTGCGGCTGGTCACGTGGCTCCCTCAGGCGAGTGCCCAAGCTGCACGTCGCCGGACGCTCAGAGGGAGCGAACACGCGGCGCAGGAGGTGAGCTGGGGGCATATCCATGAGCTGCTGGGGCCTGGGGGCATATCCATGAGCCTGGGGCATATCCATGAGCCTGGGGCATTATCCATGAGCTGGGGCATTATCCATGAGCTGGGGAATTATCCATGAGCTGGGGCATATCTATGTGCTGGGGCAGTATCCATGTGCTGGGGCAGTATCCATGTGCTGGGGCAAATCCATGTGCTGGGGCATATCCATGAGCTTGGGGCATATCCATGAGCCTGGGGCATATCCATGAGCCTGGGGCATTATCCATGAGCTGGGGCATTATCCATGAGCTGGGGCATTATCCATGAGCTGGGGAATTATCCATGAGCTGGGGCATATCCATGAGCTGGGTCAATATCAATGAGAGGAGCTGGGGGCATAGCCATGAGAGGAGCTAGGGCAAAATCCATGAGAGGAGCTGGGGCATTATCCATGAGAGCAGCTGGGGCAGTATATCCATGAGAGGAGCTGGGGCAATATCCATGAGAGGAGCTGGGGCAGTATCCATGAGAGGAGCTGGGGTAAAATCCATGAGAGGAGCTGGGGCAATATCCATGAGAGGAGCTGGGGCAATATCCATGAGAGGAGCTGGGGCAATATCCATGAGAGCTGCTGGGGCAATATCCATGAGAGCTGCTGGGGCATATCCATGTGAGCTGGGGCAGTATCCATGTGTGCTGGGGGCAGTATCCATGTGTGCTTGGGGCAGTATCCATGTGTGCTGGGGGATTATCCATGAGAGCTGGGGCAATATCCATGTGTGAGCTGGTCTGGGGCAATATCCATGTGTGAGCTGGTCTGGGGCAATATATCCATGTGTGAGCTGGTCTGGGGCAACATATCCATGTGTGAGCTGAGGCGCAATATATCCATATGTGAGCTGAGGTGCAATATATCCATGGGTGAGCTGCTGGGGGCAATATATAATTGTGAACTGGGGCAATATATCCATATGTGAGCTGGGGCAATATATATCCATGGGTGAGCTGCTGGGGTCAATATATATCCATGTGTGCTTTCACTGCCTTCGAACAGGCATCGTACTTGCTGGCAGTTGGCAAAAATTTTGTGAGCATATGAGAGAGCTCCACAGCAATAAACCTCACAGTAATGTGCGCTGTGTGTATGAGCATTCAGTGTCATATGGGAGTACTGATTTTGGAGTAAGAGTAGTTAAAAAAAATCCGTAAAACTCGGGGGGGGGGGTGACACCATAAGTTACCGCACCGGGTGACACCAACCCTAGTGACGCCACTGTAAACATGTAATATATATATATGTATCCTACATATTTATTTTCTGTGTTAATCTGTATATTTGTTTTGTTTTTAATATCTTGCAGTTCTTACTTTGTATTTCTGTATCTACTGAAAAAATACAATGTTCTTAAACCCAGGACATTCTTGAAAACATGAGAAATTTCAATGTATCCTTCCTGGTAATATACTTTATAAATAAACAGGTGAATTTTTAAAACAAGTCAGTCATATTGACCTTTACACAGCATGGACAGTGAGTGGTAGTCTATTCTTGGAAACATATGGACCTTCTGATGAGAAAAGATAAACTGCCTGACCATCTATGCAGTTGTAACCCACCTGAGGTTGTCGATGTTCCCATTATTGGAGTTTTCTGTAATACAAAAAGATTAACATTATATTTACTTGGCAAAAAATAAATAAGAAACAAAACCCAAACACTCCATCTACTAAAATAGTTAGAAAGAGAACACCACAAATAAACCACAGATATCCAGTGAATGACAGAGGCATTTACCTGTCAGTTCTAAAATCACCGTAAGAGGGGCACACATCTCTTGGTAGTCTTCCCCTTTTCTAGGTGGGTGTGTCTCTTTCATTGTTCCTGGCGACTGACGTGTTCTTTTCTGGATAGATTCATTGGTTTTTTTTATCATTACCAGTGAAGCAAGTAGCGTCACTGCCCCCCCCCCCCAATTTACCCATCCCTGTACTGAGCTCATGTAAACCTATGAAATTGTTCCTCATTTACATGAACCATATCATATGGTTAAGGAGCAGATTTCTATGAATTGAGCAATAGGTAGTTGAGTCATTGTCGTTAAACATCAACATTAAACAGTATACACTTTTTTATATACCCAATATATTGCATCTCCTCCTTCCCATCCCACAGCAAATATGTTGAGAAAAACACCACTATAATGAGGTCCACTGGTGGGATTCAACTGGTTATCACAAATCCGTTCGTTAAATCCCAGGAACCAGTGGCTGCACAGAGGTGCTCGGAGAGGGCACCAAGCATTGGTGGGCTGGCCCAGGTGGCAGAGGGCAAATGTCACTAGAAAGTTGCAGAGAGCTGCCACACACCAGTGCCTTTCACAGCTGTCGCAGCATACCACTTCAATAATTACAGCAATAATCCAGAACAGTAAAACTCACAGTAAAGTGAGGTGTGTATAACTGTATCACAGAACACCAGAGTAATAAAACTCACGGTAGTGTGCATTGTTTCAGTTTTATCACTGTGGAACTCTATGATACACGCTGCACATTACTTTGAGTTTTATTGCGGTTGCAAAATGTTTTGGGATAGTGGACTGGACCTCCTACATTAGGGGCCTCTTGGCTACATTTGCCCCCCAGGCCAAGCGTTGGCCAAAGGACTCCCACACCAAGCCAAAGGACTCCCGCACTAGAAGTCCCTGCACCTATCTAATGCAATTTACACTGCTACGTAAAATGCATAGCAACTGCAAACTGCACCGCTACGGGTCTTGCGCAATTTACGTATACAAGCTCTTTAGCGCAGAGTGATGGATTGGAGATGCGCCCGCACGCATGCATGGATCCGATTATTCACTGCCTCTCTGAGACCACTCCCTAACACGAGTGGTCTCAGAGAGTTGACATCAACACACTCTCTGCGTGTTTGACGTCACTAGTGACCGATCAGCTGCTTCCATCCTCGCTCGGTTTAACCTCATCATGCCCAAGCTCTTGGTCTATCATTATGCAATGTCTGCTATCTTCTTTCTGGTAATTATCTCCACACTCCCCCGTTCCCTTTTGTTTCACTTGCCTTAGTCCCTTAGATTGTAAGCTCACGGGATAACTGGCTGAGAACTTGTATAAAGTGCTGCATTTGCAGGTCAATTATCCTACGCGCAGGGCCGTCTGTTCATTAGGTTTATAATTTAATATGTCACCTGTTTGGGCTTCCTCATTGTAAAGCTCTACGGAATCTGTTGGCGCTGTACAAGTACTTGTAACCAGAAGTCAGGAAATTCAAAGTACCAGCTGCTGGTGAGGCCAGGTGGGGTGGAGGAAGCTAGAACACTTTACCCAGCTTTTTTGACATATCGGGGCAGGTGGGGGGGGTCAGTTACGATGAGTAGAGTGTATACTTGGCGTGTAAGAGCCAGGGTTTGGTAGTCAGAATCTCTGATCAGGGTTATACAACAGAAGAGGGGCATGAAATGGGGCCATATATGAAAATGGTGAATAAACAGAAAGAGCTGTGTAAAATGAAGTGGGAAGAGGTGCCAAAAACTGATCTTAAACTGTGTGCCCAGAAATCCTTCCACCAGTGGTGCTTTACCCCACAGCCACTGCTCCCAGTTTCCTGTAATTGTCTGTCCCTGTTGCTTTCAGATTCTGTAAATTTCAGTTCTAGTCATAGAGCTAACAAGCGCACCTCAGATTAAAAAAAAACAACAAATTGTGTTATTCGCCATGCTGACAAGCACAGGGAACCAATGGCTAAAGCAGGAGCTGATGATTCGGCAAGGTCGACAGACTTTTACTCTTTGTAAATAGAGCTAAAAATTACAGAATATGGACACAACTGAAGCAGTTGTATCTACCGAGCCTCGTTTTGTTAAGGACCTCTATCCGCCCATGGGATGTACACTAGGCCTTTTTCGACGCCTCCTCCTCAGCCTGTAGCTGGACACAGAATTTTGTCAACATTGGACAGCTATACTCCCCATCTGCTTCTGATCCAAGCGGATCAAAAGCTCTGACCTCACATGCTCGGATCAGAATTGCAGAAA
The DNA here is from genome assembly GCA_009667805.1 of Leptobrachium leishanense. Lineage (NCBI taxonomy): Eukaryota > Metazoa > Chordata > Amphibia > Anura > Megophryidae > Leptobrachium > Leptobrachium leishanense. Next base: position 57,875,746 of record CM019072.1, read on the forward strand.
CATATATACAGTATAGCACATGACATCATTCATGGAATCACTTGTGACAGTTCAGTACACGCTTCATTTTACTTGCAAAAGGAAACTGGGTAGGAATAGTTCCTGGTGTCCCTCCACCAACACTTTTTGACCCTGCTTACGTGAGTCTACTGCCGCTATCAATTAGCAGCTCCCATCTATTGCACATAAAGCTGCCAGAGAATGCACATAATAGAGTGATGTGATGAGTTAACGGCTTGCACTGACTTTACCTATTGCAAGCTGAACCAGAATAGGGTCCTTTAAGGGACACTCTCCGCACCCTGACCACTTCTAAAGTAACAGGATGTGAGGAATGCCCCTCCCCAATCTGGAGTTATTGCTGGGTGAAGTGGAAGAATTTCCTCCACCCCACAGCAGTGTCACCTGCTGCTAGGATTTTTGCATTTTCCAGCTTCCAGTCATCAGATCAGTCACTAGTGAGACCGATTGATCAGATCTGAGCATGTGCAAAGCTTTAAACAATTGTTCTGAAAGGCGGTACGGAACTTACTGTAAGTAGGTAAAGTAATGTAGGAGCGCAAATTGCACAGAAAAGCTTCAGGGACTTCCGAGTTAGGGAGTCCCTGAACCTAAAGAGGAGCAGTGCACAGTGAAGGAGAAAAGGTAAGTAAAATAACCACAAAAAGAAAATATATAAAAAAATAGGCTGTCAAAAATGTAACAAACACAGAGTATCCCTTTAATGTCTGCACCGAGGGTTGATTGGTAGACCAGAAACACAGATGTGCACTTTTGAATTTCATACATCTGGGTCATATAACAAAGTTGCTTATAGTTCTCTGACTCTCACCTCCAAGACAAACCACTAAAACATAAAATGATGTCATCTAATTAACTATTATTAGTAACTGTAAACACTACCAAGATAACACTTTAAATAGTAACAGATTTCTTGTTAAAACTGCATGCGCAGTTGGATACAGCAGACTTGTACAATGATTGGCCGCACTGATCACGAGTTTAAGTGGGTCTTAGCAACTTTGCGGATGTTAAAACACATGCTTATTGATGGGACCAAAATATAGAAATAGGGCGGGTTATAGGATTTAAAGAAAAATTAGGAAAAGCTCATCCTAAACGGGCACACATGGGAGGCGTGAACCTGGTTTCTTACATGTTAACATTCAGAAACCCTGTGGCATGAAATTTTGAGGGTTTTTACAAGCGTAACAATATATAATTAGTCGGACAATTATCCTATGAGCAGGGCCGTCTGTCCCCTATATATCGTGTCTCCCCATTGTAAAGCGCTGTGGAATCTGGCGCTATATATTGTAACTATATATAAACACTCGTATTGCGTTCGATATTCTACTTAAAAAAATATTGTATAATTTACGGTTTTTTTTCTAATCTATCATTTATTTGGGGACTTTTTGGCAGCAAAAAACTATGAATGGAGCAAGGAAAGCCGGTATTTGAGACACCGTTTAGGTTTCTATCTATTGATCTGCTGGAGGGTCGTTGCTGTGCAGGTTTCTGACAGGACATAAGTAAATTTAGATCATGGAGAGCTGCAGCTCTGGGAGAGCAAGGACAACAGCTCTGCAGTTTTCCAGCAGGAAATGCAGTCAGACTCTGCAGTAAGTGAGCGCAGCATCATATAAGACTCATGCAGTAAAGAAAAACCTCCTGATTCTCACCTTGTCAGATAAATGGCTTCTGCTGTGAAGATCTCACCAAATGTTCTCTCTCCTCCCTTCCTTCTGTTTATTCTGGATACAGTAGTGAAGACCAGAAGAGCTGACAGCCCTTCCCTGGGACAGCCTAGAGACTGCAGAGGGTGGGAAAGGGGCTGTTCATTTCTGACTTGGAATCCGTTCAAAATTATTTTAACACTTTCACTCTTGGCCTCTTTTATATTAAAGGTGAATAGAGACGAACTGAAGAATGACCCAGTTGTACAGACATGTCTTAAACAGAACATCTAATTCAAACATTGTTTCAGTTTGACTAGTATGTTCTAACTACTGAAATTTTCCGTATTCGATAAAGAAACAGAAGTAAACAGACTCATAAAAGGTATAATTTTTTAAAAAAAGATAAGGAGCACACCTAAAACAATGCAATAAAAACTGCTCTTTATTATTGTCATCATCTATAAAACGTCCTGACTGACACATCAACGCTCAGCTCAAACGGTTGCAACTAGGAACATGAAATTTTGAAGGTACATTGTTTTTATGACGTAGGCACTAGGGATGAGCCGAACACCACCGAGTTCGGTTCGCATTCGAACTCGAACTCAATACAAGTCAATGGGACTCAAAATTTGATTTTTAGAGTGCCCTCCAAGAGGGTATATATGCTAGATATTTGCCATAAAAGGTGTATAGGGGTCCGGGTAGTGCCCTGGGGGACAGGAAACAAGAACAAAAAGTTTTTAAAAAAAAACGTTTTTAAAGGGACAGTGAGTTTTCCATGAAATAAGGGTTAAAAATAAAAACGAAAAATTCCTTCAAATATCGTGCCTAGGAGGTCCCCATAACCTGCCCGTGAAGTGGCGGATTTCTAGGATGTATAGAAACATTTAAAAAACAAAAAAAATTACGTTTCAAATGACGGTAAATGCTTTTCCTTTAATCTATTCCTAAACAACTGCTTGGGGGGCAACCTGTATGAAAAGACATTTTAGGACGCGCAGAAAATGTTTAGTGATCTTTTTGGCTAAATTATGGTTAAACTTATGCAGGCTTTGGATGAAAGTAACAATCGGTGCTTTAAAATTGGGCCTTTAGTGTCGGCAACAGTGCCGTCACACAGTAACCCCTCTGAGGATATGAATCTGGTACAGGCGTCAGTGGCAGTGCACCCAAATATTGTGCCTTTGGTGCCAGGCCAGCAAGTGCATTCATACAGTAACCCCTCTGAAGTATTGTGGAAGAGTGCAGGGGTGGACCATGCGGTCCTATATTAAAAAGATATGAATCTGGTAAAGGCGTCAGTGCACCCAGATATTGTGCTTTTAGTGCCAGGCCAGCAAGTGCCATCATACAGTAACCCCTCTGTGGTATTGTGGAAGAGTGCAGGGTTGGACGCTGCGGTTCAAAAAATTTAAATGATATAAATGTGGCACAGGCGTCAGTGCAGCCAAATATTGTGTCTTTCATGGCAGCAAGTGCCTTCACACCGTAACCCTTTTGTGGTATTGTGGAAGAGTTCAGTGCTGGAGGTTTTGTGACTGCAGAAGACATCCCCGATCTATTCCGTTACGTCAGCATCAGAGGATTGATAGCTGCTGATCCAGGACTGATTAATTTTTATAAATGTCAACCGGTCTACAGAGTCGGTGGACAGACGCACTCTTTTGTCTGTGACAAAACCTCCAGCGGCACTGAACGTCCTTTCAGAAAGCACGCTGGATGAAGGGCAACCTCCACTGGAAACCTCCATAGCATATTGGCTAAGTTCTGGCCAGTGATCCAATCTCAACACCCAGTAAGCCAGTGGATCATCTGCTGGAAAGGTATCCAGGTCTGCCCTTGCCCCTAGGTAGTCCTGCACCATATGGTGAAGACGCTGGCAATGGGTGCCTACATTTGACGTCCCTCGGCGTCGTGGACTAAAATAATTTAAAAAGGCTTCAGTCAAGCGGCCCCGGCCTTCACCACTATTCCTCTGATCATCCACAGGCTCAGAAGCACCTGTGTCATCACTTGGTAACCTACTAGTGCCTGGAAAGGTGTTACACAAGTGTCACTTTACAGCGTCCTCAAGTTTTTTTCATCCTGTGCTCCCTCTGTGCAGGCAGGATGAGCTCTGCAACTTTACCCTTGTATCCTGGGGTCCTTTAGCAGGCTTTGCATAATATGGGAGCCCATGCAGCGTAGGTTGGAGGTGGCATTAGCTTCCGAGTCTTCCTGGTCAATTAGGAGGATGACCCCATTGCGCACTTCCTCCTCCCAGCCACGTACTAGTCCTTGTGTTTCTGGGCACACAAAACCCTCCTTAAGGAATCCCCACTTCAATGCCCCCACTACTTAAATATTCCTCCTCCTCATCCTCCTCCTGTCTGATCTGAGGAGGACCCGCTGGAATGCTGTCTGTGGAAAGACTGGGGCCTTCAGAGCTAGGGAAGGCCTCCTCTTCCTCCCGCTGCTCTGCCTCTAGAGCCACATCTATAATTCCCCGCAGAGTGTGCTCCAGCAGGAACACTAAAGGAATTGTGTCACTGATGCATGCACTGTCCCTGCTCACCATCCTTGTTGCCTCCTCAAATGGTGACAGTACAGTGCATGCATCCTTGATCATCAGCCACTGCGGGGGGGGAAACAAGTTTACTGAACCTGTCCTTGTGCCATACTCACACAGGTACTTGTTGATGGCCCTCTGCTGCTTGTGTAGACACTGCAGCATTGCTAATGTCGAGTTCCACCTGGTGGGCATGTCACAGATCAGACGGTTTGTGGGAAGGTGGAATTCTCTTTGAATTTCTGCCAGGCGACCGTCTGAAGTGGCTGCAGGCTTTTCTGGTCTGACTGAGAAGCTCTGCCAGCCCTGGGTACCTGGTTAGGAAACGCTGCACCACCAGATTTAGGACATGTGCTAGGCATGGTACATGCGTCAATTTACCCTGGCGTAGGGTAGAGAGAAGGTTGCTGCCATTATCACAGACGGCCATTCCCAGCTGAAGCTGGCATGGTGTTAACCATCTCTGCACCTGCCCCTGCAGAGCTGACAATTTCTGGTCCGGTGTGGCTCCTGTCCCCTAAACAAACCAGCTCAAGCACAGTATGGTATCTTTTTGCTTGAGCCATTGCGTAGCCCCTGTCAGGGGTCGGTTTAACTGCCACTTTGCCAGAGACACAGAAGGAGGAAGAGGAGAAGGAAGAGGGAGAGGTGGTGGTGGAGCAGACAGACCTCATACAAGCAGCTTTGGTGGATGAACATGGTGGATGGCATGGTGGATGAACAAGCTCCAGCACAGAGCCCCGTCTTGGATTCCTCCCTGCTGCAATCAGTTACCCAGTGTGCCGTGAAGGAAATGTAACAACCCTGTCCATGCTTGCTGGATCACTTGTCTAAAGTTACATGCACCTTGCTGCTGACTGCCTTTCCCAATGACTTGATAACATTGTCTTCCACGTGCTGGTATAGTGCTGGAATGGCCTTCCGTGAAAAGTAATGGCATTTTGGAACATGCCACTGTGGTACAGCACATTCAGCAAATTCACGGAAGGGAGCAGAGTCTACCAGCTGGAAAGGCAGCAGCCGCAATGCGAGTAATTTTGCTAAGCTGGCATATAGACGCTGTGCTTGGTGATGGTTGGGACTATATTTTTTCTTACACTGCAGCAGCTGGGGCAACGTTATCTGACTGCATAAATATTCAGCTGATGGGATGCTGTCACATTGTGAGGAAGGAGCTGGTACATCCATTACTGTAGCATCCTCCCTGTCAGTGGAGGTTGTAGGCAATGACATGGCAGGACATACAGTGGGGGTAGAGACAGATGAGGAGGAGGACCTACATAAAGTTTTGCGCCAACGGTATGTGTGGCAGGTGGTCATATGTCGCCTCAAGCACGTGGTACCCAAGCGTCCGGTGTCTTTCCCACGCTTGAGCCTCATCTCACATAGATTACAAATAGCAATGGTGGGGTCTGCTGCACACTTCTTAAAGAACTCCCAGACAGCAGAGTTCCTGGATGTGTGCTTTGAGACAACAGCGCTCTGCACCTGAGCAGCTCTGACATCTGATGCCTTGGACTGGCTAGTGCTACGGTTGGTCATAGAGGATGTTGTGCCTCCTCCTCCTCCCTTGACTCCTATGTTCGATCAGGCACCCAGGTGGAGTCAGTGACCTCATCATCATTGTCATCATCACCCCCTATCTCCTCGTCACAGGAGCCAACTTGGCAGTATGCTGCAGCTGCTGGGGCAACATGAGTGCCAGTTATTTGTATATCATCCCTGGCACCCCCTTCCTCTAGGTTGATTATACTCCCTTCCTCAACCTCAGAGATTGAATCAGAGAACTGTACTTGCTGCACATCCTCAAGCAGCATGTCACTGTCATTGTAGTCAAACAATTCAGCTGACTCCTCCGTGTGTGATAGTGAGGCTACGGCAGGAGTAGCTGTGGACATCGAGGCTGCATTAGATGCTTTGGCAGCTGAGGTGGACTGTAAAGCACTACAAACCTGGCTGGCAGAGGACTCGGAGGATGAGGATGGCCTGGCTAGCCAATCCACCAAATCCTCTGTATGTTGCTGCTGCTTAAGACGGCCAGCACCAGTTAGAAAGGACAAGCGTGCCCCTGCAGAGGATGCACCACGTCCACCACGACCAGAGGCACAGCCTCCCGACACAGAGTCTGCTTGCCCTCTTATCTGTGTCTGGGAGCGTCTGCCTGTCCTTTTTGGTCTTTCTGACATGGTGAGTGATATATAGATTAAATATATACAGAACTCTGATTCAACTCTGGTATAAAGATTAAAGATTTCTAGAACTCTGGTATAACTCAGTGAGACACCCTGATAGCTGGAAGCCAGTGACAAGACACAGATTACAATTCGCAGAAATCTGCTAGAAGTATGTGGGACCCACTTATAGCCGGCAGTGAGAAGACACAGATTACAAGTCTCAGAAACCTCCTATAAATCAGTGAGACCCCCTGATGGGTGGCAGTGACAAGACACAGATTACCTCAATTCCCAGATATTTTGGAGAAATTACTGACCCCCCAAAATACTTGATGGCAGTGAGTGAGAACACACATTACCTCAATTCCCAAATATTTTGTAGGAATTACTGACCCCCCAAAATAGTTGCTGGTGGCAGAGACAAGACAAAGATAACCTCAATTCACAAATATTTTGTAGAAATTACTGACCCCCAAAATACTGCATGGCAGTGAGAACACACAGATTACAACAAGTCCCAGATATTTTGTAGAAATGAGACCCCCCCAGTAGCTGGTGGCAGACTGGCAGTGAGAACACACACTAACACAACAACAATCTCCTCTCAAACGTGTGCTGAAGCGCTGTGTGAAACCTTATATAGTGTGCTGCGGGACTTAGCTCTGTGAGCCCATGATTGGGCAAAATTTGCCCAATCAGGACTCTGAGCCGTGATTGGCATAGTCCTGAACCTGTCTTGCACCTGACCTGTGGTCAGGTGCAAGGCTGTAGCCAATTACAAGCTTCAGGCCAGTGGAAAAGTGCATTGTGGTCCATTGTGGTGCATTGTGGGCAAACACGCGGCGAACAAGCGGGCTATGTTCGATGCGAAGTCCGAACCGATCGAACCGAACAGCTCATCCCTAGTAGGCACCCGCCAAGAAAGGATTTTTGGAAATCCCGCCCCAGTGAAAAGGGGGGGGGTATTTTAAATGGCAGACCTCTATCTCAAAACCCAAAGATGTTACAGGCGTGATATTTTGGCATTTACAATGTTCTTGAAAAAATAAATAAATAATTTTCGAAAATCCAGTTAATACACTGGATCAGCATATCAGAGGGATGCTGTTACTTCACATAGAATGGAGTCTCTATGCAGCTCCTATAACAGCCAGCGCTCATACACTCCCTCACTGCTCCGGCATGTCTGATTCCCTCTGTCTCACACGCCTCTGGAGAGTTTCAGCTCTGGATCTTCCTTATTGTCCTAGCACCTGATACATGAAACACTAATGTTTACAAATGAAGTATTCAAAATTGTTTTTTTTTTCTTTCTATGTTCCAGATGCCAAAATTTAAATGTTGTGTGCCTTATTATCTGTATTTACAACAAAAACAAAACAAATTTAATGGACGCATATAAATGAAACAACTTTGCTTTGTAGCCAATACGCCCTAACGACTGCCATAAATATTACTTTATATTTTGTACAGTTTGGACAAAAAAAACCTCATATTTCTTTTAAAAACAATTGTAACGAATCCCAAAACCCACACGAGCGAAGCAGCGGGCAAAAGCTATTAGTGAATAAAGCAGGAGCAATTTGGGCCCTATAGCAGGACAATATTTATACTGATCACTAGTCACAACAGTAAAACCACCTGTGTCTCTATTATTGTGTAGATTCACTTTGTGCTGCCAAAAGAGCTGTGATGTGTAGAGCGAGGCATGGACTCCATTAGACCACTGAATACATCCTGTGGTATCTGGCACCAGGACTAGGGATGAGCCGAACACCGCCCGAGTTCGGTTCGGGCCCGAACCCAAACTTTCCATATGTTCGAGTCCGAACCCGAACTCCATGCAAGTCAATGGGGCTGAAAATTCGGTTTTTAGAGTGCCCTCCAAGAGGGCATATATGCTAGATATTTGCCATAAAAGGTGTATGGGGGTCCGGGTAGTGCCCTGGGGGACAGGAAACGAGGACAAAAAGTTTTAAAAAAAACTTTTTAAAGGGACAGTGAGTTTTCCATGAAATAAGGGTTAAAAATAAAAATGAAAAATTCCTTCAAATATCGTGCCTAGGAGGTCCCCATAACCTGCCTGTGAAGTGGCGGATTTCTAGGATGTATAGAAACACTTAAAAACAAAAAAATGACGTTTCAAATGATGGTAAACAGTTTTCCTTTAATCTATCCATAAACAACTGCTTGGGGCGGCAGTCTGTATGAAAAGGGGAGACATTTTCGGACACGCAGAAAAAGTTTACTGATTTTTTTGGTGGTGAAGAGCAGAAGAATGACTGGAGAATGGAAAATTCTAGGTCAAAATAGCCAAACCAGAAAAATTCTCCCATTTAGGCCATTTCCGGCTGCGCAACGCAAGTGGAAAATGAACGCATTTTTTCGAGAACGCAGAACCACTAGTACGGACGTACAGAGTGCGCTGCGTCCACTAGCAGCGTGTGTGCGTGATTTGGACACGTCAGACCCTGCTCATGTCCGGCCAACATAATGTCCAGACACCCAAAGTTTCCTGGTTTGGATCCGTAAAAAATCACGCACAAAAATGCGCATCGTATGACCGTTTTCGCGCATTCCGTGAAAAAAATACGGCAATGCGTTCGGACGCGCTTTTTGACGGTCGCTGTGAAAAATGCGTTAGACTGACCCTAGCCATATCTCACTTTCCAAATCGGCTATTTGGTCCAGATTGTTCTCTTTTCCTGCCATTCTCCTGGTTTTCACCTTTCTATGAACAACCCTGAGAGAGAGGTGAAAGCCAGGAGAATTGGCAGGAGAATGGAAAATTCTAGACCAAATAGCTGATTTGGAAAGTGAGATAAATGGGAATTTGGTTTGGCTATTTTGACCTAGAATTTTCCATTCTCCAGTTATTCTACTGCTTTTCACCGCTCTCTGAATAACCCTGTGAATGTTTAATCCCGAGGTGAAAAATAACATTGCTGTTAAAAAGCGGGCAATGAGGAAATTTTGTATTTTTTCACACAGCAGTTAAATGCAGCATATTAGGAAGTTTTAGGAGGGAAATTACTCACTCAGAACAGAAGCAGACACCCCACACCTTCATTCTACATAAAATGTATCAAATTGATTAGACCAGACTAAAACATCTGTTGTTGTTATGCCGTTTGAAAAAAAAAGGTCATTTAGAGGTGAGAATCTTTGCACCTAGACATTAGTTTTTAATTCAATATCTAATAAACCATTGCTTATAATATTCTGCAGTAAAGAGTCTCTTTATTTCTAGATTTTTTAAGCATTTTTTATACTTTTTTCAAAATTTCTTTTTTTATCCGAACTCGAACTGACACACCCAAAAAGTTCGAAGTTCACGAACTTTCGAACTGCCAAAGTTCGGGCCGAACTCCGAACCGTCCGAACCCGAACAGCTCATCCCTAACCAGGACATTATCAGCAAATCTTTTAACCACTTCGCTGCGGAGGACGTGCTCAGCGTGTCCTGCCGCAGGAAGGGTTGGCTGCGGAAGACGCGCTGAGCGCGTCCTCTCAAAGCGGCCAGCGATCGGCCGATCGTTGCGCCCCCCCGGTGCGGGCTGACATCTTGGATGTCAGCCCGTCACTCCGGGACCGCCGCGGGCACAATAGATGTCATCGTGGCGGCGCAATGACATCTATTTCAGGCGCAATGACCTCTCTCCCTCCCAATCGCCAGGGTCCTGAGCTTAATGCCAGACACAAACGGTACCTGGCACTAACCCCATGGGGGCCGGATCACGAATCGGTGCCGAAAAAGCGCCGGTTCGTGATCCTTTCTCTGAGCTGGCCGACATCATGGATTTCGGCCAAGCCTCCGGGAACTCCCCCTGAGGACTGGCGTCATCGTGCATAGCACGATGACGCCAGTCCTGGAGTTAACCCCTAGCTGCCACCAATGGTGGAGATAGGGGGTTCCAATGAACCCCCTATCTCCTGGTCCATGGCAGCTAGGGGTTAATGTTGGATATCGTTGGATCGGCCAGAGCATGGCCTTTCCAACGATATCAAACATGACCATGAAAAAAGTTTTTTTTAAAAAGAAAAAATAAAAAAAATAAAAAATAATAATAATAATAAAAAATAAACAAGTTTTTTATTTTTTATTTGTTTTGTTAATGTAGCAATATTGTTCCCATTTAATTTATAATGTGAACAATGATGCTGCACTAACGATTTTTGTATGGGGTGCGTTTGTTAAAATAGTGAAATTTTCTCCCCAAAAAAAGTAACGAGTCCCCATTTCTAATTTTTTTAACAAGCGCACCACATAGACAATATAACGATTGCATGTTAAAATGTGAAAAAAAACACTTTACACGTTGTCAATTTTTGAAAATTCAAATTTTATTGCATATTTTGTTATAATATACAGACAGAACATAACGTATACATATAATAATCACATATTATGAATCTGCCGAGTCTGCCGGAAAGAACGATATATAATATGTCTGGGTCATATAATAAAATAAGGCTTCAAAACGCGGTTAAACATGATGAGCGAAACCGGTAAAAATGACCTCAGCACACAGGCGGGAAATGCCTCAGCAGCAAAAGGGTTAAGTCATGCAAGTTGGGAAGGTGAAACCTCCATGGATTGGATTTGTTGTTCCAGCACATTCTACAGACAGATGCTCAATTGGCTTGAAAGCTAGGGAATTTGGAGGCCAAGGCAACACCTTGAAATCTTTGTCATGCTCCTCAAACCATTCCTGAAGGATTTATGCAGTGTGGCATGGCGTCTTATCAAGCAGAAAGAGGACCCTGCCATCAGGGAAAGTCATTACCATTGGTTGTATGTGATCTGCAAAAATCTTTACGTAAGCAATAGCCAGGCATGTCCTCCTGGCCATCGGGACTACCAGGAGATTCCTAGTGGGCATATGGCTCCGTGTGAATGTATGCAGCTCACGCCCTTAAACCCTTGGCTGTTGAATTAGTAGCAGCAAAGTGATCTCTAATGATAGACCTTAATATTATTATTTATAAATACATAAAATACAGCAATTGATTTGATTATGTGTGAGATTTTGTGATAGGTCAACAGTTCATTAATTATGCTCTTAAATGTATCAATTTTTAAATTGGAGCGACAGTGACATAATAGGAGGGGGGAAAGGTTCTTGTTGAATTTGATGATGATCCTGGTGTGCAGCTGCTTGTATTCACAATAGGTGATAAATCCCCAAAAGTTCACCAATAGAAAGATATGTACTGTGTAGTGGATATCAGCGCTCGCACTGGTGATCAATTCATCCAATTTTCAGTATTTACACTGGAAAATGAGGTCTTTAGTCCGTGGGGTGTTCCTCGGTAAAACCAAATAAAATGCAATGTGCAGACCATTTAAATAAAAGGTTATAGTAGAATATAAAATGTCTACTCACATTTAATGGTGCCTATTATTCGAAGCACCAAATCTCAAGCAGCTGATGATTCCAAGGGGCACCTTGGTTGAAATGATCCTCAGTGGTGATAGTGGTGGTGATTCATCCACTAAAACAGGACAGGCAGTCTCTGACTATGTCTAAAAGAACTTTATTAAAAGGTTACAATACAATAAAACACTGCAGATGCGTTTCGCTGTGGTCAACTTCATCAGTAGGTGTCCTCCACCTACATACATCATTGGCAGCATTGGCAGGACCCACAGCAGCAAGATCTAGTACGCCTTTGGGGAGGCAATGGAGTGTGGCAACCTGCCGCTCCAGGAATCCGCTATGCTGAGTTTTAATGGGTTTTTACGCCCCAGGTGCATTATCTTGCACTTATCCACATTAAAACACAAGGGCTGAATATAGAATATTTGATACAGTCCTAACCTCAACATCTGAGGAAAGGGATTTAGGGGTTATTATTTCAGAGGATCTAAGGGTAAGTAGTCAATGTAATAGAGCAGCAGGAAATGCTAGCAGAATGCTTGGTTGTGTAGGGAGAGGTATTAGCAGTAGGAAAAGGGAAGTGCTCGTGCCACTGTACAGAGCACTGGTGAGACCTCACTTGGAGTACTGTGTGCAGTACTGGAGACCGTATCTCCAGAAGGATATAGACATCTTAGAGAGAGTTCAGAGAAGGACTACTAAAATGGTGTACGGCTTGAAGGAGAAAAGTTACCAGGAAAGGCTTAATGATCTTAACATGTACAGCTTGGAAAAAAGACGAGACAGAGGAGATATGATAGAAACATTTAAATACATAAAGGGAATCCACAGGGTAGAGGAAGGGAGTATATTTAAAAAGGAAACAAAGTAGCAAAACAAGAGGACATAGTCTTAGATTAGAGGGGCAAAGGTTTAAAAGTAACATCAGGAAGCATTATTTTACTGAGAGGTTGGTGAATATATGGAACAGCCTTCCAGTTGAAGTGGTAGAGGCCAAAACAGTGATTGAATTTAAGCAGGCATGGGATAGGCATAAGGCTATCCTAAACAAAAGATAAATCCAGGTAAAGTATCCATGTAATTGGGCAGACTAGATGGGCCGAAACAAAATGTCGGCAGATAAGAACCTATGTTTCTATGCTGCATTGAGGGCGTCGTGACTGCCATGAATGACAGCTGTGGGGGACTACAGAGAGAGCTAACTTACATTCCCCATGCTAAAACGGGGCGCTAGGGAGGAAAAACTGCACCTGCAGTTTTCCCCTAGCGCCATGGTTTTAGCGTGGAATTACAATGCAGGCGCTAAAAAAGCTGCCGCAATTGTTACCGTGCGCAAAACCCTGGGATGCTCGCAGCAGCGCTGAGCACCGCCGCGAGCAAACACTCGATAGAGTCCATAGGACTCCATTGAGCCAGATGCTGGTGGTCACATGACCAGCCGGATCTTGCCTCGCGAGATCCGGTCGGTCAGCGTAGTGATACGCAGGGGGAAAATGAGGAACGTTTTCCCCCAGTCTCCCCCTGCTCCCGCCGGACAGAGGAGGCAGACGGAGCCGTGGTCATCGCCACGGGACAGGAGGTGAGTATCTGCTCACTTTTTAAATTTTTTTGGATGTGTTAACGGATTCCACTTCTGCAGAATCCGTTAACACCAAGTCCTGGCTGTGGTTAACTTTTTGCTAACCACAGCCGGACGTTAATCAGCACTAGTAGATTGTAACACTAACGCTGTAATGTGGCCCGGAGTCTTCCCTCTCAAGATATCGTGCAAGTCAAAAGGACAGGTGAATCTGTCTGATGGGCATGACCACCTCACCTGCCCTTAAATGCTCCTTACCTCATTCACGGAGTGCTTCAGCATTGTATATACACCTCCTGGTGCTATATTGTGGAAGCATACATTCTGATTGATTCTTGTCACCAAACCCCAGATTATCCTTCGTTCTTCCCTGTTTACCACCTGCCAGACCTCATCTGGATTACACTATTTTATACTACAAACCAATACCTTAAACACCCTGCCATGCCAGTGCATGGTGGTTGCCACCCTTCCAAAACCCGCAAATCCCTGACAGGCCCCATATGTGCACCACACAGCAAAGAGAGGCAGCCCAGAGAGTTCTTGTGCTGAGCCAGGGTGTTTAGTGCTCTCCTGCCATCTGTTCCTACAGAGTTTGCAAAAGGAATCAGAGACCCACCTCCGCCAATGCCAGGCACAGTACGAAACATTCATAAAAGGAATGAGGGTAGTTGTCAATGATTGTAGGCTTCATGGTCTGGGGGAGAAGTAGTAATGTCTGTAGGATTTCAGTGTCTGGGGGATATCAATGCTGATATACTTTTCAAGTGGTATAACCACTTCCATAAGCTTGAGAGGATGACCTTTAAAAAGTAAAAAAAAAGTCCTTTTGAGCACATCTTTCACCAGAATATTTATTTTAAAAAAATGGTAGAACGAGGTTTTCTTTTCTATCAGAATTGTATTTTGTCTTCTGTTTACTTCCGAGAGCGCTCATGAAAACATTCCTATTTATCAGACATTTTTGTGGGTTCCTGAAAGTAAGTATACAAATTGTTTCTACCAGTTTATAAATAACTTTGTAGACAATGTTAGGTATGAATACTTACAATAACCCCATGCAGTGTCATGGCACACCTCTGTGAGGAGGTCCCTTTTGCTCATCAGGTTTAAACTTTGTTAAAGTTTTGTTTTATTGCAGCACCCCACAAATTATAATGTGTATTAGGAGCCACGCCAGGCAAGCACTTCTCTCTTCGGGCATTCACTCTCAGACAACCATTATCTGGGCATGCGTTTCAACTAGGAGACACTGTCGCCAACAAGGTACTCCAATGCTACCCAAGGCACCAATCACTTACTATGCAAGAGTCTCAGCCATAGGCAGAACCCATCGGCTCGCAACTCTTTTGCAGCGACTGGATAATATTCACCGAGCACAGCAGCATAAGAGCCAGGACCCTCAAGACAGGCAAGAACATTGATTTCTCATACGAGGCAGGGCACTCAGCTCTATGGGTCCAACATTGCAACAGGTGGACAGATAGTCACGTAGGCTGTTGTATTGTGGGCATTAGCTCTCTGACTATCCAACCAACAGACTCCTCTTCACCGTAGGTGCCAAACCAAGGGAAACAAGAAGCACCTGGAATGTTAGGCCAGCAAACTTTGGGATTTTGCGACAAAGTAGCCACCCAATAGGGTCTCTCTGGGAAATCCCTGGAATAATGGTGGCAGTGCACACTTCCAGATGTGACACTAGACCCAGGCAAGAAGGCAGGCAGCCATCAGCAATAAAGAGAAACTCCCAAATTTAAAGGCACAACCTACCCCCTCCCCAAAAAAAAACAGCAAACGGCTGGAAAACACACAGCTCATCCAAAACGCATCTGCCCACCTATTTTTCTAGACACATGCGTGGTTTAGATTATCCAGAAGGAAGAAATTTGATTGCTATTATGGAGTCAAGAAGAATTGATTATTATTTCTTTTGGCACTTTTGGGAATTGCTGCAAGTATGGATTCTGTATTGCCTTCTTTTGGATCAAAAGCTGCAGTAGGGAAGTGTGGATGTTTGAACTTGATGGCTGTTCGTCTTTATTGTTCAACTTAACTGCATATGTTACCATGTACTGAATTTTCTCTTTCTTCCCTGGCTTCTCTGTTGGCCTATTATCAGGTTTTCGTTATCCATGATACCTTTGTCATAGGCCTAGATACTTTAAGTGCTCATAATGACATAAGTACCTAGTATGTATAATTATATATATATATATATATATATATTATATATTTTTAGTATCTACAAACAGGTGTGGTGGAGGACAAAAAGTAAAACGATACGAAGTAAGACGAAAACAATACTTATGTTCGCATATAGGTGCCGGTACTGAGTACTGGTGCGTACTGGCAGAAAAAAAATCCCTAGTTGAATGCCATAATATAAAAGACTGTTAAAAATGTTTATTCTCTTTCCTCCAGGATTAATATATGGACCTCTTTTATTTTATTCTCGTGTTGTTAAAAAATACTTCATTGATTTATAGATTGTGAGCTCTCAAGCAGGGTCCTCTCCTACTGTTCTGTGTGTTTAACTTGTATGTATATTTGTTATTCTGTCTCACCCATTGTACAGCGCTACAGAACACGTTAGCACTTTATAAATACTTGTAACTGTATTGATATCTCTAGTCCTTCTTGGCACACACACACAGGCATCATTCCATTTTCTGCACAGTGTGTCAAGATTTTAAATACCGAATTTGTGTGCTTTATTTTTTCTTTCTCCTGTCTTTGCAAAGGAGTTTGCAAGGCAAGACCTCTGATATTTAAAACCCCTTATCTGATCTGCTTTCTAAGGCCCGTGTCAGACGAGCGCACTTTTAGCGTCTGTCTGACCGCACTATTTGCTGCCCGTTGAACAACACACGAAGCACGTGCGCACTTTTTCACACGCACGCAACGCATCAACGTGAAAAAGCTAGACGGACGTAAAGAAACCCCCTTAGTTTTTTTTCTTTTTCTCAACATCAGTCAAAATTAACTGATACAATGTAACCACAATCTCAGTTAAAAAGTATGTCCGTTACTGTGCGCAGTCAGTGCGCTCGTCTGACCCCAGCCTTTGGCTGAACCAAATGGGTTGGGGAGGGGGGTGTTGGACAGACCATCGCTCACTGTACAATGTGTATTTCTCAGAGGGCTTGGATGGATGAACATCTAAGAACCTTCTGGGACATTTGAAATCTGGAAATACCCATGGAAAAGTTAAGTCCCATTTTATTTCAAGAACTGTATTAGCACGTTTTCGTATATTTTGTAGGTCTTGTTTTTGTGACATTGGCACTGTGTAAAGTTTGTATTTTTATCTTTTTCCATTAAAACTTTGAAACCCAGTACTGTCTTCGATGTAGATGCTTTACGCTTCTTGAATAGCTTGGTTTAGCGTTACTGTAGTATATAGCATTTGGTAGATATATTAGTTTCCTGGATTGGGGTGCTATACAGATATTGGGGTTTCGAAAGAGCCCTATTACTTTTGTTGTGGCAGCGCATAGTCGGAAGGGTGTGTATGGTTTAGGGGGGTTAGGTTGGCGTAACTTGGGGCCCTGAGAGCGGGTAGAGTAAGTAAGTCCAGAGGCTTGGAGCTGTATCTAGATTGTAAGTTCCCACGGGAATAGGGTCCTCATATATCTGCTGGCAGGAATACTGACCTGTCTCCTGTATGTATTGTAGAATTGTCCTTTCTTTACCCATTACACCTTGCACAGCGCTGCGGAATGTGTTGGCGCTTAATAAATAACCCCTTGTACACTCCCTACGCACGTGACGACTGGTTAGGTAGATTTTGATCGTCACACTTCTATCCTGACATAAACCCTGAAGACGTAAAATCTCTCATTCCAGTAATAAGATGTTTTATGACAAAGGTAACATTTAAAATTACCATTCATAAGAACATCAACATATAGGTTGCACAAGAGTGAGCAGCATACTTGACAAGACAAATTCAATGAAGAACTAAGCAAGGAATGCAAGGTATTCATATGAGCAATGGTATTCTTACGGGAAGAACACCTCAGAGCACAGGTGTGGGAATCCTTGACAGCCCCTCCCCCCAGGCAAAAACATGTTTTGCCCCCTCTCATCTCCATGCGCTGTCAACTCCAATCAATGAACCATTTTTTTTCCAGGTCCACTATGACCACTCCAGTCCATACCATTTTTATTGTAATTTGCACTATGTATATCTCACAGAACTCCACAGCGCTATAAAACTCACAGTATTGTGTGGTGTGTTTGAGCATATCACAGAGCTCCACAGCAATAAAATTGACAGTAATGTGCAGTGTGTATGAGCATATCACAGAGCTCCAAAGCAAGACTCAGGGGGCGTGGCCAGGCTAGAGACGGAGATGGCAGCATAACACACGAGATCCCGACCCCGTTGCCGAAAATTCTGCAGAATCCGCACCACAAGTGGCTATGGTCCGCACATCTCAAGGCAGGAAGACCAGAAACTCAACGACCTCCGGTAACACTCCCGAGCGATCTATTATCGAAATTTTCAGACTTCCGCAATCTCGGCCTAGGAAGAAAGGTGCACCCAAGATGGCGGCTTCCCCAGCTCCTTCGGAGTCATCCTCCATAGGAGGGCAAATCGGCAATACAACGCCTAGAGATTCTGATTGCCGACCTTCCCACCCAGGCGGAATTACCTACCTGCTCTGATTTCACTGATATGCTGGAGCAGATGCAAGCTACATTCGGGCGGGAAATCGGAGGTACGTGCAGACGTCTCTGCCATAAACGCACGTGTACAGCGCCTTGAGGTGGAAGTTAAGGCCTTACCGACCACATCCTTGCCCACAACACCGGCGGCGGAATTGCGCCTCTCAGATCTTCACCGCAGGATGGATGACTTAGAAAACAGATTGCGGAGACATAATATCTGGGTGAGAGGGGTGAGTGAGGACGTTACTGAGGTGAAAGCCTTTTTACTGGGTGCATTCACGCATATTCTGGGCGGCCCCCAATTGCCCCATGTCGCGATTGACAGGGCTCAGAGATCTCACTCCGACCCCGAGCCTCCACTGCTGCAGCCCCTCCGAGGGACTTAATCTGTCATGTACCTGACTTTTCCTTAAAGGAAGCTATCATGATGAAAGCCCGAACACGCAGACAATGGAAGTTTGCAGAGGAATGTTTTGAGATCTTCCAGGACCTCTCTCCTCATACTTTAGCGGCACGGAGAGCACTACACCCTATCACCCGCCAACTGCAGGAGACAGATACCCGTAAGGGCTTTCCCTTTGCGCTTTTGGCCCGCAAAAACAACTTGACCCACACCATTCGCTTCCCATTGGATGTGACCCCCTTTCTCTCGGCGCTTGGATTACCGGACACCAAGGTTGTAGATTGGGACCGCACCCCACTGCCGCTATCAACAATGGGACCTTTGAACAGTGTGCAGCGCTCTCCCAGGGGCATCCGGACCGGTGACAACCGGCCACTCACTGACACGCAACCGCTTTCTACACCTCCGGACTAAGATACGAATGTATGGTTGCGCAGTTTTCTTTAACATGTGAAGTGAAACTTTCTCCGGCTTTGAACGGTCTTCCTTTTATTAGTCGCAGGACTTTGTTCAGAAGGTCAATATGTGGGATACTCTACATTGGTGGAAATTATTGGCGTTTAAACATCGATTAGAAGGTAACCTAGATGGACAATGTCTGCTACTTTATATCTTGCACTACGATCAGGACTCAGTAGAGTCTTTACTTTTTTGCCTTCTGCTGGTCAGGAAAAACTGTCCTAACGATGCTCTGTTATTGAGGCATTCAGAGCTTCTTCCAGACTATAAAACGTCCAGGTTACAAGCCGTAAAGTCCTTTCATAGTTTGCAAGTTGCATTTTATGTTTAACTAGTTACTCAGTTCTGATGGAAGTTTATTTCGGGGACGGTGATTGGGTGGCGGGAGGTCAGATTTGGGAAGTTACTTCGAATATATGGAGAAAGTTTAGGAATCGTTTCGCAGGTAATTTTATTCACATATAGAGTTAAAAAAAGGGAAAAGGGAAAAAAAGGAAAAAAGGGGACAAAAAGGGGACAAAAGGAAAAAAAAGGAAAAAAAGAGAAGGGAAAAATGTATATATATTTTTTTTGTTCTTCTGACCTGAATACTATTATGCTTTTGTTGTGATTTTATTATTGCAATCTTCTTATAACATTGTCAGTCACTCCCTGTCAATGTATTTATGTAACTCACCAGTTTGAAATGACAGGTTTTAGACGTTTGCTTTTGTCGCGCACATTTTTCGTGTCTCCTTCCCCCCCCCTTACATTCAGCATCTAACTTCATATTTCTCTACCGCTCTGCCCTACGCCTTCACCCATGTCCACTCCTTGTGATTCCACTATATATTTTTTACTGTTGACTAGGGATGAGCCAAACACCCCCGTGTTCGGTTCGCATTCGAACTCAAACAGTTTTAAAAGTTCGAGTTCGGATGCAAAGACGATCCGAACTCAATGCAAGTCAATGGGACTCGAACGTTCAATTTTTAGAGTGCCCTGCAAGAGGGCATATATGCAATATATTTGCCATAAAAGGTGTATGGGGGTCCGGGTAGTGCCCTGGGGGACAGGAAACAAGGACAAAAAGTAAAAAAAAAAGATGTTTTTAAAGGAACAGTGATTTTTCCATGAAATAAAGGTTAAGAATAAAAACGAAAAATTCCTTCAAATATCGTGCCTAGGAGGTCCCCATAACCTGCCCGTGAAGTGGCGGATTTGTCGGATGTATAGAAACATTTAAAAAAAAAAAATGACATTTCAAATGACGGTAAATGTTTTTCCTTTTAATCTATTCATAAACAACTGCTTGGGGCGGCAGCCTGTATGAAAAGAGGAGACGTTTTAGGACACGCAGAACAAGTTTAGTGATTTTTTGGCTAAGTTATGGTGAAACTTATGCAGGCATTGGATGAAAGTAACAACAGGTACATAAAAAAATGGACCTTTGGTGGCAGCTAGCGCCTTCACACCGTAACCCCTCTGAGGTATTGTGGAAGAGTGCAGGGGTGGACTCTACAGTCAAATATTAAAATGATTGGAATCTGGTACACGCGTCAGTGCACCCAAATATTGGGCATTTGGTGGCAGCTAGTGCCTTCACACCGTAACCCCTCTGAGGTATTGTGGAAGAGTGCAGTGGTGGAGGTTTTGGGAATGCAGAAGAGATCCCCGATCTATTCAGTTACATCAGCATCAGGGGAGTGATAGCTGCTGATCCAGGACTGATTCATTTTTATAAATGTCAGCCGGTCTACAGAGTCGGTGGGCAGACGCACTCTTTTGTCTGTGACAAAACCTCCAGCGGCACTGAAGAAAGCACGCTGGATAAAGGGCAACCTCCACTGGAAACCTCCATAGCATATTGGCTAAGTTCTGGCCAGTGATTCAATCTCAACACCCAGTAAGCCAGTGGATCATCTGCTGTAAAGGTATCCAGGTCTGCCCTTGCCCCTAGATAGTCCTGCCCCATATGGTGAAGACGTGGCAATGGGTGCCTACATATGACGTCCCTGGGCATCGTGGACTAAAAAAATTGGAAACGGCATCAGTCTAGCGGCCCCCTTCACCACTTTTCCTCTGATAAACAGCAGCCTCAGAAGCACCGGTGTCATCAGTTGGTAACCTACCAGTGTCTGGAAAGGTGTTACACAAGTGTCGCTTTAGAGTGTCCTCAAGTTGTTTCATCCGGTGCTCTCTCTGAGGGCAGGATGAGCTCTGCAACCTTACCCTTGTATCGTGGATCAAGAAGGGTTGCCAACCAGTAATGATCCCTCTCCTTGATAGTACAAACCCTGGGGTCCTTTAGCAGGCTTTGTAGGATAAGGGAGCCCATGCAGCGTAGGTTGGAGGTGGCATTAGCTTCAGAGTGTTCCTGGTCGCTGAGGTTGACCTTATCGTGCACTACCTCCTCCCAGCCACGTACTAGTCCTTGGGTTTCTGGGGACACAAAACCCTCCCTTGAGGAATCCCTACCTTCAATGCCCCCACAACTTAAATATTCTTCCTCCTCATCCTGTCTGATCTGAGGACCCGCAGGAATGCTGTCTGCGTAAAGACTGGGGCCTTGAGAGCTAGGGAAGTCGTCCTTCCTCCCGCTGCTCTGCCTCTAGTGCCACATCTATAATTCCCTGCAGAGTGTGCTCTGGCAGGAACACTAAAGGAATTGTGTCACTGATGCATGCACTGTCCCTGCTCACCATGCTCGTTGCCTCCTCAAATGGTGACAGTACAGTGCATGCATCCTTGATCATCAGCCACTGCGGGGGGGGAAACAAGTTGACCTGAACCTGTCCTCGTGCAATACTCACACAGGTACTCGTTGATGGCCCTCTGGCAATGCTGCAGCATCTGTACATGCAGCAATGTCGAGTTCCACCTGGTGGGCATGTCACAGATCAGATGGTTTGTGGGAAGGTGGAACTCTCTTTGAATTTCTGCCAGGCGAACACTTGCTGGGAATGACCGTCTGAAGTGGCTGCAGGCTTTTCTGGTCTGGCTGAGAAGCTCTGCCAGCCCTAGGTACCTGATTAGGAAACGCTGTACCACCAGATTTAGGATGTGTGCTAGGCATAGTACATGCGTCAACTTACCCAGGCGTAGGGCAGAGACAAGGTTGCTGCCATTATCACAGACGACCATTCCCAGCTCAAACTGGCGTGGTGTTAACCATCTCTGCGCCTGCCCCTGCAGAGCTGACAGAATTTCTGGCCCGGTGTGGCTTCTGTCCCCTAAACAAACCAGCTCAAGCACAGTATGGCATCTTTTTTGCTTGAGCCATTGTGTAGCCCCTGCCATGCGTCAGTTTAACTGCCACTTCGCCAGAGACATTGAAGGAGATGGAGGAAGAGGAAGAGGTGGTGGAGCAGACAGACCTCATAAGCAGCTTTCTGGAGGCGTGGTGGATGAGCAAACTCCAGCACAGATCCCCGTCCTGGATCCCTCCCAGCTGCAAATAGAGTTACCCAGTGTGCCATGAAGGAAATGTAATGGCCCTGTCCATGCTTGCTGGACCACGTGTCTAAAGTCATGTGCACCTTGCTGCTGACTGCCTTTCCCAATGACTCCATAACATTGTCTTCCACGTGCTGGAATGGCCTTCCGTGAAAAGTAATGGTGTTTTGGAACCTGCCACTGTGGTACAGCACATTCGGCAAATTCACGGAAGGAAGCAGAGTCCACCAGCTGGAAAGGCAGCAGCTGTAATGCGAGTAATTTTGCCAAGCTGGCATTTAGATATTGTGCATGTGGATGGTTGGGACTATATTTTTTCTTCCGCTGCAGCAGCTGGGGCAACGAAACCTGACTGCATAAATCTGCAGCTGATGGGATGCTGGCAGATTCAGAGGAAGGATGTGGTACACCCATTACTGTAGCATCATCCCTGTCAGTGGAGGTTGTAGGCAATGACATGGCAGGACATATAGTGGGGTAGAGACAGATGAGGAGGAGGAGGACCTATGCAAAGTGTTGTGCCAAAGGAATGCGTGTCAGGTGGTCATATGTCGCCCCAAGCACGTGGTACCCAAGTGTCTGAGGTCTTTCCCACGCTCGATCCTCTTCCGACATAGCTCACGAATAGCAACGCTGCAGTCTGCTGCACATGTCGTGAAGAACTCCCAGACAGCAGAGATCCTGGACGTGTGCTGCGAGACAACAGCGCTCTGCACCTGAGCAGCTCTGACATCTGATGCCTTGGACTGGCTACGGTTGCTCATAGAGGATGTTCTGCCTCGTTTTTGTTGTGCCTCCTCCTCCCTTGACTCCTCTGTTCGATCAGGCACCCAGGTGGAGTCAGTGACCTCATCATCGTCATCACCCCCTATCTCCTCGTCACTGGAGCCAACCTCGCAATATGCTGCAGCTGCTGGGGAACATGAGTGCCAGTTCTTTGTGTGTCACTGGCACCCCCTCCCTCTAGGCTGATTATAATCCCTTCCTCAACCTTAGAGTTTGAATCAGAGCACTGGAGTTGCTGCACATCCTCAAGCAGCATGTCACTGTCATCGTAATCAAACAATTCAGCTGACTCCATGTATGATGGTGAGGCTACGGCAAGAGTAGCGGTGGACATGGAGGCTGAATTAGATGTTTTGGTAGCTGAGGTGGACTGTAAACCACTACAAGCCTGGCTGGCAGAGGACTCGGAGGATGAGGATGGCCTGGTTAGCCAATCCTGCAAATCCTTTGTATGTTGCTGCTGCTTAAGACGGCCAGCACCAGTTAGAAACAAGGACAAGCGTGCCCCTGCAGAGGATGCACCACGTCCACGACGACCAGGGGCACAACCTTCCGACACAGAGGCTGCTTGCCCTCTTATCTGTGTCTGGGAGCGTCTGCCTGTCCTTTTTGGTCTTTCTGAACAATGCTATACGTCAGTGATACACCCTGTCTGATAGCTGGCTGTTGTTCAGATTCTACTCTGAATAGATAAACAGATGAACTCTGATTAAACTGTGTTATTGTATGGTATCTAGAATTAGATTAAAGATATACAGATTTTGCAGAACAATGCTATACGCCAGTGATACAGCCTGATAGCCTGGCAGCAGCTGGCAGTGCCAATACGCAGATTACAATTCCCAGATATCTGATAGCTGGCAGTGAGAACACACAGATTACAATTCCCAGACATCTTCTAGAAGTCTGTGAGACCAATAGCTGGCAGTGAGAAGACACAGATTACAATTCCCAGATAATTATCTGCTAGAAGAAAGTGAGACCCCAATAGTTGGCAGTGAGAAGACAGATTACAATTCACAGAAATCTGCTAGACATCTGTGCGACACACTGAAAGAACAATCTCCTCTCACTCCTGCAAAAAAAACACGTGCTAGGGCTGCAGGGAAGCCCTATATAGTGTGCTGCGGGACTTAGCTCTGTGAGCCCACGATTGAGCCCTGATTGGCATAGTCTTGCACCTGACCTGTGGTCAGGTGCAAGGCTGTAGCCAATTACGAGCTTCAGGCCAGTGGAAAAGTGCATTGTGGGCAAACACGCGGAAATGTTCGCCGAACAGCCAAACGGGCAATGTTCGATTCAAACTCATGTTCGGATCGAACCGCCAGCCCATCACTACTGTTGACCTGCTTATTCATGTCTAACTCACTTTAACTCAGACCATAGTCCAATTTGCTATTTTGAATATCGGTAATTATGGGTGGGATGCTTTTGGCATTGCTGCTTAATGTTATCCTTTGCCCCTTTTTAACTCGGTACTGTTTTTATTGGTGCCAAACCAATTTCATTTGTAGTGCTGCTTAATTGATTGTCTAGCTGCATACACCCCCGTGAGGAGTAGTGCAATTTTTCCCCCCTTTGTGGGTCTTTCCACTTGGCTCTTGGGCTTCGTGGCTTTGAGCGACACCACAGCGGGTGCACTTCGTACCTCTTTTTTGCATGTAGTTTGTCTCCTGCACCTTACTTGGTGCTTCTTTTTTACCCTGTAATTTTCACTCACATATTTTCTGCACACTTCCCCTTCCTCTCTAGTTTCCTCGCTCTCTCCTTTACTCTCATTCTTCTTCGTCTTTATCTCCCTTTACTCTCATCTTCACCCTATCCGCCTTCCTCACTCTTCCTCTCTCCCTGCTTCTCTTTTCTACCCGTATCCCCCCTAGTGTTTGTATCCCCTACCTTTACTCCTCCTCCCTTGACGTGGGAAATTTGAATTCTTCTCCGCTTATAATCAGACATGCCACGCAGAGGATCCCCATACGTGGTCTGTGATCTACAGCTGAGCAGCCTTAACGCACGTGGCTTAAACATACCTGAAAAAAGATCCCGATTAAGAGATCGGAGATCCTCTAGAACGTCCGTCGCCTTCCTCCAATTGACACACTTTCGTGCAGGTTCAGCCCACAATCTTGGAAATTCTAATTTCCCTACAGGTTTCTTTAGCAACTATATTTTAAGTAAGTCACGTGGAGTAACAATCTTATTTTCCAAAGACGTACCTTTTGTGGTAGACGCAACTGAGACCGATGAAGCAGGTAGGTATCTCTTTGTTAGAGGAACTATCCTCGACACCGTGTATACCTTTGCGTCAATATACTTGCCGAATAAGAAACAACATTCATGCTTGGCGCTGATACTCCTGGTCCTTAGAATTGTTTGAGAAGGGTATCACCATTATGGCTGGGAACTTTAATGTAGCTTTGGACCCCCGAATGGATTCTTCCGCTGGCACCTCAACCACTCCCCCTCATGTGTTACGGGGTGTTCGTTTTCCACAGTCCATGCGGTGCACACACTCATTGATTATTTCTTCATGCATTATCAGGATCTGAATTTGCCCACATAGGTGGAGATCATGGTCACTACATGGTCTGATCATGCCCCGCTATTGCTTTCTCTACAGTCACCTCTTTTTGTCCCTCGGGAGAAAAATTGGCATCTTAACGTGTCAATGTTAGATGACCCCTTGATCTTGACAGATTTACATACCACGCTAAATAATTTCTTTACTGACAACCTGGAACATGATACCCCTACACCAGTGATTTGGGAAGCTCAAAGTGGTAGTCTGAGGGTTCTTTATTAGTAAGGACACGGCCCATAAGAAACTTTGTGAAGAGGAACTCCGCACACTTACGACAACCATTAGAACTCTCGAAGTGGAGCATATTTCCACCAATGATCCTATCGTCTACCAGCACTTAATTCAGACTCATAGATCTCTGAATACGCTGTTGAATGATTTGATTCGTTTTCAGGCCTTGTGGGCACGTTCCTTTTTTGCATTGCATAAGAACAAACCGGGACGCTTATTAGCAAGGACGTTACGCAACAGACGTGTTATCTCTTACATCCCTAGGATACGTATGACAACCAGCTTGCACTCAACCGACCCGCGAGACATTTTTGCAGCATTCTTTAAATATTTTCAAGACTTCTACCACATAGAAACAACTGAGTCACGGACAACAACTGGATGCTTATTTAGCACGGACAGTTGCTCGCTCTCTTGGGCCGTTGGACCGGGGTACATTAAACGCTGAAATCACCTCAGAAGAATTATTGGCTGCTCTGAAGATGACAAAAATGTGAAAAGTCCAGGCCCTGACAGACTACCGATTGAGTATTACAAGAAATGTACAAAAGACCTGCTTCCAGCTCTCATTAATCTTTTTAACGCAATACGAGACGGGGTGCCTATCCACCCACACTCCCTGATGTCGACAATTTCCCTGATACCAAAACCGGAGAAGGACCATATATGCTGTGGCAATTATAGACCAATATCGTTATTAAATAATATGAAATTGCTGGCTCATATACTGGCCAATCAACTAAAACGGTTCCTGCCACAGCTTGTAGACTCAGATCAAGTAGGATTCATCCCTGGCCGTGAAGCTAGAGATGCAACTACTAGGATATTAGATGCCTTAGCACTTTCCAAACAATCATGGTCTCCTCTGTTGTTGTCAACTGACGCTGAAAAGGCCTTTGACAGAGTGCTTTGGCCATTTATGTTTCGAACCATGCAGCGTTTTGGAATGGGGAGAAATATTTGTGTTGGGTTAAGGATCTCTACTCAGCCCCGTCTGCACAGGTCCGAGTTAATGGAGCACTCACACAACCGTTCACGATTTTGAATGGCACTCGCCAAGGATGCCTGCTTTTGCCATTACTCTTCGCCCTCAGTCTGGAGCCCTTATTATCCTCTGTCAGACAAAACCTGCTTATCAAAGGGGTCAAGGGGGAGCAAATGGATCACAGGATCTCAGCTTACGCTGATGCTCTTATGTTCATTATGCCTGACCCAATCGGGTCAATGCCGGACATCCTCCAGGAACTACAGACGTATGGGGCTCTTGTTGGTTTTAAAATCAATGACGCAAAGTCAGAACTCCTAGCAGTCTCATTGCCGATAGCCTGGCGTACGAGGCTGAAGGAGAAGTATCCCTTTCGCTGGTGCTCTCTTACCTACCTAGGGATTCGTTTAACGTTGGACTACTCTAAACTGTTTACTCTTAATTATAGGTCTTTACTGGACATATTTAGAACGGACATTACTCGATAGTCCTCTAAATACTTATCCTGGACAGGCCGAATTTGAGTGATTAAGATGAACTTTTTACCAAGACTATTATATTTATACCAAGCTCTCCCGATCTTATTACCAGCATCGTACCACCAATTGATCCGCACACTCTTCTCCAAATTTATATGGCCTCATGGTCGTCCGCTACTTATATGCTACACTTTGCAAACCTAAACTGTCCTGCAGTCTCGCTCTCCCTGACACTTTTCTTTATTACACTGCGGCCCATATGACTAGAATAGGGGACTGGATGGTTGGTTCTCCTGACCAAAAATGGCTAGATCTGGAAGAAATGTTGGCAGGACAGCCACCCAGAATTCTTCCTTGGCTATCTGGGATGGCAGTTAAAATACTCACGCGCTCAATCTCCCCAGTTGGGAATACACTACATGTCTGGTATAAAACCCGAACAAAATTTGCTGTCGACATACCACTCTCCGCTTCTACCGATGGTGCACAATCCTGATCTACCGATAACAATTTTGCCATTGCTCTCGGAACGTTTCACTGATACGACTGATCTCCGCGCATACCATTTGCTGCAAGATGGCAGTTTTGTTCCGCTTGACTTACTGGGAATCCCAGTCCCGACTTTCAGTGTTCGCTTTAACTATCACCAAGTGAAATCATTCATCACAAAATTGCCGGGTAATAGCTCATTGACTAGACACTAACACCGTTTGAATCCTTATGTCAACGGGCTTTTCTGCTGGCACACAGTGTCTCCACGCTTTATCGCATGCTACGAACAGTCGGAGATACACCTCCTGATTTTATGGTCCGTTGGGAACGTATCCTTGACTCCCCACTCTCTGATGAAGCTTGGACTAAAGCTCTCACTTTGACACATTCTGGATCGCCTGTGGCGAAATTGCAAGAAACCTCCTACAAGTTAGTTTTCTGGTATCGTACACCGGCTTTAGTAGCTACTTTTAATGTATCTCATTCACCAAACGGTTGGAGGTGCCATACTGTGATTGGCACTTACATCCACATTTGGTGGGAATGTACATCTCTTGAACCATTCTGGAAAAAGGTCCATGATTTAGTGCGCCACACGACAGACATGGACTTGGATTTCACTGCGCAAACTTTTCTCTTAATCATGCATCCCTTCTCAGTGCAGTCAATGAAGAAATCGGTCTTATTACGCATTCTCGTAGTAGCCTGCTCATTGATCCCCCTATGTTGGAGGACTGCAAATGTACCAACTTTGAAAATGTTGGCTGATAAACTGGAGAATTTACGTTCAAATGAGGAACTTGCCCTCGCACCGGCGGCAGCGGCACAACACTTTACTACGATATGGTTCCATTGGACCACTTATTGCTCCTCAGCAAGCTTTAGAGAAAATCTGATAGCAGAGGCAGAATAGCGAAGAACTGTAACGAAACCCAGTCCAACGGAGTAAGGTGACGGGCCGACTCTTGTGTTCTGATCTGATTCACAGCATACGCTCCCACGATTACCACCCCCCTGCTGTGTGATACCTCTATGGTTAACCCCCCCCCCTTTCACGTCAGTTGCGTTGCCTCCCCCACCCCACCTTTCTTATTTTCCTTCTCTCTTCCTACTGATCTATTATCTTATTCTTCCCTTTTGGTCGGCTTTTTGCCTCTTCTGTTTTCTATCATTCTTCTTGATATCTGATTGGTCACAGGTTTGAAGCCATTCGGCAGCACCTTTTTTCCGCATTTCGCCCAATCTTTACGGCACTACTTATGAAAGAG
Source organism: Leptobrachium leishanense (assembly GCA_009667805.1). Taxonomy (NCBI): domain Eukaryota; kingdom Metazoa; phylum Chordata; class Amphibia; order Anura; family Megophryidae; genus Leptobrachium; species Leptobrachium leishanense. Next base: position 57,904,906 of record CM019072.1, read on the forward strand.
GTGGATAGATTCATCTTAATATGTATGATGTGGTCTTATGTTGTGTCGGTGGCTACTAATTTGAGGTTTTACTGGACTAGGCCAATGTTATAGGTATCTCATAGACTACAGGTCCCATATCGTATTAGTAACATTTAAGAATTTGTAATATTTCTAATGCTTGATATTGTGTGTATTTTGACCTTTGAAAAACAATTTCTATTAAAAAAAAAAAAAATAATACTTAAATACAAATCCGTCTGATCGCGGCGTCCTACTTCTAGGTTCGCGACGTGGGAACCTGGAAGCAGGACACTGCGATCAGACAGCGGGAGGACATTGTGGGAACGCAGGGACAGGTATGTAGCAGCCCGAGTGTGGCTCAGGGTGACCATTTTCGGCACTGAAATTTAACCCCGAGTCACACTCGGGGAAAACGCCAGGGAGGTTAACTTGAGGTAATAATCTAATTAAATCTGGATAAAATTGATGAGGTGTAGTTTATCCATTGGCGTTGTTGTGCTGTTGCATGTTTCTTACTGGTGCCTGAAGAAGTCTTTGCTGATGATACGCGTAGGACAGTGGAACCTGCCACTTCATTGTATTTACTGGTGTATTTTATTTAAATTTTAAGGCTGTTGACTATAAACAAATGTTAATTTTTACCTACCTGACCATTGGAGTCCAGATTCCCTGTTCTTTTGCCTGTTGGTACAAGCCCAGGAGATTATGCCATACCGGGGGAGTAGTAAGAAGCAGTATTGGTAGTGCTCCACATTCATAGCATTTATGGGCCCATTTACTGTATTTATTCTAGGAGTTTCGCACAAAGCCAATTTAATTTTAGTGTATTGGTTATCTGCAATGTTTGGTTCTTTTTATTCCTATATTGCAATTAATCCCTATATTCGAGAGCAAACCAATAGAAAAACCATGGTTCCGATGGACAGAGATATGGTAGCGCTACTTGCTGCAACTAGATTAGAACAGATTCTGGCTATCTCTGCAATCAAAAAGGTGCAGCTGAATTTCCCAGGCTGTAAGGTTGACCTGCCGGAAGGCAAAGTGTCAAGCCACATTTGTACAGAAAAATTAATGAAAACAGCCTTAATTCATCATTTTATGTGAGTAACACCGTGTCTTCCATGGTCAAAGGGGGTAACCCAAAATCAATATTGTATGCAAGGGAAGAAAACAGTGTGTTGCTACAGACACAAGGTCTGCTGGATTAACCCCTTAAGGACGGGAGCAATTTTACAACTTTGGCGCTCTTTCGGAAGTGAAGTTTGGTGAAGTTTTTGCTCATCATGTTTAAACGCGGTTTTAAGTCACATATTATTATACCACCCAGACAAATTATATATCGTTCTTTCCGGCAGACTCGGCAGATTAATAATATATCATAATTATATATAAACATCATGTCCTGCCAGAATGCTATAACAAAAAATGTAAAAAAATGAGAATTTTCAATAAAATTTCAATTATCCACAGTGTGTAAAGTGTTTTTTTTCTCAGATTTTATTATCCGATCCTTTGCGGTTATATTCCATGGGGTAGACTTGGGAACCCATTTTTTTTTTTTTTTGGGGGGGGGGGAGAAATTACGTGATTTTAGCTAAACCCCCCAAAAAAAAATCATTGGTGAAGCATCATTGTTCACATTATAATTGAAATGTGAACAATAATGCTGCATCAAAAAAAAAAAAGCACGTTTTTATTTTTTAATTAATTAATTAATTTTTTATTTTTATTTTTAAACACATTTATTTCACTTTTTTCATTGTCATGTTTGATATCGTTGGAAAGGCCATGCTCAGACCTTTCCATCGATATCAGGCATGACCCCCTAGCTGCCACCGTTCAAGAGATAAAGGGGTTCAAAGAACCCCCCTATCTCCTGCAAGGGATTTCCTTAGGAAATCCCTTTGCAGCTAGGGGGTTCCCCGGTTAACTGACATCATCGCGCATGGCGCGATGAGTCAGTTGACGCGGGGGGGGGGGACCCAGAGGTGGGGGCTGCCATCCAGGATGGCGGCCCCCACCGGAAATAGGCCGCGATCGGGCACAAATTAGTGCCCGGTCGCGACCTGGCAACTAATGGGTTAACCCCATACATCGCTGGAAAGGTCAGGCTGTGACCGTTCCAGCGATGCTGGCCACAGCCTTGTAGCCCCCGGCGATGGGGAGATAGAGGGATCCTAAGGATCCCTCCCCTCTCCTCCATGCGCTTCCCCATGCTCCGGCGGGGGGGGGGGCGCCTGAAACTGACGTCATCGCGCCAGCGCGATGACGTCAGTGCGCCGGGAGGCTAGAAAAGACGCAGATCAGGCTTCATTGAAGCCAGATCTGCGTGGGAGCCGCCGGGGAGGTAAGTATTACCGCCGGCTGGGCTCCTAACGCCGAGGACGTTCCATGCCGTCCTGTGGCGTTAAAGCCCACCAAATGCAGGACGGCATGGAACGCCCTGCGGCGTTAAGGGGTTAAAACGTAACTTTTACTATTAAAAAAAAAAAACATGTGAGTCACCAAACATGGATTAAATAAAACATAGACATTGAGCGTATTCCTAGTCCAAATACTATGCTCTGGGATCCTTAACGTGGTCCCAACCAGATAATCCCTAATATAAACGTACTTGAATGGAGAGGAATAAAAACTCTTCCCTTAAAATGGATAGAGAGGGAAAGCCTGTATGTAGAGGAAGGAGGAGAGTGCAGAGTGAATGCACCTGATACTAAACTTTAGGATCCTTAGGATGGTCCTATAACAGCCCTAATATGCAGGTCCCTATGACACACAAACGCCAGTAAATACTGGTATGGAGCTAGCTTTTTCACTCTCTGCCACCCATCACGCTGCCACCACGCTCCTGATGACGCCGCTAGGTGAAACGCGTAGAGCTATTGGCATGACAATTTAATTTACATTTTAAAACGTCTTTCACTCTCATCCCACAACTATGGACTAAATACACAAGTGAGAATAGCTGGCGGCTATCACTGCAGGATAGCAGCCTTTTTTCTTTCTCTCTCCATACCAGTATTTACAGGTATTTGTGGGTCACAGGGACCTGTATATTAGGGCTCTTATAGGACCACCTCATAGTAGAGAAGAAGATCTCCCTTATGATTGTGGTACTAATAAAAATTAACATTTAAAAAATGTGCATTTGCACACCAAACAAGTAACAATTATTCAGCAAGGTGCATGTGGTTTGTCATATGAGGGTTGTAGCTCCCTAATAATCCAGTACCAGGACATTCATAATCCACAACATTCAAATCATTATCATATATAGACAGGACACATTAACAGAATGATGCCGTGGATGGTTAATTTTCCAGTTTAGATTATATGTATGGGTAACTAAACAGCAGCAAGGAACAATTCGCTGTGATCGACACACTTGGATTAATTTAAGCGTATAGATATCCAGGTAATGATGAAAATTCCAACCAACAATTTCCTTGTCACATTGACATACAAATAGGCTCACAATTATTCAGCAAGGTGCATGTGGTTTGTCATATGAGGGTTGTAGCTCCCTAGTAATCATAGGCATACGCAGCCTATTGCATTAGGGTGTGCACCCAAAATCACATACACACATACATATAACGACACACACACACCATTACTAGGTGTATGCTTCAGGGGTTAAGCAACCTTCGATACCTAGACGTTTTGAAACTACATTTCCAATGAGTCTCAACTATCTTAATTAGTGGCCGAGCAACATATGAGATATAGTTCCAAATGAGCTAGAGGACCAATGACCCCGGTATACATCATGTCACCTCAAAATGCTAGATCAAAAAATTTAAATTTCGATTGCATACAGTGTGTAAATATATTTTACCACATTTTTTCATCCAAAAGATTGTTAGTTATATATTCTACGGGCCATATTACATTCCTAACGCTAACGTTCATGTCCATCTGAGTGAGCGTTAGCTCTGGTGGTCCTAGCGTGGGCGCACCATATTAAAATCCAAACGCTAATCTGTTAGAAAACCCGTTACCGTTTGGAATCTTGCGCTTTTCAGCTCCCTATACTTAACATGGGGAGTGGAAAGTGTTAAATCAGCATTACCATTACAATCTACTAGCGCTGATTACCGTCCGGTTGCGGTTACTGAACATTTACTCACAACCAGGACCTGGTGATAACGGATTCCACTTCTGCAGAATCAGTCAGCACCAGCTGAAACCCCCCCCCCCCAAAACTCACCTCTCATCCCGCAGAAAGAACGACTGCTCCATTCGCCTCCTCTGGCCGCCAGGAGCAGAGGGAGACTGGGAGAAAAAGTCCCTCAGTTTCACTCTGGGAATCACTATGTCGACCTGCCGGATCTCACAAGGACTTCAACGACGTGCCGAGTACATCCTCTACACACAAACATGAAACCAGAGGATGCGCTCAGCACGTCGTCAGGAGCAAAGTGGTTAAATGTTAAAAAGGGAGTGAAATTTGAGTAGAGTGGCCCATTTAACCTCTTGCTGACTTGCACCAATACAGTCTCCTACCTGTACCTCACAATGCTGCCAAGACGCTCGCTGTAATTCTTTTTGTGGAGTGCAGGCAGCAGATATTGTGGCGATTTCTGTGCACAATACAATCCTTTATGGTGAAAGACAAGGGGGCAAAACCGGACTGCGACAAGGAAACAGGTGCAGAATTTTACGCAAAGCAGCCTGTTTAACGACAGATACATGCATTTATACACACAGCCATACGTTCACATACATAACTATATATCCTCCTCCCTACACACTGGGGATATGTAGCAATAAAGCCCACATTAATGTGCAGTGTGTATGAGCATATCCCAGAATCCACAACAATAAAACTCACAGTAATGTGCGGTGTGTATGAGCGTATCACAGTACCACAGTAATAAAACCCACAATAATGTGCAGTGTGTATGAGCGTATCAGATTCGCAGCAATAAAACCTTCAGTAATATACAGAGTGTATGAGCGTATCAGAGCTCCACAGCAATAAAACTCAGCAATGTGCAGTGTGTGAGCGTATCACAGAATCCACAGCAATAAAACCAAGCAATGTGCGGTGTGAATGAGCATATCAGAGAATCCACAGCAATAAAACTCAGCAGTATGTGTATCACAGAATCCACAGCCATAAAACTCAGCAGTATGTGTATCACAGAATCCACAGCCATAAAGCTCTGTTAAAAAATATTTTGAATACACTATTAAAAAATATTTTTGATATGTAGCACTCACTCCCGGAGGAGCCGCTGAATAAACCTCGGGTTAGTCTCACCGCACTAGGGAATAAATATACACCAGCACTGTTGTGGATTTTATAGACTATATACTTTACTGATCCCAATAAAGTGACACATATAATGCAAATACGGTATATGAACGACAGGATTTCGTAATGCGGGAAAAAAACACGCGGCGGTAAAAGGAAAAGGATTAACCCCCTCAGTTCTGGAGTGTAAGTCTCGTGAGTGTAATGTCTCAAAAAGGTGTATGTGTATTGATTCGTGTACCCGGGTACCGTATTCAACTGGCCAGTGAATGTAATAAGCAAATCTTCGACTAGTCACGTTGGGGCCCTGTAGAATTGAATAAGGCAGCGTGCTGGATTATACTTGGATTTGCGGCCTGTAAGGCCTCTCACCCATCCGTTAGACAGTCTGTCCCACTGCCCGATCAAGGATGTCTCTCCGCTTGTCCTCCGGAACTCTGTGTCACCGGATCCGCTCTCTTGCTCGTCCAATCTCCAACTCGAGAACTACGGCCTACCGCCTGCACTCCCTATGGATCATCGCGGGCTCCTTACAAGGGGTCCAACTGGAACTGAAGTTCTGCGCAAACCTCTCAGCTGTAATGGGTATGCCTCCGCAAGTTACTGTCCCGATCTCCAGTGCCCTCGAGGTAGCGTCTGTGCTCCGGCCTGGTCTCGATCTCTGGCAGTCTCACTTGCGTCCTCTGTCTTTCTCCGCTCACACTGGTGCTCATTCGAACGAGGCTGCTTACCTCTTTCCTCCCTGTCCCACCCACTTCCTGTATCCGCCGCAAAGCCTGATGGATATTGTAGTTCGTTTAGGTCCCGCATAGTCCATATGGCTTTTTTCTCCCTCTGGTGGCTAAAACCGAGTAACTGCAGAAACACAGTTTTAAACAGCGCTACAGATATATAAAAATTGCCCCCTCTCCTGCTCACCTTTGTTTTTTTTGCTTGCAAGGAGGGGGTTGAATAGGAATCACTGGTGGTCCAGTGGCACAGGGGGGGGGGGGGTCGAGGAGGGGGAACCCGGCTGGCCGCATCCGATGGATAGCCGCCGGTACCCCTCATCTCCGCATGCCTGGCGGCAGCCTCCGCTTCCCTGGCGGTCCCTGTGGTTCGTGGGGTGCTGCACTGTGATCTGTGCATGGCGCACAGACCGCAGAGCACATTCCTCACTGACACGAGTGGCTGGCGATCGCTGATGACCTGTCACCTGACCGCCGGCGCTTACTGACCATGTCAGAGCGCCGGCGGTCAGGTGACAGGTCATCAGAGATCGCCGGCTGCTCGTGTCAGTGAGGGATGTGCTGTGCGGTCTGTGCACCATGCACAGATCGCAGTGCAGCACCCCATGAACCACAGGGACCACCAGGGAAGCGGAGGCTGCCGCCAGGCCCGCGGAGATGAGGGGTCCCGGCGGCTATCCATCGGATGCGGCCAGCCGGGACCCAGAATGTGCCGCGGGCCGGCATTAGGGTGTGCCTAGGCACACCCCGTGCGCACACCTATGCTAAGAATCCAGTACCAGGACATTCATAATCCACAACATTCAAATCATATATAGACAGGACACATTAACCACTTGGCTGCTATGGATGCGCTCAGCGCATCCAGCCAAGTGGTTCTCCTGTGCTATGGACGCACTGAGCGCGTCCATAGCACAGGAGGCAGCAATCCGCCGGATTGCTTCACCGCCGGTGCGGGCTGACATCTTGGATGTCAGCCCAGCACTCGGGACTCCGGCGGGGACATTAGATGTCATCGCGGCGACGCAATGACATCAAATTCAGGCGCCACCCCCGCATGTGCGGAGGAGGCGTCTGAAAGGGAGGGGGGGGGAAAGTCTCTCCCTCCCGATTGCCAGGGAGCAGGGAGTTAATACAGGCACCGCTTTGAAGGGCACAGCCTGCCCTTCCAAACGGTGGCTGTCATTAATCCCTGGGGAGCCGGATCACGAATCGGTGCTGAAAAGCGCCGGTTCGTGATCCTTTCCCGGAGCTGGCCGACATCTTGGATGTCGGCCAAGCCTCCGGGAACTCCCCCTGAGGACTGGCATCATCGTGCATAGCACGATGACGCCAGTCCTGGAGTTAACCCCTAGCTGCCACCAATGGTGGAGATAGGGGGTTCCAATGAACCCCCTATCTCCCGATCCCTGGCAGCTAGGGGTTAAAGTTTGGTACTGTTGGATCGGCCAGAGCATGGCCGTTCCAACGATACCAAACATGACTGAAAAAAAGTTTTAAAAAAAAAAATAAAACAAGTTTTTTTTCTTTTTTTTTGGTTAATGCAGCAATATTGTTCCCATTTCAATTATGTGAACAAGGATGCTGCACGAACGATTTTTGTATGCGGTGCGTTTGTTAAAAAAAAAAAAAAAAAAAAAAAAAAAAAATCGCATAATTTTCCCCAAAAAAAGTAACGAGACCCCATTATTAATTTTTTTTAACAAGCGCACCCCATACAAAATATAACCGCAATTGCTCGCATGTTAAAATGTGGAAAAAAAAAAACACTTTACACGTTGTCAATTATTGAAAATTCATATTTTATTGCATTTTTTGTTAGAATATACAGACAGGACATGACGTATACATATAATAATGACATATTATGAATCTGCCGAGTCTGACGGAAAGAACGATATATAATATGTCTGGGTCATATACTAAAATAAGCCTTCAAAACGCATTTAAACATGATAAGCAAAACCGGTAAATATGACCTCAGCACAGAGGCTGGAAATGCCTCAGCAGCGAAAGGGTTAACAGAATGATGCCGTGGATGGTTAATTTTCCAGTTTATGTTATATGTATGGGTAGCCAAACAGCAGCAAGGAACAATTGTTGTGAACACACTTGGATTAAATTTAAGCGTATAGATATCCAGGTAATGATGAAAATTCTAGCTGGTGCACAGAAACATTGGTAGAAATCAATACTTCCCACAAAAAACTTTTTCCCCAACTTTTCACACTCTGAGCAGCAAAACATGGAGAAATAATGAAAATTCTAAATAGGACATTAGTAGAAATCAGTTCTTCCCTCAATTATTTTCAACTTTACACACACTGGGCTACAAACACCCCATCAATAGTGACCACCACAATATAATCAGTAATTACCAGCCATACAGGCTCAACTAAATTAGTTGTAAACTGGCAGCATGATTCCTGTCTTAATTGACATAAAAACCAACAATTTCCTTGTCACATTGACATACAAATAGGCTCGACGCAGCGTTTCTCTGCCACTCACTTGGCAGTTTCCTCAGGAGCTCTGGAGATCCAATGAATTAGGATCACATTTTATAGAGAAGTGGGATATCTTGATTAGATTAATCACTTACATGTGTGGTTTCATTACGGATCCCCATATGATTTTTGTATGGGTAAATGTGCTGATAGATCAAAGCTGCAAAGACTCTGCTCCGATCACGTCATATTGTGACCAATAGGAATTTAAAACTGTCTTGATTCACACATAGAGGAAGATCAAGGCTGTTTATACCTTCTTCTCCGGTCACATGGCACAATTAGACCAATCGGAACTAAAAGAGACGTATACTTTGATGCAAGGGGAGCTAGGAAAGGCACTTTATTAGCTGTTCTGATCTCCCACCAGAGGAGAAACAGTGATTTATTAGCTTAGGAAAGGCACATTCTTGTGCTGTTACGATCTCCTGATATTGGAGAAACTGATTACCTTGTGCAGGAAAATTTAGTGTTTAACCCTTTCGCTGCTGAGGCTTTTCACACCTCTGTGCTGAGCTCATTTTTACCGGTTTCGCTCATCATGTTTAAACGTGTTTTGAAGGCTTATTTTATTATATGACCCAGACATATTATATATCGTTCTTTCCGTCAGACTCGGCAGATTCATAATATGTCATTATTATAAGTATACGTCATGACCTGTCTGTATATTATAACAAAAAATGCAATAAAATATGAATTTTCAATAATTTACAACGTGTAAAGTGTGTTTTTTTTTCACATTTTAACATGCGAGCATTTGCGGTTATATTTTGTATGGGGTGCGCTTGTTAAAAAAATTAGAGATGGGGTCTCGTTACATTTTTTTTGGGGAAAATTACACGATTTTTAACAAACGCACCGCATACAAAAATCGTTAGTGCAGCATCATTGTTCACATTATAATTGAAATGGGAACAATATTGCTGCATTAACAAACCAAAAAAAAAGAAAAAAACTTGTTTATTTTTTTAATTTTATTTTAAAATATTTTTTTATTTTTATTTTTAATTTATTTTTTACAAACTTTTTTCATACTCATGTTTGGTATTTTGGAACGGCCATGCTCTGGCCGATCCAACAATACCAAACATTAACCCCTAACTGCCACGGATCGGGAGATAGAGGGTTCATTGGACCTCCCTATCTCCACCATTGGTGGCAGTTAGGGGTTAACTCCAGGACTGGCGTCATCGTGCTATGCACGATGACGCCAGTCCTCAGGGGGCATTCCCGGAAGCTTGGCCAACATCCAAGATGTCGGCCAGCTCCGGGAAAGGATCACGAACCGGCGCTTTTCAGTGCCGAATCGTGATCCAGCCCCCATGGAGTTAATGCCAGGTACCATTTGGAAGGGCAGGCTGTGCCCTTCCAAACGGTGCCTGGGTTAACCCCCGCAACGCCACCGATCGGGAGGGAGAGAGGTCCGAAGGACCTCCCCCCCTCCCTTTCAGGCGCCTCCTCCGCACATGCGGGGGGGGCGCCTGAATTAGGTGTCATCGCGCCCCCGCGATGACACCTAATTAATCCGGCGGCGGTTCCGGATGCTGGGCTGACATCGAGGATGTCAGCCCGCACCGGGGGGGCCAGCGATCGGCCGAACCCGGCCGAACGCTGACCCCAAAGAGAGGACGCGCTCAGCGCGTCCACCGCATGGAACGTGACATGCGGTTGGACGCGCTGAGCACGTCCTTAGCAGCGAATGGGTTAATCACGTTCTCCTAAATATTAATGTTCTCAATCTAGTAGGCAATCCGGCTGGAGATCTACTTTGTTTAATTCTCTTATAGGACCATCCTAAGGATCCTAAAGTTTAGTATCAGGTGCATTCACTCTGCACTCTCCTCCTTCCTCTACATACAGGCTTTCCCTCTCTATCCATTTTAAGGGAAGAGCTTTTATTCCTCTCCATTCAAGTACGTTTATATTAGGGATTATCTGGTTGGGACCACGTTAAGGATCCCAGAGCATAGTATTTGGACTAGGAATACGCTCAATGTCTATGTTTTATTTAATCCATGTTTGGTGACTCATATGTTTTTTTTAAAAAAAAAAAAAATTTTATAGTAAAAGTTACGTTTTAATCCAGCAGACCCTGTGTCTGTAGCAACACACTGTTTTCTTCCCTTGCATACAAAGTGTCATGCTTACCCACCTGGCAGCCATCTCAGCCTCGACCTTCAGGGCACCCCACAGGAGTAGGCCATATCTCCGTACGGTGCTGGGTTGGGCCTGTTCACCCCAGAGTGTCACGGCGACACACGACGTGTGACTAGGTGGGGCCCATATTCAGAGTTAAAAGCCCAAAATGCAGGAGTCACCACTGACTAAATACAGACAACTGGTATACCAGCAGATGGGAGATGAGAACACCACAAAGCTGGGCACAGCACAACCCAATAAAAAAAAGTCCCTAACGCGGAGAGGTCGGTCCTTGATGTAGACGTTAAACATGAGCTAAATAGGGTATCTAGAAGACCTTAAGATATGCAATGGTCCTGTTTCTAATGGCTAGTCTCCCATAGCCATATAGTATACATACTGTAGATAGGAAAAAGAGACTACACAACCAAGAAGTTATCCAATAAGAATAAAATTACTTTATGGTACGAAAAAAAGGGAATAAAATACATGTATATGTTTAAATATTCAAGAACAGCGACATCTGATTGAATTGTCACATCTATCGCTTACAAAAACATATATCATGAGCTTCCTTATGGGAAAAAATAACAAACAGTCACTATATGTGGTTCACAGTCAATAGCGCCATCTACTGGATCACATCTATATATATTCCATATGCAAAAATGCATCAACATTCCCATAGAAAAATATAATACATTGTCGGGCTACAATGTAGTAACCTACCAAGGGTTAAAAGGCTGCTTGGAAACCAAAACAGTACCTCAACGTTTCGGCTCACTTGCCTTCCTGCAGGGGATAAAATAAAGTTCTCTCTTTTTCATATCTACGGTCCTTAAAGTAGTCAGGTCTAATCTATGACAAAATTACATGAGGCAGTGCAGGGTAAAACAGATCAGTATAGAAACTGAAGGGTTAAAGCACAGACGTAGACAAAGTAATAGCCAAGGTCGGTACACAGAGTAGTCAGCACAGCAACACAAAGGGTTAAAAGCCAAACCAGAATCCAAATACTATAGCCAGGTCTGCGCACAGAGAATCTATATAGAAGCAGCACAAAGGGTAAAAGCAGAGTTCAGTACACAGAAATCCAAACAGGAGCAGGAAGGGTAAAAGCAAGGTACAGAAATAAACAAAAATAAATACAAACACAAGGAAAACAAGAAACCAAATAAAATATAAACCAGAGGGCAAGGCGAAATAAAGCAAAAACAAGACAATGGAAACAGCGGGACAATCAGGCAAGGAAAACAGGGAACCAAAAATGAAGCTGAATAAAATATCCAAACAAATCAGGGGGGCTTGCTAGCCACAGGATAATATAGAAACACACTGGAAATGCCTCAAATCAAACAGCCAAGCACCATGGGAGAAACACTAATATATAGGGGACTGGTTAAGTACTAGCACAGACAGGTGATCCTATAGAGATGATAGAAAAACTCCTGAACTGGAATGAAGGAATGGCAGGGCAAGAACTAAGAGCCGGCACCGATCAGCTCACATTAACAGATGTCCTGACTCAGCCTGTAGGCTCTCCCGTGGGGACAAGACAATGAACCGGAAAGCGCTGGGATGGGTATACCTTACCCGGTTGATGTTCCGGGGTCTTCTGTGGCTGACTCCTGCCGGCGTCCACATCCTGCACAGTGTGTGGCTCCTCCTGCACCCAGCTTGGCTTCTCCTTGGTCTCCCAATGGAGCCAGAAGCCCGAGGCTTGTGGCCCAGGCCAGGCCTCAAAATGGCAGCACACCCATGACCTGCCTATTCCAATATGGCAGCACACTTGCAGCGCTCGCTGATTATGTCCCTGATATCCTTTACAAGATAGGAGGTGCCTATAAGCCCCCTGCCTATATAAACCAGGGAATCCCTTCAATTACTGCTCCAGAATTCTCTCTAGTAGAGGATATATTGATTGCTTGTTCCCTATATTTCCTGTCTTTGGCCTGACCTCTCCAGTGTCAGCGACTGACCTGGATCTGTTTAACCCGATTACACCTGCTAGCTGCCTGTCCTGACCATTGGATCTGTCTATCCCAACTTAGCCTGTCTCGACCATTGGATCTGTCTAACCCGACTATGCCTACTAGCCACCTACCCTGACCATTGGATCTGTCTAACCTGACTATGCCTACTAGCCACCTACCCTGACCATTGGATCTGTCTAACCCGACTATGCCTACTAGCCACCTACCCTGACCATTGGATCTGTCTAACCCGACTATGCCTACTAGCCACCTACCCTGACCATTGGATCTGTCTAACCCGACTATGCCTACTAGCCGCCTGTCCCGACCATTGGATCTGTCTAATCCGACTATGCCTGTCAGCGACCTGCCCTGTCCATTGGATCTGTCTAAACTAATTACGCTTGCTAGCCATATAACCGTGCCCGACACCAGACCCCACTCTACTATGACCTAGTGCACCGGACTCCTCCCTGAGTTCCTCGGTGCCCACTGCTCCATCTCATGGGCCACCCCATAGAAACCCTGACACAGGCTAATAATAAATTTCATCAAACCCAAACAAATTTTAAAAACAGAATTTCCAAAATTTGTTGGCTAAATAAATAGAAATCTTTCTCTGTATTGACTAACTCTAGAGTTGAGAAGTTTTTTAATTCTAAAAACCCCTTAAAAATACGCACCTAAAAAAGTCCTAGGGAGGGCTGGTCAGAAAGCACCTCCAGAAAAAATTTAAGGGTCTCGGTTATTGAAGAGCAAGATAGTTAGAGTTCAGGGTATAAGAAAATGAGACAGGTAAAACAAGGCAGATCATAGAAGAAAAACCACTCTGAACAAACAGGAAAAAAAAGCAGAAGCAAAGTTAACTTTCTAGCCCAAAGGAAAACGTAGACCATAAAAAGAGAATTTAGAAGATGCTCTCATGCCATTGAAATGCCACAAGAGGGCAGCATAACATTATTCAAGGCACCTGAAATGTGGCATCCTCAGCAATATCCAGCACATGGAGGACAGGACCACAAAGGAAGGACATCAGAGGAAGCATCTCACAGCAGTTCAACTAGCACAGGATATTGATTGTGTAGCGCCTGTGTCAACCAAGTGCAAGGCTCCTAGTCTAGAACAGGTTTACAGCTTCAGTGACAGACAGAGTTGACAATTTCGATTGATGATCTTATATATGTAGCTCTGCAGGGCTGACATCAGAAATTCTGGGGCTTCATACTGAACTGCTCTTTACCCAGCAAACTCCCCCACAATCGTCCCTTGCGTGCCAACATCTTGGCAACCTACTGTAGAATGCTGCCCTGCCCCCCTTTAGATGACACACAAATATATTCACCAAAATATATGTTGGCTGTATGTAATGCAGGGGTCTCAAACTCCAAACACCTGGGGCAACTTAAGTTTTCTCCAAAGGGGGTCGCTTACAAATTGCAAAAGTAACATTGAACTGTATTTAGTAATAGTGAATCACAGAGCCACACAGCAATAAACTCAAAGTAATGTGTGACTTGTATCAGGACCAGATCCAGACACATGTTTCTGGGGGCACTATCAATTTCGGCTAAGAGCTTTCCAGTTCGCAGTGACAGGCACAGCGGGTGCCAGCTCGCAGGCTGTGTTCATCACATTCATTCTCTCCAGTACTTTGCCACAAAGGGTCTGTCCTCCTGCTGCTCAGATGACACCTACCAGACCCACCATAGCAATGTTCTGGCTGACACCAAGAATCAAGCACCACCAGCAATAACACGTTGCAGATCCAGACACCCCACATATACCCATACATATCAATATATCTCCGAAACTAGGCAATTCTCAGACTTCTTAGGCCGGGGTTAGACGAGTGCACTGTGTGCGTGGTAACTGCCATGCCTCCCGGCGTCCATCACACGATGGAGCCAGCCACACCAGGTAGGGCGTGCATGAATTGAACGCGTTACAGCGTGCGCTGCTGCAGCCATGCTGGAAGTCTCCCCATCAAAACACTACAAAGCGCGTATGACGGCACTGCTAAGGGCGATTCACCATAGGAGGATCGAGCCTTGCAGCGCTGAGCACACTAACTGCACTCAGTGAGGTGGGTGGCCAGACAGGCGTCAGAGTGAAAGGAACGTCCTTCCACTCTTAAAAATGCTCGTCTGTCCCCAGCCTTGGCCTCTGCATCACAAACTATCAGCCATTTATGTCCATTTTTCTCTTGGAACCTATGACCATATACACTGAACATAGGGGAAAAAAAATCTTTGGTATGATTGGAAAGGTCAGACTCTGTATTGTTGAAGACTATCTATTGAAACATAGTTAGCGAAGAGGTTTATTTGACAAAAAAAATGTGATCTGTATATATTGTTTTCAACCCTTTCACTACCAGAAACGGGCAAACTCAAATATGCATTCTAATACAACAATACAAAACATTCTCACACAATATCCATTTTGCACATTGTTTTAATGCAGGATTAGTGTGAATCCTGTGAAATGAAATTCCCAGGGAGATCTCACTCCTTTCATTCTGTATTACTGTAACAAGCAATTGTCACTCTCACTGTAACAAAAAGCTCAACCAACTTTACAGCTGCTTTATAACAGGCAGGGAGATGACAGAACTGGAGAGCTCTGGGTCACTCACTACTGTACACATAAGATACAGGCAGAAAAATGTGCCGAATATCCCTGTACGGCAGTGGTTCCCACCCGCGGTCCTCAAGTACCACTAACAGACCAGGTTTTCCACATATCTGAAGCACACAGGTGATGTTTTGCTGCTCAGTGATTTCAGGATTCAGTCTGCATTTCCTGAAGGTGATCTTTAAAATTTGCCTGTTAGGGGTACTTGAGGACTGCGGTTGGGAACCACACAGGTTCTGGCTGCTGTCAGTGCTTACCAGGATCTGGCTGCTGTCAGTGCAGCCCAGGACCTGGCTGCTCTCTCAGGGCTCCCCAGGATCTTGATTCTGTCAGTGCTCCCCATGATCTTTTTGCTGCTCTCAGGGCTCCCCCGGATCTTTTGCTGCTCTAGAGGATGTGCCTCCAGGTACACAGACCCGGGCACACGCCCAGGACTGACATGTCCTGTGTTAATCAAAGCATGGGAGGCATGCCTCCCAGCGGCGTTTTTTGAATTTCTTGATATCAATGGTGCTTTCCCATTGGTCCAAGCAATTCCATTGCTCTCAATGCCTCTCTGAGGCACTGAAGAGCGCAAATTCAGGAAGCAGGCGGCGCCAGATGTGCGCTGCAGACTTCAATGAATCTATTAGACAGATTGAGCTACGCAAATTGCGTAGGATCAGAGCAGGCTGCCGCTGCTGTGTGATGATTCACACACACACAGCAGCCGGCGAACTAAAATAAAAAGCGAAGGAGCAGAGACAGACGGCGGGGGAGCGTGGAGCAGGTGAGTATGTGAACTTTTTTTTTTTAATAGCAGCAGGTTTTATTTTAAAAATATACAGTCCCACTTAATGGAATTATGGCGCCGCCCCTGACTGCACGTCCCTGGAACCACTGCTGTATGGTGCAGATACAAGGCGTCACAGTATTTTTCCATATACAGACATTATGCCATATACAAATACTGTTTCCATATTCTATTTGATTTTTGGAGGCTGCATTGATAATAAGCTCAATAGGATTATTATTATTATTCTTTATTTATAAAGCGCCAGCATATTCCGCAGCGCTGTACAATAGGCACAGTATAGACAGGGTTACAATACATTGAACAACATTTGACAAACAGTACAGGAGGAGATGAGGGCCCTATTCCCGTAGAAACTCACAATCTAGGAGGGTTGGGGTTGGAAACAGGAGGAGAGGACTGTAAGGTGGTTGCGTCAGTGAGTTGGGTGGTAGGCTTCCCTAAATATGAACGTTTTAAGGGAGCGTTTGAAGGAAGAGAAGTTAGGGGAAAGTCTGACAGTACGAGGAAGAGCGTTCCAGAGAGTGGGGGCTGCGCGTGAGAAATCCTGCAGTCTATCATGGGAAGAGGTGATTGTAACGGTGAGCCCCCTATAGGGTGATGGGGAGCCCCCAATCTGCGGAGATTGAAGCCTTAAGGGCAGGTATACAGATTCCAGGGAACAAACCAGGATATTACAGGAATTAGAAAGATCACGAAGCCCTGACTGAGATCCTTGAAAGGTGGTCTCGAAATAGTAACTAAGCTAGGTCTGCAAGGTGAATAAAACATAAACCAGACATACAATGAATGCAGGTATACAGATGTCAGGGAACAAACCAAGATATTAACAGAAACTAAAAAGATCCCTAAGCCCTGACTGAGATCCTTGAAAGGTGGTCTCGAAATAGTAACTAAGCTAGGTCTGCAAGGTGTATAAAACATAAACCAGACATACAATGAATGCAGGTATTACACGGATAAATAAGCACGGTACAGGGGACAGACAGAAGAGAGATCCAAATACAAGAGCCAAAGGTCATACACAGAATATGATAACTAGAGGGGTCAGACAAGAGAGAGATCCTAAACACATGAGCCAGAGGTCATACACAGAATATCAAAGTTAACCAGCACACAGGAACTAGGCAAGAAAGACTATCCTGGTCCAAGGATCAAGGGGAATCCTGGTCCTACGTATAGTGCAGATCAGGTCATGTGACCGCAGACCAATAAGCCCAACAGATGGCCTGCAGCCTGAAAACAAAAACAAACAGGAATCCCTGCTACCACCAGCAGGGGGCAAGCCTGAGACGTGACAGTGATGCGAGGAGAAGCTAGGCGCAGGTCACTGTTTGACCTTAGGGAGCGGGCTGGGGTGTATTTGGTGATTAGTGAGGACAGGTAGTGGGGAGCTGAGTTAGTGAGGGTTTTGTAGGTAAGGATAAGGATTTTGAACTTAATTCTGCAGTGGATGGGGAGCCAGTGAAGGGACTCGCAGAGGGGAGCGGCAGAGACAGAGCGGCGGGTGAGGTGAATTAGCCTGGCGGAGACGTTCAGGATGGATTGTAGGGGGAGAGGTGGGACAGAGGAGGCCAGATAAGAGATTATTGCAATAGTCAAGTCGGGAGATTACCAGGGCGTGTATGAGTTGTTTTGTGGTGACAGCAGTAAGAAATGGCCGAATTCTGGAAATATTACACAGTTGGTATCGGCAGGAGGAGGAAAGAGACTTGATGTGGGGGATGAAGGAAAGAGCAGAGTCAAGTGTAACTCCAAGACAGCGAACTTGGTTTGATGGGGAGATGGTGATACCCTCCACCGTGATAGAGAAGTCAGGAGGTGGGGAGGCATTGGAGGGAGGAATAAGTAGGAGCTCAGTCTTTGACATGTTGATCTTTAGGTGGTGGGAGGCCATCCAGGAGGAGATGCCAGATGAACAGTCACTGACTTTTGAAAGGACAGGGGGAGAGAGATCAGGGGTAGAGAGGTAGATCTGGGTGTCATCAGCGTAGAGGTGGTAATTAAAGCCAAAGTTGTTGATGATTTTGCCCAGGGAGGCGGTGTAGATGGAAAAGAGCAGAGGACCAAGGACAGAGCCTTGAGGTACACCAACAGATAGAGGCAATGAAGAGGAGGAGTTACCAGCAAAGGACACATAGAAGGACCTGTTGGATAAATAGGAGTCAACCCAAGCAAGTGCAGTGTCACCGAGACCCAGAGAGTTGAGGGTCTGTAGAAGGAGGGGTGGTCAACAGTGTCAAAAGCAGCCGAGAGGTCAAGCAGGATGAGAATAGAATAGTGGCCATGTTTTTTTAGCAGTTAGGAGGTCATTGGTGACTTTGGTGAGGGCAGTTTCAGTTGAGTGTAGGGGACGGAAGCCAAATTGCAGGGGGTCAAGTAGGGAATTGGAGGACAGCAAGAGGGAGAGGCGGTTGAAGACTAGTTTTTCTAAGAGCTTAGAGGTAAAGGGAAGCAGGGATACAGGGCGGTAGTTGGATGGAGAGTTGGGATCGAGGGATGGTTTCTTTAGTAAAGGGGTAACTAGCGCGTGTTTGAAGGCGGATGGAAAGGAGCCAATGGAGAGAGATAGGTTGAAGATGTGTGTGAGAGCAGGGGTGAGGGAGGAGGAGAGGGGAGGAATTAGATGTGAGGGAATGGGGTCGAGCGGGCACGTGGTGAGATGTGAGGAGGACAATAAGGAATTGACTCCCTCCTCAGTGGCTGGGAGGAAGCGGCAGAGGGTGACAGAGGGGACCTCTGGGAGTGGAGGTGGCAGATAACTATCTGTGTTGGGATGTTGCTTCTGATAGAGTTTTACTGAGGAAGTAGTCTGCCAGGTCTTGAGCGCTGAAGGCAGCTGAGGGGGGAGGTGCAGGTGGTAGAGGAGGGTGTTGAAGGTGGACCAGAGCCGTTTAGGTTGGAGGACAGCGTAGATATAAGAGATGAGAAGAAGGATTGTTTGGCCAAGTGGAGGGCAGAGGTGTATGACCGGAGAATAAACTTGAAGTGAACAAAATCAGCTTCAGAGCGGGATTTCCTCCAGGCACGCTCTGCGGTGCGGGAGCATCTTTGCAGGTAGCGAGTCTGGAGGGTGTGCCAGGGCTGAAGCTGGCGGCGTGGGGCCTTACAGAGTCGAAGAGGAGCAAGAGTGTCTAGAGCAGAGATAAGAGTAGTGTTGTAGTGATTAGTGGCAGCATCAGGGCAGGTGAAGGGTGAGGGAGGTGGTGAAGTAGATTGGAGAATTGATGGGGATCCACAGCATGTAGATTTCTGCGAGTGTGTGTGCAGGGTGGGGGAGCAGCGTGTTTAGGAAGTCCAGATAGGTTGAAAGAGAGAAGGTGGTGGTCAGAGATGGGGAAAGGGCGACAATTGAACTCAGAAATGGAGCAGAGGTTGGAAAAGACAAGGTCAATAGCGTGACCATCGCGGTGGGTAGGGAGGAGGGAGGATTGTGTGAGTCCAAGGGAGGACATGAGTGAAAGAAGTTTGGAGGCAGCAGGGGCGGAAGGATCATCAATGGGAATGTTGAAGTCCCCGAGAATTAGACATGGAAGATTAGAAGACAGGAAGTGAGAAAGCCAGGTAGCAAAGTGGTCAAAGAACTGGGAGGTTGGTCCCGGTGGGCGGTAGATGACTGCCACCCTGAGAGCCAGAGGAGAGAACAGGCGGATGCAGTGTGTCTCGAAGGAGGAGAAGGAGAGGGGTGGAGGGAGATGCTGGTAGGTGCAGGTGGGAGAGAGCAGGATTCTGACCCCGCCACCATTTCTCTCACCCGGTCTGGGGGTATGGCTCAAGTGTAGACCGCCATGTGAGAGAGCAGCAACGGAGTTAGCCAGGTTTCAGTTAAAACTAAGAGGTTGAAGGAGTTTGAAAGGAAGAGGTCATGGATTGCTGTGAGTTTGTTGCACACAGAGCGAGCGTTCCAGAGGGCGCAGGAGAAAGAGGACAGGCGCTGAGGGTTTATGGGAATGAGGTTGCTGGGCTTGCAGGGAGGTGATTTATGTGCGATGGAGATAGGATGAGAGGGAAGTATTGGATGTGTTGTGGGGCCAGGGTTAGGGGATATGTCACCTGCATAGAGTAACAGCAGGAGGGTGAGAAAGAGAAGGTGGGAATGGGATTTGTGGGAGTGATTGGCAGCACGAGAGTTAGAGGGAGACCATGTTCTGAGGAAACAAAGGAGCTCATGTGAGGCCATCATGTGGGACGAGAGATGCAGATAGTATAGGGGTCGGTGGTAGAGGGGCAGGAGTTCAATTTAAGGAAAACGGTAGAAGTAGGATCAATACAAATCCCCGTAATCAGAATATCGGACCGTTTTTATTATTTATATTTATCGCATTCTCTGTATAAGACACAAAGGCCATTTCTGCCTGTATACTAGTAATGTGCAGTGTGACAAGGTACGGTGCAAGATAAAGGACAACAGCTAGAACCTTTCATCTCAGCAATATTTCTGTAAAAGAGAAACTAATACATGCTAAATAAAAAATGAGAAAATTTAAAGTGTTTTAACTTTTCTGGCATAACCATCTGTATCTAAAATTGCCATTGTAAACCATAGGGGGTTATTCAATAAGCAACAAACTTGCCACCGTATTGCACCGAACAGTGCAGTTTGTAGCAGTTCTTCTATTCAGGAAGCTGTCAATTCACCAAATACTGGGGAATTTACATCTAAATACGGTGCCGTTCGACGCAATTTAGAGATCTTTGGTGGCAGCGAAATTGTCCCATGGAGAAGTAATGTTTAATCTATTCAAAGAACGCCAAACTGTCCGTGTCAGGGAAATTCCCTGATCTTCAGTGATTCAGCTTGACAGGTTTAAACAGGTAAATCCTGTAGGATTCAATGTAAAAAAAAAAAAAAAACTTTTTTTTTTTTTTTAATTCAACCATTTATGCTTTTCATTTTCAGCAGTCTTTTTAATTAATTTTTTGGAACATTTGTTTGTGTTTCTCTACAAAAAAAATTGGAATCAAAAATTTTGTCTAAAGGCGTTTTCTTATATTCTGTAACAGACCGTTTTATTATTCACACCCATTTTTATTGATTTAAACACCTTAGAGGCTGCGGTCAGACGAGCGCAGTGTTCACGTCCGTTTTTGCGCACACATTAACGTCCGTGGTAGCATAGAATTATGAGCAATAGAGAA
Source organism: Leptobrachium leishanense (assembly GCA_009667805.1). NCBI lineage: Eukaryota > Metazoa > Chordata > Amphibia > Anura > Megophryidae > Leptobrachium > Leptobrachium leishanense. The sequence continues at coordinate 57,926,085 of CM019072.1, forward strand.
CAACACACAAAGTGCGTCCGCACCGAACCGCGGACGCAAGTTAGGCAAGAACGTCAATACGCTAGGACGGACGCACAGAGTGCGCCATGTCTGCATAGTTTTGTGTGTGAGTGATGGGACGAAGTCAGACGGTCTGCATTTTTGATGTCCGGCACCTTGACGGACAAAATGTTTTTCATCTCATGGATCAATTTGTATCATTTTTCATATTAATATTCTTTCCCATAGGTCCCTCTTTTTCACTACATCAGTCAAAAATAACGGACCGTTTGGCCACTACCTTGTCGTCAGTCAGAAAGTACGTCCGGTCTGCACGGATGCACAGAATGCGCTCGTCTGACCCTAGCCTTAGAAAGATAGCAGAATTCAGGGGTTTTTTTGCAGTTCGGCGGCGCTAGGATCGGCACACTTCGGGGTCTGCGACAAGCAATCGCTGAAGCGCACTGAATGAGAAAGCATCAAAATTTCAATGCTTTCTGAATAAACCCCTTTTATTTCATTGTTAACTACGCATCCCTGGTTTCAAATAAATGTTATACTTTTTCAACAAAAGTATGTGGTAGTGCTAGGGTTAATTGTGAACTGTGATGAGCTAAAATCCTAATCGGGGTTTATGTACTGGAAAAATCCCACAAATGTCCCATTACAAACAAAAACAAGAGAAAAAAAACCAAAATTTTTTCTTGAATATTAATTTACAAACTATTTGACTTTATGTATTGTTCTTTCTTAGGTCGCTATAAAATTAAGTACAGCACATCAGCTGATGGTGATGCCAAACGACCACCTTTGTTCCAAATGCTGGTTGGATGTCTCCCCACCAATCTGGAAAAGAGGTCTTTATACCAGAGCCAGGAAGTTCCGTCTCCCGAGTGAGCTGCCTGAAGATGCCGAAAATATCCTTTCAGGAGCGAGTACAAAGTAGACATGTGCACACCTACAATTTGTGTTCCGGAAGATTTGATTTGTCTGGCAAATTCATCTATTGCTGTTCGGCTGAAATTATTTAAATTTTCTATTTTGGGTAAAAATCAAATAATCAACATGCACTGCTTTATTTACGTCTGGTCGTATTTTAGTTGCTTGTCCCCTCTTTTTTCTGAATCAGATGCTTGATTTAATGAATTGAGCACTCGAAGGAGATGATTAAACACGGCTCTACAGAAGTACACGCCGCAATATGTAAAGTTTTCAACCTGGTCCTGAGCGTTGGATTCTACCAGTGTTAATTTTAGTCATCTGATTTTTTTTCCGTTTTAGTTGACTAATTCTCATAAGATTTTAGTCGACGAATACTACAGTAAATTGAGTCTAACTAAACCCATTAGATTTTAATAAAGTGTGATGCAGTGTTAATTTTGATAGTCTTTTGACTAAAATGCCATTTAAGGTTTGTCAAATTTTAGTCATCTGAATGGTTTTATTTTTTTAGTCTACCTTTATTGTACTAGACTAAACTTATGATATTTAGTTAACTAAAACTAGACTAAAATGGAAAAAATTCAGATGACTAAAATGCGACTAAAATTAACACTGGATTCTACCCTCAAGTATGGAACCAAGGCCTCATAACACCCATCCATAAGAGTGGAAACCAATATAATCCAGCCAACTACAGAGGGATATGTGTCAGCAGCCAACTGGGAAAACTGTTCAATAGCATCCAGAACAATAGAATCCTCAGCTTCCTGACACAGCATAACGTCCTCAACAGAAGCCAAGCGGGGTTCATGCCAAACCATCGCACTACAGATCACATCTACACCCTGCACAGTCTTATCAAGGACCATGTCCACAATACAAAACATGGGAAAATATTTGCCTGCTTTGTGGACTTTAAGAAGGCCTTTGACTCAATGTGGCACCCAGGCCTGTTCCTCAAACTACTGGAGAGTGGAATAGGAGGGAAAACATATGACGTCATCAAGAGCTCATAATGAGAACTATTGCATCATAAAGGTGAATGGGAAGAGAACAGAGTACTTCCGGCAGGCTCGTGGAGTCAGACAAGGCTGCAGCTTAAGTCCAACACTCTTTAACATCTACATCAATGGACTGGCTGAAGCTCTAGAATCCTACTCAGCACCAGGACTAACTCTACATGACACCGAGATGAAGTTCCTGTTGGTGACAGTAATAGGAGGTCATCTGCATACAACAGAGAGAGGTCCACAAGACAGTCTGGAAGTGCTGGAAAAATACAGTGCGGCATGGGCACTACCCATCAACCAAAAGAAAATAAAGGTCATGGTTTTCCAAAGGAAGAACGCAAAAACCAAGGGTTCATCAAGAGTGCAGTCATTAAGTGTGAAAGAGGAAGCCAACAGCTACACATACCTCGGCCTAGAAACAAACCGATCGGGAATTTTCAAACCAGCCATAGAGGAAAGAAGAAAACATAGAAGAAAACTCTACAAACTAAAACCGCCTGTAAGAGTCTGGCTTAAAATCTTTGATAGCGCCATCACTCCAATCCTCCTTTATGGCAGTGAAGTATGGGGCCCCATCACCTACCCTGACCAACCCAAATGAGACACCAGCCCAACAGAAATATTCCATCTGGAATTCTGCAAGCACCTCCTCCAAGTCCATCGAGCACCTCCATCAATGCTTGCCGGGCCGAGCTGGGCAGACTCCCCTTACTTCTTGCAGTACAGAAGAGGGCGCGATCATACTGGGACCACCTAAACATCAGCAGCCTCAACTCGTACCACCATAAAGCCCTACTGGCCAACAAGGACCACCCCAAACCATGTGGGCTGCAACAACTCATATCCACCCTGATCATCCAAAGCCCCCATGAATGCAACCTAACATGAAAAATATCAGAAAAATATCAAATAAAGGCCCTAATTAACAATTCCAGGGAAAACTATATCAGAGAATGGAGACATGATATAGCAAACTCTCAGAAACTCACCATTTACCAATCCTTAGAGGGAATACAAACTAGCCCCATACCTGGAGGTACTACAAGACCCCAAGGACAGACAGATCCTGAGCCGGTACAGACTGAGCGCCCACAGCCTGGAAATCGAATCAGGGCGGCATAGACAGACCTACAAGCCCAGGGAGAATAGACTGTGCCAGCGTTGTGACCAGGGGGCCCTGGAAGATGAGGTCCACTTCCTCCTACAGTGCCCCAAGTACTCAGCACTGAGGGAAACTCACTTCCAGAGACTCTCCACTCTCATCCCGGACATCACCTCTATAGAAGAGATGAGGAAACTCCACATCATACTGGGAGAAGAGGAGCCGGCGGTGAAAATATCTGCCCAATACGTCACAGACTGAGGGGAACATGAGAGATCCCGAACTTACAAATCCCCAACACGGACTCGCCCCCATCCCACTTCACATTATCTCTTACCCCTGATAATGTCCATGGACTTGCCCATTTCCCCCCCCATATATGTCCCACTACCCCCCCCTCCACCCCATATAACCTCCCCATATGCTTTGCAATGCTAAAATGTATTTGGTCCTGCCAATAAAGTTTATTTTGCTTTGATTTCAAATAACCAGTCATGACAGGTTCACTGTAGGATACAAGGTTTCTCAATGTAATTAGTGAAGGATGTCACATCTTTGTCTTATTTATACAACTTTAAAATATGCCGTGTAACATTAACCCCTTCACTACCAGGCAATTTTTAAAAAAATTATATAACTTTAATTTGAACCATGGGATGCGAAGATAACAAATATAGGGTATGATAGAAAGTTCCCAGAGATTGGTTTGCAGAGATAGTTGATCCTTTTCAGAAATATTGTAGGAATTAAATATTCCGAACTCTAGATGGCGTCCCATTTCTTACACAGTTTTACCGGCACACGGGCAGAAATAGTCCTTTGAGACAAATACAGTAAATGTGACAGGCATAGATAAAAAAAATTGGCGAGATCTGCCGCTTACGGAGATTTTTAGTGATAAGATTGGCAAATGCAGCTTTCAAAAAAAAATACCAACAGAATATAAAAATATCTGTATGTGCCTGCATTTGCAAAGTACAGTAAAACATTTTATCTATACTGTACAGGGATTTTAAACATTTACAAGCCCCTGAATCTTATCCCTGTATAGCAGTAAGTAACCCCAGAGGTCTCCCTGTATTCTGTCCACTTCCTGGCTGCTGCAAGTTCTTGAACTTTTTGTTACATTGAGGCTTTTATTTTCAGCTTATTTTAGTCTCTCTCCAGGTTGACCGGAAAGAGAAAATAGTGGATTTAGTTTCTCCACGGGGCACACTAATTTTGCCTCTAAGGCTAGGGTCAGAGTGGGGCAGTCGGAACGCGCGTGCAGGCGCACTAAATCACGGCGGCAGTAGCAGCACATAACGGCCAATGACGGCCAATATACGCAGTACGTGCGTACGAAAGTGCGCCGACACCACGCAACCAGCAAATGAACGCATTTTTATCAGAACGTGAAACCGCTGCTACTGACGTACAGAGTGCGCTGCGGCCGCATAGCGGCGTGTGTGCGTGATTAGGAGATGTCAGACGCTGCTAGTGTGCGGCCAACATAACGTTCAAACAGCCGGATTTCCCTAGACTTCTTTTTACCCCACCGTCATGAAATACGTCCAGAATTGCGCATCGTCTGACCACTTAAGCGTATTCCGTGAAAAAATGCGTGCGCACGCATCGACGTACATTTTGACGGTGGCCGCAGAAAATGCGCTCATCTGTCCCTAGCCTTAATGGTGTGATTATTTTTTTTTGATAGGCTGACTGAAAAGCAATGTATTACAAAGCAAAATCGTTAACCCCTTCACTCCCGGAGTTACAGATCATCAAAACCATGCAGAGAAAACAACAACCAGACAGGGGTAATGGTGTGAAACCGTGGTAAAGTTTTTTTATTCATGGTAACAAATGCAAATATAAAACTAGCTCTACATATAAACACCAAGCACAGGTTTTTCTATCTAATAAGAATTCCATTCTCGTGTGCAGAAGGCTTTGTCATATAAATTAGAGGGGCACATAGCCTTTGGGTTTTTAGCCACAGAGTAAAATTACACTAAAGCAAAGCATAAACCTATTCAAATTCGCTTTGTTTAACGTAAGGATTTCAGACACGTCAGCATTCATTTCCAGACGCAGAGGTGGATTGGTAGCTTTTGCAGTTACTTCACGTTTCAAATGCGCATTGACTGCAAAGTAGGAACTCGGATAATTTAAGGCATTATTGACCATTTAACAGAAATTATTTTTAAATTGAATGTCACAATGAAAAGGCGAAAAAAGTTTATGACATTTACTAAAGAAAAAACATTTTCTTCTTGAAATTCTGCAAAAAAGACGAACAAAAACCAACACACTTGAAAGCCCAATGTTCTAACCCCCCCCCCCCCCACAAAAAAAAACCCATACTAATCTTATGGTGTTCATTGACAGAATTCCATAGCTGTAAACCAAATGCAGCTAAATTCCAAGCCTGGTATAACCGTCACCAGGGCCATTGCAGTCTATGGTTAATTTACCAGAGCTCTTGTTAAGATCACACCAGGCTTCTAACCAGGTTGGGGGGGGGGGGACCAGAAAACAATTACATTTTACCAATTTTCCTGCTCATTGGGGCTTACGTGGATTTCTGGATGTCCAAGGAACTCCTGTACATGAAGTTGCTTTGCCCGATAAATTCACAGCTTTCCTGCACATTTAGTAAGCTAGATCAAGGTATAAAATCAAATTCAGAATGTCACCAACGCCAACCCCACCCCCCTTCATTATCCACATACCACTTTAGGCCGGGGTCAGACGAGCATTTTGCAGAGCGGAAGGAACATCCGTGAGAGTGGACGTTCCTTCCACTCCGACGCCCATCTGGCCACCTCATTGAACGCAGTTTGTGCGCTCAGCGCTGCAAGGCTTGATTCTCCTGTGGAGGATTGCGCTTTGTAGCCGCGTCGTAGTGCTTTGGCGGGAAGGCTCTCAGCAAGGCCTCAGCACATCCACAATTTGTGCGCATGCGTGCTCTACACCATGTGGCCGGCCCTGAAGCATCACGACACTGACGGACCCCGGGAGGCAGGTCAGTACGGGCGCACATAGTGTGCTCGCCTGACCCCCACCTTAACCTTGTGTTCTTCAAATATTCCCTCGCCTACTCGCACTTCCCCTTGCCTTCGTTTTATCTAGAACCGGTAATTGTTCTGTGCACGCCAGCATATCATCGATTCTCATTCCCTATAGTCCTGATCAATCCTCCCATTCCATTAACTTTTTAAATTATCTCAAGCTTGCTTTTTATTTCATCGGTATAATGAATAACTGGTCCCATGCTTACTTTACAACTACCTCGATTCAGCTTTACATTCTTCCATACATAATCCATTTATTTGTATACTTTAAGCTACCTCTTCCAAGATGTCCATATTTCTGCTACAGAGAAGAGGTTTTTAATTCTTGAGATCAAATGTAGAGATGAAGAATTACAGGCCTTCCAAAGACATCTGTATCATTAGTCCTACAAGCCCAGGAAGACCTAGCAACCTAGAGTGAAAACACAGGGGGGGGGGGCACATACTGTGGCATAAGCCGAGAACCCTTAGTGCAGTGTTTCCCAAACCTGGTCCCAGGACCCGATGACAGGCCAGGTTTGCAAGATATCTGAATCACAGGTGATATAATTTTCTGCTCAGTGATTGCAGGATTCAGTCTGCATTTCCCCGAGGTGATCCTTAACCTGGCCTGTTAGTATGACAGGTTTGGGAAACACTGGCTTTAGCGGATGCACTACAAGTGAGAGACACCATATTAGCAGCTAGAATCCTAATACAGGGGAGCCAATTTCAGCTACCAGCCGAAGCACCGTCACTGGAGATGAGTCCACCACACTCTCGCAACGGCTGGCAGAGGTAGCTACCTCAATCACAAGGAGCATTTGTGGCACTGCTGGATTAGGATAGGAGCTGTTCTGGGTAACGAGGGTGATTGATCTAATTAACAGCTTATTAGCACTAAGGCCTCAAGTACCTTGCATCATTTTGAGCCAATATGACCATAGCATGGAGGATTACAAATGTTATCGTCTTCATCAGACAGATTCACAATCCTACTTCACCTCCTTTAGGCTGGGGTCATATGAGCATTTTTACGAGCGGAAGAAACGTCCGTGAGAGTCAACATTCCTTCCACTCTGACGCCCGTCTGGCCACCTCGCCGAGTGCAGTTAGTGCGCTCAGCGCTGCAAGGCTCAGTCCTCCTATGAAGGATTGCACTTTGCAGCCCTGTCAAACACGCACCGTAGCACTTTGACAGGGAGGTTTTCTAAACGGACGCAGCACACCTGCTATAGCGTGCAATTCGTGCACGTGCTACAGCATGTGGTTCAGGCCGAAGGGGCACAACACTGACGTACGCCGGGAGGCAAGTCAATACGGGTGCACAGAGTATGCTCGACAGACACCAGCCTTACACTGCAGCGAGTCTTCTGAAGAGCATCTGACCACCATTAGTGTTGCGACATCCTGCTACCAAGTTGGAGTTAATAAATAAGGGAGTGCCAAAAAATCCATTCGATAAATGATCCAATCCAACTTGTCTTCCCGTCTTCCATATCAAAGGGTTATCACCAGCGTTTAGAATGCTCCATCAGACACTTTATCTGAGGACAGCTTAAACACTACAGTGACAGGCATCCTATCGTCATCAAGTTTTCCTTTTACTGCTCGTCTTTTTAAACTACCATTGGAATGCCAATTGAGAATTGGGCAAGATTGCGTTCTGGGGTAGTTGTGTTAATGCCCAGTGGCAATAGCAAGTGTTTCTCAGTGGGACACCAGCTCTAAAATACATCTGCAGTTGTACATGTACATTTTAAAACCACTGTTTCTTTCTAATGACAAAATTGTTCCTGGTAGAGAGGCTGTACCCCCTTTTTCTTTGCAGGTGAAATTGCATTTCACTGGAGCAATATATAGGTCACACCTTTGGCATGCTTGTGTAGGCCTACAACGCTGAAGAATTCCAAAATGTCGGCTGATTTAATAGTGCGCGTAATCAGAAACCTATTCATGGTGTAGTATGACCAGGTCTAGAATGCTGGTTATGTTCAATGTTGACCAGTTTAATTCCTTTATTACCAACGCAATATTAGCAAAAAGCTTCACACTCACTTGGTATTCGAGTACTACTGTGAGGATGTGTGAAGGAATGGCAGAAAGATAGGAATCACATGCTGTATTATTATTATTGTTGTTTTATCTGTTTTGTTACCTATACACTGGAACAACGGTCATTCAAAAGCATGTGGTATCAAGAGAAACCCAAATGACGAGGAGAAGAACTGGATGTTATCCGTAATACATACATTAAGCTGTAGATATCAGTTCACGTGCATTATTCGCTGCGCATGTGCAGAGAAACGCTTTATTTTTACTTTTTCCTTTAAAAATTGTGTGATTTGTTTGCAAAATAGGTTAATGAACTTGGAAACAATAATTTTTACAAACGGAAAACATGACTGAGAGTCACCACACTGCTGAGTTCTTTCAGTTTATTGCATCTCCATTATACGCTGCTAAATGTGGACTGCATCTCCAACATCCGGTGGCATGTTAGAGACTAGAGCTGGACATGCGCGTAAAGAAAATGAAAGACCCCCCCCCCAGACAAAAAGATTTTAATGACCATGTAATAACGACCCCCTCAAGAACGGCTAATATGCCTCATTGGGAGGATCCAACAGCCACCTCCATGTTTATCAGTGCAACAGGAGCTTTTGATGACATCAAACCAACCATGTTGCAATCACAAGGCCTTAAATGACTGTTCATCATTGGAGGTGCACATTATGTATGTATAATTACATATAAAATGCTGAGGTGGCCTAACCCATAGCACCACCTCAGCCCCCATCTTTACCCACAGAAGTCCCATGCTGTTGGCTTTGCAGGGCCTGATTAGCATCAGAGAACGAGGCCACTAGCACTGGTGGCAATAAGGGATTTACTTCTTCTTAAAGAAGCTAAACCTCTTCTCTCTGTCTTTTTCTTTCCCCTCCTTGTTGCGTAGTGTTACTGGGCCCTCTGTGGTACTGTTGGGTGATACTGGTGGCATGGTCATAGCACGTGTCATGCCCCTGGGAGGGCCTGGTGAATGGTCAGAAGTATCTCCAGGTGAGGAAATCAACGAGGCATTGACCACTCGCAGCCAACTGCTCATTTCAGCCTAAAATAATGATACAAAAAAAAGAAAAGCTTTTTATTGATGTGGATTTTCATATTAGGACCATTCTATGAACAAACTTTTCGATTTAATCTCAAGCACTAAAAAGAACAAAATAAATCAATATTGACAAGAGCCTTCAAAATATATACATGGATTCCAGCGATAGACATAAGCAGAACAATTAATCCATTAACTTCACTCTTGATTTAACCCCTTCATTACTGGGATCATGTGTACACAATCAGCAGTGGTTGTCACAGCAGCCTGAGGTCGTGTTAACACTGGGTGCCAAGACTTTAAAAATCTGCCGGGAATGTCTGAATTACATCTTTCCAGCTGATTCTGCATGGAGCCCAGAACTGCAATAAATCCATTTGGCCAGTAAACTGTGACATCCGCCTGCCGAATAAACTATTTCAGTAAGCAATACATTGGGAATATTCCCAAATATCTCTTACTGGATTTAAAAATGATTTTCCAAAAAGAGAAGATAAAAGGTAGTTTCCTCGGGGGGGGGGGATTCTGTAGTAAAGAAGTTAATACTTTATATTTTTTATATTTTCAAGCTGCACAAAAGGTGCCCTGTGTAGTACATCCACACCAATCTATGCATATTTGAAACATCAACGTGAACCAGAATAGTTGAGATTTTTTTTTAGAACTACATTTCCCATGATGCTCAGCTGCTCCCATGTTCTGTGCCTCAAGGGAAATGTATTTCCAAAACATCTCGAGGGCCCAGGTTGCTGACCATTGTTGTCTAGTATCAAGTTTCTACAGAATCTCTAAACAGCAAGAAACTGATGTGCATTTGGTTTGTGTTTCGCACATGTGAACTTTGTATCTTCATTGCATGTATTGCCAGATATTTAATTATGCTGTTTCTCTTGAATGTTAATGTGCAATAGAATGTGATTTTGATGATAGTTACAAATATCTATCTGGTAGTGGTATTTGTGTTATTACAAAGCAGACATACAATTCTGCTCCCCAATAGATGCCTTGTACCCAAAAGCATGATATCTATATTCCAATAATAATGAAACGATTATTTTTAGAGGTCTTGGGAAAAATAAAATGTGGTTGTGGAATTTGCACAAGATGTTATAAATGGACACACGTCTAGAACCCATCACTGAATTATCTCTGCACACTGTTCAGTTAGCATAGTTCTAAAACCCAAAATTTCTCACCTCGTCCTTTGCTTGGAAAAGGTATTCTTTACCATCAGACAAGCTACAAAACAAGGGAAACAATTCACATATAAATAATGATTGCAAACACTGAAGACACGTTTCAAAGAATGATAAATATTTAACAATATTTTGCAAATCTGAAGAGACAGAACACGGGGGAAAAACAAAAACCACAAACCTGAAACCCAAGCGACTAGAAAACCCTTACACGGAAATGATAGGTGTATAAATCAAGTATAAAATGTTCCTAGCAAACAGTTTAACTATTGAACATCATGTTCATTATAAGCTACGTAAACTATGCACGTTATATCGCCAGTGGTGCTGCCACCGTCCTTGTCTAACATTGTAAATCACAGCAATAAAAACATGTGTGTTAAGCTTGTAACTCCCTGCAGCCCAGTGCTGGGGGACACCCAAAAACCCCTACAATACACAGATATGTATATCACCAAAATATCCTTTGGTATTTAATCCATCTGCAAATCAATCAGATCAAAGGATAATATAGTGCAGTATTTTTATTACAACATAAAGTTTAAAATAAAAAAAAAAAACTCACAAACAACTAGCACACACAAAACGTGCATTTGCGTTTTTGCCACAGTGGCTCAAACCTACCGATCGTACACTCTCCAGTCTCCAACCGCAACAAGTGGAAGATTGCTGGTTCCGTGCGATCCAAGGTATTGTCCACCGGTCAGTCATAAGACCCCCCAACGCCCAGCTCAATGCATTTCATGGAATATGTCCCACTTCCCCAGGAGCATAGAATCAAATGAGCTCAGCCATTTGATTCTATGCTCCTGAGGAAGTGGGACGTAATCCCATGAAATCTTCCACTTGTTGTCGTTTGAGACTGGAGAGTGTACGATCGGGAGGTTTGAGCCACTGTGGCAAAAAAGCATATGCACATTTTGTATGTGCTAGTTGTTTGGGAGTTTGTTTTTTGTATTTTAAACTTTTTTATGTTGTAAAAAAACTACTGCACTATATTATCCTTTGATCTGATTGGTATTTAATCCATCTGCAAATCAAAGGAGAATTTAGTGATCTACATAATTGCACCTGTGCATGTTGTTATATAACATTGTAAACCCATTCATCTGCTGTGGGTCCTGAGCTACAAAGCCCATTAACCTTTATTTATTTTATATATATATATATAAAGGATTTTACCAGGAAGGATACATTGAGATTTCTCTCGTTTTCAAGTATGTCCAGGACTCCACACATCAGGGTAAGTGACTGATCGGTGCAAAAAAGGTTTGGCTTCAGGTAATTGCTGTGATATTTAACAATGCAACTTGTATTTTGCATTTACTTTTACTTTGTATAGCCAAGTCTACATAATGCACATGATGCGATGGTAACACCCTCCCCCAGCCTCCCGGTCCTTTGAATTCACCTGAGCTTGAATACATTTTTGCGCTTTTTGTAATCATGAGCCACGCTGCACTGGGCTCCATAGAGTTGGACAGGAACCTCACTGTGATACGGGATGCCGCTGGTAGCACTCTTGGCATCTTTGTAGAAACCCAGATTGCCTTTCTTCAGCACACAATAAACATTCTGCCAAGACCTGCAGGCACAAAACAAATAGTTCGAAGAATACAAAACAAATCCCCAGAAGTATTAAGTATTTTAATTCATCTAGAATGGCCACCAGAAATAACTCCAAGAGATGCCGCTGTGGCTCGTTCAAACAGCTTCTAAATACATTACTGGAAAATACCATGTTTGTTTTGTTTTTTTACCTGTTTGCAGCTTTTTTGTTGTGGGATTCCATTTCTTGTTTGCGATGTAAGATTCCCTCCATCTGCTCTGATGCAAGGGGTTCAGGGATGCTGATTGGTAAAGTTGAGGACTGCATGTTAAGCGGTGAGAAAGTTGGTCTAGCCTGAAGTTCAGGTGAAGGAGGTGGGCTTCCTTCTTTGGCGATAAATTCTGTCTTTGCCCCATTAGTGACATCTGTTGTTCCAAAACCCTAAAAGACGTAATTTACACAAGGGAGATTTTGATGAAGGAAAACCAATTTAAAGAAATCACCTTGTTCCTCCAAAATGGAACCAGAGTACACAAGTACAAGTATCGGTGCAAGGTGGTTTGTGGACACTTTGCAATTACCGGTACTTGTTTTTTTTTATTCCTTTATGATAAAAAGTACATTTTAAAAAAGTCAGAGGATCTGTTTAATCTGCACTTCCAATCTCCTCTCCTTCAATGAAATGCCTAACTCCAAGCAGATTTTGGTGAGGCATGGTAGGGAGAATGTACGTTTTATTTTGTAACAATTCTGCAATGAACATCATAAGATTTTAATAACTATGGCTGTGTAAATACACATGTAGTGTAAGTGTGATGCACTTGACACAGCACAGCCTTTGGGCTACATTTTAGGGATTTTGATTCTTTGCTCTTCGGTTAATCTGAATTCAGATAAGATTTTCTTTGTTTTGTTTTTGTTATTTTGTTTTAATAACAAATGTTTTTTCAAAGAATGTTGGGTCTGCGCCCCCCCCCCCAAAAAAAAACTAGAGACCTGTGTCTGCACCCACTGGACCCTTTCTTTTCTATGCCAGCAGGGTACACTTCCACTTTTCTGTCAAAAACCTATCCATCTAATTTACAGCGTCTTCACTGCCCAGTACAAAGAATTTACACTATCAGGGCTATTCAGAAAAAGGTGAAAACCTTGAGAATGACTGGAGAAGGGAAAATTCTAGGTCAAAAATCAGAAAAAAATCTCCCATTTATCTCACTTTCCAAATTGGCTATTTGGTCTAGATTGTTGATTCTCCTGGCAATTCTCAAGGTTTTCACCTCTCTCTGAATAGCCCTGTATGAAATGGAAATATACTTTCTACACAAGAATACACATCTTACAAGGAACACCTGCATACCACATAACACACATCTCACCTGGTTTTCTGAAAAACTGTCTTCTAACCTCCATGTATCTGTAGATTGCTATGAAAAAATTAAAACAAGACGTCACTTTTTAGTGCTTTGATAAATGAAAGACAGAAATGTTTTGTGTGTAAAAAGCACTGCAGCTATAACCATGTAGTAAAAGCATGACTTGCTCAATCAGGTCCTTCTTCTGTCACTATGAAATGCTCTCACACCCATTATGCATTTCTAGAGTCTCAACAGAAATCAGAAAAATTAAACCCACATGAAAAAAACCCAAAAAAAACAGAATTACCTGGGGAGAGTCTGAATCTGCGCATAGACCATTAATTGAAACGTGCTCCTGAATTGGAATCTGTGCGCCCTGTAGCCTGTAAACACGAAACACAGAAGCATGTGATCACACTTCATAGTTTGAAAGAGGCTAGCTTTCAAAAACAAAATAAGAAAATACAACACACTTACAAAGCCTGGTATCGGTGAAGAGATTGCACGAATTTTGTATTAAGGCTGCACTACAGAAGCAGGCATAAGGCCAAAATTAAAGAGAGATTTCTCTCTATGTGGCGTTCTCACAATACTATATGTCTATACATACATATTCCAGTGCAATGTTATAAACATTAATTGCATAGACTTTTGGTGCAATATATCATAGTCCTTGTGTATTGCAATGTGATGGTAACAATGCCACCTAGTGTCCGTATTGGTAATTGTCCTTCAGTATGAATTCAACACATTGCAATACGCAAGGACTATGATATATTGCACCAACTGTCTATGCAATTATTGTTTATAACATTGCACTGGAATATGTATGTGTAGACATATAGTATTGTGAGAAACGCCACATTAGGTACTAGTTTGCGCATTGGAAGGTGTTTCTCTTTTTTTCTATACTCTATCTTTAGACAGAGTGTTTTGGGGTTTGATTGCCAACACACTCATTACAAAGCAGCATTCATAATGTACCCACACCACCTTATCCAGCGCTCCATATACAGGTATTGTGCATTCGTTTTTTTCAGAAGGCCAAAGTTGTTGCAAAGATAACAAACCATAGCGATTCTTCACAAATCCTGAAATCAAAATGCTCGACTATAAAATGATGTAACGTTTTCTGTCTGGCAGGTAATGGTATTGGCCAAAGGGGACTTCTAGGACCTTATTCCAAAGTTGGTGCAAACTTAACAAGAGCTGTTGTAAACTTTATAAAGCCCATAGACCAGTGATCTCAAACTCTGATATCTGTTGCCTACAATTCCCAGAATTCTTTGAAAGCAATAGATGGCCAGAGAACAAGGGATTTCTAGTTCAGAAACATCTGGGTGGGCAGAGATTGAGATCCGTGTCGTAGACTAGAATGGCTGTCGTAAGTTTACAATAGGTCTGGCTAAGTTATCAGAGTCCTTGGAATAGGGCCCCTAGATGGTTACTACCAAATAGTAACAGAGGGAGAGATATCACTTTCAGATATCACATTCGCTTATTAGAATCTTACATACAAAAAAATCATTACAGGGACATGCTATTCCAATATATTTGTTCTGGCCTGTGTGCCATTCTGCGGTCACACGAGTGAATTGAGTGACCGCCCTTCCCTGCGTCCGTTGCAGCTTTGTGACGGCTCGACGGAGAGGGCCACATGGTGTAGCATGCACTATCACTGGACGTGCTTTGAACCTCCCTGTCAAAAAGCTACGATGGACGTAGGATGGGGCTACAAAGCACAATCCTCCATAGGAGGATTGAGCTTTGTAGCGCTGCGTGCACTAACTGCGCTCAGCGAGGTGGCCACATGGACGTCAGAGTGGAAGGAACGTCCACTCTCACGGACGTTCCTTCCGCTCTCAAGAACACTCGTGTGACTGCAGCCTTATGTGTTAAAGTATGGATACTGAGTGAAAAAAGGGGACTTCCATTAATCACAATGTCAAATTTACTACACAGAAATTTTGTGAGAGACAATAGAATTTACAGATTAGAATTTTACAAAGGATCATGTGACATTAGACAAATGCCTTAAACACAAATGTAGTGATATAAACATTAACCTGTCTTGTATAACAAGAGTGGTCTGGTCTTCTGCGCCCTGATAATGCGTTTGCAAAGGCTCTTCTTTCTCTTCTGGCAGAGGTGGGGTTGGCGGCCTTCTTTTTCTCTCCTCCTCTTCCCTTCTCCGTCGTAAATCCTTTTCTTCAAGCTGATTATAAATAAATAATAAACGTATAAATTAAAAGAATAATATCACAACAAAGTCTGTTTTACTTGTGAAATTGCACGGTTCTGCAGAACCCACTGACCAAACAAGAGCACTTTGAAGTCCAGGCATTTAATAAAATATTCAATTACTATGAAACAAGACTAAAAACGGAGAATCCAGCCTATACTACTGTATAAAAAACATCCTTTACTGTAATAAAAGAAAAAAAACTATAAAAATCAAGATTGGCCTTTCTCACCGTAGTAAGCTTCTCCAGCATTAAAAATCTTTCATCCCAAGTGGACACGGATTTCTGGAATGCTTCGTGTCTTTTGATTAGATTCTCCACCTCATCAACATTAGTCCCAAGTTCTGCAGATCGGACAATGGGTTCCTGGCTGGAAAGCCACGCTTCTGCCACGTAGGCATCTCTTCCAAACATCAGCACCTCTAGAACTGAAGGTTAAAGACATAGATATATCTATTCAGTGCTTTTTTTCTGGAAAAATAGGTGGGGGTACTCTCACGCCGGGGGGGAAAACTGATAATTATGACTGTCCTCATAAACAATAGTTGTAGTTCACTTAAAGGAAGACCCTATAAAAGGATAAAAGGGAACCACATTTTTTTTAATACTGTGTTCCTTTAAATGAATTAAATCTGTATTGTAGGGCAGTTAGCTGTTTTGTTTTTGGGGGGGGGGGGGGTTCAACAATGGCACTGAGTGGATAATCCCCTAGCCTTTGTGAGCACCACAGCAATGAAACTCACAGTTTTGCTGAGTATGTATGATCTCCACAGCAATAAAACTCACAGTAATGTACAGTGAAAGGATGCGTTCAGGAGCAACATGAGCTGCCGAGCACTTCCGATTCTCTGCCTGCCACTGCAGGAGGAGCATCATGCTCTGTTAGTTCTGGCTGGTGGTGAGGTGCCGGTACTGAGTACTCCAGAGTACCCCCTGAAAAAAAGCCCTGTATCTATTTATCTCTATATTTTTTTTTTTTAAAAAAACATCTCTGCTCAAAGGAGGTTTTGTGCAAATCATCTAAATGGCTCTCCTGTGCACACAATCCCCCCCCCACCACCTTAACTTTTTGAAAGAAAAAAAGATTACAACTGGTGGAGTTATAGGTTGCTTTTAAGATCACTTGTTCCAAAAATAAATTTTCTTTAAGACAAAAATCGCCAAATTCCAACTCCAATAACCTCATCTGGAACAAAAACCCACACTCACCGATCTGCAACCATTCCATCTTATCTTTCCATTTATTCTCCGTCTCCTGCCTTCTTTCTTGTAGCTGCTCCAATTTTTCAGAGATCTTAAAAAGAAACAGGTAAAAGCTCTGTTTAGAAAGGTAACATCAACCGATTGCATCCAAATAGGAAACTGCCATCACCAATCAATTTCTACAGGATGCTTTAGCTGCAAACATTACTTTTTTGGGGTTTGTCCATCGGTTTCATTTCAATGTTTTCTAGATACATTAGTGCCAATACTATGGCTGGTTTAAACAGGATGAGGTCAGTGAATAGTGGTGCCCAAAGCAGTCACCATCTGTCACTTCTAATGCTCAGCCTGTAACTTGCCAAACTGCATAGGACGAGGATGAGGGATAGCCTGAATTTATAACTAGCCAAAAATCTGCTGAAGATCATACAAATGCATACTGCTTTTTACTAAATAACTTGGAGGTTTAGAAATTTATATAAATTTAGGCTTCTATTTAATCTGCTTACTAAATGATCTTGCAACGAACAGTGAAAATCATGTAGAATACAGGTAGGGAACCCCTAATGCGGAATTCTAAGACCTGTGATTTTCAAAATCTCACAAATTTTAGTTATCCTCACATACATGATGCTCCAGATAGGTCCTGCGTCTGAGACGCAGTCCCTGATTGATGCAGCACAGTGCGGCACACGCTGCAAGCATCTTTGCAGCCCCAGCAGGTGATATGCTGCACAGAGACACCCTGGCTTTGTGCAGCATGTCCACTGAGAGTAGCTGCACAGCTCTCCCAGCATGTGTACAGGTTGATGCCGCAGCAAGAAGGTGATCCCTTGCCGTGATCCCCTTCCTCTCAGACATCCGATTCGGTTATCTGGAATAATCAGAGGCCCTGTATTACAGCTTGCCAGTAGGGTTAAATCAGGGAATTGGTAGATAAATAACTGAATGACAAATGTAATATAATGTTGATATATGCAAAATGCCGAAAGTTAAAGTGAGGTATAAACAAGCAACAAACCACCAAAAGGGATGGAGTTTGGTGTAGCAGTAAACAAGAAAGGTTTGCTAATAATGACAGACAACAGTCTAGGTAACAACGTGCGATGCGTTTGTTGTAATAAAAATAAGGCTAAAAACTAGTGAAATAGGAGACGATCATCACTTATGAAGAAGAGCTTGAATGTTCGAGAGGCATCCAGGAAGGAGTGAAGCAAACAAAAACCTCTGGTGACCTGTTTATTCATAGTATTTTTCAAAGGTCAAGAGGTTTTCAATGACAAAGTGTGAGCAAAAAGAACAATTTAAATGTGGAATTCTCTGCCAAAGATTGCTTTAGCATATTCAGTCAATATCGTTTAAAAGGATAGATTAGAGGTTTTATTGCAAACACAGAATAAACCCTTATGTAATAAAGGCAATAGCAGGTTATTGATCCAAGACGTCCCAGTGCAGTAATTGAATGAGCAACATTTTAGCCTTTTACTGGCACAGCTGAAAAAATGCTTTTAATAGCTCAAAACAGCCCTGAGCAATCGAACTAGCGGAAGAGAAGGCATCAGCACATGAGAGAAAAAACAATACCTTGTCAGAGGCGTAGTGGTTCTTCTCTAGGAGTGTGTTTCCAAGATCTATGCAGGATGTGAAGCTGTCTGCTCGGGCATCGACCTCTGCCTTGATCCCTTGGTGGTTCTTTATGACCAAATCAGCAGACGACACATCACTAGTAGACAGAACGAAATATTATGCAAACAGAAGGCACCCCCCCTACACCCTTTGCTCCATCAACATACAAAAGGTACTGCCCTATGCTGATTTCATTCTTGCATCACTAACTGCTCTTATAGGGTCTCCTAACTCATCTCTTCCGGTCAGGATTTCCCAAAGCTCGGTCATTGGGCCCTTACTATTCTCAATCCACAAATCCTCTTCGAGAGCACATTATTTCTTTTGGGTTTCAGTACCACCTTCATGCTGAGAAATCACACATATACCCGTCCTCTCTACCCTAATCTCCCATTCTTCCGAGTCGGTATCTGAATGTCATCTCCAACATCGATGAACTCCCATCACCACAAACGAACGGTGACAAAGACAGAACTCCTGCGGATTTCCCGCTTGCACACACCTCTGTCAGACTGGCTAATTGCGGTTTTATTTTATATGTGCACCAGTGCAGACCACGGAGTATATTTTTGTGTATTATGATCTCAAGGGGTATCCCCTACCTATCAGTGAGCACTTGGCAAGGCGTATTTTAGTCTGAACAACAGAATACCGGTCCAATGGTTGTCTTAACTCTGCACCCTTGTAGATCTCTCAGCCCATCTCCAAATACTCCCCGGCCATCCACTACACTCTGCCTCTGACCTTCGACTTTCTGTCCCTCATCTCATACTCCCCTCATACATACAGGATTTATCCCAGGCTGTTGAATTCTCTTCCCCAATCTATCAGACGTCATCTACCTTCCAAGTATTAAAACCTATTTAGATACGCTTCCCGTCTGTCTCATAAATAACTATATGCTCTACTCATTCCCCAATCCACTTCAGATTCTGTCCTCCGACTGAACTTCCTATAGTTTCCTCTCACTTCCCTTTACAATAAAATCTCCTTCTGGATCTCTGTATAACTATGAACTAACCTAAATTATGCTAACCACTGTACTGCGCTGTGGAATAGGTTGGTGCAGTACAAATAAATAATTTACTAATGGCAGTATCATGAAAAAAAAAAAGGGAGAAAAAAAAAAGGTACCACAACAAGCCTAAAATAAATAAAATATATATGTTCTTTCTTACCGTGGCTTCTCTTGAGCATCAATCTGAAGATTGACATCATCCATCCATAGCATGAGATCTCGAACCATTCTGAAGAAGCGGAATTTCTCAACCGTATCTACAAGAAGCTGGTGCCTGGCACCGCTTGCACCTTGCAGTTCAACCCATGCTTCAGACACTGCTTGTTCATGGCGGTGAATGTCTGCGGCTTTTTCACCTGCATAAGCCTTCTGCAGGCGGGATGCATCTTCTTGTACCTGTTTCACCTGAAAGAACAAGAAAACCAGAGTTGAACGATAATAAAATGCTAGACAAACATGTTTCATATGCCTTTTGTAGGAGGCCCCGAATTTGTCAAACATAAGGCTGCATGTTCCTTCAAGAACTTGCTGAATCCGCTACAGGAATGTATGTGGTGTTCATTGTTCTGGTGAGGAGCATTTTTATTATGAATCGCCTGGCAGGTAAATTGACTCTTCCCACATTCCCTTAGTACTACGTACTTGTGCACTGAGGGCTTGGATGTCATGTTCAAAGGTGGTGTGCATGCGTTGCATGGCCTCAGCAGTATTTAGGTCCCTGCCAGTCTCTTCTGGTATCTGTTTCTGCTTTTCCTGAATCTGTCCTAGAGTTTCACGGGCATCTTGATAGAAACGATGGAGTTCATAAGACGCTGCCAACATCTGGCTTCGAGTATCTATCATCTCCAGTAGGTCTGCCCAGGCTTCATTAAGGGCATCTTTCCATTCCGCTACAGTGGCATTCTCTGAGTGACCAGAAGATATAAGTTCATCTGCCATTAGATTCACGGCGTCCACTCGCTCCTGGCCGATATTACTGGTATCGCGTGAGAATTCCCGGAACTTGTCCCTTAACATCTGGAAATAGAAAGTCACAGGGAGACATCTTTGTTTATACTGTTATTTACATACAAAATCACTTAAAATTCACCAATTTAATATTTGGCACACATGGAGAATACTTGTGAAACCTTGTTATGAAATCCAGATTACAAATAGAATTTGTATTGGAGTGGAGTGGATTTTCAATGGCAGCAATGATAAAGAACATTTGCATTCAGTGGTGTTGCATCGTTTTTATTGGTTGAAAAAAGTATGTGTACTTAACAGGTTAGCCAGCAATGTACAGATTAAACACATTCTCTTAAAGGGACATGAAGACATTTTTATCGTCCAATACCAAAGCACAAACTGCAAGAAATCTTGCTCTGGAGTTTAATGGCATTTTAATATGCGTACATATCTACGAGCATGTAAAAGCCAGGCCTAAGGTTTCCCCATCCAACCTGCTATTAAATACATAATTTAAACAGTAAGTCAAGAACAAATTTCTTTACAACTCCAACAGAAGGTTACTGGTGGACAATAAACCAGTACCTGCTCCCAAAACATGTCCCACATCCCACGTAGCTAAGCAACACTACGTACCGTCACATGCTCGTAGTCCTGCCCTAGTTCATGAGAAGCTGCCACCACTTCACGCTCTGAAATCCAATGTTCTAGGTCTTCTACATCTCTCTTAAGTTGACAAAGCCTCTGGTGCTCTTGCAGTTTACCCTGTCGCTCTTCAGCCAGGTCCTTTAGGCTGGCGTACAGCTTGTCTACCTGTCCTTGACGCATGGTAATGCGATCACTGAGAAGATAAAGATAGTGAAGGGACATTTCATAAGGTACCACGAAGGCAAAACCCAGTAAAGTTGTGTCTTTGTTATATCCTAAAGTTGTGTCTTTGTTATATCCTATGTTTTCTAAGGAGAAAAAAATCAAAGTGAGCTGCCTGAGAAGGCTACATCTGCCTGCATTTTGAAAGTTGGAACGTTTGCCACTGAAATCCGTAGAAAAACTGTACATGCATCTGAAGTGATTCCCCCGGGCCCCACCACATCAAACTGAAGACCAGGGTATGGCTGGGATTACTCCACTACTTCACAATAGTCGTACGAATCATTCGGTGATTACAAAATCAAAGCGAGGAAGACTTGCTGGAAAGCCTTTTGTAATGTATATTGCACAGCTATTAAAATAATATCCACTTAACAACTCATGAATACTACAGCATGTCATCACTCTGTATCTTCTACAGAGAAGATCCCTTTAAGCAATGTATACTTTTATCTTTAACATAAGTAACTGACAAAAATCACATCAATCATGAACACCTAGGAGATTACTCAAAGGAGCGGACATCTAGGAGTATGGAAAATCAAGGATATAAACATACTTTTAAGGGAAGGGCGGCTAATAAAAGACAATACTGGCATAATCGTTTGGAACCCATTACTGAGGCTACCCACCTCTCAGGATGACCTCTGGAGACCATCTCTCTGCTTGAATTTGCAAGCTGGTGAATTGTTTCTGCATAGTCATCAAGAGCTTGCTCCATCACTAAATGTTTCTTTAGCATAGCCTGAGCACCAATTTCATCCTACGAGAAGAAACAGATGAACATATATTGAAGGATAAACGGTTTAATGGAGAGGTAAAGTTACAGAAATTTACTGCACCCTTTTTCCACTCGTTAGAATGAAACATACCTTGGCTTTTTCTTCAGACATCATATGTAGCTCCTGCTCTCCCATCCAGGCTTCGGCCTCGGCAGCATCAGCATAAAACTGCTGGGCAGCATGGGACTCTTCTAGACGAGCATGGCGGCTTGCAGCTTCCTTTGCCAGCTCTTGCCATGTGCTCCTCAACAATTCAAGTCTCTCTCCAATCTCCTGGGCTTCCAGCGAATTGTTCTTTACCATCGACTTCCCCCTTTCTAAAATGTCATCAATTCTAGGTTGATGGCCTTGAAGCTCCTTTTGTAACGTCTAGCAGGAAAGGAAATAAATGATTACCTATTTTAATATATATTTGATCTTTGTATTTCTTTGTTATTTTTTAATTTCAAAAAGATTTCTCTTATTTAATCAACTTCTATAATATATAAAATTAAACGTTAAATTAAACTTAATGTAATTAAAATTACTGTTACAATGTTACTAAAGCATGGCTTGTCATCAGTCGTCTTCAGAGTACTATTTCTAGAACAATTCTACCTCACATAGTTTCTCATGTACACGTGTGCTTTCTTTTAATTTGTGTCTGCCTTGCATTTTCCCAGTAAATATTATATTTTGAATAAATATGGTTTATTGAACGTTGTGCCGGGGGAAGGGGCGTTCGTTGTGATGTACAGCTGTATGACTGTTGTGGTGGGGAGTTAGAAAGACACGCAATGTTAGTGTTAGTAACTGGCATCACTGAAGGGGTTTTGAACTGTAAATATAATTTGGAAGGAGGAGGATTTGGAGCTCCATCTCCCATGATGCTCATTAGATTGGATGAGCCTCATGGGAAATGAGGTTCCAAAATATCTGGAGAGCCAAGGTTGCTGACCCCTGATTTTAGGCTTTGATTTGGCACATTATCAGATGCCTCTCTAACTCCTTGCACCCAGAAGTAAAAGCCCTACGCGGGGAAAAAAAAAATTAGTAACACCAATGTGAACTTTGGCAATCCGCAAAAGAAATATTCCCTGACAAGCAAACAATGTGCCACGGTTATTCTTCCATAAAATGTGTCAACTGCAGCTATTCTTCACTTAGCATTGTTGTACCGTTGTTCACAACACTAGTGTATACTTCTGTAATTTTAAAGGTGATGGTCTCCATTGAACTCTGAGAAACTTCAGTGAAAACAATCATAAAAACATGCAGTGAAATCCACGTCAAATGACAGCAGATGTAAAAAAAATAAATGGTGAAAGCCTAACCAAAAACGAAGACGAAATACGCTAGACAACTTCAGCAGAACCTACGGTGGAAAGAATGGGGAAAACTACACAGGTTTACACTGGAAGTGTCCAGTAATTTCTCCAAACTTGTGCCACCATAGTTTGCGGGAACTAATTCCACCGTTCTTTTAATGAATGAGCAGTGGGTAGTGAATAACTCAAAGTGTCAAACAGAAAATTACCTGGTTCTTCTTGATGAGGAGCTGCACAGTTGGGAGATCTTTTCCATGTTCCGTGGAGCTAGCCATTGGCATCCTCTCCTTCACCCAGAGCTAAAACCACATAGCATTACAGGTTATTCACATCGGCAGGTCGTTAACAAGTCAGAAGAGCATGCCAAGACACGAAGACTTAGGCCAGGGTCAGATGAGCGTTTAAGAGCGGAAGGAACGTCCGTGAGAGTGGACTTTCCTTCTGCTCTGACGCCCGTCTGGCCACCTCACTGAGTGCAGTTAGTGCGCCCAGCACTGCACGGCTCGATCCTCCTACGGAGGTTCAAGCTTTGCAGCCCCGTCAAACGTACGTCTTAGCGCTTCGAAGGGGAGGCTTTCGGCACAGCCGCTGTAGCACACGCAATTCGTGCACACACACTACAGCGTGTGGCCAGCCCCGAAGCATCACAACACTGCAACGGACGCTGGTAGGCACGTCAGTACGGGCGCACAGTGTGCTCGCCTGACACCGCCCTTATTGATATTTTTCATTCGAATTATGGAAGCAGTGCTTTATAGATTTTTTTAATCATTTTCAAAACTATTTATATATATTTAAAAAAACACTTAAAGTAGAAACGAAGAAGTAAAAGGTTTGCATGCAGACAATTAAAAACATGAATCTCAATCTCATCTTACGATTTCATCTTCCAGGTCTCTGTTAAACTGATGTCCTTCCTTGGATGCTAAAAGCAAATTTTTCCTGTCATTAAGAGGAGCGCGTAATGTGAAGAACTTTTCAGCAACATTCTTGTGCTTAGAGTCAACCTCAACCATGTTGGCATCTTCCTGCCCAAGGGCTTGTGCTTGAGCTTGGATTGCTTCCAGCTCCTTCTCCCTCACGTCCATCTGGTTCTCTAGCATCTAAACAGATACATAGTGGATATTTTTAGAGATGCCAACGAGAATAGTACAATATCATACGAGACATATGCCACATTGATCTTGCTTTTCCAGACCTACCTGCTGCTTATTAAGCAGAATGTTAACACTTGTCAAATCTTTGCCGTAATCATCCGAATGAAGCTGGTCTTCTAAATTTTGGAGCCAGCCTCCCAGAGCAGAGCAGCTTTGTGTGAATAGTTCTGCTCTATTTGCATCAAACAGACATTGCGCTTTGCCCTTGGTGGTGGATTCTAAGTCATTCCACAGGCTGTGCAGGTCATCCAGCTTCTCCCTCACAATGGGTTCTAGCTCCGGCTTTTCTGCCATGAGTTGATGCCCTTCCTGTGTAAAAAAAACAAGTCATGATTATGTGACAAAACGGTCTACTATTCGTCTTGGGAAATGAAAACATGAGAATTTCTAGAATGGAAAAAAAATAATAATAATATATATATTAAAAAAGGGAAAAAATAAAAAGGTAAAACCATGTTGTCTTTAAGGAAATGAAAGTGCATAGGGGGTGGGGAGATGGGTTTATTTTTGGGAGTTAAACCCAATACTTCTATCTTTCAATTTTGTTTACTATGCATCATATTGATCCCCCCCCATTATTTATGGCAGGGACCTCAAATTCTGCCCCCCAGGTGTTGATGGCCTACAAATCTCAGAATTCTTTGAATGTATCCTTCCTGGTAAAATCCTTTATAAATAAATAAATAAATGTAGTAGATGGGGAGAGAATCATGGGAGTTGTAGTTCAGAAACAGCTGGGGGTAGAGGGGCAGAGTTTGAGATGCCTGATTTATGGTCTGATGTTGCCTTACCTTGTCTATCTTGTCCAACCAATCTTTATTTGATGCAAGCTCAGCCATGAAAGCCTGGTGTTTCTGCCATTTGCTGTGCAAGTTTCGGGCTTCATCGTAGGAGATATCTTGGGCAGTAAGCATTTTCTCATTGATCCACAAGGTGAGCTGCAAGAATGAGAACATTTAATAGCAGAACTACACAAACGAACAATGAAACACTTGGTTTAAGAGTTTCCACGCATGCCAAAAATGCCTCATTTTTTTTCCGTTTTACCTCTTGACAGTCCTGAAGAAAATGCTGCAGATCACGATTGTCCTTCAAACGACTTAAAACATCATTTGCAGCTGCTCTGTTTTTCTTGTGTCTGAGAAAAAAAAAAATGCAATCATATTTAGATCTTCGAGAAACAAATTTTGTTACCTGTAACCAAATGAATGACTAAAAACACCTTCAATGCAACATTAGGAACAGAGCTGGACTTACAAGCACCATTTCAAAAGGTCAAATGCTCACCTTTCGTCGATGGAATTAACCTTCTCCTGAATCTTCTCAGAATTGACATTCTGCTCCTGGATCAATTTCCTCCCAGAATCCACTAAAGTGCGGATCTTCTCATCATTGGCATCCATGGTTGTCATGAAGTCTTCGTGACGTTTGATAGCAGCCTCAGCTTGTTGGAGGGTGCCGGGCATTTCCGTGTGGGACAAGACATACTCCTGAAAGAAGCATTTGTTAAAATTAAACCTGAATAAAAGGATTGGTGATCATATTAACCCCTTCACTACCAAGTGATTTTTCGAAAAAATCATCGTCAGAAACCAGTGGTGTTTTTGTATAATCATTTTTAATAAATTATACATTAATATTTCTTGTTGTAAATAACCTATTTGGCCAGTAGATGGCGCTGACAAATTGAGTTACAGAGGTTTGAGCAGCAGCTCTGTTTTTTTTACCCCCTGCATCGACTGCTGAAAGCCTAATATTTCAGAGCTTTCATCAGCTGATTTTACAGTTTTAGCTCTTTGACCATTATGCCCACAGGGCTAAAACTTTGTGGGCACCTTCTGCAGCCCAAAAGCAATTGTAATTAGTTTGCAGCAAACAAATTTCATTTTCTTTTGGGCTGCAGATCAGCATATCGAGATCTCTCGATGTCGGGGCACCAGATGGTGCCTTTGAATCCCGAGATATCTCGATATCAGTAGAGAAGGGGTTAAGTAACAGTTTTCAAATACATTCCCTACAACATTTTTTTTGGGGGGGGGGGGGGGAAGAGAGAAATTTTGCAATCCAAGCAGAACAACAAAAGTAACTAGAATGATTAGGAAATAAAACTATAAGCATTTCATTATACAGCTGACATATTAACCTAATTTTCGTTCGTTGTACTTAAGTCACAATCATTTTTCTTCGAAGGAAACAAGTTCTTACCTGGTTGTTGAGGAACCCTTCCACTTGCTTTGCATCCCTTAAGAAAATCTGGAAACTGTATCCTTGGGAAAGAAGCTGATGTCTGTTCTCCCACATCTGCCCAAGCTCATTCCAACCAGTGTCCAGTGCCTTAAGCCTCTGTTGCAGGAACATGTACTGTGCATCTGTTTGCCCTTGGGTAACCTCTTCACCGACATCTCTAACTCTATGGTAGTCTGCTCCATAACGTTCAATTTCGTTCCTTATGCCTTCGTGCTGTGCCAAAAGACGCTCTGCTTCCACCAAGTCAGCAGGGACATCCTCAGAAGCAACGGCTGTCTGGGCCCGGGATAGCCAGTTTTGGAAGTCATCCAGGTCACGCAGGAAGCCCTGTAGCTTGCTGGCTTCACCTAAAGTTTCTTCTCGCCTTTTCATGGTATTTTTCAGATCATCCCAGGTATTGTCAATATCTGACAATCTCCCGGTGATGGCAGAGGCTTTGTGAGGGTGTTCAGAAGAAAGTTTCTCTGCCTCATGTCTAAGATCACCAACTTTACCCTGTATAGCCTCCAGGTCACGTTCCATGCCAGTAAGTTTACGCTGGAGAGCAGTTACACCCGCCAAGTCATTTCCTAAACTTTGAGTGGATTCAATGACTTTGGTCTTTTCCCTCATCCAGCACACGGTTTCATTACATTCAAGGTGGTAGTTTTGAACATCAAGAGCTGAATCAAGGGCATTCTTCTTCTCGGAAACAAGCTGCCGAAACTGATTCCACCTGAAAAGATTGCAGAGTTAAGTAGAATTGTTCAGCAAAAATCATCTTGTGAAGTGAATGCAAAAAATTTATTAATAGAGGCCGATTTAACAAAAAACATGCAGAAATTAGAGCATGTGCTCTGACAAAGCAAAACCGACAGCAATTACCTAAAAGATGCAAAGTATGTACTAGACATGAGCAGGAACTTAACATTTTGGAAAGAAGATAAACAGCCAGAGGCAAAAATTTGCTTCAATTCAAAGAAAGGCAAGTGATTAAGAATTTCAGTACCGGCTGGATGGAGTAGAGATAACATCACTGCTCTATAACCGTGGAGACTCAGGTTCGAGCACCTCTCCAGTAAGTGTCCTTGGGCAAGACACCCTACCGTACCTACTTGCATACCACACAATATCGGCTGTGGAGCCCAGTGGTAACATCTCTGCTCTTTGCCCATGGAGAAGCAAGTCAAAATCCCATTCAGCACATCCCTCCAATACAACTAGAGAAGCAAGTCTCAACTTTACGAGAAACGGGTTCAACCTAACCATCAAATCACTGCTCTACAATCATAAAAAGATGACCCGATCCCACTCAGAAGATGCCACCAGGAAGTGTCCTTGGGCAAGACACCCAACGATATGGATGCGCCAACCTCACAAAATACTTTTACTTCTCATATATTGTAAGTTCCCTTGAGAATAAGGTCCCCCCTGAATAAGGCCGTTTCATCCATGTGTGGTAATGTATCAACCCCTTAAGGATAATCGATCACTCACCTGGCATTTAGTTGATCCTGAGTTGTTCGAATACTTTCTTCATTTCTCTGGTCGATGCTCAATAGCTGATCAGCGACTTCATTTACAGACGCAACTCTGGATGCCAAACTATTCATTTCTGCCTCCAGTGTTTCAAATCTACAAAGAAATTAATAACATTAAGGTCTAGAAATGAGACAAATAATTAGTTCATATTATATAGTATACTACCAACACACTCTTATTTGGTCACTGTTTAAGGGTAGTCAAGCCTTACCTTTGCTGAACCACTTCGAGGTCTTCAAGCTTTTCAGGAATCTCCATACCATTTAGCCATTGCTCTTTCTCATCAATCCAAAGAACACAAGCATCTGCTTCACTGAACATTTTATGGAGAGCCAGGGAATCTTGAAGAGCTTGTTTACGATGTGCAGCCAGAGCTACCAGTTCCTCATAACGCTGTTCCAAAGCTGGAAGCCTTCCATCAACTTCTGGGGAATGGGCATAATCTGGTGGAAGGCTTCGGGCCTGCTCATGAAGGGCATCAATGGCTGGCCTGTGGTTGAGGATTTCTTCTTCCACATCCTTGTGCTTCTTAATTAAAGTTTGCGTGGAGTATTCATCATGGCCCACATTGCTAGTTGAAACCAGACGCAATGTGTCCAGTATCCAAGCCTCTGCATCGTTGGCATCGGCTTGAAATTGGTAGTAGCTGTAGGCCTCTCTTAATCGCTTTTCCCTATCTTCAGCCAAGGTCTCCATTTCTTTCCACTGACTCGTCACATCAGCTATTTTCTCCTCAATTTCTCCTGCTCCAAAGTGACCCTGAGATACTAATTCTTCACCTTCAGCAACAGTTTGCTGCAATGGTCCATACCGTCCACTCATCTCATCTCGGAAGGCATTGTGTTTGCTTATCAGCCTCAGGGAGCTAGTGAGATCTTTGCCATAATCGTCTGAAAGTAGAAGTCGGCTCTGCTCGCGGATCCACACCTCCTCCTCTCCCATTTCCCAAAAGAACTTCCAGAGGCGGCGAGATTCCTCTAGTTTTGAGCGTCTGGCCGCAGAGAGATCACACAGCTCGGCATACTGTTGCTCTAAGAGGTGCACGCGCTTTCGAACCAACTCAGGGTCACATGGTTTGTAACCTGAAGTAAAGAGGATTACGACAATAAAAGAACCGATTATTTTTGTCAATTGCCAACTCTACCGCACCCCCTAAACATCTTGTTCATTTCATTGTTCTCACAATTCCCATTTTCTTTTGTACCCTCTTGTAGGTTTTGTTGCCCATAACCTACTTTCACTTCCCTTAACCCATTAACTGGTGTAAAAAGTATTTAAACCCTGTGCAGGTCATGAACCCATACGTCATTGTTTCCACAATGTAGTTCCATAGAACCAAACATCTACCTTCATCATCAGCCATAAATTTCTTTGCAACGGTTGCCACAGACTTAACACGTTCTGCATGAACTGTAATATCGGCTTCAACAAGATTGTGCGTCTGAAGAAGGTCTTCTACTCCATGAAGATGTTTTCCATAATCTTCTGACTGCAGACGGCCCTGTGATGTAATACAAACGTAGTTATTCGATAGGCCAAGTTCTATTCAATATGTAACATCGCTTTCTGTATCGACGGAACTCAAGCTAAATTGATTGAGAAAAAAAATAAAAATACATGTATTATTTAATACCTTCATATCATCTGTCCAATCCATAAGATACAACAGATCTTGGAACATCCTCTGAAGCTCCAGGTTCATCAAAAGTCTCTGTCTCCTAGCAGCCACAAGCTCCTTTAGATAATCCCACAGTCTTGTTACATTACACTTTCGAGCCAACACCCTTCGAATGTCATGGTAGTTCTCTGCCTCTAGCTCATCTGCCACTGCATTCACTGCCTGTACACGTTCACTGTAGGCCACAATGTCAGTCTCTATGGCCTCATGCTTCCTCACAGCAGCTTCTACTGCAGCCAGGTCCACACCGAAGTTATCCTGTTAAAGGGCAATTCGAGGGTAAGGAAAAAGAAACATTCATATCTGCTTTCACAGGTCTACAAGTAAGATAAAAACGAAAAATAACGGATAATAAATAATGTGTGACATAATGTTAGCATGAACATAAATTAATAGTTAAATAGGAAGCGAAAAGGTCTAATCGCTTTGACTTTAAGTTCACTTGAGCAAGGTCCTCATTTCCCATCGTTCTCCTTGTGTCAAACCTGACAGCTTTGTTCTACCCAATGTATAACATTGGAGAATAAGGGGACGCTATAAAAAATAAATTGCAATTTAGCTTTGCTTATGTAACGAACACCTAAACTCCTGTGCGCTTCATTTATAATTCACCCTTCTTTATTCCAAAGCATTAAAATCTGTTAGTCACTTTTTATAAAAAAAAAAAACTGACTACACAGCATAACATCGAAAAGAAATTGCACTGGAAGAGTGGGGTGAAAAAATAAACTATGTCTAGAACATGAAGTATTACCTGAGAGACAAGACGCTGATTTTCACTCAGCCATGTTTCCCTCATGGCAGCTTTACGGTCAAACCTAGCGGCCAACTGCTCCAGCTTTTCCTGACGAATCAGCTCATTGCGTAGTGCAAGCTCACGCTCATGTTCAGCCTTCTCCAATCGCTCCCAGGCCTGTTGGCAACAAATTTCCATAATCGCAAAAGGAGAAGAATAAAAAAAAGGAAAACACACACACTCTCAGAAAATAAATGCAGGTTTTAGAGAGCTCTTCTATACTAAAAAGTGTACACAGAACTTTCCACTAAGCAACGGATACATGTGCCATGCTGGAGAAAAGTGAACACTCATTAGCGTGTCGCACACATCACCTCCCCATCGCCGACGGGTTAAAAAAAATCTATTAGCACATCAGTATTAACGTTTTTTAGCGCAAGCTTTCTTTTAGGGATGCACCGATACCGATACTAGTATCGGTATCGGGGCCGATATTGCCGTTTGCACGAGTACTTGTTACTCGTGCAAACGGCCCGATACATCCCGCCGATACCGGAAGCCGGCGCTGGGCCGGCTTGCCGGTATCCGCGGGGCTGGGGAAGCTGGCCGCGTGCATGTAAAGCACGCGGCCAGCGTTCCCCTCCGGCGCGCCAAATACTCACCCTTCCTGAAGTTCCGGTCGCTGGGCAGTGATGCGTTCCTGCGGCCACTGGGCGCATCTGTGACGCTGCCTCTCGGCTGGAGGCAGCGTCACAGATGCGCCCGGCGGCCACGTGACCGCATCACTGCCCAGCGACCGGAACTTCAGGAAGGGTGAGTATTTGGCGCGCCGGAGGGGAACGCTGGCCGCGTGCTTTACATGCACACGGCCAGCGTTCGAGCTGGGGGCCAATCCATGAGACCTGGGGGCCAATCCATGAGACCTGGGGGCCAATCCATGAGACCTGGGGGCAAATCCATGAGACCTGGGGGCAAATCCATGAGACCTGGGGGCAAATCCATGAGACCTGGGGGCAAATCCATGAGACCTGGGGGCAAATCCATGAGACCTGGGGGCAAATCCATGTGAGCTGGGGGCAAACCCATGTGAGCTGGGGGCAAACCCATGTGAGCTGGGGGCAAACCCATGTGAGCTGGGGGCAAACCCATGTGAGCTGGGGGCAAACCCATGTGAGCTGGGGGCAAACCCATGTGAGCTGGGGGCAAACCCATGTGAGCTGGGGGCAAATCCATGAGACCTGGGGGCAAATCCATGTGAGCTGCGGTCAATCTCATATAAATTTTTATATGAGGTCTGTTCCTATTGGAAAGCGTCACATGACATTAAATAAAAGTATCGGTACTCGGTATCGGTGAGTACTTTTAAAAAGTATCGGTACTCGTATTCGGTCTTAAAAAAGTGGTATCGGTGCATCCCTACTTTCTTTACTTTGCTAAACATGGGAAGTGCAAAGAGTAAGCAATCAGTAATTAGCATTTAAGATCCTAACGTTATTACAAACGGTTGTCGCTAACTAAAATGGTTTGTTACAGCTTAGAGCTGTAGCTAAAGGATTCTGCTTCTGCAGGATTAGCTGCAGCTGTCGACCTCACCAAAATAAATAAAATACTCTCCTCTCATCCCGCGGCAAGAACGGTGGCCCGATCCGCCGCTTCTGGCCGACGGGAGCAGAGTGAGACTGAGGGGGAAAGTCCCCCTCTGTGATCACTCCACTGACCTGTAGGATCTCGCGAGAGGCGAGATCCTGCCAGTCATGTGACCGGGCAGGAGGTGCCTCCATGGAGTCCTATGGACGCAATGGAGGGGATGCTCACAACGGCACTTTAGCGTTGCCCTGAGCATCCTGGAGCCTAGTGGACACAATGGGGGCAGGCTGCTGGACTCAACTCAGCGTCTTCCCCGTAATACGCTGGGAAAAGAGGGACGCTAAAAGGGAGATTTGCAAGTGAAAATTTTTCCCCTTAGCGTCCCCGTTTTAGCTCAGTGCCCCCAGTGTGTGTCAAAATAAAAAAAATCATAAAAAGAACACATTTTTTAAAATGCACAATGTATTTTCTGTTCTCGTACCTTGTTTATATCAGAGATGAGTTTTCCCTCTCTGGGCGTATACACTTTCTGGTTGTTTGCTCTCATTTTGCTTTGGATAGTAAAAAGAAGAACCTCCAAATTTCCCTTCTCAGTGAACCTGCAGACGAAAAAAAAAATAAAACCATCTCACCGCTTGTAAATTGTAAACGTCATAAAAATGCACTTACCAAAGGGTGTAAATATACAGAAGATTACAGACACTTCCTAACATATGTATAGATCTCGCATGCATACATAGATTACAAGCAACTCCAGCAGCAGACATATGGCCAGGAGGACTCGGACGTTTGTTCTAGCGCATCAAAAAGCTACACTTAAAAGACTTAATGTTATACAAGGTTGTTGCCATTTAAAAAAGTACAATACATATTTTAAAATGGAGCATAATCTTATCTTGCACACAACACAAAAACCATTCTCCCCCAGTGAACACCGGCATTATAGAACTGTCATCTGCGGCTTCCAAAGAAAACAAAGTAACTTCTTACGAGCAGAAAATAAGCAAATAGTGTCTGTTGCTAATATGCTTATTTCACTAAAATGAATTTATCAAGGCAGGGCTTAACAAATTTGCTTTGAATCTAGGCGCAAGCTGCAAAAGTTAGGAGCCAGGTTTTTTTTTCAGACTAAGGCCGGTGTCAGATGAGCGCACAAGATGCGGAACAACTAAAGATTCACTGTACCATTTTCTTAAGACCTAGTACTGATACATTTAATGTCATGTGACGCTTTCCAATAAATATTTTAGGCTTTTGTTGAGGGCCTGTACAATTTGTCATAATATTCAAATGTATGGTCAGATAAAATACACACACCGCTCTATCTTGTCCTCAATCTCTTACAACATAGGGGATGTAGATTTCTTTTTTTTAAAAATCTAGTTGTCTACCAGACTAAACCATGTCTGGATCAGGGATTGTGTGTTACATACGGTGTGCTTACCCAGTATGCCAATATAACACAGTCCCTGATCTGGCCATTACATACAGTGTATACCACACAACTGATCCAGGCAAAGTATATACACTGTATTTAACACACCGTGAATGTTATAGGCAGTGTACATACAGCTGGGTGAGCTGTGCCCCCCCCCCCCCTCTGATCTGGGGACTTTTTACAGGACTTTTTATTATTATTAGCTGGCTGGGCTGTGTGATGCTGCGGGTCAGGCATGTTCACAGCATGCACGGAGTTGAGTGGTCCTCCTCCCTCCCTCTACTCTGTAGTGGAGAGAGGGAGGGGGCGGGCCGGCAGCGGAGAGAAGGGGGGGGGGTCGGGCCAGCAGCTGTGTGTGCGCCTGTCACGGGGGTCTGATTTATAACCCCAGACGCACCCTAAACCTGCCCGGCAATAAAGGGTGCACGCTGCCGATACAAATCACAGCGTGCACACAGCTTTCCCAAGCAGACAAAGCCTTGTAAAAGGCTTCATGTCCGATGGGTGGAGGACCCAGCGAGCGGGATTGCCAGAAGGGGAGGCTATGTATACAAACCCGGGTGCCAGGACGGCATTTCTTGTCGCCATGGCGACCCTGGAGCCTGGGTTTGTCAACCCCTGTATTAAGGCATACTTTAAGTCCGTGTTTCCCCAAACCTGTCCTCAGAAACCCTCAACCAGGTTAGATTTTGCAGATCACCTTGGGGAAAAATTTTGGACCGGTTCCATTTCATTCAATGGGATCCGATTAATTTATCGGATCGCATTCGATTAATTTATCGGGTCGGATCCGATTCATTGTTATTGAAACGCTGTTTGCAAAAAAACTATGGACCAAAACTTTTAAAAAAAGTTAGGAAACCTATACCCCCCCCCCCCAAAAAATGCAAAAACTTCCTAAAAAAAAAACAAAATGGCTTATTGCTGCAAGTTAAAAAAAATAAAATCCCCATTATTATAAATTATTTCTTAAACCGTTTAACATTAAGACTTCTAGGCGAATCCTATAAGTTGCAATGTTAAAAAATCCCTGTTTTTATTACTTTAAAATCATACATTTTCATTCAGTCCCCCCCCCCATTTTTGAACATACATTTTGTTCAGTTTTGGGTCATTTTCGGTACATTTTCTCATTCTTCATCATTCTCGTTCCATTTGATTTTTTATTTTTTTTGGAGAAAGGATTTTACCAGGAAGTATACATTGAGATTTCTCCCGTTTTCAAGTATGCCCTGGGTGGCGAGTATGTACCGTTAGGTGTCTTGCCCAAGGACACTTACTGGAGAGGTGCTCGTCGGGATCGAAACCCATGACTCCACAGGCTCTCTCCACGCAGAGCAGTGATGTTACCTCTACTCCACCCAGCCGGTTATATTGTTTCGGATCATTTCCGATTCATTTGATATCAATTTCGAATCGTAATTTTGGCCGATTCGTAATATTGGATGGCTGATATTAAGTTTTTCGGAACCAAAAAAAAAACTAAATGCAAAAAAATCTCGGACGAAAATGTAATTTTAACGATACGAAATGCACATGTCTGTTCTTGGTATCCTGTAGACAACTAGAAATTTTAAAACGATAATATGAAGAATATTTCATAACGTAGGATGATTGAGAACCACCCTTGGAACAAATAAAAACAAAATTTCCTACAGAAGATGAACAAGGAACCCGAATGTAAAATAGACCCAGCACAATCAGTTGTTGATATATTTGAGAATGCTATGGAAACTTTTGCAAAATTCTACAATATAGGTTTAGAATGACTACCTGCATCCAAAATGAAGTGTATCAATGGATTGAATGGGGCAAGGGTAACAAAACTCACTTTGGCGGTTTCTCCACTGTTCGGTAGGTATTAAAAGCCTGAAGCTGGTTTTGGACGCCACTCAAAGAGTTAGCCAACTTGCGATCATTGAGAGTAATGATCATCTGCTCGATCCACTGGAGGAGTTCAGTTGCCAAATGCTCATAATTCTCAACTAGTTGATCTGCTTCAATGGCCTGATCCAAAACCTAAAATAAACAAGAGATGGTATTTATCGGGCATACACCGAAAAAACTAAAGCAATTAGGGCTGAAACAACTAATCGATAACACTGGTCAACGATGAAATTGTTTAGAACTTTAAAATACAGAAATAAATCCAAAATAAGCATGTTAAAAACGCTTTGTTAGCCCTCATATGATGTTTTAGGATATGTATTGGAAATTAAGCGTGTGGCGCCCCAAGCGGCCAATTAAGGTAGTACGTAAAACAATTATAGGGGTTGGCAAACTTGAGAGCGAAACATAGGCCAACATGAAGTTACTTCTGGAAGCAATTAAGTACTAAGACGACTAAAGGCAGATCTATGCAGACCTGAAGAGTGTGTGTGAGTGTGTGTGAGTGTGTCTAGATCCTCACACTACAACAGAAAAGACTGGTCCCCAAGGGAAACTCTTCACTACCAAAGTGATTTTTCCAAAACAACATTGCCAGACACGTGTTTTATTGTAAAATCATTTTAAATTAGTCATTACTGTAAATAACCTATTTGGCCAGTAGATGGCACCATCTTCTGCCTAATTGAGTTACAGAGGTTTGAGCTGCAGCTCTATATTTTTTTTTTTCCCCTGCATCAGCTGCTGACAGCCCGATATTTCAGAGCACTCATCAGTTGATTTTACAGTTTTAGCTCTTTGGGCATTATGCCCACAGGGTTAAAACTTTGGGGGCACCTTCTGCAGCCCAAGAGCTAAATTTGTTTGCAGCAAATGAATTTCATCTGCTTTTGTGCTCTAGGTCGACATATCTCAATATCGGGTCACCAGATGGTGCCTTTGAAGCCCGAGATCTCGATCTCGGTAGTGAAGGTGTTAAAAGTGCTGTGCATGGCTTCTTGGGTAACCGAAGAGCTGGAAATTATGTTGAGCTTATAAGCAACCTTCTAGACAAGTATCATTGCTTAGGCTGCAACATGTCCCTCAAAAATGCACTTTCTCCACTCTGTTTTTATCGTTTTGCTAGTTTTATTTTATGTAATTTACGATTGATTGAATGAAAAGAACTTTCATTTACATTGTAGTTGTAGAATATACTGTTGAAATTTGCTTTTCTCTATAATATATGTAGAGGAAGAAGTTGTGTATCTCTGAGACTAGAATATAAAAAAAATATATATATATTATCAGCTTCCTTTTTTTCGACCCTAAGTTTAACTAATTTCATTCAGGAAACAAAAAAAAATATTTTTCTTTTCTTTGAGTAGTGTAATTTAAATAGTTGTCAACTATTCTCATTATTGATCTGTGTGGGTGGATTTAGTTTACAACAGAGACAGAACTACAGCACAGATCGTGGGGTGCCGCCTCTGGGTGGAGGTGCTGTACCGCTGGTGTTTTATCCTTCCTGGGAGCTGGAGTCCTGTCTGTGCCACCACCCCACCCTCCCTCTGTCCATCTGGAGTGGCCATCCCTCCCTTTGGTCCGTTCCCTTCCCCCCAAACTCCCTCCCACATTAGAGTCTGGCCTCTTGTCCAACCCCAACCCCCCCCCCCCGCAATCAGGTTGCGTGAAGTGGGCCCCCCTTTCCGTGCTAACATTATGTCTGAGCGCTTGAACCGGCTTTCAGTCAGGGAGAAAGCAGACATGAGCTTGAGCTGCACACCAATCCATCACTGACAAAGCGCTTTCGTACAACAAGCACGAGAAACACGCAGTTTGCTTGTGTACCTACGAACGTTAAGTACAGTCTTTGCAAATTGCATAAGACAAAAGGTGGGGGGGGGTTAAATAGTGTCCCTTTAAGTGAACAAAAATAAATGGGCCAACTAATAGAAAATGAAAAGAATCGTTACATGCAGCCCTAAAAGCAAGTGATAACCGTGTGAGAAATCCACATGATCAATAAAATAATTCATTAAAAGAAAATGAGAATAACCTTGTGTTACTTATCAAGTTAATGTACAATTAATGTTAACAACAATGTTAGTGTCTTTTTTTGTCCCTCTTGAACTGGGCAGCATCTGCTGCATGGAATTTCATGGTGTTGCCTCCCGTTGATCAGTGCGTACGTGACTAGTAATCAGATGCCTCCTAATGCGGAAGCATTGAAAGAGATTTGAATATTCGTATTGGATTAAATGAACCCAAATGGACTAATCAACAGACGGTCGTGAAAGCTTTCAGGGTGGCGTGGAGAGCACCACTTGGAAAGGCTAACAAAGCAACCAAGATAACCAGAAAGGGAGAAGGTGCCACTCCACACACCATGGCCAAAAAAATTTACCCAATGTACATTTACATCAAGTAAACTCAAGCCACCATGACCATTTCAACTTAAGTGATGCTAAATAATTTGATATGGTCCTGGTGCCTTGAGCTTCTCTTTACTTGAAGTAAATGTAACATTAGGTAAACCTCTAGCATTGACAAAAGCCATAGATATACAGGTTCTTTATGAATGATGAAGCACATACCTTGCCAATACGCTTTCCCTCCACAGCAAGGGCTTTCATCTTAGAAAAATAGTGATAAAATGTGGCCACATAAGTAATGATGGATTTCTCGTCTGGCTGGTCGACATTAACATCTGCAAAAGATAGAGAATTTTAAAAATATTCTGAGTATAGTGATCTTAAAACATTAGAAATAGTTGGGCCCAACGATGAACTCCCACAAAGATGAAATCGCATGACATTCGAAGATTTTAATTCACTCTTTCAATGTCTTTTCAGACATGAGGATGGAGCAATGGTTACTTCTAAAATAATGTTTGTAATGTATGTACTGAGGTTCTTTCACATGAAATAGATTTAAAAACATTTTGCGCCAAGTCAAAACAAACACTGCAATTCTTTACCTTCAGGATCCAAAAGTTTAGTGAGGCCCAGCTCTCGCTCTGCAACGTTGAAGGCATTTTGGAGGTTGTGGTGGGCGTTGGACTTCTTTAGGGTGTCAAATTCTATGAGGTCTGGCCTAAAAGGAGGGGAATTTGAAAGGAAGAAGAAAAAAAAATGGATCAGTAACGGGACCAATATTATCAAACAGCTAATTTTTCAGAATTTACTCGAAATATTCTGTCTAAAAAATAAACCTTTCTGTACCTTTTGGTAGAAAGTAGGAATGGTACAAGGCTTGACAAACACACATCACGCCCAAGTGAAAGACATTTTACGAACTAAATATTTTAGTTACAAATTAGGACTTTGCCTAGTTTCAACAAGTCCAAAATGTTAAGTGGAAATGGTAAGTTTTACAAGTCGACGGCCACCTTGTCTGACAATGACAGACGTCACTTTGCCCCCCAAGAAAAATTGCTTGATAGTGTTCAAATGGCAAAAAATAGACTAAAAACACTTGAAAACATTCAATGCCGTCGGATAAAAAAAACAAAAACAAATTATCAGTGTAAAGCTTCCCACACAAATGTCAGAAAAAGAATAGACGTTGCATGTAACCGTGAATTTTCTTGTTGCACATTTACTGCCCACATTTTGAAAGTAAGCATGGAGCAAATTCTAGCGTGCCATCTTCACCAGGCAGTAATGCCAGTTTCCCGGTCTATCCTGGCAGTGGGTTGCGTGCCATCTGATGGAGATCTCTGGGCTGTGGAAAGATCTGCTTCCACTACCTTCAAACCCACAGGCATGTTTGATGGGACTGTACACGAACGCTTACCTGTGCTTGTGTACAATGGCATTAAAAGCAAGCCCATCTCGCCAGCTTGTGGTGAAGTTGTGAACATTAACATTCGGATACCTGAAGGGGAAAGAAACAGGATTAAGAAATTAAGCCCAAAGCAATTGGTGCATGTTTACACGAGGATTATAAAGAATACTGGAATTGAAGATGAACATATTTACATGGTATGATACCCACTGATGCGCGTACACATACACACATATGGGTATAAACACATTAGACGAGAATGACATTTTATAATAAAACACACACACACACACACACACAATGGAAAGCAGATTTTAATAGACTATCTTCCAAGTTAAAATTGTCAACATTTGTAGAAGGCATCGCTGCCAATCACACCGCTCAGTCTGCATGAATAACCATCGGAGCATGACATATGCTTTCAAATTAACTTTGGTTCCGTCGAGACTCTTGTACGGCATTTCAGCTAATAAAAACGAGCGCCTAATTAAGTGCTTCACACACGGCTCTACTCGACCAGCACAATTCTACCACCAAGGAACCATACTTTACTAATTAAATCGGTCTCTAGAAGCTCTGGACATGGGCTTTATAGTCTTAGAACTAATGTATAACAGGCTAGAAGATAAACATCTGTGTGTATCCTTAGATGTTTAACTGGTGCAACAGTTTAAAACTACATAAAAGCTATTGGGGATCTCAACCATCACCGTCGTTCTGCAGCTGTTACTCTTTCCAGGTTTTTGTTTTTAATCCCAAATGGGAAGTGTTTGGTGCGTGTATAAATAAAACCCACCATCTCTGCCTCTCCTTGGCTGAAAAGCAGCAGGAGGGGCTTGGAGCTGCTCAGTAGAGCGGCCTTTTGGTTACAATTGTT
The DNA here is from genome assembly GCA_009667805.1 of Leptobrachium leishanense. Lineage (NCBI taxonomy): Eukaryota > Metazoa > Chordata > Amphibia > Anura > Megophryidae > Leptobrachium > Leptobrachium leishanense. Next base: position 57,966,258 of record CM019072.1, read on the forward strand.
AGGTACTCACTCTGTAAAGAGGTGCCGTGAAGTGGCGAGTGAGCTTACGTTGCAATGGCCATTGAAACAAACAAAAACCTCAGTTTTGTTGTACATGGAACACATAGAAACGAGCGCAGATGACACCTTTTTTCCTTGTTATGTTTTATACATTAACTGGGCTGTTACTCCTTGCAGTTGCTGCCGCTCCGGTGAGTATGGGCGCGACGCCATTTTTTCTGTATTTAATAAAAACGAGCGCCTAATTCAGTGCTTCACACACGACTCTACTCGACCAGCACAATTCTACCACCAAGGAACCATACTTTACTAATTAAATCGGTCTCTAGAAGCTCTGGACATGGGCTTTATAGTCTTAGAACTAATGTATAACAGGCTAGAAGATACATCTAAGGATACACACAGATGTTTAACTGGTGCAACAGTTTAAAACTACATAAAAGCTATTGGGGATCTCAACCATTTAAATATCCACATACTTCTATGATTTGGGAACTACATTTCCCATGTGGTTCAGTCAGCCTAATAGGTGACTGCGCATCATGGGAGATGTAGTTCCCAAATTAGGGAGCCATGGTTGCTGACCCATGTTCTAGACGATTCTGCCATCTGGTATTAATGTTTGTGTCAAGACCCCTACTTGGTGTCCCCCAGAAATCTAGGAAAAGGTCGCTGTCGCAAGAAACGGTGACAGCACAGGTCTTGCATTTAAAGTGCTGCCCGGCTGGACTTTCCTTGCTGGGTTCTCCAGCAGCATCAGCAGGTGTGAAAGCAGCCCTGAATCTCCCATTTAGCAGAGGCACACCCTACCCAAAGTGCTTCTGCATTCTGTTGTATCTGCATCCAGCCTGGAAGGAAGCTCCAGTATTCTGCTTGATATTCGTGTACCGGACCCCTGGCTATCCCTACCAGTAACCATGACTCAAGACCCCCTTTCTCTTGCACCTGCCCCAAGACTCTCCCTTCTGTAAACCAGAGACTTTCATGCTTTGCCCCACTGTTGTGTTTATTGTTTTTGCCTTAATAAACCAACCCTGGTTTCACCATGTGCAGGGCCCTATTACGCCCTTCGCGTTAAAACGCGGGTGCAAGGGAGGGAAAATGCACCCGCAGTTTTCCCCCTTGCGCCCGCGTTTTAACGCTGGATTACAATGCAGGAGCAAAAAATGCTGCCTGCTTTATTTGCGAGCGTAAAAATCAGGGATGCTCACGGCTGCTCTCAGCACAGCCGCGAGCATCCACTCGCTGGAGTCCATAGGACTCAATTGAGTTCCTCCCGTCCGGTCAGCGTAGTGATACGCAGGGAGAAACTGGGGGAGACTTTTCCACCCAGTCTATCCCTGCTCCCGCTGGCCGGAGGAGGCAAACAGAGCCGCGGTCCTCGCCGCGGGACAGGAGGGGAGTATAGGATTGTTTTTTTAAGCCTGGTATTAACGGATTCTGCAGAAGCGTAATCCGTTAACACCAGGTTCTGGCTCTGGTTAACTTTGCGCTAACCAGAGCCAGGCGTTAATCAGCGCTGGGACATTGTAATCCAGCGCTGATTAACACTTTGCGCTCCCTATACTTAACATGGGGAGCGCAAAGTACAGTAACCTCAGAGACGCGCCAGGTACCAAACGCTAACGGCTTTTTTAACCAGTTTGCATTTGGATTGTAATATGCGGTAAATACCGCAGCAAATGTTAATGTTCACGCGTGTGAGCGTTAACGTTTGCGTGAGAAATGTAATAGAGCCCGCAGTGTTTCCATTGCATCAATGCATCCTGGGCTCGCAACTTCATCCCTGCATGCTGAGACCTGGACAGTTTGTCGCTTTTATAACTTGCTCAGGTCTAATTTATAGTTATTATTGTTTTTATGACAACCAATCTTGAATAGACTGAATGTGGCATACTGAATGTGTAGATACTCGAGTATACCACTAGAGTTTGATGACCAAAATTTACCTTAAAATTGGAGTCGCGTTATATTCGAGACATCTGCATCGTGTGCAAGAAAAAAAAAAAACTTTACTTGCTCTGGATCCCAAGTCTCCCAGAAGTTTCAGTAGTCTCCCTGAAGTGAATGCGGGCTCCCTGACGCACGCAAACACTTCAGGAACTCCCGGATCTGGGAGAGGTGGGATCAATCACGGCCAGAGGGCACGCTCGGTTTAACCCAATCATTCAAGATTGGCTTACAACCCAGCATGCGTCCTCACTCCACGCAGCACGCCGGAGGCGTAGTTTTCTGACCTCCGGCTCCAGCAATCAAGCTCTTTCACCACGTTGTCTGGCAATAGCCAGACAACCCCGGTTGCCCCATTCTGACGTCACTGCAGACGCGCTGCGTGATTCTCCTCACATTCTGATGAGAATTGCGCGCCTCTGCATTGACGTCAGGAGCTCATTCAGGGGGGCTGGCTAGCGGTGGATGAGCCTGCCTGCTGGAGATCAGAAAACGACATCTTCTGGCGTGCTGGCTATCGGTGAATGATTCACTGCATTGGTCACCTCGCTCCGCCAGTCATCTTATCGTAAGTAAAGACAGGTGGCCGGTGGCTTCATACTTAGTAACAACTACAATCATTCTAGAGCAGAGCACCCTGGCCTGAGGGGGGAGCCTGACTGTTAAGAGAAGCGCAAAGGATTTTAAATTGTTTACCGGTACAGTATACTTTTCTAATTTTGCTCCTTACGTTATATTCGAGTCTTGAGTATTGTCTCCAGAAGAAATCTCTAACCATCGCGTTATACTCGGGTCGTGCTATACTCGAGTATCTACAGTACTGGCAAGATTGCCCTCACGCCAGAGAAACTCTTCAGTAACTCAAGTCATTGAAGAGGCATTCGTTCCCAACATCCCAATGCCAGCTTACTAATACGTATTACTGAAGCCATAGATCGCAGAATTAGTTTGTGTGTTTGTGGCTGGGTATCCTGGCTGGCAGCCTGTGTGATGTCAGGTGTGCACAGGGACAGAACGTCCTTTTAATTCTATCTTGGGGACTACCGGCCAAGAAACACTGAGCCGTGTGACACTCAATGAAGAAATGGGTGGCGTCAGCACACACCGCAAAAGCTCAGGAATACAAATGAACTTCAAGGTGGTGAATCGGGGGCACGAAAAAAAAAGTCAGATGAATGAACTGGGAAGTATAGCGAAGATGAGCCTAGAGGCATAAATTACATGAAATGGCATAAATAACCAAATTGGAGGTAAATAAATTAATTAGGACACCAACCAGATGTACGTGGGGCATAAATCAGATGACCCGGAGATGATATGGCGGTAAAACCAAATAAAATGTGAACAGAGGCAAAAAAGTGGACGATTGCAATTACCTAAGAATTCGTCCAGGATAAGAGTGGCACAGGCTATTTTTTGAGAAGTCTGAAGAGCATGTTTAGATTTTCATGAATTCTGGTTTATTCTCTTGCTATGCCAAGTTATGTATGTGTATAAAATAGGGATGCACCGATACCACTTTTTTAAGACCGAGTACCGATACTTTTGTTCAAGTACTCACCGATACCGAGTACCGATACTTTTATCTTATGTCATGTGACCGCTTTCCAATAAGAACAGACCTCATATAAAGCCCCCAGGTCTCATGGATACTGCCCCCCCAGCTCATGGATATGCCCCAGCCCCCAGCTCATGGAAATGCCCCAGCCCCCAGCTCATGGAAATGCCCCAGCCCCCAGCTCATGGAAATGCCCCCAGCTCATGGAAATGCCCCCCCCTCATGGAAATGCCCCCCCCCCCCCAGCTCACCGATAATGCCCTCCCCAGCTCACCGATAATGCCCTCCCCAGCTCACCGATAATGCCCTCCCCAGCTCACCGATAATGCCCTCCCCAGCTCACCTGGAGCTCTCCGCTCATACTTACCTTTCTTTAGCGACGCCGGGAAAGTCTTCGCGCTCGCTCCTTGGAAGGTCCCCAGCCGCGACCACGTGGGACCATGTGGTCGCGGCTGGGGTGCTTCCAACGAGCGCACGCGGGGAAACTTTCCCGGCGTCGCTAAAGGAAGGTAAGTATGAGCGGAGAGCAGCTGCAGGGCCTGTCTGAATGCTCTATCGGCATTCGGACAGGCCCTGCAGCTGCTCACTTTGTTTATACTTACCTTCCTTTAGCGACGCCGGGAAGTTTCCGCGCGTGCGCTCGTTGGAAGGACCCCAGCCGCGATCACATGGTCCCACGTGGTCGCGGCTGGGGACCTTCCAAGGAGCGCGCGCAGACTTTCCCGGCGTCGCTAAAGGAAGGTAAGTATAAACAAAGTGAGGAGAGCAGCTGCAGGGCCTGTCCGAATGCAGATAGAGCATTCGGACAGCCGCCCCAGCCCCTAGGATGCCGGCTCAATGCCGGCTTCCGGTATCGGAAAAAAAAATATCGGGGGTACTGCACGAGTACCAAGTACTCCTGCAGTACCCGGTATCGGCACCGATACTAGTATCGGTGCAACCCTAGTATAGAATATATTTACACATGCATATACATACACATACAGGGCTCAAAATTTCCACTCGCCTGCACGCATTTAGTAAGTGGAAATACACACGCAGGAGGCACAATAAATTATTTTGTGCTGCGTATTCTGGAGGCGGCAGTGTGGTTTTTATATAGGCAGTCCGCGGGCTGGAAAATTCAAGATGGCCCCCCCTCTGATATTTTTGTAACTTTATTCTTCATAAAACATTTAACTGTGTCATTTCAGAAGATAATTTGAGGGTGTGTTTAGAGGCAGAGTTAAAAGGCAAGGTAGGGGTTAGATGGGGCAACTAATGGCGAGTAACTCTTAATGCCTGGCTAGTAGCTCAGGACTTCACATTTTGATTATATAATAACACTTTGGTGTCATTATATAATCAAAACGTGAAGTATTGAATGAAGAAAGCAACTCTGATATACAAAAAATAAAAACAGAACGAGGTAAACCAGGATCACGATAGTGTAACAGATTTTATGTTAAAAGGGGGAGTACCATTAAAACTTATCTTTTAGAACTTTTGGAAAACTAAAATAAAAGTGCATCAGAAACCATGTCCATTAACAGCGTTAGTGCTTCCGACGCTCATTAGCAAAACCAATGTTATGTTGGTTGCTAAGCTAGCAGCGTTGCTTTCCAAGTACATGCTATCAGATCTTATCTTTTCTGAAAGTAATAAATGTTAGTTTTTAATAGTAGAAGAGAATTTCTTTAAGTATGAATACTATCACGATATTAACATAATGCCATGTCTTTTTGTTCGGGTGGTTTAAACGTATGCGCCAAACGTTCATTCAATAAGTCTCAATTTAATTTCTAGTTATCTAAAAGGAAAACTTGTGTTTTACCAAAGATAGCTAGAAAGGAGAAAATCTATGTTAAAAACGAGTTGCCTCGATTAGTCTATAAAGCTACAATAGGACACTGTAAAGACACATGCTCAGCAACAGATAACACAGGGCTCAAAATTTCTACTCGCATTTGGCGAGTAGAAATTAAGTGAGGGCGGGTGGAAATGCACAAGCAGGCAGCACAATAAATTATTTTGTGCTGCATATTCCGGCAGTGCCACCGTGAAACCCCCCTTCCCCTGGCTGCACGGTGGCAGGGAACAGCTGCCTAACCCAGCTCGTCTCTGTCACTGGCAGGGGGGTTGGAGAAGAGCATCCCTGTATCCTCGCTCTGCGCACACTGGGGTCTGATGACTGGGTATACATGTATGTGGGGTCTGATGTCTGGGTATACATGTATGTGGGGTCTGATGTCTGGGTATTAATGTTATTTTGTAACTTTATTCTAAATAAAACCTTTAACCGTGTAATTTCATAAGATGATTTAAGAGTGTGTTTAGGAGCAGAGTTAAGGGCTAGGTAGGGGTTAGGTGGTGCAACTGGTGGCGAGTAACTCTTATGGCCTGGTTAGTAGCTTGGGACTTGAAATTTTGAGCCCTGAGTTAACAGATGTAGATGAACAGGTATTTGCGGAGAGTGTGCATGTCATATTCCACGATTCCCTCAGCCCTACACCACCCACTAAGGGAAGCGCAATCCTACAAGTATGTGCAAGTTTTGTTTAATTTTTCATGTTGTTATTTCAATACATTAACATCAGGTCTGCAGATAAACAAAACAAGACTGTGTTTCCTAGTTCCCTACCAATGCCAGCCGCGAGAACTTAAATCATGACAATTCTAGCATTAGGGTGGGATGAAAAAGAAATTATAACGAGATCTATATTTTAGGATTCACAAGCTGTAAGAAAGTTGTCCATAGATGCCCTCTGATATTCACACATACCATACATCATCACAAGGTAAAATAAATACCCCATAATTATTTCACTTTGAAGCGAACACATGACATTTGCCAAAACTACAATGACCTAAGAACTTTAAATTGTTCTTCTCAATAAAGGTAAACAGAGACCATCCCAATTAAAAAAGGCATGGGCACTCCAGCACATCATAGGCCGGGGTCAGACGAGCGCACAATGTGTGCCCGTATTGACGTGCCTCCCGGCATCAGTCGCAGCGTTGTGACGCTTCGACAGAGCTGGCCACAAGCTGTAGCACGCGCACAAATTGTACACGCTACAGCAGGCGTGCTAAAAGCCTCCCCAACAAAGCGCGTTCAACGGGGCTGCAAATCGCGATCCTCCATAGGAGGATTGATCTGTGCAGCACTGAGTGCATTAACTGTGCTCTGCAAGGTGGCTAGACTGGCATGAGAGTGGAAGGAACGTCCACTCATGTACATTCCCTTCTGTTCTTAAAAACATCTGACCCCGGGCTTAGAGCACAGCAACTTTCTAGGCGAATCCTCAGGGACAACATTTCAACACCTTCGAGTCTAGAAAAAGACACAATGGAGTCGAAACGTTGTCTCCAATGATTTTACAAACTAGTTGCCCTGATGAAAGAGCTTCCTATTAACATACCTCAATACGGAATGCACCTGTAAACATGTAACATAAGGACTATTTCATACATATTTATTTTATGTTAATCTGTATATTTTAGGGATCGACCGATTATCGGTTCTACCGATATTTTGGGCCGATTTTGGGATTTTTCAAATATATCGGTATCGGTGTTCAGGCCCCCGATATTACCGATATATTTATTTTTTTTTTTCCTGCTTGCCGCTCCCCAGCGCGCTCGGTCACTGCGGCGCATGCGATGTGTTCTTGTTCCTTTGCAGGGGAAGCCGACCAATGAGGAGCTTACGCCGCCCACCACATGGTCATCGCGTCAGCAGCATATCCGGAAACCCTGCATGCAGATCTCAGAGAGCAGGGTAAGACCCAGTCACCGCCCTGAAAAAAGTTTACTGTATGTCTGTTTATCGGTTTTTAAATTAATTATTACAACCCAGGGTGTGCTGCTGAGTGTTCCGCTCCCTTTCACTAGCCCCACGCAGTCACTGTCACCCACTAACCAACCCCACTAGCTGCAGCAGCTCCCCCTCCTTCCTCGGCTACATCCATCTTTAAAGCCCCTTTGCTCCGGCGTCCATCATAAGCAGTTACGGCCCGGGACACAGCACTGCAAACCAGAGCTCAGCCTGACCTGAAGCCCCCTTAAACACAGCCCTGCCTGAACCTGCAGCAGGTGAATAAAAAACATTGGCCCACAGCTGTGTGTGTGCACTCTCAGTCTGCACACACACAGCTGTGGGCCATTTTTTATTCACCTGCTGCAGGTTGAACTTTAGGCAGGGCTGTGTTTAAGGGGGCTTCAGGTCAGGCTGAGCTCTGGGTTGCAGTGCTGTGTCCCGGGCCGTAACTGCTCATTATGGATGGAGTCAGTGGACGGAGCAACGGGGCTTTAAAGATGGATGGAGCTGAGGAAGGAGGGGGAGCTGCTGCAGCTAGTGGGGTTGTTTAGTGCCTGACTGTGTGGGGCTAGTGAAGGGAGCAGAACACTCGGCAGCACACCCTGGTTGTAATTACTTAAAGGAACAGACAGCCAGCTAGCGATCTACAGTTAAACATACAGTGAACCTTTTTTTTCAGGCCGGTGACCGGGTCTTACCCTGTTCTCTCCGAGATCTGCATGCAGGGTCGGTCGACCCCCTAATTTAAGGTTTAAAATATGAATAAACATGTTCAGTTTATACCAGATTTGTATGAAATTGTGTTATTTTTCAAAAATTTAAGTGCAAAGAATATCGGCCCCTGATATCGGTTATCGGCCAGAGAGACGGCCGATAATCGGTATCGGCCTGGAAAAAACCATATCGGTCTATCCCTAGTATATTTGTGTTGTTTTTTTAACATCTTGCATTGTATTACTTTATTTCTATAACAACTGTAACATTTCAATGTTCTTGAACCCAGGACATACTTGAAAACGAGAGAAATCTCAATGTATCCTTCCTGGTAAAATCCTTTATAAATAAATAAAAGAAGTGGAGTGCCTGTGTCTTTTTGTGACAAATGCTTGTTGGATCTGGTCTTTCTGGGTATGTGTACAAGACTCTGTATATTAAAAAGGAGGATTTATTGCCACTTAAATTTCAATATATGTGTACCATCCCAATCCAAAGCAGTAGAGAAATTTAGGAGGAAACAACAACAAAAAAATGGATAACACTTAGTGGGGGAGGGGGAGAAGAGAGAGAGATGGCATGCATTACGTTTTTAACGTTTTCATTCATATCCCCTTTATGACCTCCTATGTTTATTTTTTATTATATAAGGATATCACACATTTTTACCGAGACCAAGCCTAGCAGCCAGTAAGGAACGTTAGGAGGCAGAGACTCTCCATATTAAATAGTGTAGAAGAATTCCGGAATTTGTGAGATAAAATATTCCCTCTACTTTAACTCTGAATTTAAAGCACAGTAACAGAAATCTAGTTCCTTACCCTGCAGTTTTCATTTGGCACCAGAGTAATAACGCATCTTTAGCAGACTTCTTTTCTTTGTTATCTTCAGTCTCAACACTGATATCTTGAATCTAAAAAGAACATGTAGATTAGATACGGATTTTACATAATATAAGAACTCTAATGGAAACTTCCAATATAAACCTTGAATAGCACTTTGGAGAATTGTATCTCTCCCAATAGCGCAGCTGCACAAATCTGACAATTATAAAAATGGGTCACTATTCTGACAGTTCTTGGTATTTTATTTTTTAGGGATGCACTGATACAGATACTAGTCCAATACCGGGCATTTGCACGAGTACTTGTACTCCTGAAAATGCCCCGATACTCCTACCAATACCAGAAGCCAGCACTGGGCTGGCTTGCCGGGTGGTTTGTGAGGGTTGGGTCAACTGGCAGAATGCACTAACAGTATTCTGCCAGTTCCTTCCATGCCAGCGAGCGGCCGCCGTCACATGAAGGTTGCAACACGGCACTGCTGGCCTCCAGTCACACTCGTGAGATCTTGCGATTCAACTTAGGTTGCGGGTTCAACCTAACCACCAGGTCACTACTCTACAATCATGGAAAGACATTGATCCCACTCAGAAGACGCCACCAGCTCGTGTTCTTGGGCAAGACAACTAACGGTATGGATGTGCCAACCGCACAAAATACTTGTGCATCTCATAGATTGCGAGTTCCCTTGGGAACTGGGTCCCCCTGAATCAGGTCATCATCCATGTGTGGTATTCTAAAGTATTAACTCCTTGTACACTGATCTTGTAAAGCGCTGCAGAATTTGTGGCGCTGTGTAAATAAAGGATAATATCTATCTGTATCGAAGGTCTGGTGGGTATATACATGTATCTGAGGTCTGTGTGTGTGCAGGCCTATGCAGTGGGTAAATAGGGTGTCTGCCCATACATTTCAATATTAAAATAACTTTGACAGGCTCTCACCAAAATTCTAAATTATTTATTGGAAAGCTGTCACGACATGATATTAAACAAAAGTATCAGTAATTGTTATCGGGGAGTACCTGAAAAAAGTAACAAAAAAAAAAAATGGTATCGGTGCATCCCTAGTATTTTTACAAATACAAGCAATCCAAAAGCTTTACTCCCACACACCTTAGGCTGGGGTCAGACGAGCGTAGTGTTCACGTCCGTGATTGCGCCTAAAAGTACGTCCGTGATAGCATGAAAGTAAGTCCATTGGAGCCTGACACATGAAGTACGTCCGTACTGAACTGCGGACGCACAACGGCCGCGGCAAACGGACGCAGGTTAGGCAAGAACGTAATACTGCTAGAACGGACGTGCGGAGTGCGCCACGTCCACAACGTCTGCATAGCTTTGTGTGTGAGTGATGGAGCGAGGTCAGACGGACTGCATTTATACGTCCAGCATTTTTGACGGACAGAATGTTTTTTCATTGTAATTTATTTTCCCCTCCTACATCCGTCAAAAAATAACTTCAGTGAAAAAACGGACTGTGTGACCACTACTGCGTCATCCGTACTGACGATGTCCGTACTGCACGGACGTACAGTCCGTAGAAATCACGCTCGTCTGACCCCAGCCTTAGTCGTCTCACAATCTGCACTTTTAAATTTCCTCACTGGAGGATTATCAAATTCAAGGAATTTAGAAGAAACGTCTAAACATAGCTGCCATCTGTTAGAGATTCTTTGTTAATTGTTGAATGACAGATACTTAACCCAGCAACAGAAAGTGTTCTAAATGAAATCTATAACTAGTTCATGGAGGCGTTAATAAAAATAAAGGTCTCACATTTCAATAGATCTGTATGCTTTCCATTACCTGAAACCTGAGGATTATAGTCCATATGAGTCCTAAAGTTAGCCTGTGGTTCCCATCCACGATATCATGCGATCCCATGTTTTCCAGATGGACTTTCTGCTCTTTCAAGAATTGCAGGGCTTTGTCTACATTTTCAAGGCAATGGATACGCATGCGACCTTTGGTAGGCTTGGGCTGAAATTTTAAATTTCCAGAAAAAAAAATGGAAGAAAAATAAAAACTATAAGTACACATGTTTAGTCTCAGGTACAACAATATAATAAGCCAACACATTAACCTGATCAGCTGAGTAACTCACCAGGAATTCTTTTAGATCATGGGAATGGTAAAAATCATGTCAGGGATAAGTATTATTGATATTGCTTTCTTTTACTTTTATAGAGAACATTTGGATTTGCTTGCAATTTTTTACCTTAAAAAGCAGGTAATCACTATAAATCGGTAACAGTGTAAGAAAAAATGTATTAAACATACAGAGTCCCCCCTTTCCCATTCTAGGTTGAGAGCAGCAGTGAATGTGAAGGACTTGGGGCATTTTTTAAATCTGCTCCAGCTGAGAGTACATTACACATGCTCAGTCTGAAATTCAGAGTTGAATTTCAAAAAACAGTTATCAAAAGGAGGCCATAGAAAAACCCAATTTCACATGAGTACATATATAAAAACGAAATTACGCATTGGCTGTGGGGGCATCTTGCATCCTAGAATATAGGGTATATTTTCCATCCCTGACTGGATACCAAAACATGTTCCTTCAGACAAAACTTGACAGTGTTTAACAGGAGTCCGCAAACTTGGCCCTCTAGATGGGTTAGTCTTTATTTGGCAAGACATGAAATGTACAGCCATATACATGAGCGCAGGCATACAACTTAAATACAGAATTGCAATCCACCTAATGTCTAGAGCTTTCTACTTACAACACAACCTGGGGAACGAAAGAAAAAAGGAGGCAGAGGAGATTCTCACACCCTGCCGCCAACTCCTTCATGGGGAAGCGTTATAGAACCCTCCAGCACCCCCTCAATTAACCCCTGATGTCAGCCAAAAGTCCCTCATGTCATCCATGGTAATAGCATGATGGATGGACTCTAGCTGCTAGTCTGTAAAATTTGTTGGGCCTTCCAGATGTTTTGAAGCTGCATTTCCCATGAATCTCTACCAAACCAATGAGCAATCGAGCATCATTGGAGGTGTAGTTCCAAAACATCTGGAGGGCCAAGGTTGCTGATTCATGACATGCAACATGGCTTCACAAAAAACTATTCGGGAAAGGAGAAATTTGGCAGCTGTAAACCTAAATAAGTCATTGAAATGTAAGAACACTAAAAACATGTCTACAGCTTCATCTTTTGCAGACAATCTAAGAGGATATGGACAGTTAGAACCCTGCAAGTAAATACAATAACAGATCTGATTTTTTTTGTGTTTTTACACTATGAAACAAGAAAAAGAAAACCAACTTCTTATTTTCTGAGTCCCAGTAGCAGGCCTGGACTTACCAGCTGCTCACCAGACAGCACTTCCAACAATCGGATCAGCATGCGTCCATCTCGCAAGTCATTGTACAGATCAGAAATTCGACAAGTAACCCTCGCCAGGTGAGAATTGACCCATTTCGTAAAGGTTTTCTTCTGGACAGCTTCACGTTCATCTAAAAAGGGAAAAGAAATCACTCGGTCAACTTCCAGAGAAAATTCCTGTCCAACCTGCATATGGGGTTAAAGATACATATATGGAAAAGTGCCTAATGCAAATTTTGGGTTAAGGAAAGCCAAGACAAAACAGACATTTAAGTTTAATATCTATAAGACATTAGCCTAGGCAGGCCTCTAATGAAGCAGTAGGAGATATCACAGTAGCCAAAGCACATCAGGTTTGTAGAATTCCCACATTGCATTTTTTGTTACAGAGGGTAAATGAAGCAAAACTCCAAAAAACCAATGCTTCCTATCAAGATGAGCGCTAGTTAAAAAGCTGCTCTACTTTGTAGTTGGGAGACTAGCACACAATTATAAATGTGTAATTTCCCGAGGCAGCACAAATCTTTCAACACATCGCTGGAAATTACTGCTGCTAAGCCAAGCCTGACTATGGAGATCTACTTATCAGTGGAAAGAGGTCAAGAGCGAACTGATGAAGAGATAACCGAGAAGAAAAGAAAAAAAGGACATCCCCATTCCTTACTGGCTACTTACATTTTAGATTAGTCAAGCCCTAAACATTTGAAGAATATACAATCCATACTGTACAATATTATATAAAAAAAAACTATAGTCTCATAAAACATCTGCTATTAGCCTATAAAATAGATACATGTAAATACAAAGCTTTTTATTTTATGAAAAAATTTAGTAATCAAGGACAGCCTACTTTTAAAGTGACACTGCCGTGCCCAAAACATAATTCGACTCTATATCACTCTTTGTACAGGTCACCCTTTTTTATTCCCATTCAACGTTTGGCTGCACCCATAGGAGTGCGCACAGTGTGCATAGTGGGCACACCCTAATGTTGGGTGAAGGGTTCATCTTTGACCCCTACATTGATATTTTGGATGTTCCATATCTGTGTCATGATAAATTACATTAATAATGACTGTATCTCAGCATAAACATTGGTTATGCCCATAGGCGTGCACAGGGGGTGTGCCTGGTGTGCCCAAGAAGTGGTTTTTTTTTGGAGAAAGGATTTTACCAGGAAAGATACATTGAGATTTCTATCCTTTTCAAGTATGTCCTGGGTGGAGTGTATGTACAGTTAGGTGTCTTGCAAAGGACATTACTGGAGAGGTGCTCTTGCTGGGATTTGAATCTGTGTCTCCACAGTCTCTCTCCACGCAGAGCAGTGATGTTACCTCTACTCCACCCAGACGGTACAAGTTGAAGATGTCCTTTTTCACCTCCTACATTGACATTTTAGAGGTCCCTTAACTGGTTCATGATAAATAACCGACTGGTTACAGGCTCATTATTTTGATTTAAAAATGGGAGTTTTTGGCAAAATCTTCTACACTTTAGTTTTCAGTTTAGAAGTGTTCTATGGGTGCACACCCTAATGTAACAGGCTGCACACGCCAGTGGCTGCACCCAATGTGATGCGGGCATGCCGCAGGGGGAAAGAGACAGCTCTGAGTAGAGAGCCATCAGTGTGAGTGCCTGATTGAGTCAATCGCGCATGGCTGCATGATGGCCCACTGTTAGCTCTGCGGAACATTGTGGCGCCCATTGCTGGATTGAATGGAGGTCAAGCTAAGAAATCTCATCAAGTGATGAGATGGAACATCACAGCCAAAGTGTACCAGGTCACTACAGGTGCACTTTAATTCATTGGATAATTTAGGACCCCTTTACAGCCTCTCTCCGGTTTATCTGAGTATCCCATCGAGACTGGTCCGAGAACCCAATGTCCAACTTCAATAAAATTCAATTGTCTACTATTACGAACTCCAACAATCTTCCTGAACCAATGTTTTCCCATGTCACAGTAATACAGTGAAAGGGATTTTATGAACAGTTTTAGCACTCCTTTATTCATCAGATCGTCTCTCATAAGGACAGATGTTGAAAACATGGCATACAATTCTTCAAGATTTTTAGGTCTGCATATGACCACATCTGGCAGACCCTGCATAAGCTCGTAAACACATACTAAAAGCTTACAACATAAACACAGGTCGAGTAGGAGTTTTCACGCACACACACAGCTCAAACGTACACGTGGACAAACCACTACTATGGAAAGAAGAATTTTTTAATCATGGACGGCATGCTGCTTTCAATACGCAAAGCCAAGCAAATGGTTTACCTTAAACGAGGGCTTGATTTAAGACTTTATACGCTGCTGCATTTATTTAAAACCTAGAGCCTACAGAAAGTGTAAAGAAGCCATAACATCACCTTTTACGTTCTAGAAGATTGAGAGGACAAAAAATATATATATTTTTATTAAATATATGTCCTGAATGGCTTCTCTTTTATGCATCTTGGCAGAAGTCATGTTTAGCAGACAAACAGGGTTATCCAAAGAGATTCGAAAAGTCACCGCACGTTCGGTGACTTTTCGTTCTCTTCAATTCGGTTCCTTTTGCCGATTGCATTTCGGTGACCCTGCGGTGTATTCAGCAAACAGCACAGGGTCCCCGAATTGCAGGGAAAAGCTGCCGCAAACCTGACGAAAACTAACCGAATGCACGCTGAAAACAAGCAAAAACATCTGGATTAACCTTTGAAGGAGCCGAACATGAGCCGAACATGAGCCGAACATGAGCCGAACATGAGCCGAACATGAGCCGAACATGAGCCGAACATGAGCCGAACATGAGCCGAACATGAGCCGAACATGAGCCGAACATGAGCCGAACATGAGCCGAACATGAGCCGAATCACACAGAGCCGAAGCTGCTGTGATGTAGAGGAGGCAGTGAATAAATTAGAAAAACCATTTGTATGAATCTGGGAAAATGAAACGCTGTTTGCAAAGAAACTACTGAGCGAAAATGTCTGAAATTTTCACAGGAGGTCCAGGGAATGATAATAAAGAGGGCTGTTACAAAAAAAATAAGTAAACTGAAAAAAAAAAAAAAAAAAAAAAAAAATCTGAAAAATGCTTAAAGTATCCTAAAAAATCTATAGATAAAGAGACTCTTTACTGCAGAATTTTATAATGAACGGTTTATTAGATATTGAATTAAAACGGGAATATTTTTAACATTGAAGTCTATGGGATTCTCCTGAATAAATTTGCCGAATTAAACCACCGAATGGCAGGACATTAGGGGAACCTTTCACTGCTGGTTTGTGTTCTCTGAATAGCCGAAGCAGTGCTTCTCTATGGGGATTTCACTGCCCTCGAACAGGCACCGAACAGGCACCGTATGTTCAGGAAATTCACCAGGATTTGGCGAATTGCCTACTCTCTGGATAGCCGAATGGCCAGGAAAGGTAACCGAACGCTGATTTTCAGCGTTCGGTTACCTTTCTCAAGCAATTCGGATCTCTTTGGATAACCCTGAAAGTATTTTTTTTTTAAATGATTGTACCGTTTGGCAGGGATACAGGAAGACACATCAAATAATACAAGACAAGAATTCCATGACAGAACACAAAGAAGCAACAGGAACGGGTACACCAGGACAAATGGGAACTAAACTAGCGACCTTTCGGCTCAACTGAGCCTTTTTCAAGCCCATCATAAGGAATATAAAATATTTACAGCATCAATAAGGAGCATGTAAACGTTTTCATTGACAACTCAATGGCTGCTGCAGGTACAGACCACATTGCTCGATGTACAGAACCAGCATTGGCCGCGTTCACCTGAACATGCATTTTATAAAGGAGCTTCTGAGAGACCAGTGAGCATAAAATACCATCTTAAAGATATGAAAAACCTGACCCAAGAACAAATGGTGGAGATTTGGTTACAATATGCAATCACACTATCAGGTCTATTCAAAGAAAGGGGAAACTCAGGAGAATGACTGGAGAAGTGAAATTTCTAGGTCAAAATAGCCAAACCAGAAAAATTCTCCAATTTATCTCACTTTCCAAATCGGCTATTTGGTCTAGATTGTTTTTCTCCTGCCAATTCTCCTGATTTTCACCTTTATTGAATAGACCTGAAAGTGAACCTAATGACTGCTCTTTTATACCCACTTACTTGGGACATGCATCCCCTGAACCTCCCAGGGAAAAAAAAAACGTGGTTTAAATAGATCTTGCAATGGGACGCCTGACAGGGTTGGGGTGCAAAATAAAAAAAGGGTGTTCAGCCCTCAAATACTAGAATGGCTCTCATTGCAAGTGAACGCAGGACAACAGAGTAAGAGACCAGAGGCAGCTTTCCACTATAAAAGAATTTAAGAGTCTATCCATCACTACCAGTGGCCTGTGGCTGCGGTGACAGCTTCCAAACTGGAGCGCTTCCCACTGGCTGTCAATCAGCTACCCCGTTCAGCCATCTAGAAGTGATGTTAGTGGGAGTCCGTGGAGAAGGGTGTAGGGGGATTTGGCACTCCATGCAGCGTGTCCATTTTAACAAGCTAAAGTGATGCACTTAATGTCCCTTTAAATAGATCTGCCCAGGCAATCAAATACATGCAGTCAATGATGCGCGTTGCACGTCAGCTGCGTGGGGGGGGGGGCGAATTGGAGGTCTGCGGCAGCATCTAATACGCCCTGCCGGTGTTAACCCCCTCCCAACGGGCGCCACCCGTCTGTCATTAAGGGGTTAAAAACGTCACGTTAAGCAAGCTCACATGATCAGTTTTCAGGCTTATGGTTATTCCTAAACATACAACAAGCTACCATCAAATTGTTTTAATATTTGAAAGAAACGTGATGATTGTGCCATTAGAAACGTTCAGCTGTACCTTTGATGTGTTTAAACCATGAGGTGGCCTCTCCCATTTGTTCTGAGCAGCATTCCTGAAAAACGCAGACAAACTACCTGTTCTACAACCCAATTTAAGCGCTGACAAATTGCTGTGAGAAAGCCATTAGATCAACGCCGAGGTCACGTTTCACATGCTGCAGCTTCTATGGTTTGCAGATTTCTGTCTCCTAAGAAAAAACTTTCAAAACCAGATCTGACCACCTTGCTGTAAACAAGATCTATTCAGAAACAGCAAGTCTATGAGAATATAACTGGCAAGATGGACACAGTAACATTATGTAACGCTAGGTGTAATCTCCATAAGCCTCTTCACTTTGAAGCATCTGGAATTCCTAGCAATGCCTGAACAGACGCTTTGGAAAGAATGAAAGTTTTGTCCGCATCCCTTGTCGGGGGGGCCCTAAGGGCTGATTCAGCCGCCTGAGTATAAGGGGATTAGCTCCACCCCTTAAACACAGATCAGCTCTATCTGGTCAGGTTTCCAGCAAACCGGCTGGGTGGAGTAGAGGTAACATCACTGCTCTGGGTGGAGTAGAGGTAACATCACTGCTCTGGGTGGAGAGAGCCTGTGGAGACATGGGTTCGATCCCAGCAAGAGCACCTCTCCAGTAAGTGTCCTTGGGCAAGACACCTAACGGTACATAGTCGCCACCCAGGACATACTTGAAAACGAGGGAAATCTCAATATATCCTTCCTGGTAAAATACTTTCTAAAAAAAAAAAAAAAAACGGTTTACTCCCAGCTCTAACCAAAGGCTTTTAATGTCCTCGCATTGAAAACCTTTGGATTGGCTTGATACCCCCACCAGCCAGGTGACAGCAGCAGCGTCAAGCAATTTGTTACACCTGGAGCAGCAGTGCTGGAATATAGGTGAGCTTTATGCTCATTACAGGGTTAAAAAAAAATGGATCAGGTGATGGTGGATCAGGAGGGGGAATAGCGCTTAAGGCAGGGATCTCAAACTCCGCCCCCCAGATGTTTATTGCCTACAATTCCCAGAATTCCTCAAATGCAATAAATGGCCAAAGAATCATGGGAATTGTAGTTCAAGAACATCTGGGGGGCCAGAGATTGAGATCCCTGGCTTAACACCTTCTGCCCCCTACCATAATTAGGCCCAGTTCACACTGTGCGAATTATCACGTGGATTTTGCCGCAAAATCGGTGTGATGTCGAGCTATGTAGCATCTCCAATGTATATCAATGGAGCTGTTCACATCTTGCCGTGCGACGTCGCATCATGTCACGGTAGCATGTCGCTGGTACATGACCCTTTTTTGCGATTTTCGTTTTGCGATTTCCATTGGTGGTACTTTGCAAAATCGCGACGTTGCGAATATGAAAATTGCATGGAAAATCTCAGGATTTTCAAATCGCAGTGTAACTCTACAGTATCACCAAGTTATACATTTCTTTACGTTTTCAGTGATCGTTCTTACAATTTTTTTTAAAATCACTTACAAAAGCAGCAATTATTACAGAAAAAATTGGCAGAGGGTAAAATTTTAGTATTTTACCCTCTGCCAACTTTTTTCTAATTCCACAAACCTCTATATACGTTACTTTGTCCGGCTCCGACGTTTTCTATCAATTTAAGTTCTGAGCTACTTTAAGCAATATATAACAATTGCTGAGCTTCCTCCGCACACAGCCTTCCCTCCAACGGACAGGATTTTTTCCCTCCTCACGCACGCAGGCAGTTTCTTTTCTTCGCGCATGCCCAACGTGCAAAGGGAATTGAGGTTCATGGAGACTTGAATAAATAGGGAGACTATAGGCAAGCGGGTTGGCCTGCAACAACCTGGGAGGCTACCATATGAGGGCTGGAAGCTCTCAAAAAGTGTGAGTTATCAATCTGCTACCTTAACGTGAATATAACTTTTAGTGTTCATACAATATTGTACTATGTATTGGGTTTCCCATTTTTGAGGTATTTATAACACAAGTTGGATGTATACCCCTTGGTGTGGTAAAGAGAACCTTCATACAGAGATCATTCCTTCCAAGTAGAACATCCTTTACAGATTCATGGTTGTTCTATGTATGTATAATCTCTGTACAACAATTTGCTGAATTGCTGAATCTCTGCACTATACCCACATTTCCCCCTTACCTTTTCCCTAAGGCCCCGTTCACACTGTGCGACTTTCCGCGCGATTTTCATATTCGCGACATGGTGCGATAATGTCGCGCGACATCGCTGTTATGTGCGATTTTTGCAAAGCACCACCAATACAAATCGCAAAATCAAGATCGGTTCTTATCTGCCGATATTTTTCTATGTTTCTATATACGTAAAGGGAATCCACAAGGTAGAGGAAGGGAGTATATTTAAAAGGAAACAAAGTAGCAAAACAAGAGGACATAGTCTTAGATTAGAGGGGCAAAGGTTTAAAAGTAACATCAGGAAGCATTATTTTACTGAGAGGGTGGTGGATACATGGAACAGCCTTCCAGTTGAAGTGGTAGAGGCCAAAACAGTAATTGAATTTAAGCAGGCATGGGATAGGCATAAGGCTATCCTAAACAAAAGATAAATCCAGGGAAAGTATCCATGTAATTGGGCAGACTAGATGGGCCGAAAGGTTCTTATCTGCCAACATTTTTCTATGTTTCTAAAATCGCAGATAGCAAATCGCAAAAAAAGGGTCATGTACCAGCGACATGCTTCTGCGGCGTGCGACGTCGCGCGGCAAGATGTGAACAGCTCCATTGAAATGCATTGGAGAAGCTACACAGCGCGACGTCGCGCTGATTTTGCTGTGACATCGCGGCAAAATCCACGCGATAAGAGTGTGGAGAAGCGCTGCCTTGTATGTTTATTTATAATAGATAACAATGCATTATCCTTATGCCAAGATTCCCAATGAAAACCTTTAAAGCAGTCCTTCGATGTTAGAAAATATTTTTATTGGCTTGTTTCTAGGAGAAGTTATGTAATGGTTATTATTGATACTAATTGCTAATTCATCCAAGGAGAGATCAAATTGTATCGAGTCAGGCTGGATCGCCATTGTTTGCAGGAAATGGTTCCAAAACAGGTGTGAAAAAGCACCATGTCTTCTGATTTCGAATCAGTTTATATAGCGGTTTTATGTTTAATTACTACACAATATTGTGAATTTGTGGCTCGGGAAGAAGCCCCGTGGAGTTTTTTTGGCAATTACTGCCGCGTGCGTAGGAATTCTGTGTTGGGAAGTAATGCATGTTCTAAAGAAAGCAGATAATCAGCTGGCTCGGAGCAGGGATTATTTCACAAAGCACGCTAAATACTTTAAATCAGTAACAAAGTAAACAGAATACACTAAATAATGTATACTTTAGATGTACAGAGGCTCGATAAGGCTTATAAAGGTTTAATCAGGAAACCTAAGCTACAGGCTGAATCCATAGACCCTGGCAAACTGCAGGAGGTTAACGTTCATTCACGCAATAAACTGGTAAGACATACCGGTATAACCAGGTATCATCAGGTTGGTTTTATGAGGGCAGCGTCACATTTCTGTTAGATCCAGATCTTTCCTAATCCGTTTCAGAACCTTTTTCAAAAGGATCCAAAAGAGCGGGGCTCAGCAACCTTGGCCTTCCAGAGGTTTTGGAACTACATCTCCCACAATGCTTGGTCACTCATTACATTGGCCAAGTCTCAAAGGGAAATGTAGTTGCAAAACACCTGGAGGGCAGAGGATGCTGGCCCTTGCTCTAGGGATAGAAAGGGTGGGAATGGACGAAGATGGAGGTTTTAAACACTAACCCAGGGCTTGACAAATTTGCTTTGAATCTAGGAGCCAGCTACAAATGTTAGGGGCCAACGTTTCGGCGAGGATTCGCCCTTATCAAGGTATACCTTGATAAAGGCGAATTCCTCGCCTCTGCATCTGGGAGTTGGTTTGTACTGACCCAAATTATGATTTTAGCTGCTTCTATTTATTTATCACTTTGTCACCTGGTGCTTTTTGCGGTTAGGTATTTTTTGTGCATTTGGCCTTTTGGCTACTTTTTTTGAGCCTAGAAGCGTAGAGCTTTGCTTCTAATATCAGTTTGGCCGCTCTGATCTATATATTTTATTTGTGCGGCTAACATCTGTACATTGTGACATTGGACACCCTATTTACCCAGCCGAACGGACACACAGACACACACTACATTAAATTTAGGAGACAGGAAGAAAACATTGAAGCCAACTAGATGTTTTTAGATGCCAAAGACTGCTTTTAGATTGGTGTAAAATAAACTGGAAATTTAAGAGCCAGGAGTAAAATTCTAGGAGCAAGTTGCTACCAGGCTCCTGGCTTTGTCAAGCACTGCATTAACCCCTCCCATTTTAACCCTAGAGGGGTGTATAAAAGTCACCATTACCTAGCACAGGGCTCCCTCAATGTTGTCAACAGAAGCCACAGATGTCGCATGACTGTTGCAGATGGCAAGGTGAGCATCCAGACAATCCAATAGCTCTCAACGTGAGCACATTACAAGCCATTGACTAGCTGGCCATGAACTACTGCTCCAGTTTTTAGCACAGAAAGCAGATCAGCGAGCTATGACCATCAGCTTTCTAGGCAGGGAGTGTTTGCCTCCATAGAGGAGCACACTG
Organism: Leptobrachium leishanense; assembly: GCA_009667805.1. Taxonomy (NCBI): domain Eukaryota; kingdom Metazoa; phylum Chordata; class Amphibia; order Anura; family Megophryidae; genus Leptobrachium; species Leptobrachium leishanense. Next base: position 57,987,920 of record CM019072.1, read on the forward strand.
AGGTCACTCACCACTACTTTGCATTGAATGGTTCACAGTGCCTAGACTCTAGAGCAGGGGTCAGCAACCTACTTGCCCCTGTTGTTAAGGCCCGCGGGTGCCTGTGATAACATCACAGACACCCGGCCCGCATGGACCTCTTCTCTGCCAGGCCCCTCCTGCAAAATATTGCCAGCCGCTGTCTGCCTCCTACGAGCAGCCACCGGCTTGAAACTCTGCCGCTCACGTGGGTTCCACCAGCCAGCCACGTGATCTCGTGAGATCGCGGCTGGCTGGTGGAACCCACGTGAGCAGCAGAGTTTCAAGCCGAAGGTCGCTCATAGGAAGCAAGCAGCGGCCAGCAATATTTTGCAGGAGAGGCCTGGCAGAGGAGAGGTGAGCTGGGGGCAATATATTTCCATGTGTGAGCTGCCGGGGGCAATATATATCCATGTGTGAGCTGCCGGGGGCAATATATATCCATGTGTGAGCTGCCGGGGGCAATATATATCCATGTGTGAGCTGCCGGGGGCAATATATATCCATGTGTGAGCTGCCGGGGGCAATATATATCCATGTGTGAGCTGCCGGGGGCAATATATATCCATGTGTGAGCTGCCGGGGCAATATATATCCATGTGTGAGCTGCCGGGGGCAATATATATCCATGTGTGAGCTGCCGGGGGCAATATATATCCATGTGTCAGCTGCCGGGGGCAATATATATCCACGTGTCAGCTGCCGGGGGCAATATATATCCACGTGTCAGCTGCCGGGGGCAATATATATCCACGTGTCAGCTGCCGGGGCAATATATATCCACGTGTCAGCTGCCGGGGGCAATATATATCCACGTGTCAGCTGCCGGGGCAATATATATCCACGTGTCAGCTGCCGGGGGCAATATATATCCATGTGTGAGCTGCCGGGGGCATATATATCCATGTGTGAGCTGGGGGCAATATATATCCATGTGTGAGCTGGGGGCAATATATATCCATGTGTGAGCTGCCGGGGGCAATATATATCCATGTGTGAGCTGGGGGCAATATATTGTTGCGTTATTACAATATCATCATCATTTATTAACTTTGTAGGTGAATGTGGCCCTCCATGCATTCACAGTTGTTGCATCCGGCCCTCAGGAAGAGAAAGGTTGCCTACCCCTGCTCTAGAGTGTCCCTTTAACATGCAATCATTAAATACACACACCCCCACACTATATAGAAGATATTACCATGGCTCTGTTGGATCATACCCCTCTGGGCAATGCCATTTATTGAGTTAGTTCTATAGAAGTCCAGCTGGAAGCCTAGAAACCCCCTCCCATTAGATATGACAATTATATCTTAAAGTAATCTGACATTTTTAGCCAGCAGCATATTTATTACTACTATATTTTAAAAAAATATATTTAAAAAAACAAAAAAAAAAAACTAGGTGTTTGCCAGACAAAGCTAATGTCATACCCCCGGGGCAAATCCGTTGAGGTATTTCCTGTCTGCTAATACATAAACATAAATGTCAGGACAATAGATTATGGCCATAAGGGCTTTTAGACTTCTTCGAAAACTTGAACAACAAATTGTTCATCTGGTTTAGTGCATCAGAGTGTTACTTTACCTGTAAACATTTTGGCCAAAATATAGACTATAAAGAAATAAATTAGAAAATAAATTTAAATAAATAAGGGAATTCGGGGAGAATGTATTAAATTTTAACACCGGACATTGAATGCTCAAATCACACATTAAAATTTAGAAGTTAAATTTTACATTTAAAAATGAAGAAGTGAGCTTTAAGTATAGAAGATGTTTGAATCCAGATTAAAAATGTACAAACCATCTGCCATTTAAATTAATAGGCTCCCATAAGCTCAATAATTTACGCAATGTCACCGCTGTGGAAGTTTCACATAGGAGGCAATACATTCCAAAAACTCACAGAAATGCATCTGGAATCTATCACGGATATTTTATTCACTAATTTTACAACTTCCTCAAAACAGAACTGTCAAGCGAGCGGCTGTGCTGATCCAACAATAAATCGCGTGCTTTCGCTTGTATTATCCCAGGGAGCGTAGTTTTATTTTGTCTATTAACACACCCTGGCTCCCACATCACTGAGCTGAGAGCACACACAATAGAGCGCTGCTAAGGGGAGTTAGCGCACGTCCGCTCTATAGCACGCCTTGGATCCTGAATATTTATACACTATAATCCTATTAGAATGATAAACCAGTGAATACATACAGGTATGCTTATTCCCAGATGCTGAGCATAGCAGTAGGATTGTCACTATAGACAAAAGAACTGTAAAGTCTCATTTGTCGAATGTAAAAAAATAAAAAGTAAAGCGCCCGTAAGAAAACCTAGACAAACATATTTCAAGTGCTAAATGGATATTTTGCATATAGCTTTGTGTACAATAATCCAGCCAAGAGTCCAAGACAACATTCAAGCAGCCACTGGACCTTTGGATTTATCAAGATATACAGTAAAACTGATTGGATGGCCAAGGAGGGACACACGGTGGATGGACATGGAAACACTGCCTAAAGGCAAAATCCGCGCTACGTAGCGTCTCCACTGCATTTCAATGTTGTTCACATCTTGCCGCGCGATGTCGCCGGTACATGACCCTTTTTTTGCCATTTCCATTGGTGGAGTATTGCAAAATCGCTACGTTGCGAATATGAAAATCATGCGGAAAAACGGGTGATTTTCAAATCGCAGTGTGAACGGGACTTGAAAAAAACCCCGCTGATTTTGATATTCGTGATGTTGCGCGATAATGTCGTGCGACGTTGCGATTTTGCAAAGCACCACCAATGCAAATCGCATAAAAAGGGTCATGTACCAGCGACATTGCGCGGCAAGATGTGAACAGCTCCATTGAAATGCATTGGAGAAGCTACATAGCGCAACATCGCGCAGATTTTGCTGCAACGTCGCGATAAAATCGCAGTGTGAACGGGGCCTAAAGGTGGTGTTTCCCACACCTGTCCTCGGACCCTCAACCAGCGCAGATTTTGCAGCTCACCTTGGGGAAATGTAGCAAATTATATCACCTGTGCTGTGCGTCAGATATCTGGCAAACCTGGCGTGTCAGCAGATCCCGAGGACAGGTTTGGGAAATCTAGAGTAATCAGAGGTAACTAGGTCATAGGTGACCAAAAATGACAGGAGTCCACATGTGTTCACTCATTTCTGCATTGAAATTTGATACAAAAAAGAAAAGGGCGCAAGATAGGTGGAAATTGAAAAAATACCTCTGGAGCACCCCAGATACAGTTAGGGTACTCCTAGGGTTCACAGTAGATTGATATCTTTATAGAGTGCTTTTGCAATTTTTTCAATTTCCACCTATCTTGCGCCCTTTTCTTTTTGGTCTTTATTCTGTCAATTAAGGGTTAACAAGGTACCCTCGTTAAGAGGCTGCAGTGGGAAAGATTCTACCTGTGTATTTTTTGCTATATTGAAATTTGATACGTGCAAGGCGAGAAGCTTTCCAAACCAAACCAGCACCTACAGAAGATCCGAAGATCTCTGCCATGTTAGTAGAAAGCGTTTTTTCTAGACATTTTGAATACAGCCACCTAGATTTAGGCCGGGGTCAGATGAGTGTTTTTAAGAGCTGAAAGAACGTCCGTGAGAGTGAACGTTCCTTTCACTCTGATGCCCATCTGGCCACCTCGCTGAGCGCAGCTAGTGCGTTCAGCGCTGCAAGGCTCGATCCTCCTATGGCCCTCCATGTGTTTTGGAACTACATTTCCCACTAAGCTCTATTGACCTAAAGGGAGGCTGGGTATCGCGGGAGGTGTAGTTTGACAAAATGTATGAATTTTTTTTTTTTAAGAAAACCTAGATGCCAAGAGCTAGACAGACATTGTGTACATAGCTTTACGTACAATGATCCACTAAGCTTGGAGCCCAAGACAACAATCTAGGAGGGCCAAGGTTGAGTAACTCATGGACTATGGGATGGGTGTCACACCAATGGCTTTCAGTCCCTCCTAGGGAAGACAATGTTCAAAACCATGAGTAAACGCTGTGCTTTGTGCTGAACGGGCCACATTATAATTACTGGAGATCATACGGAGGAGTGTGCATTGATCATTTAGTGGCGAGGAAGCAAGTGACAGAAAGAATGGAAGAGACCCATGCGGATGATTAAGACAACCACATTTGATTGGGAAGAATGAAATACGATGTGGAAGAGTGTGGTGAGGAGCAGATCTTCTTACAAGGGAAATAATATTCTACCAACTTTAGGCTAGGGTCAGACGAGCGCATTCTGTGCGGACTGTGCGTTCCTGCACAACGGACGTACTTTCTGACAAGGTAGTGGCCACACGGTCCATTTTTGTGACTTTTTTTGACTGATGTAGATGGGAAAATAAATTAATTTGAAAAACATTGTCCTTCAAAAATGCTGGACGTCAAAAATGCAGTCCGTCTGACTTCGTTGCATCACTCACACACAAAGCTATGCGGACGCAGCGCACTCCGCACGTCCGTTGTAGCGGATTTACGTTCTTGCCTAACTTGCGTCCGTTTGCCGCGTCCGCACTTCTGTGTGGACGTACTTCGTGTGTGGCCTCTACTGATCATAATTGTATGCTGCCACAGACGTTAAAATGTGCAGCAACACGGACGTGAACACTGCGCTCGTCTGACCCCAGCCTTAGTGGTTCAAGTTGGAAAGAAGAAAGTACGCAAAGTATTCAAGCACCAGAATAGAGAAGCTTTCCTTCTCTATGTGCGTTGACTAGGGTTGAAAAACCAATGGATGAGAAGATCATCCTCTATGGGTCGTGTCCTCTCCGTCGACAAATAATTCAATGAACCAAGCCTTGAAAAATGTAAATCAAGCTCCAGACAGAGCTAGTGAGAAAATATAGAAGTTAACGCTTTAATGTTGCTATAGATTAAAAAAATTTTTTTTTTTAAAAAAACACAGGCAAGTATTGATTTATGTAGAATAATCCAGAAATGTCATAAGAAGATCGTATCGGATTGCCGAACTTATTCATAGCTGGGTGATCGCAGCAAGATGTGTTTGAAACGTCTACACATTATGAAATGCTCCTGAAATCTCATGGCTTGGGTAATATCGTTATCAGCAATGTGTCAGACTGAAAATGATGAATCTCAGAATAACACAGCAATAAAATCGCGGAAAACGCATCCGGTGAAATCAATTTCACATAAAGGGCCCGATTGAAATCGGCAGTTCAATCGAGGGTGGGGGGGGGGGGTTTATATATTTTCTTTTCGAGCAGTGTCCGCATTTTTATATTGACCGCTTCAAACTGACCGTAACAAAAAACAAAAATCCGATCATAAACGTGGCCAGTAAAAAGCATTTTTGCAGCCATTATGGTGACATTACGGAAAGAAATACATGGTTTTTATGTTCTTTTAATAATTTAGCAGTTTTGGTTTACTTGAATGGCCATTAAGGCATCTCTAGTAAGGGGAGTCCTACCTATTGAAACCACGAGCCGCTCCTCTGAGCAACCGCACACTCTCGTGCTGCTTATCAGCCAAGCAAAAAAAACGGTGGGTTTTATTTATACCAGCAAATGCTTCCACTTTGGGAAAGGAGCGCCGATGACACTTTTTTCTTGTTCGGTTTTATGCATGGCCTGGGTTAGTTACTCCCGGTTGTTGCAGTTTGTTGTAATCCCAACCAGGTCATTTTTGCTGCTATTTTCTATGTTTTTGTTTTTAAATCACAAAGTGGAAGTATTTGGTGAGGGTATAAATAATACAACCCATCATTCTGTCTTAGCTAAAAAGCAGCTTGAGACTGTGGTTGCTCAGAGAAGCAACTCATGGTTTCACTAGGTAGGACTCACCTTACTAGAGGTGCCTTGACGGGGCAGGCGAGCTTACACTTCAGAGGTTTTGGTTTACTTGAATGGCCATTGTTTTGTTTCACATGGAGCAATAGGGATAAGCGCAGTTGACAGTTGACACTTTGTTTCGTTATGTTTTATACATGAACTGGGTTGGTTACTCCCGGTTGTTGCAGCCGCCCTGGTGGGAATAGGCGTGACACCACTTTTTTCTGTATGCATGTAATAATTTAGCATACTCTATTTGTCTGATTCACTCAATGCATCATTTGTATAAATTACTGTGATGTCATAATTTGCATACAATGCACCGGCCATATTTACTATAATACTGATACTATATAGCTACTACGACTTGAAAACCCAAGGTATAAAAAGAGCGTTTCTGTGAGAGTTTCCCCTTCCCCTGCTTGAAAAACCATTTATGAAACGCTGTCAGGACTTGGTATAGTTTCTACTTTTGCATCCTGAGAAAAACGAATTGAATCGCTAAAGTCATTATTTCCAGGTGCAAGTGCCGATCACAGAGCTGATCTTTTGATGGAAATTGTCATTTTTTCGGCTCGGCCTATTAAGGGTTTACAGGGATATCAAACTGCGGACGTAAACAAGGTAGAGAGTGGGGATAGGGCTCCATTTTAAATGGAGCTCAAAAGAGTTTAGATTTATGCACATACACTATATTGCCAAAAGTTTTCACTCACCCATCCAAATAATCAGAATCAGGTGTTCCAATCACTTTCATGGCCACAGGTGTATAAAATCAAGCACCTAGGCATGCAGACTGTTTTTACAAACATTTGTGAAAAAAATGGGTCGCTCTCAGGAGCTCAGTGAATTCCAGCGTGGAACAGTGATAGGATGCCACCTGTGCAACAAATCCAGACGTGAAATTTTCTCGCTCCTAAATATTCCACAGTCAACTGTCAGCTGTATTATAAGAACGTGGAAGTGTTTGGGAACGACAGCAACTCAGCCACAAAGTGGTAGGCTGCGTAAACTGACGGAGCGGGGTCAGCGGATGCTGAGGCACATAGTGCGAAGAGGTCGCCAGCTTTCTGCAGAGGCAATCGCTACAGACCTCCAAACTTCATGTGGCCTTCAGATTAGCTCAAGAACAGTGCGCAGAGAGCTTCAAGGAATGGGTTTCCATGGCTGAGCAGCTGCATCCAAGCCATACATCACCAAGTGCAATGCAAAGCGTCGGATGCAGTGGTGTAAAGCACGCCGCCACTGGACTCTATAGCATTGGAGACGCGTTCTCTGGAGTGACGAATCGTGCTTCTCCATCTGGCAATCTGATGGACGAGTCTGGGTTTGGCGGTTGCCAGGAGAACAGTACTTGTCTGACCGCATTGTGCCAAGTGTAAAGTTTGATTATGGTGTGGGGTTGTTTTTCAGGAGCTGGGCTTGGCCCCTTACCAGTGAAAGGAACTCTGAATGCTTCAGCATACCAAGACATTTTGGACAATTCAATGCTCCCAGCTTTGTGGGAACAGTTTGGAGCTGGCCCCTTCCTCTTCCAACATGACTGTGCACCAGTGCACAAAGCAAGGTCCATAAAGACATGGATGACAGAGTCTGGTGTAGATAAATTTGACTGGCCTGCACAGAGTCCTGACCTCAACCCGATAGAACAGCTTTGGGATGAATTAGAGCGGAGACTGAGAGCCAGGCCTTGTTGTCCAACATCAGTGTGTGACCTCACAAATGCGCTTCTGGGAAAAAAAAAATGGTAAAAAATTTCCATAAACACACTCCTAAACCTTGTGGACAGCCTTCCCAGAAGAGTTGAAGCGGTTATAGCTGCAAAGGGTGGACTGACGTCATATTGAACCCTATGGATTAGGAATGGGATGTCACAAGTTCATATGAGAGTCAAGGCAGGTGAGCGAATACTTTTGGCAATATAGTGTATGTCCTGCTATGCTTGGTATCTGAGCAGAGGGGAGCCTTTGTTGACTGTATGACTATGTCAGTCAGAATCTGAGCACGTCAATGGGACATCCACTTAATGTGTGTGTGTACCAGTCTAGACACCTAAAACATCAACCAACGGGAAGATACAGACGTGCACGCAAACAAGCGGAGGTCAATTGCTAAAATTTATAATGGAGCAAAAAAGTGTGTGTTGTGTGTGCGTGCTTGTGATTTACACATCCCAGCAATTCAGAGAACTGCTTCACAGAGCTCATGTACTACATTCCCCATATGCAGCAAGGAACGCTTGGTAAAACATGCAAAAAAGTGGGAAATTGCAGACTTCATTTGCATGTCTTACCCAGAGTTCTTTGCTGCATATGGGGAATGTAGCACGTGAGCTCTGTGAAGCAGTTCTCTGAATTGCTGGGATATGTAAATGTCGTCAACACACAAATAATTTGACAACCTCATCTCATGGAAAAAGCTGACACGCTATGCAATATATTGACTTGGTCATTTAGAAAGAATTTATTTAATTCAGTCTTTGGCAAAAATTACAAGAATGCTATTCAGAGGAATTGAGAATTTAATCATCAGGCCGTTGACATTTTCTAGGGCTGTAACGCAGCCAAAAAATAAATAAAAAATTAGGACAATTCTACCAGGAACTGTATGCAACACCTGCTTTACAGCTGAAAAACATTGCATCAGCCATTGCATAAAAACCAGAAATACAGGTTCTGGACAAACTCCCAACTCTGGTTTCACACAGGGAGTGGTGGGGCTGGTGGGGACCGAGATAAGATGACTTTAACACCCACAAAAACGAGTCAGGTAACAAACTGTTTACGGAAAGCGAACAGGGAGGCACGTAAATGATGTCATAATTGCATATGACATCACAAAGTGGTAAGTTACACCCTTCATAAACAGAGTCTAGAAACACAAGCTGCTGAAATGGAAATTATATACACGGATACACGGATGGGTGGAGAGAGAAAAAGAGGAGCTGGTAACCATTACTCCGTACAAACCCTAACTTACCCAATATATCATCATTTAATCTACAACAAAGCCTTCTCAGAGTATTTGAGAGATTTCTCGTTCACGGACGAATTCAAAGTCTATCCTATTGCCCATCAACTTTGCACAACTGATAATAGCTCTATATATTTTGTCACAGAGCGGTCACCGTATTGAAAGGTCAATATAATCCTCCTCGGCCGAGGACACGCTATAATAATCACCCAAAATCTAGGGTTTTACATGACTGTCAAGGCGCGATATGTGACATGACGGGGTTAACGTTAATGGAATCAAAATGTCTTTCTTCCCCCTCAAATCTCATGAGACCACGTTTACCATTTCTGTTGGCCGAGTGTGTTGTTACATGTGATTTGCACTTTAGGCTAGGGTCAGACGAACACATTTTTCGCATCGTCCGTAAAAAAGTGCATCCGAACGCATGGACGTACTTTTTCACAGAATACATGATAGTGGTCATACGATGTGCAATTTCGGCCGTATTTTTTATGGATCCAAACCAGGAAACTTTGGGTGTCTGGACTTTATGTTGGCCGGACATGAGCAGCGTCTGACGTCTCCTGATCACGCACACACCCCGCTATGCGGACGCAGCACACTCTGTACGTCAATACTAGCGGTTCGATGTTCTTGCAAAAATGCGTTAGTTTGCCGCTTGCGTTGTGCGGCCGTACTTAGTGTGTGGGCCTGCGTTGGACGTCATTTGCTGCTACCACCGCCGTCATAAAGTGCGGCTAAACGCTCGTTCACATTGCGTTCGTCTGACCCCAGCCTAAGAGTTCAATGAAAAGGAAGATTGAATGGACTAGTCTGGGAGCAGAGGTGTTATTAAGCAAACCCAGATTTATTTTCATCCATGACTGCAAAAAAAATAAAAACATTTTTTTAAAATTTAATCAAAAATACAGAAACTTTCAAATTTTCACAAACAACTGTATTCTTTCTGTTCTACTACTTAAAATTACACTACCACTTCCATAATCTGTAACTAGCTCACTTGTGCATTGCAAACAAAACCACATGCTGCTGGGATTTTTTGGGGTTTTTTTATATGCAAGTATTACAAGGAAAAATAAAATTTGTTTTTATCTGCCTACCATTTATCCTACCATTTTGTTGATTTTTCCATCAGACATTTACCAAAGGTTATTTACTTCTGTGGCTTATCTAATCTGCAGTATTCAGCAGTTATTGAGATAGAGGAGGGAATGTTTAGATAAGGCTGCAGGGGGTTATTGTTCTTCAGGCTATTTGATATAAGAGATGGCAGCTGAATGAGAAAACAAGGAGTTTAAAAAAAAGACTTCTAATCCACCCCCTGGTGATGTCCTTTGAATACATCCCACACAATAAAATGGTTTGAGTCTGTGATCGACATGTAGACTCCATTCTATGACCAAAGCCACACAGTGAGGAGCAAGTGATGTAAAGATATGTGGGGGAGGGGCAGTTTAAACACAAAAGATCACACAATGGATGCAACCAGTGACAGAGTAAAATATTTTCTTAAAAGGGATACTCTAAGCAACATGACCACCTAAGCTATTTTAGGTGGTCATGATGCCCGGAGTATGCCGCCCTGTGTCTCCCCTCCCTCCGCTCAGCCGATCGGCAGAAAATGCTGAAAACAGCTGAGAGAGGCGGAGGAGTTTACTCCGCCCTCCCAGCTGTCAGTCAGCAGAGCGGGAATCATATTTCCCGCTTCTGCCGACTTTTGCCGAGTAGGAGACGTCATCGCGCTTTCAGCGCTTTCCAACTCGCCGCAGTAGCTGGCGCCAGCGGCTGAGGGTTAGTGTTGCGCGCATCCTCTTGCACGCAACACTAATCCTCAGAGGGAGCCGGGAGGAAGCCTGCCGATTGGCTGGCTTACGTGAGAGGCGCGCATGCGCACTTCTCATATAAACCAGAAGGCAAGAAGACTCAAGAAGGACGGGAGCGGAAGAGGAAGGAGGCGAGTATGAAAAAAAAAAAAGGATGCCGCTGGAAAAAAGTGGATTTTAGGGTAAGTATTACAGTTACAAGAAAAAAAATAAAAAATAAAGATTTATTAAGGGAATAGGGATAGGTTAGGATAAAAAAAAGGGGGGGTGATTTTTGAGTAGAGTGTTCCTTTAACAAGAGAAAAACAAAGCACAGGTAAGATATCTTGTTTATTTTGTGTTTCTGATAAGAACATTTCATTTTTTGTGGTAGTGTCACTTCAAGACTTGCGTTTATGATTAAAAATTCTACAACAAATATAGGAACACTCTACATACACTCGTTTGCAAGTTCGGCGACATTCTTGTGAGAAGCAGAGGATTTTCCTCTGCCCACAAAACCGACACCAGGCAGCTGGGATTTGAATATCCCATCTGTCAGTCACCTAATCAGTCAATGAGGTCAGCACAATGTGCATGCTGACATCATCCTGTATCGGAACACTTACAGTTGTAAGCATTCTAGAAGATCGGCCCATGGATTTGCTCTGTGCTACTACAATGCGCTCAAAAGCACACACACGTTTAAAGCAATGCGCAATTTGCTCTTTGTACACAACGCAGTGCTTTTGAAAATAATATTAGATAGCTGCAGGGACTTCCACATTTCGGAAGCTCTGAGCTGAAGAGGAGGAGCAGCCCGGTGCTGAGGTAATAAAGGGCAGTTTGTCTACCTAAGGCAGGTATGTCCAAACTCTGGCCCCCCCAGATGTTCCTGAACTACAACTCCCAGAAAACTGACTGCATTTGATGGATGGAGAAGCATGGGAGTTGCAGTTCATGGACATCTGGGGGGGCCACAGTTTGGACATCCCTGACCAAAGGTAAAACTGAAGAAAAATAATTGGGCAGATGTTGTCAGCAGCAACTGCCCAATTAGAGTCAGAAAAATAAAGGGGGGGGGGAATCAATGGTTTACTAGTGTTCCTTTAAGTTTAACAGCATTGAGAAGTGAATAGTGTGTGGCCAGTTCTTATTATTCCACATATATACCTACAATATAAAAACTTTACCGCATACGAAAAAACCACAACAAACAAAATATAATCCAGGCAGAAAAATGGAGACATGAGGCAAGAGAACTATGTTTTGCGCTTTGTATTTGTCATGCAAACACACCTAACCAGGTATCCAGTATTAAAAGTCTTACTCATCCATTGAATGAGTAAACAAAAAAATAAACGACAGGTGGTAAACGCTGCCAGCAGCTGACATCACAGAGCACCTGCACACTTTCATAGGAAGCCTTTAAGAAAGCACGTACATTACATTATTCACTGGTTACAGCGCACAGAGATATTGTTATTTTGGGTGCAGATACACTGTTGCCAAAACACACCATTTGAGGTAATGATCCGAATTCATCATCCAGCATTGCCAGAGCAGACGACGTAAAGAGACATTCTGCCGATTTTTAAAATACTCCTCAATAAAAGGATTCATTTACCAGTTTGGTAAATAAGCATTTTTAGCAACAGAGACTTATTTTCTGCTTCTCACGTGTTCACCGAGTGGTTCAACAATGCGGCGGCAACAAAGAAAACACCAAGAAAAACCACAGGAACGTGGATACAAGCAAATACTGGAGATAGTCCCAGCCTGTAACGTGTCAATGTTTTACCAAATTGAGATGGTTCTATGGGGGAAGGTGGGTGCAATCCAACCACCTTCTCATGCTGTAAATGGAAGGACACAATCCATAATGAAAGGGTCTTTACTCCTTAAAGCGAGATCTAGCAGACACACTGTCACTCAGGATTAGAGGGACTCTACATGGAGTCTTATGGACCCCAAGAGGGAGTAACAGCAACTGTCAGCAGCACCACTGCCCCGAGCACTTCTATGTATCAATAAGATATTACATCTAGATTTCTACCTTGACATAATCACTTTACAAGCACAACGTGATAAATATCCAAGCATCACTGTGAAATTTACCATGAATTCATAGACGCGGGCGACTCCTGTAAATTGTTGATAAACAAAAACATTCTTTTAACCCAGTAGCAATAAAGAATTTTCATAATATCCCGGATTAAAAAAAAAAAAAAAAAAAATTTCTACATAGGAAGAATTTTGGCAATTGTAGACCTTCAGCATCTGGCAGCCAAAGTTTGACAAATCTGATCTGGTCTAAAGCAGTTCCTGAAGATAGAATACCCTGCTGAAAAATTCCACCAGGTGTGATACGTTGCCAGTGAGCGAATGTGCCATGCTGCTCGCCAATGCCCACTGTCCCATGATTTCCTTTATTATATACAAGAAGAAAAAAAGTGTTGTGTTGCCCTTCGCGAGAGTAATGTACCCCATGGATGGAGTAGAGGTAATATGACTGCTCTATAACCGTGGAGACACAGGTTTGAATCCCAGCCAGAGCACCTCTCCAGTAAAGTGTCCTTTGGCAAGACAACAAACGGTACATACTTGCCTACCATACAATATCGGCTGTGGAGTCCAGTGGTGACGTCTCTGCCCTTCGACCGTGGAGAAGCAAGTCAAAATACCATTCAGCACATCCCTTCAATACAATTGTGGAGAAGTCTCGACTTTACAAAAAGCAGGTTCAACCCCCTAACCACCAGGTCGCTGATCTACAATCATGGAAAGACAACACGATCCTACTCAGAAGACACTACCAGCGAGTGTCCTTTGGCAAGACACCCAACGTTATGGATGCGCCAACCTCACAAAAATACTTGTACATCTCATAGATGTAAGATTCCTTGGGAACAAGGTCCCCCTGAATCAGGTCATCATCCATGTGTGATTTTCTAATGTATCAACTCCTTGTACACAGAACTTGTAAAGCGCTGCGGAATATGCAGCACTATATAAATAAAGGATAATAATGGGAGTTAGGCAGACAACATCTCGCTTTTGTTAGTTTATTATATAGCGGCATCAGATAACGGGTGGAAACCTACAAGAAGATATGGGGGTAGTTTGACAATTCCGGATATTTTAACTCGCCGATACGGATATGTACATAAAGTTGATGTTGGCTGCACTCTGAAGGCTTACAGAGCTTCCTCTGCAGTTCATTCACACATACAAGACTTCATGATAAAACAGGTCAGACCACAAGATTTGATATTAAACTTAAAGTAAACAAAAGCATTTCTGCCAAAGTATTTACGTGTCACTAATTACAGAGCCGGAGCACAGTCATAACATGAGGCAGTATAAGCAGACGCCATAAGTCAGGGGTGAGGCCTAAACACTGGAAGTTCATACAAGGAGTTGGTGAATAAACCTGCATTCTCTGCCCAGTTTTGTGTTAAAGCGTTCCTATAGGACCCCCCGACTCGTGTTTACTTGTCCTGCTATTGCCTCTTGATGGAGAGATGCCAAGTGGATGGGATGCTGTGGACTACTCTCCGCGACGGCCAAGTTTATTGCGCCTTTCCTCCTGTTCTAAATCATATTAATATTCCATGACAATACGCAGACTTCCAAGTGTCAGTTTCTGCTAATGAGCCTCACTGAGGTCTTTGAAGTTTGTGTTAGATTTGCTGCTTATTAGAACAGGAGCCCAGTGTCTGATCTCACAGATGGAGCAAGAAAGATACAGGCCAACACGATGGGGCATGGGACCTGCACGGTGAGGAATTTGTTGTTTTTACCAAGAGCGCTTTGCGCACACAAGGAAACCGCCACAATCTAATTAATCAGTAACGATCTATCCGGCGCAAATAGCGAGGACATAAAGTTATAATAATTTTTTTTTTTTAAAGAAAACCAAAATACAATGAGATATATGTAGTTTGATACATCACATATCCGAGATGCCAGCTGGATTTGTGCCATCGTTTTAACGAAAGGACACCTCAGCAAACTGAGAAATGAAATCGCAGGGGAACAAATTTTAGGGCCATTAGTTTCGATCTATGTCAGTGCACCCACAAGTACAATTTATGATGCACTGCAATCAACCGAAATCAGAGCGGCTCACCTCCTCCCAAACCAGATGAAAGGCTTAACTCAGAACAGGTCAGCTGTCTGACCTCTGGATTCCACTGCTCAATCCCTGACTATGGGTGTGATGGTACAGGGGGACAGGAGGTCCCTCATGTATGCAAACCTTGGGGTTCACAAGTGGGTGGGCTTGCATGCACACGGGCTTATTTATCAGCAACAAATTGATTATTGGGATTTATGTTGCTTCATTAAAATCAGAGCAATTATAATTTGCAGAAGAACAAAAGCTAAAACGACTAAGGGCCCCATCACCTCCTCAACGCTAGTGCTCACATAAATGAGTGTTCGGTTAAGTGAGGTGATAGCGTTCGGGAGGTGATCTGTGTGGCGCGCTAATGGGTTAAAAAAAATCTGTTAGCGAATCATTATTTGTGCTTTCTAGTGCGAGCTTACTATACTTTGTGTTCCCCTTGATAAGTATAGGGAGCACAAAATGTAAGCAAAGAGTAATTAGCATTAGGATCTGAAACTAACACTAATTACGAACCACTGCCGCTAACTGTAAAAGTTTGCTACAGCTTCGAGCTTCTGCGGAATCAGTTAACAGCAGCTGCCCCCCCCCAAAAATATACATATACGCTCATCCTGTGGCGAGAACGGCAGCACGGTACACTGCTTCTGGCCACCAGGAGCAGAGTGAGACTGGGGAAAAACGTCCCCAGTCTCCCCCTGCAGACCTACACAATCTCGCGAGAGGAGAGGTCCTGCCAGTCGCGTGACACTTCAGCAGCAGTAGCCTCCATAGAGTCTCCAGTCCGGCTGGATGGTGTACCTGCCTCGTAATGTGCTTGTAAAACAGACGTAAAGGTGAGATTTGCAAGCACAAATTTTTCCCCTTAACATCCCTGTTTTAGTGAAGGGCAGAGGATAGGGCCCTAAATGTTTTGGCTATGCACATGTATAGCACCAGCGATTTTGCAAAACACTCCGAAACAAAACAATGTAACAACAGATCAGGTCTTGATAATCTTGCCTGGCTTCAAAGTGAGATAGAAGGTTTCTATTTACATTCGTGAATAAACAATCCTTAAATTTAAGCGCCAGAGATACATTTTCAGGAATGGAAGGCTACCAGGCACCTGGGTTTGATATAGTTATTCAGGCCATGAAGGAATACGTGTAAAGTAAATAAATCTGAGGCTAGAAATACCCTTTGGGTTTGAAACACCAAATAAATCATTATCTATCTGCATCTTACAGGGACAATAAGAGTTTACAGAAGAGCAGTTAGTAATCAGAAGCTCTGTGCACGTATATAAAAAGCAGATGGGCAATATAAAGTGAAAGAAATATACATCATTAAGATCAGGGACGTCATGTGGAGGTTGGCCAACCATTACCCTTTGACCCAATCTCAGTCGCTCTTGGAATGCTGTCCTGCAAGCCCTGAACTGTGTCCAGTGGGTCACTGCATGATCCTCATGTCAACATTCCTTTGGTTATATTTCAGTTTTAACATTGATAGTTTTTGCCCAAACAAAAGGAATCTTGTGGTGGTGTCAGAAGAGCAGCTCCAGCCATTAAATTAATGAATGGGGCTGTTAAACCTAATGAGGGAGCCATTTAACGACTGGGTTTGACTAGGGCCCTATAAATTTGATAGCGAAACGAATAGCGCTGTGCAATTACGCTTACTGTGCGATACCCAGAGAGGAGGCACAGCACAGCGCAACAAAGCAAGTTGCAGTTAGATCTCCTCGTGGAATGAACTATCACATTGAACTCTGAATCACTGATAGTTACATAGGCTGAAAAAAGCGTGCGTCCATCGGGTTCAGTCTTTCACATATCACCTACTGCCGTTGATCCAAAAGAAGGCAAAAAAAACCCAGCCTGAAACGCTCGTCAATATGCAACATACTGGGGGAAAAAAATCCTTTTTGACCCACCGAATGGCAGTCAGATTTCTCCTTGGATCAAGAAGCTTTTACCCACATATTGAATATTATGACCCTTAATATTAGGTTTTTGCAGGAAGATATTTAAAAGTCTGTACAGTCTGTACCCAACCACCTCAACAGGCAGAGAATTCCACAGCTTTATTGTTCTTACGACTGGTGTCCATCTTGAAAATTACCATTTATGACCGCTCTCTGTACTATATCTTTTAGCCAGTATTCTAACAGGACAATTTTCAACTATACCAATTTTTCTTAATTTGAATAGTTACCTGTGTAGCGGTGTCAAAGACTTTGGCAAAATTCAAGCTAATCAAATTCAGTTTTGCCACATCTGCCTTTTGTGCATATTATGCCCTTCATTTTGATTTTGTAGACCAATGGTTCCCAACCACGGTCCTCAAGTACCCCTAACAGCCCAGGTTTGCCAGATATCTGAAGCACGGCAGAAGTGATGATTTGCTGCTCCATGATTGCAGGATTCAATCTGTATTTCCCCAAGGTAATCCTAAAAACCTGGCTTGTTAGGGGGACTTGAGGACCGCGGTAGGGAACCACTATTGTAGACAAATGATAGTAGCATGTTCATGATCACTAACACAACTAGGTTCATTTTATTCCATGGATTTACTGCTGCATACATCCATGCTCCAGGTGCAGAAGGATTGTTCGGGATATGTAACATGTATTAGTCAGATGTTTGACTTTTCTCAGACACTGGATGAAGTGGTGTTTTGGCTAGGTGTACTCACTCTACGTTTGTTGGCTCAGAGGCACATCTCTTCATGCACATGTCCTTCCTTAACTAGGAGGACAAGTGATTGAAGGACTCATAACCACAAAGCGTCTCCGAAAAATTCCGATAAGAACCAATCGCTTTTTTATTGCAGTACTAGGAGATAATTTGTTCAACGTTCACAGAGATCAACATGCTGTGAAAGACCAGGGATTGACAAACCCAGGTACACAAGTTGGCCTTGGCTCCTGCCATTTCATCCCTACTTGTATTCTGACAGCCACCCGCTACAGCTGCACACTCAAATTGCTTGGTGATGCCACAGTTGCTCCTTCGCATCTGGGAAACTACAATCCCATCTGAACCATCACAGGTCAGATTCCCTGCTCTATTAGGCCATGGAAGAATTGCCAGAGGTCTTACCTACGTACAGACAGCCGCAGTAAAGATCTAACTATGCTTACAGTGGTGTTTGCTCCAGGGAACGATCACAACGCCTGGGAGAATGCATGTGCCCTCTCCGTACTGCATCCAAGCTCATACATAGTATTGAAACAGTGCATTGTGCTTAGGCAGTGAAAGACGCGAGTGCCCTTGAGAGTAAGAGCGCTCAGAGTGTTCCTATTCATTGGCTACAAGAGGTTCAGGGGTTAACACCTCTGAGTGCTATAGCTTTAAATAATGGCCCACACAACTAGCACTCACTGGTTACTGGAGGTGTAGCATGCCACATTATAAAAGGAGCCACTCACCCAAACCTTAAGTGTCAACTGCTGCAGCACAATGTGAGTGCAAGTAAAGGCATGGTAAGCATGTGCGTGACAGATTAATGGGTTAATATGCATGCGCAGGTGTGTGTGTGACAGATGTCTGTAGGAGATGTCAATGTTCATCTTCAAAACTTTGAATGCAGCAGATTTCCTTCTTTTTTTTTTTTTTAAATGACACATTCATATTCGCATCATAAAACAAAAACGTTTTATTTTCTCATCTCATCTGGGTGGTAATGGGGGGGGGATTTGAGGTTGGGTATTATTCATTACTCATTCTCCGGTCCTCTTCCAGACGCCTAATAGTTCTGCACAATATTTAGTCTGTTCCTAGCCCTGAACTCCTCTGGACAGAGATCTCGGATATCCCACCTGGAAACTTCTAAAGTGGAGGTTTCAGCCCCATTTGCTACGATCACAAATGGGACTACTATGGTCTTTCCTTTCCAACGCCTCTAACAGCCCTTTGTGCGCACTTTCACGTGTTCCTTCTTGATATTATAGTCAATAAGTATCCATCTACCACAATCCATCCAACACAACTGCAGACATTCGTTCCGCTAGGGTTGGTATCTCAGTGCGGCATTTTGATCCAGATTTTTCCACTTTGTATTGGAAGCCACATC
Source organism: Leptobrachium leishanense (assembly GCA_009667805.1). Classification (NCBI taxonomy): domain Eukaryota; kingdom Metazoa; phylum Chordata; class Amphibia; order Anura; family Megophryidae; genus Leptobrachium; species Leptobrachium leishanense. Next base: position 58,006,716 of record CM019072.1, read on the forward strand.
CACTTTCTGTAGAGGATACATACCATGAAAAGTTGGTCTTCACACGGAATCTCCTATTTATCTGCATCCTTGATCAGTTGTCGTCGTCTCAGGTATTCCCTTAGCAGTACGTCTTTGGGAGCCATCATTCTGATGTACTCGTGGATGCTGTGTGTTACATCCAGGAACGTGGCTTTGTCAAGCTGTGTGGCTATACACTCAAAGTTTGATCTAATTTCTCCACAACAAGGTCCTTCTACCCCATTCGGCGTTTCCAATATCTTCAAACCAACCCATACACCACACGAAAAAAATTCTCCAAAAGGATATACAAAGCATTTAAAATGCAAATAAAAAGTGCCAGGTTCGTGTTTTGCTGATTGATTATATCTATCCGGACCCACATCAAGATGAAACTCTGGCTGTCTTGTTTTCGGAAACATCCTTCACCTTCAGGGTTACAAACCTGCCCCACCTAGATGCTTTTGTAACAAGATCTCCAGCTCGCTTCTGTCTATGGACTTGCTTTCAGACATTCAAAGATCAATAGAATACAGCACTCCGAACACGCTCTGCCAATTAGAGCCTCCTATGGTTTGTGATCACAGTGAATAGCTTCTAGCCCAGATAATGGGTTTCAGTAGAAACAAGACTCACTCTAAATCCAAGCCATAGGGGAGGAGGGAGAAACGGAGGAGACAGAACAGTTTTATACAAATTGTGTCACCGTGAATCACATTATACATTCTTGATGACATCTTTAAGACAGGTCCAGAGCTGAAAATTGGTTAAAACAAAAGGCAGAATGAGGCTGGACACAAGCCTCACCAGTAATGAGAAATGGTCAGAAGGCAGCCACAGGCCTACCGACTGGCACTGCCTGGGCGCAATGATGGCAAACTTCGGTACACCAGATGTTTTGAAATTATATGTCCTATGATGCGTCAACAGGCTGGCCAGACACCAATGTGCATGTACTTCCAAAACATCTCAGGCGCCAAAGTTCAACATCACCGGCGTAGGGTGAAGCTCTGGTGGTTCATGGTTCCTTGGACAGATGACACACTTAGGGCACTATTCCCTAGTAAACCAACATTAGCGCTAGGCTATGTAAGAGTTATCGCTAGGCTAAGTGACTTTAACACATCCACCCATATTACCTTCCTGACGCTGAACCCCGTATGAAATCACTTGGCGCATCGGTGATTGCGCTAGCTTGCGTGAGCTTACAGTACTTTGCACATCCTATACTCAACATGGGGAGCACAATCATTAGCTTTATGATAAGTTATTACAAAGTGCTAGCGCTAAATACCGCCGGAACGTGCAAGCCACAATTTTTTTTAGCTACACCCAAAAGCTGGTGCTAAATGATTCCGCATTTGCAAAATCCTTTAGAACCCCCTAAACTCCAATAAATCCCATACTCCCCTCCCATCACGCGGCAAGAACGGTGGCCCGATCTGCCGTTTGTCGCCGGGAGCAGAGGGAGACTGGGAACAAATAGTTCCCAGTCTTCCTCTGCGATCACTGTGCGCGATCTCGCAAGAGTGAGATCACACAGGACTTGCGGCCCGGAAGAGCAAACCTCCTATTGATGCCTGGAGGTGATACACAGGTTAGTGATGCTTCCCCGGGCAGGGTGCTGGGACAGCAACAGGGAATAGTAGCCTTGGTGTGCCATCTTTGGACACTTTACTCGAGTGCAAAATTAAAACTTCAAGTTTTTGTTATTTCACATGTACATTTCAGAATCATGATTTTGTCATATTAACGTTTATGGAAAAATTAGCCGACTACAGAGAAGTATAGACACAGAAATTGTGCTTTCCCTAACATGAATGTATAGGCATCAGGGCACCGTGAGGTGTGCTGCAGGGGAGCATCTTGAGGCAGGTGTTCAATACATTCCATGGTGGTGACTATTTTTACCATCTTTTATTTGGAGGGGGGGGGGCGACAAAGAGCCCAGTTCTCTTCTTGTCAGTACCTGGAAGCCCCTAAGGAGAAATATCGCCACATGATGTATTAGTGTCTCAATTTGGAAGCTGCAAACAGATCCTGGGCAGTAGCGCCGCCACAGGTATCAGGTCCTGGAGCCAACAGTGACCCTGTGAAAGCTAACATACAGTCAGGTCCAGAAATATTGGGACATCGACACAATTCTAGCATCTTTGGCTCTATACACCACCACAATGGAGTTGGAATGAAACAAACACAATGTGCTTTAACTGCAGACTGTCAGCTTTAATTTGAGGGTATATACATCCAACTCAGGTGAACGGTGTAGGACTTACAGCAGTTTGCAGATGTGCCTCCCACTTGTTTTGTTAAGGGACCAAAGGAAATGGGACAGAATAATAAATCAAACTTTCCCTTCTTAACCCCTTAAGGACGGGAGTAATTTTACAACTTCGGCGCTGTTTCGGAAGTAGAGGTTCACTGAGCTCATTTTGACCGTTTTTAAGTCACGTATTATTATACCACCCAGACAAATTATATATCGTTCTTTCCGGCAGACTCGGCAGATTAATAATAAATCATTATTATATTTATATGTCATGCCCTGCCAAAATGCTATAACAAAAAATGTAAAAAAAAAAAAAAAAAAAGTAAATAAATGTGAATTTTCAATAAAATTTCAATCTTCCACAGTGTGTAAAGTGTGTTTTTTTTTTAAATTTTATTATCCGAGGCTCTGCGGTCATATTCTATAGGGTAGATTTGTTAAAAAAGTTAGAACGGGGAAACCATTTTTTTTGGGGAGAAATAGCGTGATTTTAGCTAACCCCCCCCCCCCACAAAAAAATCATTAGTGAAGCATCATTATTCACATTATAATTGAAATGTGAACAATAGTGCTGCATTGATAAAAAAAATTTAAAAAAAAGACGTATTTATTTTTTTATTATTTTTTATTTTTTTCCTTTTTTTTAACTTTTATTTTACATATAACATGGTCAGAAATATCTTTCCAGAAATATCAGACATGACCCCCTAGCTGCCACCGATCAGGAGATAAAAGGGTTCAAAGAACCCCCCTATCTCCAAGGGATTGCCATAGGAAATCCCTTTGCAGCTAGGGGGTTCCCCGGTTAACTGACATCATCGCGCATGGCGCGATGAGTCAGTTGAGCGGGGGGTGACCCAGAGGTGGGGGCTGCCATCCAAGATGGCGGCCCCCACCGGAAATAGGCCGCGATCGGGCACAAATTAGTGCCCGGTCGCGACCTGGCAACTAAGGGGTTAACCCCCCATACAAATCGCTGGAAAGGTCAGGCTGTGACCCTTCCAGCGATGCTGGCCACAGCCGCCTGGTCCCCAGCGATGGGGAGATAGAGGGATCCAAAGGATCCCCCCCCTCCCATTCAGGCGCTTCCCCTGCTCCGGCGGGGGACGCCTGAAACTGACGTCATCGCGCCCCCGGCGCGATGACGTCAGTGCGCCGGAGGAGGAAACCCTGCCGATCTGACTCCGTGGGACTCAGATCAGCGAGGGAGCCGCCGGAGGAGGCGAGTATCTCCCGAGGGGGGCTGAAAACGCCGAGGACGTAAATTTACGTCCTGCGGCACCAAAGCCCGCCTAATGCAGGGCGTAAATGTACGTCCTGCGGCATTAAGGGGTTAATACTTTGTTGCAAATCCTTTGCAGTCAATCATAGCCTGAAGTCTGGAACGCATAGACATCACCAGACGCTGGGTTTCATCCCTGGTGATGCTCTGCCAGACCTCTACTGCAACTGTCTTCAGTTCCTGCTTGTTCTTGGGGCATTTTCCCTTCAGTTTTGTCTCCAGCAAGTGAAATGCATGCTCGATGGGATTCAGGTCAGGTGATTGACTTGGCCATTGCATAACATTCCACTTCTGTCCCTTCAAAAACTCTTTGGTTGCTTTTGCAGTATGCTTTCGGTTAGGGATGCACCGATACCTATACTAGTATCGGTATCGGGGCCGATATTGCCGTTTGTACGAGTACTTGTTACTCGTGCAAACAGCCCGATACATCCCGCCGATACCGGAAGCCGGCGCTGTGCCGGCTTGCGGGGCTGGGGAAGCTGGCCGCGTGCATGAAAAGCACGCGGCCAGCGTTCCCCTCCGGCACATCCGCATACTCACCCATCCTGGAGGTCCGGTCGCTTGGCAGTGATGCGTTCCAGCCGCCACTGGGCGCTCCTGTGATGCTGCCTCTCGGCTGGAGGCAGTGTCACAAATGCGCCCGGCGGCCACGTGATCGCATCACTGCCAAGCGACGGACCTTCAGGATGGGTGAGTATGCGGCGCGCCGGAGGGAAACGCTGGCTGCATGCTTTTCATGCACGCGGCCAGCTTCCCCAGCGTTCGAGCTGGGGGTATTCTGTATATGTATGTATATGTATATATATATATATATATATAATCTCTCAGGGAGGATATATACATGTGAGCGGGGGGCATTTTTATATGAGGTCTGTTCTTATTGAAAAGCGTCACATGACATTAAATAAAAGTATCGGTCCACGGTCTTTAAAAAGTGATAAATCGGTGCATCCCTACTTTGGGGTCATTGTCCATCTGCACTGTGAAGCGCCGTCCAAGGAGTTCTGCAGCATTTGGCTGAATGTGAGCAGATAATATTGCCCGAAACACTTCAGAATTCATCCTGCTGCTATTGTCAGCAGTCATATCAATAAATACAAGAGAACCAGTTCCATTGGCAGCCATACATGCCCACGCCATGACACTACCACCACCATGCTTCACTGATGAGGTGGTATGCTTAGGATCATGAGCAGTTCCTTTCCTTCTCCATACTCTGATCTTGGTCTCATCTGTCCATAGGATCTTGTTCCAGAACTGTGAAGGCTTTGTTAGGTGTTGTTTGGCAAACTCTAATCTGGCCTTCCTGTTTTTGAGGCTCACCAATGGTTTACATCTTGTCGTGAACCCTCTGTATTCACTCTGGTGAAGTCTTCTCTTGATTGTTGACTTTGACACACATACACCTACCTCCTGGAGAGTGTTCTTGATCTGGCCAACTGTTGTGAAGGGTGTTTTCTTCACCGGGGAAAGAATTCTTCAGTCATCCACCACAGTTGTTTTCCGTGGTCTCCCGGGTCTTTTGGTGTTGCTGAGCTCACCGGTGCGTTCCTTCTTTTTGAGAATGTTCCAAACAGTTGTTTTGGCCACGCCTAATGTTCTTGCTATCTCTCTGATGGGTTTGTTTTGTTTCTCCAGCCTAATGATGGCTTGCTTCACTGATAGTGACAGCTCTTTGTATCTCATCTTGAGAGTTGACAGCAACAGATTCCAAATGCAAATAGCACACTTGAAATGAACTCTGGGCCTTTTATCTGCACATTGCAATTGGGGTAATGAGGGAATATCACACACCTGGCCATGGAACAGCTGAGAAGCCATTTGTCCCACTACCTTTGATCCCTTAACAAGTGGGAGGCACATCTGCAAACTGCTGTAAGTCCTACACTGTTCACCTGAGTTGGATGTACATACCCTCAAATTAAAGCTGACAGTCTGCAATTAAACCACATTGTGTTTGTTTCATTCCAACTCCATTGTGGTGGTGTATAGAGCCAAAGATGTTAGAATTGTGTCAATGTCCCAATATTTCTGGACCTGACTGTATTTAGGGTCGCACTGATGTCGTGGTAGGACACTGAACTATTGACGGTTCTCACTATGAGGCTCCTATACAAGTACAGTAAGTATACGCTAATCTTGAGCTGCAAAACTAGCAACAAGATTGGAATTGCGTAAACCTAATCACAGGTTTGAAATGGGGACCAAAGATTTTGTGTGTTTATGGAGTATACGTTTTATTTTTTTTGACACCCACGTTGCATCTGGAGGGAAACTGCGTTACATACAATTAAAATGGGCTAAATGCGAAACCTATTTGCTCTTTTCAGAGACTGCATTAAACGCAGCTTTCACAAGAGCAAACAAACCAAAGGTCAGTTGGAGTCAGCTCATACAATGGCAGAGTTTCGTCCGGACTGGTCAGATCCAGGTTTGGCCTCGATATATGCAGCTACAGTGAAATTGAAGCAAAACCATTAAACGAGCTGACAAATCTGCGTTCCGACACTAGACGTGTAGGGAGAGCAGCTCGTTTATGTAAAACAGCATTTTCTAGCTTGTCGGGACTTGCCGTGAAACCCAAGGTCCGGCAATTACAATGCTTCAGTCCTCTGACTGGGAAAATATTCCACATGCAACAGTATAATGTGCTTTTGGAAATAAACCTAGGTTCCTGTGGAGATGACATTCTTAAAAAGGTCATGTTGCAGATATTCCTAGTCTATTAAGCATTCATGACTAACACTATGAAATCGATTTGATGTGTTCTTTGGATACAGTCTCTGCAGATATCAGTTGAGGTTACATGTGCTAACTTGCAGAGATGCCACCACCACGCCAAAATCTAAATGTCTTCCGAAAGACAAGTAGTGTGGGGCTGACAAATCTACTTGTTACCTTCCATAAATGTTTTTAAAAGTGCTAAACATTACCAACCTTGAAGCAGAAACCAGCAACAAAGTAACAATGTTTGACTTGCATTATTTCTTTATACCGCTGAAGACCATCACAATATGGCAGGGCAGCCACTGGCACCGTAGTCGGCCAACCGTTGCCATCAGCCAATAAGGGTCGTCCACTGGAAGTGTCTGGACGATCCAGGTCGGCTGATGGACACAAACGAAGAAAAATAAAAAAAAGCCCTGCTGCAGGGGTGGGGGTGCTCCCTTTGGTGTTGATATAGGTTTGAGCACCAGCAACACTGAATGCAGTCGACTCAGAGTAGAATTAACATCACTGCTCTATAACCGTGGAGACACAGGTTGGAAACCTGGCCAGCGCACCTCTCCAGTGAGTGTCCTTGGGCAAGACACTTAACAGGACATACTTGAAAATGAGAGAAATCTCAATTTATCCTTCCTGGTAAAATACTTTCTCAAAAAGAAAAAAAAATATAAACAAAAAGGCTTTTTGTTGCGGATTAAAAAAAATAAACAGTTGCATAAAAAAAGAGATGAAAATATTTTTTTACAATGAATCCTATGGGCTTTGCACTGAATCACTTCACTATGGGGCAATTTCCCTGCCGCGGTACGGCGGCTTAACTATACAATTTAACTTTTTTATGAACAGCTTGCCAGTTCGTCTGATTTTATCTGTCCAAACTCAATGAAAATTTAAAGGATCAGTAATCTGTTGTAATCGCAAAAAAAAAAAAAAAAATCCCCAGTCAGTGGTCGGATGCAGTGGAAGAGGGCTGATTCATCTGCATGTTGTAGGACCGGTCAGACAACAGACAATATGGAATGATCGCACCATCGCACAAATACGGTGCCAGTGGACAGCAAGCCTAAAGATTGACCCGAGTATAAAGTGATTTACTTAACTAGCACTGAAATCCTGTGAATGGCATCATTTGATGGAATAGCGGAGCACACCAAGTGTCACCATGATGCGATGGACAGCAAAACTGACAGGGAAGAAGTCCCTTTTTTCAATTATAGATGTCATTATAAAATGCCACCACATTTCAAAAGGGAGGGGATCCCTGTCAAAGGAGCCCAAGTTGTGTTTGGCATGATTTAAGAAATTCTGCATATTTTAGGGCCAAAAGCAAAGATCAACCCCTCTCTTAATATACATTATTTTATATGTATACATTTAAAAGTTATTTCACATATTACGCACTGAAAATAAGGTTTGGATAGCAAATGCTTGTGGGATTTAGCACTGTGAAAAGCAGGGAGTTAAACAGATTTGTGATATATATATTTATATATGGTATACACACAGATTGTAGAAATATGCGTACAGAATCGCATTCCTTTCGAACATTGGCAATATTCCTTTAAAATATTTCTTGGCGAAACAAAACACCATCTGTACAAAGATTAGCACATTCTTCGCTAGTCACCTAACTGGAGCGAATAAATATTTGTCAGGTGACAAAAAACACGCAAGAAAAATAACAGTATGTGTCTCAAGATCAGGATTTAAGAATAACTCTGTGGCCCTTTTTTTGCTTTTGCAGTTACATTTATGTGATGAAACCAGCAAGGCAGAATTTTAAAGGGGACTTTAAATCAGTATGTTGGAGATAATGTGTGTTTTTTTTGTTGTTTGTTTTGATGCAATGCATTGCATGAAAACAGAGGCACTGTTAACCCCTTCATGCAAATTTCAGACATTATAGCAAAATAGATTCCTTGCCTAGGTAATGACGGCGCAAATAGTCTCACATGCCCCCTCGCTCACTGGAGGAAGCTTCCTTCTGCCATGCTTATCCATGTTCTCTACACTGAAAGAACATACAAGATTAGCCCATGCTTTTCATAGCATTCTGATTGGCTAAGCCACTTCCTGGTCTGGATGGAGCACAATGCAGAAGCTGCAAAGCTCTGGGTTTGCAGTAAATGCAGGAGATTTAATAGGAAGGTGTATTTACTTAAATTTTCTCGTGAAAACAATCGCGACGTCAAGCCCACCCTTGAAGTTAGGACATGACAAGTTTTAGGTCAATGTCAGCAGCCAAAAAGAAAACATGGAACCCACTACATATCTTTTAGGAGCCAGACACAGTTTTGCAGAATAATCCATGGATTTAGGCCTTCGAGTACCTTGTGGCTCCCGGATTTGCCAAATGAGGATTTAAGGACCTACTTAATTAGCAACTGCTGGGAGACTAAATGAAGCCACATACGAAGGAAAGAAATGATTAGAGAAAAAGACACGGCCTAACTGGCTGTTTAGTGACAGAGGCAGCTGAAATGCGGAGAGTCATTAATACAGATCATAAGCGCTTTGATGGAAGGCGGTGCAAGACATGGATCTCATTTGACAGCCATTAAACTGGGTGTGATAATTCTTACACTTATTTACCAGGGTGATGAGGGCCTGTTTCTCTGGCGTCAGTATGTATGACTGTATAATGTGCAAAGCTTGCTGGGTGTTCTACCAAAATTATTAAATGAAAAACCATAGAACGTGCCCTTCTCCTTGTTTCTTTATCATAACAGGAGCACGGTGTGGTGGATGCTCTCGATCTGTATAGACACAGCTCCCATTAATCTCCAGCATCAACCTGCCTCCTTCCCAGGCATGCTGCGATCCGCACAGACAGGTACAGAGGCATTCCACGTCCCCGCAGACATAGCAAGAACCAAAATAAATTAGAATTTCTCTCATTTTACCATAGCATCCATACCCACCAATTTAATGCATTTCTAAAAGGTACATGTTAGGGCAGAAATTGTGATTTCTCCTTGCCCACGGGATGCGTTACGCCCATAATGTAATGCGTATGTGCTGTGCCAACATTGCATATTCGTGTTATCTAATAATCAGGCGTAATTACAACTCTGTCACGGCTTCCCTGTGCTCTCTCATGGGAATCAAATGCTTCTCCAAAGAAACAATTTTACAATTCTTCTATTTTTGGTCAATTTTTATTTCAAAACCGGTGATCTAACAGGCGGCGGCACCTCATGCTCGACCCTGACCTCCTTGTTTATGGAAAGCACAGAGTCCATGTTTACTATAAACAGGTTCGAGGTTGGAGACAGATGTCTCATTTATATCTGCTGTCTAACACAAAGCACAATAGACAGTGTGCTTACAGCAGGAGGTTAATAAATATTTACAGCACCAGCGAAAAAATAAAGCAGGTACAGATAAAACACGCAGACACTGGAGAGAACAAAATGTATCAAAAGCCTAAAAATAGAGATTTAAAATATATATATAAACCACATACCCCGAGAAGAAGTACTTTGCTTTCTATTAAAGAACGTATAATAAACTACACACAATGCACCGTAGAAAGCATTTAAAAGCGGTTATGACAGCATGTTGTATAAACTTTCCAGCTGTTTAGGACAATGCTCAAAAAGAAAAAAAAGAAAAAAAAAAAGGACAGGTAGGCGTCAACACAATTTAACAAGCTAGACAAAGCTTTCTGTTTAAAACGCTCCTGACATTTATAGGCCAAAGGGTAATGGTCCTGAAACTTGTGGTTATCTGGTCCTGGATATGTCAAGCCCTGGGTTTTACACGTGTTTAGCAGCCCACCTACCAAGGAACGCTTTAAAAGGAGAATGCCGGCAGCCAAACCTCCTACACTCACATGCTTGTATCCATCAGAGTATTCCTGTATGGAATTCATACACAGAGTATCTACTGGCCTCCAAATAGTATCTGAAGAGGTGGTATGTTGATCCAATATTCAAAAATTTGCCCCATTCAAGGTTCAGCTGGGTGGAGTAGAGGTAACATCACTGCTCTGCGTGGAGAGAGCCTGTGGAGACATGGGTTCGATCCTAGCAAGAGCACCTCTCCAGTAAGTGTCCTTGGGCAAGACACCTAACGGTACATACTCGCCACCCAGGACATACTTGAAAACGAGAAAAAATCTCAATGTATCCTTCCTGGTAAAATCCTTTCTCCAAAAAAAATAAAAAATAACAAAATCATCATATAATAGGATGAGGAAGGGGCTGATAACAGGCCTGATCCCAACTGAGCTGTTACCGGCATCGGCTCAGGCTTTGCTTGCAGTCCAAAAGGTTTCGGCTCCACACTGTACATTATTGGCTCCTATATATATTGTATAGGAACCATTAACATGAGAACAGCAAGCTATTCCATAACAGTATCACTCTCTGCTCGACCATTATTCCTGGAAGAAAACCAGCTCTCAGCATGGTGTCAAGTGATTCATAAAATCACATACATACAAATGAAACCATCAGGTCCAACAGAGAGGTCCCCCACAAGAGGCAGAACAACAGGAACAAATAGTTCCCGGTGTCCTTCCATGATTCCTATGCAACCCTGCTCGCAGAGGGTCTTGCGTACTCCAGGAGCAAGATACCAGAGAACTGTGTCGCTTCCGGTCCTAACAACTTTAGGAGCCGGGCAAAGATACGGTTATATATCTCTATAGAACAATCTAGATAGGAGCAGCAAATTAATTTCTAGGCACACATAACTACATGGCTCCTGAAGCCCTGCCATAAATCTTATGTAATCCAAATGACAGCCATTGGATGCAGCCATACTGCATGCTGGGATATAGTGGCTTATTGCATGCAGATGTACAAGGCACAATACTCTGAAAAGTAGAGCCATTGCCAGGTTATTGGTCGAGAATGTTAAGTGACAACGAATTACATTCTATACAAACCAGGAAAAATAAATACAGCCTATGTTCTTACAGCATAATATAGGTCTTTATTCTCCTTGAAAAATCCTTACAAGTGCAAAAGCAAAAGAAAATCGTAATATCAGTAAAAGGTACCATATGGAGCTGCAACTAGTTTAAACCGCAAGTAAATATAAACAATATTATGTATGCTAGTTTTAAATACTCCTTTTACAAAACAAACATTTCTCCTTTTTTACATATTTAGCAACTGATTCTAATATTACCACATTTCAGTTTACAGCGCATGCGCAAGCAGCAACTGTGGCAACATATGCCTCGATGGCCACGGATTTAAAACAAATAGTCTGATTTGCTGCTTGGTTTTAAGGCTTTGGGGAGGGTTGTGATGTGACAAGCAGGTTTAGTGGGGAGGGGGGGTCACTTTCAAATGTAAATGAATATGTATGAACAAAAGGATGAAAAAATAAACTTAAGTACATAAAAACTGCACTTTTCCTTCTGAATGAGATTCAAAGACCTGATCAGCCATTTCCCAGCTGCAGATTCATTATGCACATCCCAATGGGGTATAATAAAAAAAAAATTAAAATGACACGGTTTTGCACCGTTGGGAATAGAACCGACAGACATGACACTTAAAAAGGTTTCCCAACTCTACCAGTAATGGAGGCGAGAATGGTCGAATAGAAATATAAAATATCCAAACACAGCGGTGGGGGGGGGGGGGGGGGGATACTTGATGGTTCTGATTTTGTAGAATCTGCTGGAGGCATCATATGTAGCATGTGTGAGGTCTTACACAGATTTCCTATAGTGTTATGGTTTGAAGTTTGCCATGAAAAAGAGATATATATGCACCGATTTACCCTACGGGTCCAAGCATCCGCTGCAACTGGTCATGCCTAGCTCCTAGCTGATGAGGGTCCAACAAACCCGAAACAGCGCTGTCCTAGGAGTGGCTTTGACCAGTTGCATAAACCTTATCTCTGCTAGAAAGTCATAGTGTGGCATAGCATTGATTTTAGGGTTCTGTGTAATAACAGACCCAGGATGCATAAGGCTGGGTTCACACCTAAGCGTTTTACAGCACGCAGGAGCGCGCTGTAAAAACACTCAAACAGTGAAATACCATTATTCCCTATGTGGGCATATCACACCTGGCCGTTTCTCAGCGCGCATGAACGCGCTGAGAAACGGCCTACGTCCAAAGAAGTGCGGGAGCTTCTTTGGGGCAGTTATCAGCGCGTTCGCGGCCATATCATAGCCGCGAACGCGCTGCAACGCACGTTCGCGCGTTTTTTTGTATGCGCGAATGCGCGTAAAAAAACGCGCGCATTGCGCGACGCTGCGCTACGCCATGGTGTGAACCCAGCCTTAAAGTGAGACAGATGTCATTTGCATAGCCTACCCAGAATGCCTTGCTGCATAAGGGGAATGTGGCACAGGAGCTCTGGGATGCAATTCTTTGAATTGCTGTGATGTGCAAGTGGCTTCTGCGATAATAAACATTACATATATATATAATATTCACACACACACACACACACCAGTATACCCTGGAATTGTGGAAGGGCCTTATAGCTTCTTAAAGTAAGTGTGTGTGTTATAGTTTTTGCTGACTTTGTTTCAATTGATAAAGTCAGCCATGCTTTTGAGGGCGAGGTGGCAGGAAGCTATTAGATGTTTGTTTCCCAATGTATATATGCACAAAGATAAAGTTAATGTATGCATGGCTTATTCAGTACATGGCATGCCCCCACAGCTGTAAATACAAGCACATACCTGGTGGTTGTTAAATAACAAGGTGTGGAGGACAGGGGGAAAATTAAAAATTACAGACAAGATAAATACACCTTTCATCTGCTGCCAGTGTACCTAGATCAGACAAAATGCAGAGTTTTAATTAAGATGTATGAATGGTCCTCGGGGAGCGGCAGGAGTGGAGTCCATTCAACATCTGCCTGATACTGGTTTTTGCTGTAGCTGCCCTATGCTAAATGGACAGATCAGTCTTATCCAGGCCTCACCCAATGACAACACCGGCTATCACTTTGGTACATATGGCTTCCATAATCCCCAGAATTTCCAGTGTTTATGTTGGGGGAAGGAGAATGAAGGAAAGGAGGGAAGGGGTGGGGGGGGGTGGAGAGAGACAGGGGTTTAAATAAAAAAATCCATCTAACCTTATCTCCTATTCTAATATTCCAGTCATATTTAGAGAATTCAGCGGGGAGCCTCAAGTGAGAAAAGAGAATCATTTGCACCTACTCGCAGGCAAATACAGTTTACTACCAAAGTGTGAGAACATAAATCGAGTCAAGAAAAGGGAAAGAAAAAAAAAACACATTGGAATGCAGATAAAACATTATGTAAATATTAAAAAGATAAAAGGGGGAAAAAGAAAAAAAAAAGATAAAAATAGGTATGTTGTTAAATCTACCGCCTTCTGTGTGTACCGGACAAGCTTAAACAGGCCGGGAAAGCAGCTTCCTTTCAGACATACAAAAACGCTGATTTTTTTTTTTTATATATACAAACACACAATAACCCCCCCCCAACACATATATGAATGACAGGGCATGCATCCATTCCTGCACACCAGGTTTTGGTGAACAAGGACACCCAGATAGCCTTGGAGCAGATCTTCTACCCAGATATTTGCACAAGGATGAGGGCTGGGGGAGGGGGTGATGACTTTGCCTCCAGCATTCCAAATTTAAAAGAAGACAGACAACAACACATTCTTAACATAGAGGTGCGTGTGATTTGGATTCAATTAAACTACACTGAACGGTAATTTTGATCATCAACATTTGCATCAAAAACCCTTTATTTTGCCAATTTAGCACTTCTCATTCTGCTCTCAGTAATTTAAAAGAGATGAAGAAGTGACATAGTGTAACTCATCCTTCCAGATTCCATTCCACAGACAGCATGGAGAGGGCTTCTAAAGGCACTTCAAAGGAGGTTTTAGTTAGGGGGAGAAGAGGAGTGGGATCTTATCTTCATGTTTGTGAATGGATCTTTGAGGTCTACACATGTGCCAGAGGGGGTATATGGCTGCTTGCATAACTTGGAGAGAATCCCGCTTTACTAGCAAGAAGATCGTTATCAGGGGAAAACAATTTGATAAAAGCATTTGATATCGGCTTCAAGTTAGTGTAAAAGGAACTATAGATTTAGTGTAGCTTGAGAAATATCCCTCGAGAGCGAAAAAAAGGAAGATTCAGGTTTGCTGATAGCAAGGCTGTTTGATGTTCATTCGGGTAAAACGCAAGGACAAGTTATCTTCTGCTTTTACATTGTTAATCAATGCTGGACTGTGCATGGAATTACATTATATATCTGTTCAATATCAAAAACGTGTATATACAAGTTTTATTGTGGTAAAGTACAAAGAAAAACAAAAATTTGTATTAAAAGCTCTATTTTAGGGAGAAAGAAAAATTTTCAGATTTCACTCCTGTCACCTTGCTTTACTGTATAGACGGTGCAAGGAGTAGCCCCCACACTCACTGTAACAAAAAATTTCAACATACCTTTCTGCTGTATTACAATGGAATACAGGGAGAGCTCTGGGGATACTGTACAAGGATAACATTCAGGGGGCTATAATGATCAACAATCCCACCATTGAGACATGTTAAAAGAGCTAAACTGGCCGTCGCTGGAATCCAGACGCACCCTTCACCTTTCCAACCTGGTGTTTAAGAGCTTTTCTGGGAAGCTACCACCCTACCTGAATAGGCTGCTTGCCCCAGCAGTTCCCTCATCCTATAGCCTCCGATCCAGGACCAGCACCTTACTTGCAATACCACAATACGAAAAGAAAGTGGCTCGATCCTCATTTTCCTACAGAGCACCGCAAATATGGAATAACCTCCCAGACAACATCAAATCTTCCCCAAGTCTAAAGTCACTTAAAGGAACACTCTAGGCTAAAAATCACACACCCCCCTTTTACATTATATTATACCTATTGCCCTACCTAGTTATTCAGTATTTTTTTTTTTAATGTAATACTTACCCTAAAAACCACTTGTTTCCAACGGCGTTTTTTTTATACTCCCCTCCCTCCTCTTCCGCTCCCGTCCTGGTAAATCTTCAACTTGGCTAATGGTTTACGTGAGAAGCGCGCATGATAAACCAGCCAATCAGCATGCTTCCTCCCGGCTCCATCTTCTTCTTTGATTAGTGTTACGCGCAAGAGGATGCGCGCAACACTAATCTCAGCCGCCAGTTACTGCGGCGAGTTGGAGACGTCATCGCACTGAAAGCGCGATGACGTCTCCTACTCGGCAGAAGAGGGAAATACGAATCCCGCTCTGCTGACTCTCAGCTGTTTCAGCCGATCGGCTTAGGTGGTCATGTTGCCTAGAGTATCCCTTTAAGAGATCCCTATTAACATACCTCAATACAGAATGCACCTGTAAACATGTAACAGTGACTATATTTCTTACATATTTATTTTCTGTGTTAATCTGTATATTTTTGTGTTTTGTTTCGAATATCTTGCATTTTAATACTTTGTATTTCTGTTCCTACTGTAACAATTCAATGTTCTTGAACCTAGGACGTACTTGAAAACGAGAGAAATCTCAATGTATCCTTCCTGGCAAAAATACTTTATAAATAAATGATGCCACATACTGATATTACTTTTATATTCTATTTTTTTAAAGCTGCTGCATTGACAATCTTATACTGATCACTACAAATACCCATAAGCAGGAGATCTGACTATTGTCCATCTTTATCATATTTACTCTATTTAACCAAAACAAATCCATTTCTGCCTGTATGCTAATAATGCAGACCCCGTTTGAAATTTTGCAAGCTAAAGGTCAGTACCTAGTGCAGGGATCACAAACTTGGAGCCCCCATAATTATTTGGCTGTCTGTTGTATGCAAAGAATTCTGGGAATTGCGGGCAAACAACTGTGGGGCACAGGGCTCGAGATCCCTGATCTGCAGTTTAGAACCTTTCAACCTCAGCAAAGTTTCTGTATAGGATAAACATATCACAATCTAAAAATGAGAAATCACATTATTCTGACCTTTTACCTATGTCCAAACAAAAGTTTCAATGCAAAATGGCAATTTAACCCTACATGTGTTAGCTGCATCACACAATTTGCATAAATGGTTTATCTTTTTTACAACAAGAAGTGCATGGTATTGGAATGGGTTAAAGGGACTGCCAGGAAAAATAAATGGATGACTGGTGAATTGTGGCAGGTACACAGTACCTAATAATTATAAAAAAAAGACACTTCACACACCTAAGTGAAGATAACCTCTGCCCTCTGCATATATAGCCCCTGGAGCTTTATTGAGACCTTGTACTGCAACCCACCATATCCACACTATGCACTTTATCACAAAGCATCAACAGTACATTATATTAGATGGGAGTCATTTGAAGGCCGTCATCTGTAGTTGGTCTTCCATTCCCCCCCTCCAAGTGTAAGAGGTTTTTCATCTCCTCTCTATCCTAGATTGTACCTTTATTGGGGAAGGTGGTCATGGAAAAAGTGAGAAGTAGAAATCATGGCAGCACTCACTGCGCATGTTCAAACGAGAGATAGTGCCCTAATAGCTTAGGGAGGTCCTTCACCCCATTTCCATCCTGGATCTTGGAATAATGTTAAGTGTCTCTATACACCCGACCGGAGGGAGCAGAGAGTTTCTATGACAGTCTCCTTAGTTGGCCAGTAAATGTAAAAATACTATGAAGTCCCCTGTTTGGCATCTACTTGAGCATCAAGTTACCACCTTCAGAGCAACCTCCTACAGACCAATAACTTAAGCCAGATCTCAGAAGAGGAATTTCCAATGTCTTGCTAATGAGTGAGGTTTAGTTCAGACACAATAAGTTCTAGTCATTGCACGAGGTCAGAACATTCCGACGCGACAAAGACCTCATCATCTGCACGATCCGCCATGCAAAAACGAAACTCCGAAGCTCTCATCTTAAAAGTGCTTTATGACCAAGTCCACGTGGAGATGAAATTTTGTAGAGCAGATCAAATTGCAAAATAACAAAAGTTAGACATTAAAATACATCCGAACATGAGCAAATATGCAAGTGATGCTCTCTCGCGAGTCAACGAAGGCCACAGCTCAATAGATTTCATCATCAGGTGAACTAGCACATGGGTCTAAAGAACGTGGTCATGGAGCTCTACTACTAATACGATCCACAATGGCCGAATATACAGTTTTAGATTAATTTAACAGATACTGCTTGCAGGCAACCCCACCATTAGGGCCATATCTGGAAATTGGTATTGGTGGGGAAAAAGAAAAAAAAAAAAAAAACAACAACACATTAGCACACATATTCAGTATAAATTATCATCTTATTTCGCTGAAAGAGCCAGGATAAATGATTACCATCCAGAATAAAGACACAACACAAAGACACCGTTTCATAATTGAATCTAAACTTGGTACAAGGTTCACATAAAAAAAAAAAGCTAATGATATCTATTTGAAGAACAATTAACATGGCCCCATGTCAACAATTTCCTGGCGCTCGGAATACACTTTGGAAACTAGGAAAGAGATAAAATACCAAAAATATATCAAAAGGTTTGGAAACAGATTCCGTGAACCTTTCCCTAAATGAAAAATATTTTAGGCGAAAAAAAAAATATTTAAACACTGCAGGACATAAGTCAGGCTGCATAAACCAGCAAGTTATTAAAGTACAGGAGATAAAAAACGGGAACGCCTCAAGAGGAGGAGGGGGATCTAGGATCTGCCCCCATCACTCAACAGATAATATAATACAATCCCCCAGAAACAAGCTGCAATAAAATCCCTCTCTGCCTTAAAAAAAAAATTAGATATCTATCTGCGGAGAACTTAATCTATTCGCTTGACAATGCCAAAGGAGCAGCTGTTTATGCCCATTGTTTGTCTATTTACACATGAAACAATTGACACTACTGGCATATCTAGCACCGACCCATGAGTCTATTGAATTCTAAACAATAGAAGGCTGAGGTAATAAACAACAGGCAGTAACAAACACATAAAAAGATGAATTCCAGGCAGGGCGATTTCAGCAGCAACAGCCTCTCAAAGTTAATAAAAGGAGGAGTATAAAGGGAGATCGAAAACAACTTCTAATCCCCATATGATACAGGCTCCCCTTACACGCTATTCTAAAATCTAAAGGACTCGAAATACCAAATCTTTTTGCACTAGCTGAATTTAGTATTTCTGGATTAGAGGCGCACCAGGTCAGTGCCGTCGCTCGGGTACATGGCTCAGAGCACTGCAGCAGACCAAGAACCTCTGGACAGCCCTAGAATGTGACATGCTGCTCAGAGTCACAGCAACTCCGAGCAGCATGTCCGCAGAGTAACCCTGCACAGTGCTCCCAGTGTGTGTACATGCAGATGGCTGCAGTAGGAAGGGCATCGTGGCTGTCCATTATTCTGTGATCTCCTTCCTCTGAGAAAACAGATTCTGAAATCCTGTTCTCTGGTTCTCAAACATTCCGGATAAGAGGTGCTCTACCTGTACTTAAATAAATCATGGGTATAGTAAAAGTTATATAAAAACATTACTAATTAACCTCATGGTGTGATCCAATCGAGAAAGGCATTCATGCCAGCCAGTGTGGCAAGAATACAATGGCATGAAGCGGCAGTCACTATTTCCACATGATCTGAGATCTTAGGATGGGTAAGGACACTGAATTTATTGGACATTTATTGGAATGTAAGGACACTTGGGATGGGTAAGGACACTGAATTTAGCACATATTTCTCAACAAACTACAAAGCGATCGAAAAACAAAAACTGCAGAACTTCAGAAGTAAACTTCTCATACTAAACGAAATGTGAGACCGGGTTTACCTTGTTCAGAGCAAACCAAATAACCTTGCTGGTGACTTTGGCTTAGGGAAGAGAAAAAAAAAAAAAAAAAGTTCCTGCCACCACAACCTACAGCAGATCATATGCCCTTTAATTTGTGGTCTTGCATTTTGGGGCCCTGTAAGTGGGACGATCGAGTTCATAATAGAAGCTTCTAAATTGCTTCAGGTGGACCCTAAACCAATTTTACCCCCCCCCCCCAACTGGCACTAATATGGTCATGCATACCACGTTTGTAAAAAATGTATTCATTTAAAAGAGGCATTAAAGCAGGGGTCAGCAATGTGTTGAAACTGCATTTCCCATGAGGCTCAGCCAATATAATGTGTACCTGAGCATCATGGGATATGTAGCTACAAAACATCTGGGGCCAAGCTTGCTGACCTGTGCATATAAAATTAACCCTTTAAGACAGGCCAAACCAGGTTGAAGTCACCAACAACAAACCCACTCACACTCATCCAATTTGATACCAAGAAAAAAAAAAAAAACATTGAGAGGCATTGGCTCAGTCAGCTCTGCCAAACTGCGGTGCTGAACTGAAGCCCTGGAATGCTGTCACTGCACAACACCTCCTTATTACTGTATATTGGATCAAAGACACCAGCTTGGATAATCAGACCGATGTGACATATTGAGGACACATAGATGGATGTAAAAAGAGTATTGTGAGGAATTATATAGCCAAGAAAAGGGTGGATGGGTAAATACCATTAGCGTTATTCAGGAATCCAGGTAGCCACCAGCTCCTAGTATTTTACACCTAGTTGCTAAAGGTTGGGAATATTGTACCAAAATAAATACCTTAAAAAGGTCAGGGTCAGGTGTGCGCACTATGTGCACCCGTACTGACGTGACTCCCGGCGTCCGTTGCACCATTGTGATGCTTCGACGGGGCCGGCCACATGCTGTAGCCGTCCCAAAAGCCTCCCTGTCGAAGCGCTACAACACGCGTTCGACAGGGCTGCAAAGCGCGATCCTCCATAGGAGGAAAGAGCCTTGCACGGCTGAGAGCACCAACTGCGCTCAGCGAGGTGGCCAGACGGGCGTCAGTGGAAGGAACATTCACGGACGTTCCTTCTGCTCTGTAAAATGCTTGTCTGACCCCGGCCTTAGACATTCGTTGGTTCGCACTTTTTTTTTGCTGGCTCTTAGGTTTGCTGTTTGAAACATAAACCTGGGGTCAGGATAAATATTGCAATGACATTCCTCATAGGCGCAGGATGCGGACCTGTCTGTGAGGGTCTATAGCCGAGATGTTCCTTAGATATCTGTGAATCCTAAGCACAGCAGGATGTCCTTTAACACTACAGAGATCTAAAAAGGAAAAGAGAGTGTGCGAGTGTGTGTGTAAAACGTGCCGGAGATACACGAAGGTGGAAGAGTCATCCTGCCACCATACAGGTGAAACGTTGAAGTATTTTCGTCTGAACCGTGGTACTTTTAGGAGGACCCATCAGACACCCCCCCCCCCCCGTAAATAACCAAACACATGGGACCCCGGCGGTGCGGTTTGGAGCTGGTGCGCTGCCAGCTGTGCGTGCATATTTAATAAGCGTGCGCAATAAATCATCAGCTTGGCTGTCACAGGTATGGAGTTCCAGAGAGATCACTCTCAGGCAAAGAATGTGGCCAAAAGCTGCCCCAGCTTATCAATTAGCATTTCCTGTCGTTTACAACATCGATATGTGAACCAGTGAGAAATCCTGGGATTGCGTTTCACGGTTCCATGTAGATATGTATGAAAACATGCACCCCATTCCTCGTCTTCAACAACTTAATGTACCCTCACCATGCGATCAGCCCGCTCCTCTTTAGATCAGGGATGTCAAACTCTAGCACCCCTCCCCCAAAGAGATTGATGGCCTACAATTCCCAGGAATCTTTGAATGCAATAGATCAGCAATCTTGACCATCCATATGGTTTGGAGCTACATTTCCCTTGATGCTCAGCCACTCATTAGACCTGTAGAGACTCAAGGGAAATATAGTTGCAAGTGATCCGAAGGACCAAGGTTGCGGAGCCCGGCAACAGAAGAGCCGAGAATTCTAGAAGTTGTAGTATAGCAACACATGGGGGGGGACAGAGACTGACATGCAGGTCTTCGAGTGTGTCGGATCACTTGAGCAGGGCATCCTTCGAAATGTGCCAAACATGTTTGTTTAGTCCTACCCATTGTACAGACATGCTGAATACGGTGGCGCTTTATAAATAATCGTAACTCAGACGTTTAGGAGCCAGGAGGTTAAAGTCTAGGTGCCGGTGGTTACCTGTCCAACGGTTTTGCCTATGCCCCATGACTACAACCAGTCAGATTGTTAAAAGGTTGCACGTTGATGTGATTACTTTGAGCGAGGGTTGATAAATTGCCCAACTTTAGTGCTGGTTTCATAGCATTACCGCGAATTAAGCAATGATGGAGCCGGTGCGCGCACACTTACTGTGCGAATAGGAACTTATGGAGATACTAAAACAATAAACGGAAGCATTAGGAGCAGCTCACAGACCAAGTTAAACAATATCGCTGATAATTCTCACTTTTATGGAGAGGTTATTGGGCAAAAAAAGTAAAATTGAAAACTAAAATTCCTCAATACAGATTTTTTTTCTTAGCCTAAAACTTAAAATGCTCCAAAATGTTCCAGTTTAAGGAATAAATCCTAGG
Source organism: Leptobrachium leishanense (assembly GCA_009667805.1). Taxonomy (NCBI): domain Eukaryota; kingdom Metazoa; phylum Chordata; class Amphibia; order Anura; family Megophryidae; genus Leptobrachium; species Leptobrachium leishanense. The sequence goes on from CM019072.1 coordinate 58,028,429, forward strand.
GCGACCTTGGCTCCCTGATGTTTTGGGAACTACATCTCCCAAGATTCTCAGACACCCATTAGGCTGACTGAGCCACATGGGAAACGTAGTTCCCAAAATTTCAGGGAGCCAAGGTTGCGGACCTGAGATGGTTTGAAGCGACATGTCCCATGATGCTTAGTCACACTTAAGCCTGGAGAGCATCATGGGCTGTGTTGGTCATAATGATCTGAGGTGCGCAGGTTCACCATCACAGCACTATGGTTGTGACGCATTATATTCTCATGAACGGCATTATTTGAATGAAAACCGTAGCGTGGAAATCAACGACGCCGTTTAGGCTGGTGTCAGATGAATGCAGTGCGAACGTGCGTTTATCTGCACTTTATTACGGCCGTGGTAGCAGCAAATGATGTCCAACGCTGGCCCACACACAAAGTACGGCCGCAAGAATGTTCAGCCGCGCAACGCAATCGGCAAACTAATGCATTTTTGCAAGACTGTCGAACCGCTAGTACTGATGTACAGAGTCCACTGCGTCCGCATAGCGGCGTGTGTGTGTGAATAGGAGACGTCAGACGCTGCTCATGTCCAGCCAACATAACGTCCAGACGCCCAAAGTTTCCTGGTTTGGATCCGTAAGACGTGAAAAATACATTAGTCTGACCCTAGCCTTAATGAGCAACTAGTAATACATAAATAGAAAAAAAAATATTAAACAAAAAAGAACCACGTATTTTCAGATTCCCTTTGCAAAAACCAATACACAATTCAAGAAACCGGTCGCTAAATGATCATTGAGGGGTACACGCCACAAATAAAATTTGATAAATCAGGAGGGGGGGGGGGGAGAGAGAAAATGTAAATAAAATATAGAAAATGTAAATTCCCCCCATTCATAAAGAGGCAAAAGGTATTCTGGAAACCCTGAGCCTCGATGAGGCGGCGCGCGCAGTCTCACCTTGCAGCTGTTTGAATCTTCCTTCCAGGACGTTGGAATATTGGGCAGAATTTACGAAGGCGGCGGGCGACAAGAGAGGGGGTGACATAGCCCGGGGGACATCGATGTACCCAGGCTCAAACTGGAACACGTTCGGCTCCGTCCTCTGCATCGTGAAAGCCGGTTTCCCCAAAAAAATCTAATCATCAAATAGAAAAAAAAACTTCCACCAAAAAATAAAAATGTTTACAAGGGGATCACCAAAATGAGTACATTTCCATAAAATAACACAAAAAAAACAAGTGGTAAAACAGGCAATACACCATAAAAATGATCAGGGTGCTAGATGCCAGTGAGAAGGAAAAAAAAGATGCAAATCCACTAAAAGTCAAGGGAGCAGTGGAGAAAAATCTTTAAAATTCAGTATATGTGCAGTGATCTTAAAAATAAAGGAGTTATCCTCTACATGTGGGGAGAGCCCTTTAAAAAAGAAATTAAGAAAAAAAAGTTGCCAAACTCATGCTTGCTCCTCGATTGAGAGCTGGGAGGCTATTCCAGCAGCTCGGGCTCATGCTCTGCCAAGATCTGCTGCTGCTGCTGCGAACAGTAAAAAAAATAACAACCCACTAATGGGAAGATCAGGACACCAGAAAAATGCACCTTTTTGGAGGGCTGTACCAAAAATGATAAAAGGTGGGGGGTGATATTTCAGGGATTCCTGGCACAGGGGGAGCAGTGTCCCCCGCTGCAGCTCTTCCTGTACCTTGGTCCTAGTAGATGCAGCCCCTGCCAGGTTACAATGAGCGCCGCGCGGCCGAGTCATCAGTACAAGGGGTTAGGTTGGGCGTAACCACTTGGAAAGGTGTGACGGTGGGGAGAGAAGGTGAGGTGGTATCGTCCGCGCCGCGAAACCTATAAGCTGTATTTAGAGATCGTGACGTGTCCGTCCGGGCAAGAAGAGGTTAATGTTTTTTTCTATCATTGTAAGAGAACACGCTGAGGGATTTACCCGGGCTGGAGGCAAAAGAACTAGAACTCAGTGAGCGCCACAGGGAGCTGCGCACACACTCGCGGCAATGACAGGGTTAACGGCACCGTGAAATCATCTATATAGTTTATTTCCCGGTATATAGAGAGGTCTGAGACGCCCACTCCGCTATATGTTCATTTTGTATGGGAGGGGGGTTTCACTGGGAACATATGGCGGCGTGTCACCTCACACTGCCGTCACGACACACGTGTAAACATGGAGGGCTTCACAGCATTCTGTCGTGACATGGCCTCGTTTTATACCGACACACGGGGTGCCGCCAGGGCAATCTCAGACTGCCTGGATGAAGCCTGCAGGTATTGTGTGTCTGTGACAGGGATGCTTTCCCCGCGCACGCACACAGATACACGACTCGCGCGCTCTGACTCCCTGAGGCGCTACCAGCACATCCGGTGTGAGGCGGGGCGTGACGCGCGTTGAGTGCCCCGCCCTTCAACGGAGGTAGGAGTGGAATCACGTCACTGCCCACTCAGCCTGCCTGTGAGGGTCCAGACACTGCAAGCTGGCACCTCAGGTGTTTCGATGAGGTACACTGTCGCCCCCCCCCCCCCATATGTCACAATTAGAAAAATGACTGGATGGTGCAGCAGAGATTCTAGCACAGATTTATTATCATTGACGTCACAAGCAACTGACCTTTTACCTGAGGGTCACTGCCTCAAAAAGTGTGGTAACTTAACCGATATTCTGTCCCCTGATTAGCAATTATCCCAAACACACACAAAGCTGATGCGTTTATTTAAATATACGTAGATTTTAGCAACACTATCCAGCTAATTCAAAGAGATTCGAAAAGTCACCGCACCTTCAGTGACTTTTCGTTCTCTTTAAGGCTAGGGTCAGACGAGCACAGTGCGAACGCGCGTGTAGGCGCACTTAATCACGGCCGCACTAGCAGCAAGTGCCAGGCAATGACGGCCAATATACGAAGTACGGTCGCACAAAAGTCCGGCTGCGCAACGCAAGTGGAAAACGAACGCATTTTTTCGAGAACGTTAAACTGCTAGTACTGACGTACAGAGTGCGCTGCGCCCGCTAGCGGCGTGTGTGCGTGAATTGGAGATGTCAGACCCTGCTCGTGTCCGGCCAACATAACGTCCAGATGCACAAAGTGTTTTATTGATGATCCGTACAAAATCACGGATGCAAATGCGCATCGTATGACCGCTATCGCGTACTCCGTGAAAAAATGCGTCCATTCGTTCGAACGCACTTTTTCACAGACAACGCGAAAATGCGTTCGTCTGACCCTAGCCTAATTCCGTTTGTTTTGCCGAACCCATTTCGGCGACCCTGCGGTGTATTCAGCAAACACCACAGGGTCCCCGAATTGCAGGGAAAGGCCGCCGCAAACCAAACAAAAACTAACCGCAAAACCCGGCAAATGCACGCCAGAAACCCGCAAAAACATCTGGATTAACCCGCCGGAAAAACCCAAGCAGGAGCCGATCACACGCAGCGCAGCCGCCGGGAAAACCCGAGCAGGAGCCGATCACACTCAGCGAAGCCGCTGGAAATTGGTAAAAGCCGACACTGCAGACAAAGGAGGTGAATAAATTAGCAAAACCGTTTGCTTGAATGTTTGAAAAGTGAAACGCTGTTTGCAAAGAAACTACTGAGCGAAAATGTCTGAAATTTACATATGAGGTCCAAGGAATGATAATAAAAAGGGCTGTTACAGAAAAAATAAGTAAACTTAAATTTGGTTTTTTTAACCACTTCAATGAGGTGGACGCGCTCAGCGCGTCCAACCGCATTGCTACTTGGCTGCGGAGGACGCGCTGAGCACGTCCTCCCTTTGCAGCCCGCGATCAGCCGGTATTCCGGCTGATTGCTCGGCCCCCCGGTGTGGGCTGACATCATCGATGTCAGCCCAACCTCCGGGACCCCTGCGGGCACGATAGGCGTCATCGCGCATGCGCGATGACGTCTATTTCAGGCACCCCCCCGCCATTGCAGGGAAGGTGCCTGAATGGGAGGGGGGGAGGTCCTTCTGACCCTTCCCCATCCGTGCATGCCAGCGGTTAAAGGCAGGCACCGCCTGGAAGGGCACAGCCTGCCCTTCCAAGCGGCGGCTGTCTTTAACCCCTAGGGGGCTGGATCGCGATATGGCGCCAACATGCGCCGTATCGCGGTCCCCTCCCGGAGCTGGCCGACATCTTGGATGTCGGCCAAGCTTCTGGGATATCCCCCTAATGACTGGCGTCATCGCGCAGAGCGCGATGGCGCCAGTTTTCAAATTAACCCCTTGCCACCTATAGTGGAGATAGGGGGTTCATTGGAACCCCCTATCTCCCGATCCGTGACAGCTAGGGGTTAATGTTTACTATCATTGGAACGGCCAGAGCGTGGCCGTTCCAATGATACCAAACATGACCATGTAAACTGTAAAAAAAATAATTTAAAAAAAAAAATGTGTTTTTTTTTTTTTTTTTAGATTTATTAGTG